>CATIUR010000011.1:3285462-3942555 GCA_949592205.1 Helichrysum umbraculigerum
TTGTATTGTACTTATCAGGTTTTAATCTATCTTCCATAATTAATTATGTTCGTTCTTTCTTAAATTTAAATATGCATGCTAGAATTGCCATGATTAGCTAAATAACTCAATTGTCTGCTATGATAGTCGTTTAGGAAAGATTTAAATATGTGATTATATTGTATGCTATGAGATTACGGGTGTTGTGTATCATGAATAGATGTAGGAATTGAATCTTTATCGTTTATCTGCCCAACTCATGTTGTGACAAAAACCTTATCCAAAAATGAACGTAGCTAACTCATAGGGTATAGGTCACTTAGTTATACTATGTTTGATTGAATCATTGAGCTCGACATGGCCGGTGTTCTCTAGACCAAATTAGGGTCCAAGAGACACGGAATATGAGAATAGAGGTAGATTAAGATTTAATTTGGACAGACGATATTTTTGGGACAACTTTCGGAATATCCTCGATTTAACTAATACATTTGTATGCTTAGGTTTAACTATTATCTTGATTGTCTTATTGCATGTTCTTGTTTGATTGTTGCCTTAGGATTATCATACTAGTGAAATACACCTAGCCTTGATTATCGTGAAATAACATGATGGCCCTTATTCGACTGTTGTTCGATATAGTACTGGAAACGCTTATGGCGAAGTACACACGTATGGAAGTCGAGAACGACCGAAGGTAGTTGTGTTATGAATCGATTAACAAATGTACTACTTAAGTTTCTATTTGTAATGTAAATCATCCCTGTCTTGTTGCATACTTGAGTAATGTTGATAATTCATACGAATAAGTGATGACATCTTATCTGACCGCTTAGACCAGTTTTTCCAACTTATTCCGGCGAGGGTAAAACCCGTTTACAAGATTTTTTATTCAACAAACTGTGCCATGATTCGGACGTCTATGATGACCGAGATTGGGGAATAGGATTCGAGATTAACTGTTAGATAATATTCGAGATTAACTGTTAGATAATATGGACATGCATTTGAGAGAACTTTCGGTGTATGCTTTAATATATTCTGCAACCCACGTGACATTCTATTTGCCTGATTGTGGACACCTCCGCATTAGCCCGATAGTAGGATTGTAGCAATAAGTCACATTAACTTATGAACTTATCCTCATTAGAACTCTTCACGCTTTAATATCACCTGAACCACTTCATAGTAGACAATCGCTTTAACTGCTGAACGCCCAAAGTAACCTCCATTTCTAATTCAATTTAGTTTAATCTTAGAATAGAAAACCCAAAACCTAAGCCAACCCTTTTTCGCCCTAGCTAAATTCATAAAAGTCTCTAAATTCCCCTAGTTTCAATTCGCCGCGCTTTGAAGAACGATTCTAGGTCATACTTATCCTTTGCTAGCCCTTAGATTAGCAATAGTAGTAACCCTAGGCCCCAGCCTTATAAATTTAAAACCCACTGTTGCGCTCGCATCATTAATTGAGAAAAACAATGACACGGTGTGAGCACAACATATCACCAATAAACAAGGTTCTACAGACAACGTAACAATCTTCAATCAGACAATTGATTCAAAACACAATTATAACCTTCAAGCAATCATAATCCAAATGTTATTAAACTAAACAATATACATAATCTAATTTATAACTTAATCATACAAAATCAGATTCATGATTCAATTATACAAACACATAGACAAAGTTCGAATTGAAATCGGAAAAAGATATGCAAACCAAATCATAAACCGAATGAAGTAGAATCAATAGGAATTAAACCTAGCCTTTTCTGCCTCCGAATCGCCATCGTTTCGCTCCCAAAATGGGAGAAAACCCTCTGGTTGTCGGTTGTTGTTCTCTGGTTTAGAGTTTTGAAAGTTAGAGTTAAAATGAGGCTAAATGAGAATTTAAGCTAATCTGGAAAAATGATCCATACGGCGTATGGAAAATCCATACGGCGTATGGATTGAAAACAAGCCCGGCCCAGCTCCGCGTTATATTGGGCCTTGATGTAGCGTAAAAAGTCACGTTTTTACCTACATTATTGACCCCATATTTAGGCCTTTTATAACAAAAACATTCTTAAAACATCATTATTTATCATATTTTGTTATAAAGGTGAAAACTTGATGGACTTTTCAAAACTATACGAAAAGGATTGAAAATACACTGAAATGGGCACCAAATTGAGCCAAGCCCTAAATCTACTGTAAACTCCATACCAAGACCTCAAATTTACCTTATTTTGTAGCTATGGAGATTACGAGAACATGGATATAAGGATTGCTCAAAACGGATCAAGGACGAAAAAGTTATGCAAGCTACAGCGCAGCCGAAAGCTACAAAACGTATTCTGGACACGCATGGGCCCCACACATCCAATTTCTACCAAATTGGCATCATTAGAAGCGTAACGGAATTATGAAGCCGTAGGCGAAAGAATCAAGTCAAACGGAAGCGAAACGGAGAAGATACGGCCTTCCGAAGATGCGAGAAAAGTCAGAAAAATCACACGGCCTAGCACACGGCCACCCCAGGGCCGTACACGGCCTATACAGGGCCGTACACGGCCTGTACAGAGCCGTACACGGCCTGTATAGGGCCGTACACGGCCTGGTTTGGTCACACATGGCCTCCGTCTTGCTTCGTTTGCTTGTACGTGTGCTTGTGTGCTTGTACTCTTGGATCCATGGCTTGCCTATAAATAGTGACCTCTCCATCCTCATTTCACACACCAATTCTTTCATATAATTTTCACTTTCTCTCTCACACACTCTCTCTCTCTCTACTTTCTCTCTCTAGCACTACTCTTAGGAGTTAGAGGAGAAATAGAAAGAGCAGCTAGTTAGCGTAGCGGTAGTTGTAGCGTCTGTACGGAGTCACTCCGAGACTTTGGTCACGAAGATTTGTCTGTAATAAATATTCAGGTTATATTTATATCTCTTTTCTTTATTTCGTAAATATGATTTGCTTATATTATGTTTGCGTTGTATTGATTGCTAGAGATGCCATGCTAGGCTAGACAAATCTGTGTTTGCTATGATAATGGTTATGCTTAAGTAGTTATGATTTAATATGCAATTGGGATGACCACATTATGAAACAACGGAGGTAACGTTATACGGCTTTCATTTGTATAGCGCCGGAACCATCACGAATGTGTGTAGTACGGAACGTGGAAGCTATGAAAGTCGTGGGCACAATCCATTGTGGAAATAATGATCCCAATTGTAAACATGTTGTTACTCTGTCTGTGTGAATATTAAACTGTATCTGAATTTATGAATTGAATCTCTATTGTTTACCTATCCAACTTATGCTGTGGTTAGAAACTTCCTGCTAAAACCTGGCCAGTTATTAGTGGTACGTAATCTACCTATTCTATGTATGATGAAGCATTTGAACTCGACATGGCTGTATTCTCTAGATTGAAACTACATCATAAGAGATACGGAGCATAGGATTAGAGATAGGTTAGATTCAAGTTCATATATTGAATACCTTTGAGAGACCTTTCGGGGTATTTATGATCCAATTATCTGGTTATGTGATACAGTATGAAATAGGAATAGTTATCTGTGTGCCATCCTATTGCATGTTCTTGTTTGATTGTTGCCTTAGGAATGCTGCATGCTAGAACTGAACCTCCGATTACTATATGTAACTGCATGATTAGGATTTTCAGATATAAGTTGATGTTTATACAGTAGAGTGATGTGCATGTAGTAGTTAAGGTGATTTATATGATTAATGATGAACAATTCAATTGACCGTTAGACAAGTTAATCCAACCTATTCCGTAGGGTAACTCCTGTTCACTTTATTGTTTATTCAACAATTCGTGCCATGATACTGACACACATTTGTCAGAGATTGGGGAATAGGATTAGAGAATAACTGTTGATTGAATTGATCAGTACATTTGGGAGAACTTCCGGTGTATCTGACACTATATAATTGCTATCCATGTGACATATTATTTATCTGATTGTAGAGACCTTTACGTTAGATATTTAATAGGATCATAATTATACATCATTAATAATATAGGGTATCCAATGAGCAAACTGGTAATTTGAATCAATGCTAAGGAAAAACCATAAAACGGCACAGTACTTCGTATAACGTTTAAATACGCGGGATAAGCTAAGGAACTGCCGTAGGTATAATACTTCGTGTTAATTTAAGTTCCGGTTACTCAACGGATTAATCATCATAACTAGTGGCTTTAACACCCATAACTACTATCCAAGGCATATACCAGCATCATAGTAAACACTCTCGTATCCACTGTTCTCTGAGCCTCCGTACAAACATCCTTTCCTTTTCTGCATTTATTTTTCCGTAGATTAGTCATAAAACCAAATCAAACCAACTCTTATTTTAAAACCTAGCTAGATTACAAAAGATAATTAGAACGCCTAAGATCCCATGCCCGTTGTAGTGTAAGAACGACACCTGAGTCAACATACCGCTTACTACCCTAGTAACCTAATTAGGGCTGAAAGTAGTATTAGCTTAGGATATCCCCAGCTCTATAAATTTAAAACAACCCCACTGTTGTGCCCGCTTCGATAACGACCGTTTCGGGCGCATCAGGCCTCCACCTTTACTAATCCATACGGCGTATGGATAATCCATATGGCGTATGGATTGAATTTCCGGACTATTTTCCATTTTTTCATCATTTTTAGCTCATCTTTCTTTCTCTTTCCGATTCAAACTTCTTTTGTCCATTGTTTTATTCTCTTAGCAACTTTTCTTCACGATAAGCTCGTTTTCTGTTTCTTTTCGATCCAAGCTCCTATTAAACTCCTAAATGCGAATATGAACGAAATAAGTATCTTATTCAAATAAAATGCATAAGAAATCTATTGAACGAAGGGGTAATTAGTACTATAATCTAGTACATTTTGGCGTTTATCAGTACTCATAGTGTATCTCCACCTAATCTGATAATGCTTTTAATAAATCTATAGATAAGACACCGTCGAGATTTAGGACCCCTAGTAGAAACCACAGTCAGTTTGAGAGTGGTTCTACTTCACGTGCACAAGGACCAAGTTATGTGCCTAGGAGGTTTTCTACTCACTCTCCTCATAGGCAAAAGACTTCTGATCATCAACAGCCTCAAACTCCTGTGAATTTTACCAAGATTCCTGATGGGAATAGTTATGGTTACTTTAAGGAGGTTCAGATTGTTGATGATAAGGGACAAACCAAGACCGTAATGGCTTGGGTCCCTCTTGAAAACTAATTGTGTACAACTTGTCATGTGCAGGAGCAGACTGTGAACAAGGACAGCTGATGGTATGTAGACAGTGGATGCTCAAGACATATGACAGGAGAACGAAGTCTACTGACGGACTTCAAGGAAGGTTTCAAGCAAAGAGTTAACTTTGCAGGAGACAAAGGAGGAGTAATTACGGGAAAATGAAAAGTTTCAAATGGAACTTTAACTCTTGAGGATGTGAATTATGTTGAAGAACTGACTCACAACCTAGTGAATGTTTCCCAAGTCTGTGATAAAGGTCATCCCGTTCATTTTAATGAAAATGAGGCTTTAGTTCTGAAGTCAGGCTTCACAATTCCAGAAGAATGAATATTGATGAGGGCACCAAGGAAGAAGGATATCTATGCTATAAACATGGGTGTTCCTAACTCTTCAATGGTGTCTACATGTTTATTATCCAAGGCTTCCGAAGCAGACACCTTATTATGGCATAAGAGAATGGCTCACCTGAACTTTAGAAAGATGAACTACATAACCAGAAAAGGGTTAGTTCTTGGTGTACCACAAAAGCGTTTCGAGTATGAAGATAAGTGTGTTCCTTGCATGAAAGGAAATCAGCACAAGAAACCACATAGATCTAAGACTGAAAACTCAATCTCTTCGCCATTTGAATTGCTACACATGGACCTCTTTGGCCCCATAAGCAAAAGAAGTTTAGGTGGCAAATGGTACTGTTTAGTTGTCACAGACAACTACTCTATATTCTCATGGGTATTCTTTCTGGGATCTAAGGATGAAACTGCTGGAATTCTTATGGAATTCTTTGATCAAATAGAGAATGTCTATAAAACGAGAGTTAAGCGTATTCGTAGTGACAATGGAATAGAATTCAAGAATTCAACGTTGATCCTCTATTGCTTAAGCAAAGGAATTATTCATCAATTCAGTGCACCATATGAACCTCAACGGAATGGTGTAGCAGAAAGGAAGAATAGAACGTTGATTGAAGCTGCTAAAACAATGCTTGCAGATTCAAAGCTTCCTGTCATCTTTTAGGCAGAAGCAGTGAATACAGCATGTCATGTTCTGAATAGAGTTCTTACGGTTAAAAAGCAGAACAAAACTTCTTATGAGCTTTTGAACAATAAGAAACCAAACTTAAAAGGGTTTGAACCCTTTGGAGTTTCATGCACAATATTAAGGACTGGACATCAAGCAAAATTTTGTGAGAAGGCAGACGAAGGATTTTTCCTAGGTTATATGCCCAATTCGCCAAATAAAAGAGTCTTTAATAAAGTCACGGGACGTTTGGAAGTAGTTTATAACATTGAAGTTACGAGCTATTCACCTGATGTACATAAAGGAGTAGATTGGCAATTTGACTATTCTAACCTTTTTGAGTCATTTAAAGTCCCACTCAGTGACTATGTCAGTGATTCAGAGATACCTGAACATTTATTGTCTGGAGATGTGGATAATGGCTATACTCCAACATCAAGTGTTCAAACTTCTGGAATCAAGACAGTTGATGATCCAAAAGAAGCATCTTCTAGTGGATCTCAAAAACCCAAATTGGATACACCTCCAGATGAAGAAGAGCTGACTCAAAAATTATTGGATGATATCCTCACTCCATTGAGAGAGTTAAGAATATCTATGTATATTGATAACTCACAGCTATCTAGAGAGGGTGTACCAGATTTGGAAGACACTACTGAACAACACAGTGTGTATGAGGAAATCGGTACTAACTCAGAAGATGAAATCCCATTTGAGCCAGTTGCTTCAACTAGAACGAGTAAGAATCATCCGGTTGAGAATATCATCGGTAACATTAATACTCCGGTTCAAACGAGGACTCAATCAAAAGCTAGTACGTCTGACAACCTAGAATACCAAATCTTGTATGTTACAATGAAAGAGACAGGGATTACTAATCAATGTCTATATTCATGTTTTATCTCACAAGTTGAGCCTAAAAATGTGCAAATGGCTCTAAAGGAAAGTTCGTGGGTGGAAGCGATGCAAGAAGAACTATCTCAGTTCTCAAAACTACAAGTTTGGGAATTGGTTGACCTTCCAAAGGGAGAGTATCTAATTGGAACTAGATGGGTATTTAAGTGTAAGAAAGACGATCGAGGAATCATAATTCGCAATAAAGCTCGTCTAGTGGTTCTAGGTTTTAACCAAGAAGAAGGAATAGACTACAACGAAGTGTTTGCACCAGTTGCTAGGCTTGAAGCAATTAGAGTATTCTTAGCATTTGCATCATTCAAAGAGATAAAAGTTTATCAGTTGGATGTTAAGAATGCATTTTTGTATGGCAAAGTGGAAGAATTGGTGTATGTTTCACAACCGCCAGGGTTTGCTGATCCTAAGCATCCAGATAGAGTATATCGATTGAATAAGGCTCTATATGGATTACATCAAGCACCTAGGGCATGGTATGGAACACTATCAATGTATCTACTTGAGAATGGATTTACAAGAGGATCGATTGATAGTACACTGTTTGTAAAGTGGAAGAAGAAAGACTTTCTCCTTGTATAAGTATATGTTGATGACATTATCTTTGGATCTTCGGATGAAAGGATGTGTCAAGAATTTGAGAAAGTCATGAGAAAAAGATTTGAAATGTCTGCAATGGGAGAGTTGAATTTCTTCTTAGGGTTACAAGCTGACCAAAAGAAGGATGGATTCTTTATTCAACAATCTAAGTATACACTTGAGCTACTGGAATGCTTTAAGATGGATGAAAGTAAGATCTACAATACTCCTATTCCAGTCAATCATGGCCTTGGTCCAGATACATCGAGTGATGGTGATGTGGATCCAACTCTTTATAGAGCTATGATCGGATCACTAATGTATCTAACTGCCTCTAGGCCTGACATAATGTTTGTTGTTTGTATATGCGCAAGATATCAGGCTAATCCGAAAGAGTCACACATTTAAGCTGTTAAACGAATTTTTCGTTACCTCAAAGGGAAACCGAAGCTGGGACTTTGGTATCCGACTGAAGGAGACTTAGATTTAGTAGCTAATACTGATTCGTATTATGGAGGTTGCAATCAGAATAAGAAGTCTACAACCGGAGGATGTCAATTCTTAGGAGGTAGATTAGTGTCTTGGCAGTGCAAGAAGCAAAGCTCAGTAGCCATTTCCACATGTGAAGCTGAGTATGTTGCAGCTGGCAGCTGTTATTCACAAATATTGTGGATACAGCTGCAACTGCGGGACTATGGGTTGAAAGTAACCAATACTCCTATGATGATTGATAACGAATCAACAATGTCGATAACCAACAATCAGGTGAAGCACAGTAAAACTAAGCACATTGATATTCGACATCATTTTATTAGAGACTGTGCTGAAAAGAAAATGATAAGGTTAGTTAAGGTCTCGATAGCGGATAACTTAGCATACCTCTACACGAAGGCTTTCGACAGAGCTCGATTTGAGACGGTGGTTCAACTGAACGGAATGAGAAATCCAGAGTGATTAGTCTTCCAAGGGTATTTATGTAATAGTTAGTAGTTTTATTTATTAAAAAAAAACGTGGAGGCGTATGGCATTCATTTGCTTGTTACCTAAGGGGAATCGCCTTCATTAAAGAATATAAAAATAATATTCTTTAAAAATTGTTTAAGTTTTTATCTGCAAAAACTATGGGAAATGATAGTACATTAGGAGAATAAGCTTCATAATAATAAGCTTAAGTCCTGAGTATGATGTGTTAGTAGGTTCGAGTAAAGCTACATTAAAACTGCATCCATTTTATCAGGTATGTATTTATATTTATTTGATTATACACCTTTTTCCACAAGTTATAATTTGCATGTTTTAAATGTCTAGATAGCTTCATCGTATGATATACTAGTAGGCAAGTTGTATAATCATCTCTAAGCTTTTAAGAAGTTTAATTTATTTGATTATTATCTAGTGTATCTTCTATATGGTATATGACATAAGTCTTAATTGTCGAAGGCTAGTATTCACATACATTGTAATCATAAAGTTATAAAAATGACAAATGGTAGCAATATGGGTATTAGCTTAACTATTATTGACTTTGTTGTACTAAGTACAGACCTGAAGCCATTAGTTAGGTCAATATTCTCAAATGTATTTTGCTCATACTATTGGTGACTCTGTTGTACTAAGTACAGACCTGAAGCCTCTAGTATCTTCAAGATATGTTTGATATTTGTCTAAATCTGAAATTCAAGTGTATGTTTAATAAACCTCTACCTTGTATCTAAAAAACAGTGAATATGTGTTGCTAGAAATCTTCAGTATGTCATATAGTAGATTACACTTGATAATTTTCATACTAACAATAAAGGTGTTGCTTAGAAATGAGAGTATAATTTGTTTATGTGGATCATAATACCGGTAATTGTCTTGAACTATCTATAATAAAAGTTTATTCACTTTAAGTGAATGATGTACTTTAAAAATTATGCTATGTGGATAAAGGTACCTAAGATATAATTTTATAAATAGAAGTGAATAAATGATAAAATTCGTTGTGATTTTATTGTAATTTTATTTGAATTTCATGAGGTATGTATACTAACAATCTACTTATACTTTTAATAAATTTAACTAGCTTGTTCTTTCTAATATGATCCCTAAGCAGATAACTTCCTAATTCAGTTTATTTATGTACTTTTAAGTGATTAATAAAATGGTACTTGATACCACTGTTCAGTTTATATGTGTTGTGTTTATTTTATTTATATTTTATTTTTAGCTATTTGTTTATATAAAGTCATTGTATTTTATTTTATTTTATTTTAATTAATATTACCTTTTGTAATTAAATTATACTGAAAACTCTCATCCATGTTGAACAATCGTAACAAATACAAGTGAAAAATATTTTGATTTTAGACTTGTATAAATAGATGGGTTTTAATTTATGCTTAGTATTCAATTCGCGTTTTAATTTTATTCTGCGAGTTTGACCATTCAAATCTGCGGATCGACTTTAAAACTTGCGAATTGAGTAAAAGATATAAAAGGGTGGTCAAACGAGTCAAACTCTCCACCGAACCCACATTCACTTGCGAACTTACTTAGTCTTTGCGAGTCGACTTTTGGCGAAACGAAGCGAAACTGAGTTTTCGTTTGATTTCTTATTCTACGAGTACAAGGACGAGTTTTCAATCCATAGCTTTTATACACTTTCGAATTGCGATCATTTTGAGGTATAAACCAACGGATTTCACCGTGTAATTAACTCGAAATTGACACTTTTAAAAACTTAGGGTTTCGGTTTAAAGTTGAAACGAATTTACGTCAAACTAAGGTGTTATTTGACAAGAATCTTGAGGGTTAATGCTAAACGAACCTTAATAAATGTAATTACATCGATAGATCATGTTAAAGTTTACAGATTAATCGATTTAAAATTGGATTCGCGACAGCAGTTCATGATGCGAGTCGAAACCCAGATTCACCTCGCAGATCATGGTTTGCGAGTTGAAATCTAAGTTCGTTGACCTGTTGACCTGCGGACTGAGTAGGCTTGCGAATCGACTTGCGAGTCGAAGTTGCGAATTGACTTGGTTAGCGAGTTGACTGGTTTGCGAATTCAGTTGCGAGTTGAGTTTGGATTTTGCGAGTTGAAATAAACTTTTAAAAAATAAAACGTAGCTTGCAACATAAACTTTTGATGTAATAAGTTATGTAACTATAATTTTAGACTTCAAAAGTTACTATATGTTTTGACGTAAGAATTATATAATAATACGTAATAACATATATTTTATATTATATATATATATATATATATAGGACTTTAGTTTCGATAATTATAAATTATATATATATAATGTTAACTTATGCCTAATAAGTAATAAGTTAAAATCTTTCAATATACGACTTGAGACGATTTGTGACAAGTTATATACATAATAATTTCAATCTTATTAATGAATTAGAAACTAAGATGTTTGATGAATCTTGATTCATAATACATTATAGTTTAGAATTTATTTTATGCTTGTAAAAGTGCATTAATTGTTTTTGTCATTTGTGTTTTATACAGATATGGCACGTGCGTTTGATAAAGGTCATAACATACTTGTTGATCAAGATCTTGGTGCACGCGGAGCTCACAAAGTAGCTCAGGTGCTTACATTTTTGGTACGTTCTCGCATCAGATATGTGATTACAGAGTCTCCACCTATATCTCAGGCTATACTGAACGATTTCTGGACTGATATTCAGTATGATCAGACCGTCAACCCACCGGTCATTCGAGCAACGGTTAAACAACAACAGGTTGCCTTTTCTGCTTTTGATCTTCGTCAGATTTTACAGCTGGGTACTGTAGAGCAGGAAGACGGTGATAATGAGTACCCGATGGATTTTATCGAGGGTGCTTTGGGACGTATAGGATATACGGGAGAGCGAAGAGGACCCCAGTTCCTTAGGGCTCTAGTTATTGGAGAATGGAGATTCCTGTGGCACGTTATAGTCACAGTTTTTGGACCGAAGAAGGGCGGTTTCGATGAGTTGAGCCCTGCACTTATATCGGCGGTACTGTCACTGGTCTATAATAAACCATACAATTTTTGTGATTACATTTTTGGAGAGCTGGTTCGGCAGATATCGGGTTCTGTTTGGTCACGCTTTTTGATCTACCCGAGGTTTTGTATGATGGTTATTCGTGATCGTCTTCCGAATCTTGTTATTCCTGAGCCGCACTTACGAGTTGATACTATTGCACTCCGAGGATACAACGCCATGTTCTTGCAGACCATCCGACGGGAGGAATATGTAACAACCGCCAAATTAGGGCTAGTATTAGCGCCTAACTCTTTGTTAATACATGTAATTAGTTCTGTGTTAGGCTAATTTATGTATCGGATTATATGTTGGTTAATATATACAACTTTGCGATTTGATTAAATCGTACGCAACTTAAATAGAATGAAATTATATTCGGTTAACACGGACGTTGGTGAACAAATGTTTATAAACTAAAATAACGCAATTATGACCGAAATACTATTTTATAATAGTTTGTAACTACCTTGTACTACTCGATAAAAACGTACACGATTTAAAAACAAAAGTAATTAAATTTAAGTAAACTATTAAAGAGTTAAGGAAATAATTTAAATAAATTATTTAACAAGAGTTGTGATTTTATAAATATAATTAAACGCGTAAAATAAATATTTAACGCTTAAACGACGGAGAAAACGAACACCGCACGGAGCGCGGCGCGTGGACTGAAAAGTGGGGGCTTTCATCAAAAACCCCCAACTTTTCTTTTTCTTCTTCTCATTTCCATCCAATCTCTCTCTCTCCTCTCATCTTTTTCTTTCAACTAACAACCCACATTCATCACAAAAATCATCAAATAACACCATCAAACCTCGCCGAAACACATCGCTCGTTTGGAGAAAAGTGACCACGACAACACGATCTACATTCCTATCTTTCCGGATTTTCGATCCGACATTTTGTAAGTTTCCGACAAATCCCGATATCTCTCGTTTTTGATCATTTTTACTAGTTTGCGGTTTTAATAGGCTTAATATGTTCATATAAGGGTTGGGTAAAAGATTTGGACCCAACGGAAACCGGAAAACTCGTTTTCGACAAAAATTCCGGCCATCAGACCGCTACGTCGCATTTGGCCAGGGGCCTCTGCGACGTCGCGGACTACGTCGCATAAAAACCTCAACGTCGCATTAGCGACGCTGCCTCCTACGTCGCATTGATTTGCGAGGTCGCATCATGCGACGTACATGCCCACGTCGCACCCGACGTCGCACCTGACGTCGCACCTGACGTCGCACCCTACGTCGCATGCCTACGTCGCATGCTACGTCGCACAAAACAGAACTTTGAAAACTCAGATTTTCACTAAGTGTCGAATTTATACAACTTCAAATACTTATGTCATACGACTTAACAAACGTCATAGAACATACTTTCTATCACAATTACACTAAATTGCGTTATAAATGATAAACTTTAATTATAACAAATCACCAACGGGCCGTATACTTTGATACAAACGAGAACGAACCAACATTACACGCAACGGGTTGTATGAACAACTAGCCTAGATGGTCTTGCGAGACATCTACTTACTTAACCTTACGTGTTTAGGCACTAGAAGGTTACGGGTTCGGAGAACCTACTTGCTTTACTACTACTTGCTATTTACCACTGCTCGACTCAGGTGAGTCTTACAGCCCCACTTTTACTGTTTTATACTTTGGGGTGAGATACTTAGCAACTGTTTTACGCATGAACACAATGTACTGAACTGAAAACATTACTGATTTCAAACAAACGCATGAGTTACTTTTATCCACTGAAAGCCTCCTTATCGTAAGTTGTTAGTTATGGTCTTAAGCGCGAGTACTAGTAAATGGATCCATTTGGGACTGACAATCCCTGTCTGGGGTGGTAGCGCCACCACGTACTGATTTACACGTAGAAACAGACATATTAGTATTTGTTACATATGAGTGTGCGGATAGCACTCACGGGGGTACGTGATTTATTTCACACTACACGGTTAAGCTTCAACTTATGAGCTCATGGCACTGTACTGATTAACTGATTTACTTACTTTGCTTGATAGCAATACGGGTACATACTTGTGGTTCATAACACCTACTTATTACTAAACCTGTGAGATTCACCAACCTTTTTGGTTGACACTTTTTAGCTTTGTATCTCAGGTACACTTACGAAGTAGGATTACTCCAGGATTACTAGCTTGAGTCGCATGATTTACAAACTGCATTTAACGGAGATTCTTTGGCATTATCTTTTGTAACTATGGTGATGTAATAGAATCTCCCGCTATACGCGTGGGCTCTAGGGAATTACATTTTGTATACGAAAACCTACGGTTTTCAAACGATTATTAATTATGAAATGTAACTAATTTACAAACGTCTCATTTAGAGGTCGTTTACTATTAATCTTGTGCTTTGTATATTGATTAGTAACACCCAATGTATGCTTCCGCAACTCGTTAAATTTGGGGGTGTTACAGATTGGTATCAGAGCCTAAGGTTATAGTGAACTAGGTTGCATTTAGTGGGCCTAGACTATGACCGTTAGGCAGTATTCTCTTATTAGACATGACTAGTTCAGGAATTACAGCATACAACTTTAATTTAACATAGCCTGATCAACTATGTATAATTAAGGAAAGATGATGTAAGATCTGAAATAATTATGTTGAACAGGGATACGATAGTTGACTCTGACTACGAGAGAACCGGACCATTACTTGATACGTGCTAGACACTAGGCTGGATATGATATATGTATATATATTAGCCTCATCTTACTAACGCTTTGTCTCAGAAATGGCAAACATCCCATCCAATTCATCTCGTTCTCAATCCGGGTCGCAGAACCCAAGGGTAGCAAGGAGGAACGCTAGGTTGCCTCGAGATGGCCCGTACTCCACTCACTCTACCTTGCCGGCCTTAGCCGCTAGGGTGAACCAACACGAGCAACGACTTCGCACCATGGATGTCGGGTTGCAGGAAACAAACGAAAACTGGAGACTTACAGCACTTGAGCGCATCGAACAAGTCTCTGAGAATCACGAAACCACCGTTACTAATGTGGACATTCTTCTCAACAGAGTGGTGGAGATAAGCGTGGAAACCACTCTTTTGAAACACAGACTTGAGGAGTGTGAACAACGCTCACGGGAAACGGAAGAATATACCCGTGGATTGGAACAACGACTAGCATTAGCTGAAGACAATGCCCGACAAGCCAGCAGGCTTGCAAACGCTGTGGACCGTCTTGTCACGATGATGGAACAAATTAATCTACGTTAAAACTAGTGTAGTCTTTATCCGTAATCTAGTAACTGTCTAAGCACTACTCTATGTTTCAGTCGGATGTAATAATTCCCGACACCTTTTGTAATACATCCGTAGGATGTAACCTTTAAACTAGCATCATCTATCAAATATTTCTTGCTGCTTTGACTCATATAAATTGCCATGATCCTTTTTCATATTGATGTTATGTATTACCACCTATATACATGTACATCTGAAATACATACAACTTTCTTGCAAAATCTCATGTATCTTCATTTCTTTTATTGAAGAGTCATGCCGCCAAAGTCAAGACCTTACACCGATGCCCAGATTACCTCCCTTATAACCCAGGCTGTTACTGAAGCCTTAGCTCGGAATACTCCACCAGGTTCCACAAGAAACAGCGATGCCGCTGAAACCTCTGCTGCTAAACCGTGTTCATACAAGGATTTCCAAAACTGCAAACCCTTGAGCTTCAAGGGGACTGAAGGAGCCATCGGACTTATCAGATGGTTCGAAAAGATGGAATCCATTTTCCGCATCAGCAAATGTGCGGAGGACGACAAAGTCAAATTCTCCACCTGCACCCTCGAAGATGGTGCCCTCTCGTGGTGGAATTCCTATACCCAGTCTGTGGGTATTGATACAGCTTATCTACTCCCTTGGGAGGATCTAAAGAAAATGCTCACTGATGAGTATTGCCCGGCCGAACAACTATACAAGCTGGACGAAGAGTTCTGGAACTTGAAAGTGCAAGGAACTGATATCGTTGGATACACCACCAGATTCCAACAACTCACCGTCCTTCGCCCAACCATGGCGGGTACTGAACCCGAAAAGATCAAGAAGTATATCCGCGGCCTTCCGGAACCCGTTCGGGGAAATGTCGCCTCATCAAAACAAACCACTCTTCATGGTGCCATTCGGTTGGCCCATGAACTTCTAGCTATGAACGAGGACCCAGAACCACCCACTCCATCCTCCAACAGCAACAAAAGAAAATGGTCCGACAACCACAACAACCACCAAAACAAGAAACCTGAAACCATTAAAGCCTACATCTCCAGTTCTGATGACAAGGGGGCGTACAAGGGAACCAAGCCCTATTGCCCAAAGTGCCAACGACACCACCATGGTTCGTGTCCCTGCAGCAAGTGTAAAAGATTTGGACACTTGGCTAGGGACTGTAGATCAAACACCACTGACATCAACACCTCGGCACCAAAGACTTGTTATGGGTGCAACGGTACGGGGCATTTCAAGAAAGACTGCCCGAAGCTGAACAACAACAACAACAGGAACAACAACAATGCCCGAGGAAGAGCTTTTGTACTGAAATCTGGGGAAGCCCGTCAAGACCCGAATGTGGTCACGGGTACGTTTCTTCTCAACAACTTGACTGCATCTGTATTATTTGATACTGGTGCTGATAAGAGCTTTATTTCCGACGAATTTTACCCACTACTTGACACTACACCTATTGCCTTAGATTCTAAGTACACAATAGAATTGGCAAACGGAAAACTTATTGAGGCCGACAGTGTGGTACCTAATTGCACTCTGAACTTAGCTAACGAGCTCTTTTCCATTGACTTGATACCTGTCGAAATCGGCAGCTTTGACATCATCGTCGGTATGGATTGGTTGTCCAAGTACCGAGCCGAAATCGTTTGTTTTGAGAAAATCGTACGCATTCCTCTCGTCACCGGTGGAACTTTGAGCATACAAGGGGAGACCGGTGGGACGAGAATAAACATCATTTCTTGCATGAAAACCCGAAAGTACTTGAGAAAAGGGTACCAGGCAATCCTCGCGCACGTTATGGAGAAAAAGTCGGTGGAAAAGCGACTTGAGGATGTGCCTATCGTTCGAGACTTCCCAGAAGTCTTTCCTGAAGACTTGCCTGGCCTTCCGCCACCTAGACAAGTCGAATTTTCTATTGACCTTGTGCCCGGTGCAGCACCCGTGGCACGAGCACCTTACCGATTAGCCCCATCCGAACTTCAGGAGTTGTCTACTCAGTTACAGGAACTCCTGGACAAGGGATTTATTCGACCAAGTTCCTCACCTTGGGGAGCTCCGGTCCTGTTTGTGAAAAAGAAAGACGGTTCTTTCCGCATGTGCATCGACTACCGTGAACTCAACAAATTAACTGTCAAGAACCGTTACCCACTTCCTCGCATTGATGACCTGTTTGACCAACTTCAGGGATCGAGTTTTTACTCAAAGATCGATCTACGGTCTGGTTACCACCAACTCCGAGTTCGTGATGAAGATATTCCTAAAACCGCTTTCCGAACTCGCTACGGGCATTATGAATTCCAAGTGATGCCATTCGGCTTAACCAACGCACCGGCTGTATTCATGGACCTTATGAATCGGGTGTGCAAACCTTACCTTGACAAGTTTGTTATCGTCTTTATCGATGACATCTTGATTTACTCACGCACTGAACAAGGACACGCGCAACACCTGAAGACCATCCTAGGGCTGCTCAAACACGAAGAGTTATACGCCAAATTCTCTAAGTGTGAGTTCTGGATGCAAACCGTTCAATTCCTTGGACACGTCATTGACAATCAAGGGATTCATGTCGATCCTTCAAAAATCGAGGCTATCAAATGTTGGCAAGCACCTACAACCCCGACCGAGGTACGCCAATTCTTAGGACTCGCCGGATACTACAGGCGGTTCATTGAGAATTTTTCGAAAATAGCCCTACCTCTCACTGCACTGACTCAAAAAGAAAAGAAGTTCGATTGGACTGACAAACAGGAGTCGGCTTTTCAACTACTAAAACAAAAACTCTGCAGTGCACCTATCTTATCTTTACCCGAAGGCAACGATGACTTCGTGGTATACTGTGATGCTTCACACCAAGGTCTTGGTTGCGTGCTGATGCAACGAGACAAGTTCATCGCTTACGCCTCTCGACAACTCAAGGTCCACGAAAAGAATTACACAACTCATGACCTAGAGTTGGGGGCTGTTGTATTCGCTCTAAAAATCTGGAGACACTACTTATACGGTACCAAATGTACAATCTTTACTGACCATAAAAGTCTCCAACATATCTTCGATCAAAAGGATCTCAACATGAGGCAGCGTCGATGGGTCGAGTTGCTCACTGATTACGATTGCGAAATTCGCTATCATCCAGGTAAGGCGAATGTTGTCGCCGATGCCTTAAGCCGAAAGGAACGAGTGAAACCACTTCGAGTTCGAGCTCTTGGTATGACCATTCACAACGACCTCATCAATCAAACTCTCGCCGCTCAGCTCGAAGCACTCAAACCAGAAAACTTGATAAACGAAGCCTTGCGGGGCATGGACAAACAATTTGAAACCAAACCTAACGGGGCCAAATACTTCTCAAATCGAATCTGGTTACCAAGTTTTGGGAACCTTCGAGACTTGGTGATGAATGAAGCTCACAAGTCTAAATACTCTATACACCCCGGTGCCGACAAAATGTATCACGGCATCAAGGAAATGTACTGGTGGCCCAACATGAAAGCTGACATTGCAACCTATGTTGGCAAGTGTCTTACTTGTTCTAAAGTTAAAGCTGAACACCAGAAACCTTCCGGTTTGCTACAACAACCTGAAATACCACAATGGAAATGGGAGCAGATCACCATGGATTTCATTACTAAACTCCCAAAAACTTCTAACGGTTGCGATACCATTTGGGTGATCGTTGATCGACTCACTAAATCTGCTCATTTCCTAGCCATCAAAGAAACTGACAAGATGGAACGTTTGACACGAATCTACCTGAAAGAAATCGTGTCAAGACACGGCGTGCCCATCTCAATCATCTCCGACCGGGATGCTCGGTTTACTTCTCGCTTCTGGCAATCACTGCAAAAATCTCTTGGTACTCGTCTGGATATGAGTACGGCTTACCATCCTCAAACCGATGGCCAGAGCGAACGAACCATACAAACACTGGAAGACATGCTACGAGCCTGCGTAGTTGACTTCGGTAAAAACTGGGAAAATCACTTGCCGTTGTGCGAGTTTTCGTACAACAACAGTTATCACACCAGCATAAAGGCTGCACCCTTCGAGGCACTGTACGGTCGTAAGTGCCGATCACCTATCTGTTGGACTGAGGTGGGGGATACCCAACTCACCGGTCCAGAAATCATACATGAAACAACTGAAAAGATCGTCGGCATACAAAACCGACTAAAAGCCGCGCGTGATCGTCAGAAAAGCTATGCTGACGTGAGACGCAAACATCTTGAGCTCCAAGTAGGGGACAAGGTACTTCTCAAAGTGGCACCGTGGAAAGGTGTCATTCGATTCGGAAAACGAGGCAAACTAAATCCTAGATACATCGGGCCATTCGAAATCCTTGAAAAGATTGGTCCAGTGGCATACCGCCTGCAACTTCCTGCTGAGCTTAGCAACGTTCACAACACATTCCACATTTCTAATCTTAAGAAATGTCTGTCTGACGAGACACTGATTATACCGCTCGACGAAATTCAGATCGATGATAAACTTCATTTTGTCGAGGAACCTATGGAAATAATGGACCGCGAGGTCAAACAACTAAAACAGAGTCGTATTCCCATCGTGAAAGTCAGGTGGAATTCTAGGCGTGGCCCGGAGTTCACCTGGGAACGGGAAGACCAAATGCGACAGAAATATCCACATCTCTTCCCAGACAACGCACCGACCGTGCAATCAAGCTAATTTCGGGACGAAATTCTTTTAACAAGGGGAGAATGTAACAACCGCCAAATTAGGGCTAGTATTAGCGCCTAACTCTTTGTTAATACATGTAATTAGTTCTGTGTTAGGCTAATTTATGTATCGGATTATATGTTGGTTAATATATACAACTTTGCGATTTGATTAAATCGTACGCAACTTAAATAGAATGAAATTCTATTCGGTTAACACGGACGTTGGTGAACAAATGTTTATAAACTAAAATAACGCAATTATGACCGAAATACTATTTTATAATAGTTTGTAACTACCTTGTACTACTCGATAAAAACGTACACGATTTAAAAACAAAAGTAATTAAATTTAAGTAAACTATTAAAGAGTTAAGGAAATAATTTAAATAAATTATTTAACAAGAGTTGTGATTTTATAAATATAATTAAACGCGTAAAATAAATATTTAACGCTTAAACGACGGAGAAAACGAACACCGCACGGAGCGCGGCGCGTGGACTGAAAAGTGGGGGCTTTCATCAAAAACCCCCAACTTTTCTTTTTCTTCTTCTCATTTCCATCCAATCTCTCTCTCTCCTCTCATCTTTTTCTTTCAACTAACAACCCACATTCATCACAAAAATCATCAAATAACACCATCAAACCTCGCCGAAACACATCGCTCGTTTGGAGAAAAGTGACCACGACAACACGATCTACATTCCTATCTTTCCGGATTTTCGATCCGACATTTTGTAAGTTTCCGACAAATCCCGATATCTCTCGTTTTTGATCATTTTTACTAGTTTGCGGTTTTAATAGGCTTAATATGTTCATATAAGGGTTGGGTAAAAGATTTGGACCCAACGGAAACCGGAAAACTCGTTTTCGACAAAAATTCCGGCCATCAGACCGCTACGTCGCATTTGGCCAGGGGCCTCTGCGACGTCGCGGACTACGTCGCATAAAAACCTCAACGTCGCATTAGCGACGCTGCCTCCTACGTCGCATTGATTTGCGAGGTCGCATCATGCGACGTACATGCCCACGTCGCACCCGACGTCGCACCTGACGTCGCACCTGACGTCGCACCCTACGTCGCATGCCTACGTCGCATGCTACGTCGCACAAAACAGAACTTTGAAAACTCAGATTTTCACTAAGTGTCGAATTTATACAACTTCAAATACTTATGTCATACGACTTAACAAACGTCATAGAACATACTTTCTATCACAATTACACTAAATTGCGTTATAAATGATAAACTTTAATTATAACAAATCACCAACGGGCCGTATACTTTGATACAAACGAGAACGAACCAACATTACACGCAACGGGTTGTATGAACAACTAGCCTAGATGGTCTTGCGAGACATCTACTTACTTAACCTTACGTGTTTAGGCACTAGAAGGTTACGGGTTCGGAGAACCTACTTGCTTTACTACTACTTGCTATTTACCACTGCTCGACTCAGGTGAGTCTTACAGCCCCACTTTTACTGTTTTATACTTTGGGGTGAGATACTTAGCAACTGTTTTACGCATGAACACAATGTACTGAACTGAAAACATTACTGATTTCAAACAAACGCATGAGTTACTTTTATCCACTGAAAGCCTCCTTATCGTAAGTTGTTAGTTATGGTCTTAAGCGCGAGTACTAGTAAATGGATCCATTTGGGACTGACAATCCCTGTCTGGGGTGGTAGCGCCACCACGTACTGATTTACACGTAGAAACAGACATATTAGTATTTGTTACATATGAGTGTGCGGATAGCACTCACGGGGGTACGTGATTTATTTCACACTACACGGTTAAGCTTCAACTTATGAGCTCATGGCACTGTACTGATTAACTGATTTACTTACTTTGCTTGATAGCAATACGGGTACATACTTGTGGTTCATAACACCTACTTATTACTAAACCTGTGAGATTCACCAACCTTTTTGGTTGACACTTTTTAGCTTTGTATCTCAGGTACACTTACGGAGTAGGATTACTCCAGGATTACTAGCTTGAGTCGCATGATTTACAAACTGCATTTAACGGAGATTCTTTGGCATTATCTTTTGTAACTATGGTGATGTAATAGAATCTCCCGCTATACGCGTGGGCTCTAGGGAATTACATTTTGTATACGAAAACCTACAGTTTTCAAACGATTATTAATTATGAAATGTAACTAATTTACAAACGTCTCATTTAGAGGTCGTTTACTATTAATCTTGTGCTTTGTATATTGATTAGTAACACCCAATGTATGCTTCCGCAACTCGTTAAATTTGGGGGTGTTACAGAATACGTCAAGCCGGAGATTCGTGATCTCTTTGGCTTTATTGTTGATCCCTTGTATGTGACGCCTCCGAATCATGGTTGGCAGGATGTTGATGCTGCTGCTGGACAAATTCCTGAGCCTCTAGCTAATGTGGTTCATCCTGAAGATCCACAAGAGCTTCTTGATGAGGTTTTGGAACAAGCTGGTCAGGTGGGACAGCAAGTGAATCCAGAAGTTGCTGCACATGTGGTGCAAGAGGTGCTACTTTAGCATGATGATGCTACTGATCCTGTGTTACGGGCAATTGAGGATTATGTTGCACCTTCCGAGGTACAATTTCAATTATATAATTATATAGATACTTAGTTGATAGATTATTATTATTAATCATAAATGCATAGTATTATTATATAGTGATAATGATATAGATATTTAGTTGATTAGGTTTTATGTCTGATCTTGAAATATAAATATAATTATATACAGGAAACTGAGGCTGTGAACCCAGAGGTCGCAAGACCAGAGGGTGAGCAGAGACAGAGAGATAGATATGAGGTTTTACCTACTCGGGTATCACAAATTTTTAATCTTAAATATATGTAGAACTTGTATGATAGAGCTTTACGCTAATCATAAAAAAATAATATATATAAATTTAGGATCCTGTGTTGGTCCATCTGGAGGTCGTGATGGTGAAATGGCTTCAGATAATGATTCTGATTCCAGTGATACTGTGGATGATATGGATCGTCCAGTTGGTCCTATCACATGTATTCCTGCTGGGATGATACAGATCGGATCTAAGATTGTTTTTGATCCTGCTTTGAAGCTGAAGCGTAAAGTCGATGATTCTGATCCAGATTTTACTATTCATGACTTGGACGCTGATGAGGCTGATACCCCACTTATTTTCAGCGTAGAAAACGTATTAGGAGGTTAACACCTCAGCTTACTATTGGTTATGGTACGTTTTTTTATATATACAGTTAGATAATCTTAACTTGTTATTTATCAGGAGTTAAACTAAGACAGTTAATTCTGTGACAGTTGCTCGAGATACACCGCAGGTAGAGGCGGTATCACAGGTTGGGACTGAACCAATATCTGTACCTCCTGAGGTAAGAGATATAAGTTTAGTTATTGCTAGTGATATTAAATAGATTATAGATTGAGACAGAGTAATCTGTAACAATTATTAATATAATTTTATCTAATTAATAGGAGTTGATGGTAGCGGCTATTGTTCGTCCGGAGACTTATCCGACTACAAAGCTTAGCAGAGCTGCGACGAAGGTCGTAAAAGACTTAGCTACTGCTGATGTTCATATTGTCACACCTGCTGCTCAACAACCGACTGCTACTACACCTGTTACTCAGTTGACTGATGCTGAAAGGATTACATCCTTAGAGTCAAGAGTTACGGAGTTATCTTCTGAAGTTTTGAGTCTCTCACAGCAATTGGTTACTTAAGGAAAAACTCAAACGTTGTTGTTGAAATCCAACACAACTTTGATTGCTGCTGATGCTGAGAATAAGAGAGAGATTCAGAGACTTGATCGTCTAGTTGCTGATCTGCGGAAGGACAAGACATCTCAAGGGGGAGTGGTTATACTGGAATTAGATGAGTCCTGCAGAGATGATGAGCTAGCGAAGAAGAGAAGAGAAGATGATACAGACGATGATCCCACAGCTCAGAAGGATAGTGAGCTGGCTGGTCCTTCAATGACAAGTCAGCAGGCTACACTTCAGGGGGAGTCTGGGGATGCTGGAGCTAGTGGTTCAGGTGAAGGTACGAGTGCAGATAAGACGGTACCGGTTGATACAGAAGTTGGTAAGATAGCTTAGTATTAGCTTAGTATTGTAATATTTGTAATAATTTGTACTGAACAAGTATAAACTTAATATTATTTGGAAATATTCGGCTTAAGATTATTATTTAAAGTAAAATATGTTAAATAATTTAAGTTTATATATAATTTAATATATGTTAAGTAAAATAGTGATCGAAAGTCTTCCGACTCATTGAGTAGTCGAGCGGCGTGTTCCGATTAATTTCGACGGTCAAAATTTTTAGTAACATATGCATTTTAGACTTGAGAGTTTTTATAACTGACAAGTTAAAGATGTGATAATTTAACTAGGTAAATGATATATAATTTAAAGATATAATTGATAGTTAAGTTTTGTTTATATAACAGTTCAATTAAGTCTTGGAAATTATATAAGTTAATTAATTGTAAACTTGAATGTTTGGTGACAATTTTATTCACAGTACATTAGAGTTTAAATTTAATTAATATTTACTAAGTGTTTTTGATATAAGACTTTAGAAATCTTAGTTTGATTCAGGGTAATCAATAAAAGATTTAAAAGTTATATAATGCGTTTATATTATGGATTAATTACACAAAAGGATTAATAAAGGAGTTCTTAGTTTGATTCAGGGAAATCAATGAAGAATTTAGATTGTTAATATATTTGTGTTTGTGTTTTTCTAGGATTGAAAATGCTTGATCTATCAGATTCAGAAGATGATTTTCTGGATGAGATAGATGAAGAGATAGATTTTGATCTTGAAGAGGGAGAGTTCCAACCACCTACTGATTGGACTGCTGTTCCTGAGATTGCGCAAGACATTGGTGTAGATCCAGATGAGAATGTTGATGAACACCATGTGAGCCCATCTAGGACAGAGTTTGTTATTGAGAATGATGAAGGTCTAACAGTTGTTGATATTGATGAGGATATTGTGTCGCACCCCCAAAACACGTGGCAGCGGAAACATGAGGTGTCACGGGGGCGCCGACCAAATCAAATATCACAACACAAAGATTAAAGCAAACGACCTCTATATGAGACGTTTGAAAATATTACATTACCATAATTTAAATGTTTACAAAATATCTGAAGTTCGCATAAACCGTTAAGAGATTTCTAATACATTACTGATTATACAAAATGCAATCTAATCTCTTGATGTTTGAAAACAATGCGACTCGAGCTAAGCTTTCCATAAGCTTCCTACTGCGGCGGGTTACCTGAGAAATACATACTAAAAGGTCAACATAAAGTTGGTGAGTTCATAGGTTTGTAAACAATCGTTTAGTTATGATCCACAAGATTTCAAGTTGTATCATTCAAAAATGACAGTTAAAAGTATCGTTATTCAACGATAAATAAAAGTATTGCATAATGCAATATAAGTATACCATTTACATGAGTCTCATAGTCAAGCTTAACGTTGTTTGCCTCCGGTAAGTGTACTAATCCGATACACTTCTAAATCACAAGTAATACTGCGCCCGTGGGTTGGCTAGAGCGACTAGCCCGGACGAGGTTTGTCAAACCCTGATAGATCTATCCAATAATACTCACGCACATATTTTAATGACTATGATGGGTAGAGGACTTTAGTGGATTATTCAGGTCTCATGCAATCCGTACGAAAAATGTTTCAAGTTACTTGTGATCATATAAGCAGTTGTATAAAACAGTTGTATGTATTCTCACCCCAGTTGAAAAACAGTAAAAAGGGGCTATGAAACTCACCAGAGTTAAGCAGGTAGCAAGCAATAATCAAATAGCAAGCAAAGTCCAAAGCGCAACCTTCTAACGTCAAAGAATGATGATGAAGATGATGGAAGTAGGAAGGGGGTGAAGATGAACTTGCTTCCTTCCTCTTAGTTCTCCTTGTTAGATGATGATGATGATTTATGGTGGAATGTGGTGTTCTTGGCTGAGTTTTTGCTCAGATTTTTGGAGAGAGTTTTAGGTTAGTGAGAGATGAAGAAAAGATGGAGTATATGGTTTGAATGTGTAAGTAGTGCATGAGATATGTGTGGCTAGTCAAAAGAATCTCATGATTGAAATTTGCATGAGATTTAAGTGGAGAGGGGAAGGGGTGGCCGGCCCCATGGTGGCTCCACCAAGGGTGTTTTGGTCATTTCCATTCCTTGCTTAATTTGTTGCGTTTTTCGTTCGTTTGCTCGGTTGTTTAGACGTTTATTCGTACGTTAAATGTTTAGTTGACGTTTTTATTTAACGATTTCAGTTTCGATATTTCTACTTGAAATATTTAATATAGTACTTGGGAACACTTATAAAAATGTTTCGTTAAATTATTGGCCTCGATTTGCGTGCACGTTCTACGGAGGTTAAATCGCGTAACGTTATTTTGAGTCGTTTAGATTAACGATATAATTTGGATAAATTTCCATTGAAGTATTATTTAAAATACTTAATTTAGGTTGTCAATTTAATTATTGACGTTCGTTTGGTTGTCGAAATAAATTCGCGCGTTATCGTTGCGTTTGAGACGTTTTAACCGAAACGTCTAGGTTTTTCGTGTATTATTTTAACAAAATAATAAATAATGATAAATAACTTCTAAAAATAGATTAAAGTTATTTAGAGAAATGTTTTCACCAACGTCGTATTTATACTGCGTCGGACTCCGTCCGGTTGTTATGCACAATTTTACCAAATTGCGTAAGCGTAATTACAACTAATTACGTAAGCGTAATATATATCAATTACGGAAGTGTATATTCACATAAATATACAAATAGTTACAAGTAATTACAAGTATTTAGCCTAATATTAAACTAAACACACGTAATTAGGGTTTCAAGTAGGATTATCAGTAACCCTAAATCGTCGGGTGTCACATTCTCCCCCTGTTAAGAGAATTTCGTCCCGAAATTAGTTTGTTGCCGCAGTCTGTGGGGTATCTAAGAATAGATGTGGGTGTTTCAGTCGCAATTGGTCTTCCCGTTCCCAGGTGAATTCAGGACCGCGCCTAGAATTCCACCGGACTTTAACGATGGGAATACGACTCTGTTTCAATCGTTTGACCTCACGGTCCATGATTTCTATCGGTTCCTCTACAAAGTGGAGTTTATCGTCGATATGGATTTCGTCGAGAGGAATAACAAGTGTCTCATCAGACAGACATTTCTTCAGGTTAGAAATGTGAAAAGTGTTGTGCACGCTACTGAGTTGTGGTGGTAGCTGCAGTCGATATGCCACCGGACCAATTCTTTCAAGAATTTCAAAAGGTCCGATGTACCTAGGGTTTAGTTTGCCGCGTTTACCAAAACGAATGACACCTTTCCAAGGTGATACTTTCAAGAGTACTCGGTCCCCAACCTGGAACTCGAGTGGTTTGCGTCTTACGTCAGCGTAACTCTTCTGACGATCACGTGCGGCTTTCAGCCGGTTTTGAATGGTCACGATTTTCTCGGTCGTTTCATGGATGATTTCAGGACCAGTGAGTTGGCTATCGCCGATTTCGGTCCAACAAATGGGTGATCGGCACTTTCTACCATAAAGTGCCTCGAAGGGTGCAGCACCAATGCTGGTGTGGTAACTGTTGTTGTAGGAGAACTCACACAGAGGTAGGTGGTTTTCCCAGGTGTTTCCGAAGTCGATTACACATGCTCGAAGCATATCTTCAAGAGTTTGAATGGTCCGTTCACTTTGACCATCGGTTTGTGGGTGATAAGCAGTACTCAAATCAAGACGAGTACCGAGAGCTTTATGAAGCGTTTGCCAAAATCGAGAGGTGAAGCGGCTATCTCTATCGGAGATGATCGAAATGGGTATACCGTGTCGTGCTACAACCTCTTTGATGTAGATGCGAGCCAAGCGCTCCATCTTGTCGTTTTCTTTGATAGCTAGGAAATGGGCGGATTTTGTGAGACGATCTACGATCACCCAAATGGTATCGCAACCGCTCGGTGTTTTTGGTAGCTTGTTGATGAAGTCCATGGTTATGTTTTCCCATTTCCATTGAGGTATCTCGGGTTGTTGAAGTAACCCAGAAGGTTTCTGGTATTCGGCCTTGACCTTGGCACAGGTTAGACACTTACTAACATACGTGGCTATGTCAGCTTTCATGTTGGGCCACCAATACCGTTGTTTGATGTCATGATACATCTTGTCAGAACCAGGATGTATGGAGTATCGGGATTTGTGAGCTTCATCCATGACCAAATCTCGTAGGTTCCCAAAGTTAGGTAACCAGATTCGGTTAGAGAAGTGTCTGGTTCCGTCGGGTTTGATTTCAAATTGTTTTTCCATGCCTCGCAAGGCCTCATTTTTGATGTTTTTCTCATTGAGTGCTTCGAGTTGAGTGGAATGAATTTGAGAAATAAGATCGTTGTGGATGGTTAAACCAAGTGCTCGAACTCGAAGGGGTTTCACTCGTTCTTTTCGGCTTAGGGCATCGGCAACAACGTTAGCCTTACCCGGGTGGTATCGGATTTCGCAGTCGTAGTCGCTAAGTAACTCGACCCAACGACGTTGTCTCATGTTTAGGTCCTTCTGATCAAAGATATGTTGAAGGCTTTTGTGGTCAGTGAAGATAGTACACTTGGTACCATATAGGTAGTGTCTCCAAATTTTGAGCGCAAAAACAACGGCTCCTAGTTCGAGGTCATGAGTGGTGTAGTTCTTTTCGTGGATTTTCAGTTGCCGGGAGGCGTAAGCGATGACCTTATCACGTTGCATTAACACACAACCTAGTCCTTGATGTGAGGCGTCGCAGTAAACTACGAAATCATCGGTGCCTTCGGGTAAGGATAGGATTGGTGCACTGCAGAGTTTCTGTTTAAGGAGTTGAAAAGCCGACTCCTGTTTGTCGGTCCAGTCGAATTTCTTATCTTTCTGAGTCAAGGAGGTTAATGGTTGAGCAATTCGGGAAAAATTCTCGATGAATCGCCGGTAATACCCAGCGAGACCTAAAAATTGTCGGACCTCGGTTGGAGTAGTTGGTGCTTTCCAGCACTTGATGGCCTCGATTTTTGCTGGATCAACACGTATCCCTTGGCTGTCAACGACATGCCCTAGGAACTGTACTGTTCGCATCCAGAACTCACACTTGGAGTACTTGCCGTATAGCTCCTCGTGTTTGAGTAATTCCAAGATAGTTTTCAGGTGTTGGCCATGTTCTGTTTCGTTGCGAGAGTAGATTAGAATGTCGTCAATGAAGACGATGGCAAACTTATCCAGGTATTTTTTGCACACCCGATTCATAAGATCCATGAATACAGCCGGTGCGTTGGTTAAACCAAAAGGCATCACTTGGAATTCGTAATGCCCGTAGCGGGTTCGGAATGCGGTTTTCGGGATGTCGGCGTCTCGAACGCGAAGTTGGTGATAACCAGACCGAAGGTCGATCTTTGAGTAAAAGCTCGAACCTTGAAGTTGGTCAAATAAGTCATCGATTCTAGGAAGTGGGTATCGGTTTTTGATAGTAAGTTTGTTCAGTTCACGGTAATCGATACACATTCTGAAGGATCCGTCCTTCTTTTTAACGAAAAGGACCGGAGCTCCCCAAGGTGAGGAACTTGGTCGAATGAATCCCTTGTCCAGGAGTTCCTGCAATTGGGTAGACAACTCCTGCAACTCGGATGGGGCTAATCTGTATGGGGCTCGTGCCACGGGTGCAGCACCGGGCACAAGGTCAATTTGGAATTCGACTTGTCTAGGCGGGGGAAGGCCTGGCAAGTCTTCGGGAAAGATTTCAGGAAAGTCTCGTACAATGGGTACATCTTCAAGTCGCTTTTCAGCCGACTTCTTTTCGGTTACATGAGCAAGGATTGCCGGGTACCCTTTCCTCAGGTACTTTTGGGTTTTCATACACGAGATGATGTTTAAGTTTCGCCTACCAGTCTCCCCCTGTATGATCAAGGTTCCACCGGTAGCGAGAGGTATACGCACAATCTTTTCAAAACAGACAATTTCAGCATGATGCTTGGACAACCAGTCCATGCCTACGATGACATCGAAGCTCCCAATTTCAACAGGGATGAGGTTTATGGGGAAAATTTCGTTGGCTAGGTTTAGAGTGCAATTAGGTATCACACTATCGGCCTCTATCAGTTTGCCATTTGCTAATTCTACTGTGAACTTAGCATCTAAGGCAGTGGGAGTAATGTTGAGTAACGGACAAAACTCATCAGATATGAAACTTCTATCAGCACCAGTATCGAATAAAACTGAAACGGTTAGATCGTTGAGGAGAAACATACCCGTAACAACGTTGGGATCTTGACGGGCCTCTCCAGCATTGAGTACAAAAGCTCGACCGCGAGGGTTGTTGTTGTTATTGTTGTTCCTGTTGGCGTTGTTGTTGTTGCGTTTCGGGCAGTTGTTTCTGAAATGTCTGGTGTCACCGCACTCAAAACAGGCTTTTGGTGCGTTGGGGTTGGTATTTGGGTTGGGGGTTCTGCAATCTTTAGCTAGATGTCCCTGCCGTTTGCACTTGGTACAGGTACAGGGGCCTTCGTGGTGTAGAGTACACTTGGAACAGTAAGGTTTGTTCCCAACGTACCCTTTCTTGTCCCCCGACCCTGAACCAGAGGTGTAGGCCTTAACAGACTCGGCCCTCTTGGTTTGCTGTTGCTGCTGATTGTTGTTATTTCCGGACCATTTTCTTTTGTTATCCCCTGTGGTTTTCACTGTGGGTGTCCCACGGCGGACAATTTGAGCCATAAGCTCGTGTGCCATGCGGACGGCACTTTGGATGGTCCCGGGTTTGGAAGAGATGACATTGCCTTGGATGGAATCAGGTAGCCCCCAAATGTATCTTTCGACACGTTTGGATTCAGGGTCCACCATGGATGGACAAAGGAGAGCAAGCTGGTGAAATCTGGTTGTGTAGCTGGTAATGTCGTTTCCTTGAACTGCGAGGTTCCAGAATTCGTGTTCGAGCTGTTGGAGTTGCTCGCGGGGACAATATTCTTCCCTCAGCAAGTTCTTGAGTTCGTCCCAAGATATTTGATAGGCAGCATCAATACCCTGGGTTTGGGCGTATGTGTTCCAGAAAGTGAGTGCACCCTCAGCTAGAGTGTAGGTAGAGAATTTGACTTTGTTCTCTTCTTGACAGTTACTTATTCGGAAGACTGACTCCATTTTCTCAATCCATCGCATAAGACCGACGGCTCCTTCAGTTCCTTTGAAATGGAGAGGTTTACAATTCATGAAATCTTTGTGGGTGCAGGGCTTTGGCACAGGTGGGTTGTTGCCTGCCCCTCCAGGGTTTCCTTGGTTTGGATTGGGATTGTTCCTGGCAGCTTCTAGGGCTGCTTGGACCCTTTGATTGACGAGTCTTTCGATATCAGCGGAGCTCATTTGACGTTTTGGTGCCATGATTCTAAAAGAAAGAAAATAAGAGGCACATAAGATTTCAGTGAGTAGGATCTTAAAGTCTTTGCAGGTGTACACAAGAAGGTAAAACAAGTATGTACAGCAAGATATTCAATAACACAAGGAAGCAGATTTCATGACCATACAAAGGCGCGAGTTCAAATGATTACAATACTTGAGAGTTCACAAAACATGCCGGGCAGTGCTACACCCGGTCTTAGTTCAAGAGTTTACAAAAGACAACATAAGATAGATTAGTCGGGCATATCCCGCCTCGATAGGTTACAAGATAAAGATCAAACTAGTTCTAACGCAAGTTTATTCGTTCCATTAGTGTGACAAGTCGGTCCACGTTTCTTGCAAGTCTGCCAGCTTGTCGGGCGTTATCCTCAGCCAAGGTTAATCGTTGTTCTAGTACTCGGGTGTACTCTTCTGCTTCTCGTGAACGTTGTTCACATCCTTCTAACCTTGCTTGAAGAAGGTCGACCGCGCCTCTATCGTCAATGACGTGTTGGTGCATCATTTCTAGAGTATTTGTCATGTTTTCTTGGTCTTGAAACAGTTGTGCAATGCGGTCATGTGATTGGCGCAGCCAGTACATTTGCACTATGTGTTGCTCTCGTTCCAGGCTTTCAAGTCTTGTCTCGTGGCGGTGAAGTCTGGCGGTTAATACGGGTACGGTGTGGTGTGTTGGTTCTTGGGTATAGGGAGAGATGTCCATGGGGTCATCGAAAACCTCCATGTTTTCCTCAGATCTCCAAGTATTGAGAGTTGTGGGTAGCCAGTCCCATCTACGGGGGTATGCGGAATGGTGTGTGGTATTATCGATGGAGTTTGAGTAAGGGTTGGCTCGAGATGATCTGGTACTCCTTGGGCGAGTACGTAACACTCGGGCTTCGCCAGTGATGTAGTAAAGTCGTTCAGGAGAGTTTGGTGTTGAAGACATAGTAACGATTCCTTCAGTAGCGGTTCGTGTTTGGGCTTCGTTCTCAGAGTTGGGAGACGTAGCGGTGGGAGTGGTTGCCATTTTCTGTGGCAAGGAGTTTTAGTATACGTAAGGTTAAGGTTATATATAAATACAATAACCTAGCACATAAGCACGTATAAGGTTGGTCCCGTTCTATCCTCGGTCAAAGCCTTCTAATGCATTCCCATCCATCATAACCATTTCAGGTCTTGCATCGATTCTTGTTTAATTGTACATAGTTGATCAAGCTATGTTAAATTAAATTCAAATGATGCAATTGCTGAACCAGTCATAACAAATGAGGAATACTAACCTAACGGTTATAGTCTAGGTCACTAATGCAATCCTAGTTCGCTATAACCTTAGGCTCTGATACCAATCTGTCGCACCCCCAAAACACGTGGCAGCGGAAACATGAGGTGTCACGGGGGCGCCGACCAAATCAAATATCACAACACAAAGATTAAAGCAAACGACCTCTATATGAGACGTTTGAAAATATTACATTACCATAATTTAAATGTTTACAAAATATCTGAAGTTCGCATAAACCGTTAAGAGATTTCTAATACATTACTGATTATACAAAATGCAATCTAATCTCTTGATGTTTGAAAACAATGCGACTCGAGCTAAGCTTTCCATAAGCTTCCTACTGCGGCGGGTTACCTGAGAAATACATACTAAAAGGTCAACATAAAGTTGGTGAGTTCATAGGTTTGTAAACAATCGTTTAGTTATGATCCACAAGATTTCAAGTTGTATCATTCAAAAATGACAGTTAAAAGTATCGTTATTCAACGATAAATAAAAGTATTGCATAATGCAATATAAGTATACCATTTACATGAGTCTCATAGTCAAGCTTAACGTTGTTTGCCTCCGGTAAGTGTACTAATCCGATACACTTCTAAATCACAAGTAATACTGCGCCCGTGGGTTGGCTAGAGCGACTAGCCCGGACGAGGTTTGTCAAACCCTGATAGATCTATCCAATAATACTCACGCACATATTTTAATGACTATGATGGGTAGAGGACTTTAGTGGATTATTCAGGTCTCATGCAATCCGTACGAAAAATGTTTCAAGTTACTTGTGATCATATAAGCAGTTGTATAAAACAGTTGTATGTATTCTCACCCCAGTTGAAAAACAGTAAAAAGGGGCTATGAAACTCACCAGAGTTAAGCAGGTAGCAAGCAATAATCAAATAGCAAGCAAAGTCCAAAGCGCAACCTTCTAACGTCAAAGAATGATGATGAAGATGATGGAAGTAGGAAGGGGGTGAAGATGAACTTGCTTCCTTCCTCTTAGTTCTCCTTGTTAGATGATGATGATGATTTATGGTGGAATGTGGTGTTCTTGGCTGAGTTTTTGCTCAGATTTTTGGAGAGAGTTTTAGGTTAGTGAGAGATGAAGAAAAGATGGAGTATATGGTTTGAATGTGTAAGTAGTGCATGAGATATGTGTGGCTAGTCAAAAGAATCTCATGATTGAAATTTGCATGAGATTTAAGTGGAGAGGGGAAGGGGTGGCCGGCCCCATGGTGGCTCCACCAAGGGTGTTTTGGTCATTTCCATTCCTTGCTTAATTTGTTGCGTTTTTCGTTCGTTTGCTCGGTTGTTTAGACGTTTATTCGTACGTTAAATGTTTAGTTGACGTTTTTATTTAACGATTTCAGTTTCGATATTTCTACTTGAAATATTTAATATAGTACTTGGGAACACTTATAAAAATGTTTCGTTAAATTATTGGCCTCGATTTGCGTGCACGTTCTACGGAGGTTAAATCGCGTAACGTTATTTTGAGTCGTTTAGATTAACGATATAATTTGGATAAATTTCCATTGAAGTATTATTTAAAATACTTAATTTAGGTTGTCAATTTAATTATTGACGTTCGTTTGGTTGTCGAAATAAATTCGCGCGTTATCGTTGCGTTTGAGACGTTTTAACCGAAACGTCGGTTTTTCGTGTATTATTTTAACAAAATAATAAATAATGATAAATAACTTCTAAAAATAGATTAAAGTTATTTAGAGAAATGTTTTCACCAACGTCGTATTTATACTGCGTCGGACTCCGTCCGGTTGTTATGCACAATTTTACCAAATTGCGTAAGCGTAATTACAACTAATTACGTAAGCGTAATATATATCAATTACGGAAGTGTATATTCACATAAATATACAAATAGTTACAAGTAATTACAAGTATTTAGCCTAATATTAAACTAAACACACGTAATTAGGGTTTCAAGTAGGATTATCAGTAACCCTAAATCGTCGGGTGTCACATATTGAAGATACAACCGATGAAGAAGATGAAAATATGATTCATACCATTAATCCGGCTGTGAAGTATTGGAAACTTCCAAAGCAGAAGAAAAGGATTGGAATATCAGAAGTTGATATTACTGGTAAACGCGAAGTGCGTAAAGGAATTATCGGATGGTACTTTGACTCTGAACTGAAGCTGTTTGCGATTAAAAGGTTTGACGGAGTTCAATATTTTGAGCAAAAGCTTGCAGTGTTCAGTTCTCTACCACATTATGAGATATGTGACTTGGCTAGATTAGAATTGAAGAACCCAAGTAATAATATTTTTGGAAGATATGTTGAACATATTATTAAGACTGAGGTTCGTTCAGGAAAGTTTGACAAGATTAAGCCAAGGAACGGTAAGACGATGTTAGTCCCTGTTTAACTTAATAAACAATCTTACGTAAAAAGCCTTGAATATATTATTGAGAAGTTGCGGAATCACACTCAATAATATTAAGAAGATCAATGAATATTAATTAAATTAATGAACATAATAATATACCGAAAGCTTCAATCTTATTAATGATATAAGACGAATACACTTGATGTATTAGGGTTACAGAAAACCTTGAAGCTGCGAAAAATCATTAACCTATCTAGGTCTAAAGGATCTCTATTTATAACATATAGAGTCCTATACAATCTCCTACAAATATGGAATAAAATAACTTCCATAACCGACTCATACTTATCACAAAATCATAAACAGTTTTAACTACCATTCTGATGTAAACAGTTGTAACTGTTACACATTCAGTTGTAACTGCTTCAATTGTAATATACGACTAAGTACAAATATATAATCAGTGTTAACTGTTTCATATATAACTAACAGTTACTAATACATAAGCAGTTTTAACTACTTACAGACACATAACTATCAGTTGTAATCTATCTTCAATCAGTTGTAACACTTGTCTTCTCATCAGTTTTCTTCTATCAGTTGTAACTTCATAAAGACAGTTTTAACCTTCAAAGCAAACAGTTTTAATCACTTATACTCTGTCTTCTCATCAGAACTTCAACTCAGACCTGAAACAGTTTTGACCCAACAATCTCCCCCTAAACTTAATCTGTCCTTCACAGCATTAAGTTTCTTCTAATCCTCCATTATAAGCTTCACAAAATTCTTTCAAAACTGTTAGTCATTTCTCCTCTTCTTCCTATCAATCTCCTCCTTCTTATGAATCTGATTCAGCACCATATATACCAATTCCAGAGCTACATCATCTAAAACTGCAGCTTGTAGCCTTGCATTTCTCAAGCCCATCAAAAATCTCAGATTTATATCATAAAATCTATCTGTCAATAACCACATAAACACTGCATCCTCCATAACAATCTGATGTACTCCAGGTTTGGCATGATAAATCCAATTTCTGACCTTGCTAAAAGTAGCAAACTGAAATGGAAACTCTTCTGGTTCAAACATAGCCTTAATCCAATGCCATGTAACTTTCTCAACCAGATTATCAAACCTTTTCAAATCTAAATTCTTTTCCATCCCAATCTCATACATTCTCACCAAATCAGTCCTACTAATTCTCTTTATCAAATCCCTAAAAGATCTCCACCAAGATATATTTCCATCTGCTCTTTCAACTTTAATCTTGTGAATCTTAACAGGATTGACAAATTGCTCTATAGACCAATCAATGATACCAGGTAATTCAACATTAATTACCTCAGATTCCATAGGCTGTAACAGAATAAACTCCTTCAATTCATCAATATTTATTTCTCTATCAGGAATTTCATCTAACTCTCTCTTCTTTTGCTCAAGTTCATCTTTCCTCCTCTTCTCAGCTTCTATCTTTTCTCTTTTTTCTTTTTCTTCCTTTTCTTTCAATTTTCTTTCTTTTTCAGCCTCTTTCTTTTCCTTTTCAACTTCCTGCTTTTTCTTCTCAGCTTCTTTCTTTTCTGTTTGTTTCTTTTCAATCACTTCAGGATTCAACTCATCTTTATCCCATAACTCCTGCAATCTCTCTAAACTCATCTGTTTCAATGCATTCAAAGGAATATACCCACCTTTCAACTTTGCAATCAAGTTCTTCTTCATTTGAGCTTTTGTTGGTGGTTTTGCAACTTTTTTCTTTCTTGCTTCCTCTGCTTTTCTTTTCTTAACCTGCTCAACAAGATATTCAATATCATCCTGTCTCTGTTCTTTCAGTAAATATTCATCCCACTCTGCCACTTGCTCTTTTGTCATTTTCACAAACTTTCCTTCCTCAATCTCAACATCAATCAATCCCTCTGCATTTAGCTCAGCCTGTAACCTTTGAGCATACTCAATATCATGAGCAGTTACTTCTGGTGGCACTAGTTTTTGCTTTTTCTTCTTTGGTTCTTCTACCAGTTTTCCCTTGCCTTTATCTTTTGGATCAATCTTTGGCAATTCTTTCTGTTGAACAGGAACAGCAGCAGGTTCTCTAATTTGAAATCCAGGCAAAGATGGTTGTTGTGTAGATTTCTTCTTTGGAGTTTCAACCTTCTTTCCTGTTCCAGTCATCTTAGCAGTTTTAACTGGAATGCTTTTCTTCCTAGTCTTTTCAACTTGTTGAGCATCAGTTTTTGCTTCTTTTTCCACTGCTATCTCTGGTTTACTCACCTCTTCACCATCATCCTCATCAATCTTTAACTCCTCAGTCTTATCATCCAAATTAACCTCTACAGTCTGCTCCACTGACCCAACAACCTCAGTATATTCAGAATTATTTTCATCTGCCACTGGGTCATTCATCTCTGTTTCCACTGTCTCAAACACTGACTCATTAACCTCTGGCTCTGTAGGTGGTGTTGGAGGTGTATGCACAAATTCATCATCCACTGGTTGTTCCATTTCAATCTCTTCATCAACTTTTTCATCATCAGACACAACCTTATCATTCTCATTCCTCTTATCACCCAAATTTGTCCTGACCTTCTCCCCCTTTTTGAAAGCATTTTGTTAAAAATTATAAGTCTCCTCAGGTTCTGAAGTATCATGAACCACATATTTCCTCCCTTTCTTCAAACATTGAATAACAATCCTCTCTAACTGCTTCACTTTCCTCTGCAACTGAGTAATAACTTCATCCTTTGCCTTATTCTTCTTCCTCTCCTGTACAAACTCAGCCCATACATAATCAACCATTTTCGTCAATTCCAAGTTAGTTCTAGCCTCAACACCTTCAGGATGTGAATCCTTTGGTGAATCATTGACATCATCAAACTCTGACTCATGCCTAGCATGATCATCAAAGTCCCCTTGGTTCTTGGTACTGGGACCACTAGTATCATGTACAGGTGTAGAATCATATCCATGTGTTGCCTCTGATTGGGTCTTATTAATGTTACTTCTGTCCTGCTCTGCCAGTGGGCTAGAAGCAGTAGAAGCAGCCCTCTCAGAATGATCATCCTCCTCCTCATTGATCATCTGCTGTGATGAATCATTTGTCTGAGACACCTGAGCAGCAACAGCCTCAGATGCCTGGTTTTTAGCCTTTTTGGCTTTAGTAGGTTTAGCTGTTGTGGTCCCTTATTTTCTCTTAGTACCCCCAACTACTGTGGGTTGAGAAGTGGTGGGTGGAACCATTCTCTCAGTAGTTGGTTCAGCTTCAGTTGGTAGTACTGATGCTGTGGTGGAAGGTGCAGGAAGCATTGTAGAAAATAATGCTGTAACCTTCCCAGAAAATTTAGTATCTCTCTTCATATTTACAAAAACTTTTGGTTTAAAAGAGACAATACCAATAATCTTTTCAAGTGCAGTTATATTAGGAATTTGTTCATTTAAGAACAACTGCACAAAACGTGGATACATCAAAAACTTAATCTTTGGCTGCTCAATGTTTCTAAGCATACCAGAAAATATCAGATTTGAAAAATTAAACCTTTGACCAGTTGCAAGACAAGTAATTGCATAAGCAATGTTGCTTCCAAACTGCTCAAAAGATGATCTCTTAGATGATAAGCAGTGTAAAATTGTATGTATTAAAAATCTCCACTGATGAGAAAATAAGGTTTTCTGAAAAGTAAAAATTTCAAAAGAACCCTCATAACCCATCAATCGTAAAGTATCATACATAACAGTATCCTCTAAAGAAGATATACCTGCCTCATCATCTAGTTGTAATGAAGCTCTAACAGTAGCTTCTGTGATTACAACACGTGTATCCATAACTTCTGAAACGATTCTTTTAATCCCCTGTTCCTCTTCTATTGATGCATTCACCTAGAAATTGTTGATATGATCGTGAGATATTCTGGGTGCTACAGTGAGAGCATGACGAATATGTGAAGCACGAAGGAAATCAATGATTTCCACATACTCGTTTGCCTCTGCAGGTTTCATTAAGAATGCAATCATATTGTGATCTTTTCCAATCGGTAGTTGAACAGTAGACGAAGTCGATGCCATGATAAGAAATCAAGTAATCGAGAAGAATCGAAGATGATTTTACAGAATCGAAAATCAATGAGACTTATCGCAGTTGTTTGTATGTGAAATTTTGAAAGCGTAATGAGAAACCCTAAGTGTTGAGAGTTAAGTACTGAAATTAAATCAGTTGTAAGCCCTAATTTGATCAGATCCCCAATTATAACTAAAACAGTGTTAATTAAATAAAATAACACGTTCAGTGATAACTGTGAAAATAACCATCAGTGGTAATCAACACTTGGTTTCTCAAATGCATCATTTACATAATTAAGCTAGCAGTGCTAACTTGTACAAGCAGTACCAACCGACCAAGGCAGTGCTAACTTAATACAAGTAGTACTTCAGTTCTAGCAAAATGATATAAACAAAGCAGTGGTTGAATTTTTTTTTTTTTTTTTTTTTTTTTTTTTTTTTTTTTTTTTACCGAAAACAAACTCCACAAGCAGTGACACTTCATAAACACCTGCATAAGTTAGACTCCAAAACCTAGCAATATAACTTGCAGTGGTAATTCCAAACAAAAATACAAGTATACAGTGTTAACTATACACCAACAGTGGTGAAGTGATTATTACCACTGTTTATAATAAAAGTAAGAAACAGTGATAACGATACACATTACACACAATCAGTGTTTAATTAACAAATCAGTATTAACCCAAATTGAAATCACAGTAGATATTATTCACAGAAAGCAGTAACAAGAGAAATAACTTATGACAGATTGATCATTCCAATACTAGTAACCAAGAATGTGAATCTGCCTACATCAAAAGCTTTTGTAAACAGATCAGCAAATTGATTATCAGTATGAACTTTCAAAATTTGAATAAGTCTTTTCTCATTACAATCTCTAATGAAATGATATCTGATTTCAATATGCTTTGTTTTAGAATGTTTAACTGGGTTATTAATAATACTGATTGCAGAGCTATTATCAATAAAAATAGGAGTATTAAGAAAGGTAAAACCATAATCTAGCATCTGATTCTGAATCCATAGCACTTGAGCACAGCAACTTGCAGCTGCTACATATTCTGCCTCTGCTGTAGATGTAGATACAGTGGTTTGTTTCTTGCATTGCCATGAAACCAATCTTTCTCCCAAAAATTGACAACCTCCTGATGTAGATTTCCTGTCCAAATTAGCTCCTCCATAATCACTATCTGTGTAAGCTATCAGATCAAAAGAATTAAACTTTAGATACCAAAGGCCCAATTTTGATTGACCCTTCAAATATCTAAAAATTCTTTTGACTGCTAGAAGATGTGATAGCTTTGGATTAGCTTGAAATCTTGCACATAAACACACTGCAAACATGATGTCAGGCCTTGATGAAGTGAGATACATAAGAGACCCAATCATTGATCTGTAAAGATGTTCATCCACACTCTCCCCCTCAAGATCTGCATGTAATTTCTTGTTTGTCTCAACTGGTGTGCTTGCAACTTTAGCATCTTTGTACCCAAACCGATCCAGTATATCATTCACATACTTACTTTGATGAATAAAGATTCCTTCTTTCTGTTGCTTTACTTGTAGCCCCAAGAAAAATGTTAATTCCCCCATGGAGCTCATCTTGAACTTTTCATGCATCAATGATTCAAACTCCTTGCAAAGACTATCCTTTGTTGAACCAAAAATGATATCATCTACATAAACTTGAACCAGTAGTATATCATTCTTAATTCTTTTAGTAAACAAAGTTTTATCTATTGCACCCCTTTTGAATCCATTCTGCAACAGATAATCTGAAAAAGTATCATACCAGGCTCTAGGTGCTTGATGTAAGCCATAAAGAGCTTTATCCAGTTTGAAAACTTTATCAGGAAATTTAGAATCTTCAAACCCTGGTGGTTGACATACATAGACCTCTTCCTGTATAGTGCCATACAGAAAAGCACTCTTAACATCCATCTGATACACAATGAATCCCTTGAATGAAGCATAAGCCAAAAACAATCTAATTGCCTCTATCCTTGCAACAGGTGCAAAAACCTCATCATAATCAATCCCCTCTTCTTGTGAATACCCCTGAGCAACCAATCTAGCCTTGTTTTTGATCACTATACCTCTTTCATCCTTCTTGTTCTTGAAAATCCATTTAGTACCAATTGCCCTCTTCTCTTTAGGCAAATCAACCAATGTCCAAACTTCTTGAATCTTAAACTGAAGCAACTCCTCTTGCATAGCTTCAATCCAACTAGGATCTCTCAAAGCTTCAGTAACCTTCTTTGGTTCTGTTTGAGACAGAAAACAGGCAAACAAAGAAGTATTAACAGCTTCTGTATCAAGATTTACTTCTTCCTCATTTGCTGAAGCTTCAAACACCTGACTTTGATTTCTTGTTTTAACAGCTGATTCAATATCTCCTATTACATTCTCAAGTGGATGATCTTTATGAGTAATGTATTTAGATGCTGCTGTTTCTTGAATACTCTCCTCTAAGTTGGTAAAATTTCCTTCTTGACCAGACTCACTACTTGACACTTCTCTTGCAATTCTCTTTGACAAAGGAGTAAAACTCATCAAATGTAGATAATTCAAATGTTCCTGCTCTGTGTCAAGATGCTTTGTAGGTGTCTGATCAACATTCACACCTGCCTTAGTATTCTTCTGTACTGGACTCATATCACTGTCTTCTGTACTGTCTTCAATAACAGGTCTATCAGAATCATCAACATGAGAAAATGATGTTTCATCTGATTTTCCTGTTTCCACATCCTGTGATGTCGTTGGTTGATCAGTATCAAACACTTCTGGGGGATCAGGAGACCAAATTGGAAATAATATATATTCCAATGAATCATTCTTCTTTCCAACTGATATTCCTGATTTTGCTCTACCTTCTTCATCACCTGTTCCTGCATTTGTACCTGCACTTGTACCTGCACTAGTACCTGCACTAGTATCCACATTTGTATATCTAAAAGCAGTATTAAGTGCATCAATATCAAACAGTGATTCAGGACCTTTTCCCTCAGGATTAACAGTGTTTTCATTAAAAGTAATGTGCACTGTTTCTTCTATGATTCTGGTCCTTTGATTGAATACCCTATAAGATTTACTTTGAATAGAATAACCAACAAATATCCCCTCATCAGCCTTACTCTGAAACTTACCTAAGTGATCTTTGGTATTTAAGATTGTACAAGGACACCCAAAAGATTTTAAGAAACTAACCAAAGGCTTTCTCTTAAACAACAGTTCATATGGTGTCTTGTTATGAGGCTTAACAACTAATACTCTATTCTGAACATAACAAGCTGTGCTAACTGCCTCTGCCCAAAAAGACATAGGTAGCTTTGCATCAGATAGCATGGTTCTAGCAGCCTCAATCAGTGTCCTATTCCTCCTTTCAGCTACTCTATTTTGTTGAGGAGTTCTAGGTGCACTAAATTCTCTCTTAATACCTTTAACTTCACAGAATTTATCCATCTCATGATTTTTAAATTCTGTTCCATTATCACTTCTGATGATCTTTACTCTTTTATCCAATTGATTCTCCATCTTAGTTATAAATGATCTAAGTATTTCACCTGTCTCATCCTTTGTCCTAAGAAAGAAAACCCATGTAAATCTAGAATAATCATCAATAATCACAAGACAGTAAGACTTTTTCCCCATACTACTTATACTGGTTGGTCCAAATAAGTCCATATGCAATAAGTGTAAGGGTGTGCTATTTGTGTTCACAGATTTGGACTTAAATGAGGATTTGTGTTGCTTTCCCTTTTGACAAGAAACACAATGATCATCACATGAATAGACCTTTTCAGGCAAACCTCTAACAAGCTTGTTTTTGACAAGTTTATTAATGGTTTTGAAATTCATGTGACACATCCTCCTATGCCACAGTTCAGATTCATTCACACTTGCTTTAGAAATAAGACAGTTTAAATCAGGTTGAGGTGTCATATTTACTAAGTCACACTTATATACATTATCTTGTCTTGGAATTCTCATCAAAATCATGTTTTCCGGTATTTTGAATTCTTTGGACAAGATAAGGCATTCAGTGTCAGTAAAAAGAACTGGGTTCTTTTTATCTGTGATTTGACTCACACTTAGTAAATTATACCTCAGTTGTTCCACAAAATAAACATTATCAAAACTTAGCTTTTCACTCTGAACTGTTCCTTTCCCTGTGATCCTTCCTCCTTTTGGATTGCTTCCAAAAGCTACATATCCTCCATCAAAAGATTTAAAGTCCTGCAGCTTTTCTTTGTCTCCAGTCATGTGCCGTGAGCATCCACTATCAATATGCCATAAGCTCTTAGGCTTGCCCTGCACAAATAGTCAAAAAAGAGAATTAATTTCTCTTGGGAACCCAAACCAATTTGGCTTTGGGTTTCCCATGTGCATTCACATAATCAACTTTCTTAAAGATTATTGATTGTGAAGCACTGTTGGTATTTGGATCTGTTAATTTATCAGACTTAATAGGTGTCCAAATCCAACTAATTTTAGACTTAACAGTGTTCTTTGGCTTAACAGTTTTAACTGTTTTACCAATTGAAGATTCAGTGTTAATTTTGTTAACACTGTTTTTGAAATCAGTTACCACTGTTTTAGTCTTTGAGCTTTTGCCTAATTTTGTTATTACTGCTGCAGTAGATTTACCTGTAACAGTGTTTAACATGGTAGCCTTTGAGTTTATCTTCTGAACTCTGGCAGTATGATCAACTTTTGATTGAAAATTTTGTTTGTTAATCATATTTGCTTTTGTCCATGACTGTTTTCAAATCCTTTGAACATTCTCAGGATTATGATAGCAGTCATATTGAAGATGACCCATTTTTCCACATATAAAGCAAGACATTTCTTTAATCACAGTAACATTATTACCCAGTTTTTGTGAAATCATTTGATTCCAATTTCTTTGATTACCTCTGGGTTTTTTATTTTGAAAACTCTGTGAAGAAGAAGCACTTGCTTTACATTTACAATTCACACAGTTATTCACAACAGATTCAACAACAGGTTTAGTAACTGAGTTAACTGTATTACTAACATATCCTAACCCATGTTTAGATTTGTTAGTATTCAAGCTCACCTTCTCTAAGTCTAGTTTAACCTTCTCCTTAAACATTTTCTTACCCTCTTCTAGTTTATCAGTTTTAAGATTAACAACTAGATCAGTAATTACTCTCTTCACATCCTCACATGTTGACTCAGACTTAGATGATTCAGATTTCACACTCTTCTCACTATCAGATGTCCTATCACTCTGATCATCTTCTTCAGTCCAGTCACTAACTTCACCTTCTACAAACAGATCATCATCAGATAAACTTTTAATTGGATCAGCCTTTTTAACCTCATCTACCATTTCTCTTTTAAGTGAATTGATATCAATTTCACTTTTGGGAGGAAAGTAGGTGTGATTATAAGGTGGAGGTACATTATTGTATCCTAATCCAGTCTTAAGTTTATCATGAATCTGTGAATTAATAAGTTTATTTACACTCTTTGAAGCATGTTCTAATTTACTTACATCAAGCCTTATACTATCTCTTTCACATGTGACCTCAGTAAGTTTCTTAGATAACAAATCAACTTTATCTTTAAAAGAGTCTCTCTCCCACCTAGCATATTCAATGTCATACTTAAACTGTGTTGCATTGACTTCATATGCCTTTATTTGATTTTCCAGATTTTCAATGACTGCTATGGTGTGTTTACTTTTGATTTCCCATTGTTTTAGTTCCTCACACACATTTATATTATGATCTCTGTAGTGTTTAACAGTTTGTTTACAAACAGCAGAACATAATTTATTTTGTACCTCAGTAGGAACTTCTGACTTTTTGTCAGATTCTGCAATGGCCATGAGACATTGATTCTTCACAACATGCTCTTCTTGATCACTCCAATCCCATCCACAGCCATCCATAGACACCAAAGCATTTGCTGAAGCCCCCTGAATTGGAATGTTTCTTGTCTGTGTTCCAGTGCTTCCAGATCTCTGACCATTACCATTCTGCTCTTGCCTAGGGTTTCTGCATTCTCTGGCAAAGTGTCCCATCTTGTGACAGTTGAAACACTCAATCTTGCTCTTATCAAACCAATTTGCATCATTCCTCTTGTATGCAAAGTTATTTCTACCAGTCCTCTGCATGAACCTTTTTGCTCTCTGAGTAATCAATGCAATTTGCCACTTGATGTCCATCTCCTCTAGATCATCACCATCAAATTGTTCCAGATCTTCATTAGTAAGTGAAGAATTCACATTACTTGCAAAGAAAGATTCTAATATTTGATCATTAGAACTATTTGATGATGATCCTGCTCCTCCTGAAACATGAGTAGAACCCATTTGACTTGATTCTGCTTTTGTTCCAGCCTTAGACATAAAAGCAGCATTATGACTGTATCCAGTAGCTTGCTTCTTACTTTCCACCTCAGACTCAAAGTTCCTCGGATCATTGTATATATCTTCTAGTTCCTTAACTTCAATGTCTGAACTCTGCCTTAATCCAACAGTATAAATTGTCCATTCATCACCTAATGATCTCAAGAACTTTCTGTTAAGATCTTCTTTGTCAATCTTAACCTTGTGATTTTCCAATTCTCCAACTAATTTAGTAAACCTATCAAAGGTTTGAGTTAGAGTTTCAGATTTCACATGGCTAAAATTTTCAAATTGTTGTTTTAACAGAGATCTTTTATTCTTTTTGGTGTTATCATTACCACCAAACCTCTTCTCAATTGCCTCCATCAGTACCTTGGGATCTTCACAATTATCAAATCTGCTCTGATGCTCATTCGGAATGGAAAGCAACAGAGTACTAAGTGCTTTGTACTCAGTAGATCTGATTTTCCTCTCTGCTTCAGATGTTGGTGGTGCTCTTGGTTGCTTTACTCCATCTCCATCAAGCGTTACTGGTATACCATTAACAACAACTTCCCACATCTGATAATCCGTGAGAAGCATATATTGCCTGATTCTGACCTTCCATAGGTCAAACTCATCAGGTTTAAGCATTGGTATCTTTGTTGCTTGAATTCCTTCATTGCCTTCAGACGCCATTGAAATCAAAACTTAATATCTGAACTAAACTCAAATACTGATACTAATAATCCCAGATCTTCCTGTCTTCAAAGCTTCACAAGCTCTGATACCACTTTGTTAGTCCCTGTTTAACTTAATAAACAATCTTACGTAAAAAGCCTTGAATATATTATTGAGAAGTTGCGGAATCACACTCAATAATATTAAGAAGATCAATGAATATTAATTAAATTAATGAACATAATAATATACCGAAAGCTTCAATCTTATTAATGATATAAGACGAATACACTTGATGTCTATTTATAACATATAGAGTCCTATACAATCTCCTACAAATATGGAATAAAATAACTTCCATAACCGACTCATACTTATCACAAAATCATAAACAGTTTTAACTACCATTCTGATGTAAACAGTTGTAACTGTTACACATTCAGTTGTAACTGCTTCAATTGTAATATACGACTAAGTACAAATATATAATCAGTGTTAACTGTTTCATATATAACTAACAGTTACTAATACATAAGCAGTTTTAACTACTTACAGACACATAACTATCAGTTGTAATCTATCTTCAATCAGTTGTAACACTTGTCTTCTCATCAGTTTTCTTCTATCAGTTGTAACTTCATAAAGACAGTTTTAACCTTCAAAGCAAACAGTTTTAATCACTTATACTCTGTCTTCTCATCAGAACTTCAACTCAGACCTGAAACAGTTTTGACCTAACAGACGAAAAAGTTAAAAGAGAGAAGTCAAAGGACTGGGAAGAGACAGAGAAAGAAAGTCTATCCAGCTGTCAAGTGTGTACAACAGATGTTGATACATGTTTGTGTGTCTGTCAGTTGGTCTATTGAGTTGTAAGTGTCGTTAGTTAGTTTTAATAGAAAAGTCATTTTCTGTATTTGCGACACTTAAGTTTAGCATTAGGCGACACTTGCCTTAGTGACGCATAGCGACACTTAGGTAAGTGACGCATGAGGGCGGCGACATGCGACACTTCCCAAGTGACGCATGTCTGCCGATTTTGTTTTAGTATAAATTGAAACCTACGGGTTTTCGGCTAGGGTTGACGAAACCCTAGCACCATTTGTCGACTAAGCACTTCTGTAAACAGTTCCAATACGATTTACAAGCTAATATACTCGTTTACTTTGATTAATCATTGTTTTCGGTTTGAGTTTATTACTTGTTTGTGTAATTGATTGATTCCGCCAATCTATTACTATCGATCAACACTTAGATCCACATCCAGGGGGCACTTTCAACTGGTATCAAAGCCTCGGAGTTGATTTGATCGACGTGTGTACGTGTATTGAAGTGTTTTCGGTTCGATTTTGTGAAGATCAAAGACATTCTAGCAAGATTAGGATCGATTTGGTGCTATTACTGTGTTTTGAGTAAAGATTTACAGGTTTCGTACGATTGGGACTCAAGAATTTTCGTTAGGTTTACGAAAATTCGATTTTTAGGGTTTTTGGGTGTTCACAGCCGTTTCTGCGTCACTCAGAGCGTCACTTCGACACTTTGTGCGGCACTTCGAGCGACACTTCTGTAAGGAACAATTAGGGTTTTTACGACACTCAAGTGCGTCACTTAGTAACGTCACTTGAGTATTATACGTTACTTACATTAGTGACATCTACTGTTCAATCCGACACTCTACTGCGTCATTTGATACGACACTTGTGTATCATCCGTCACTTACTACGAGTGACGCGTTACTTCTGTCAGTCACTTAAAGCGTCACTTACCTAGTGACGCCTGTTATTGCTAAGCGACACTCAAGTCCGTCACTTGAGTACGTCACTTACGTGTTAATAAGACACTCATCTCTAGTGTCGTTCTGTTTGTTTATCCGTCACTCGATAGCGTCACTTATCAAGTGCCGCTACTCTCTGCGACACTAAGGTGCGTCACTTACCAAGTGACGCCTTTGTTACTAATCAGCTTCCAAGTTTTTTTTAAGTTGATTTTACAGGTACGCTTCAATGTCTGATAAGGAAGATATTAGAGGAATCAGAGAGATGCTCAGACAGAGCAATGATATTGGCTCCAGTAATAAACCTCCGTTCTTTGGACCAGATTTAGATTATGTGTATTGGAGAGATAGATATGAACAGTATATAGATTTCCACTGTCCTGAACTGTGGGGACCTTTAAAAGAACGATATGTTGCTCCAGTGGCTGAAGGAAATTATCGTGGTGTTCCTCCAGCTAAAACATATAATGCTATGTCACCTCAAGAGAAAAAGGAGTATGAAACAGAAAGAAAGGCTCATTCTTCTATCTGTATGTGTTTGCCAAAGGATGTTATGAGACTCTTTAAATCTCATGACACAACTTATGATCTGTGGAAGGCAATTGAGACAAGATGCGGAGGAAATGAAAAGTAAAAGGAGGCTAAGCTAGAATTAATCAAAAAGCAGTATGATCTATTTGACATGATTCCTAATGAGCTGACTTCCAGTCTATTCACTCGATACTCACATCTGGTTAGTGAGTTAAATGAAGGAGGATACAATCTCCCTGCACTTGAGGTAAACAAGAAGTTGCTGGACGTGTTGCCAAGTGCTTGGGATGTGAAAGTCCAATTTTTAAAAGAAAATCCAGAATTACAGAGGATGACTTTGGACCAATTGATAGGTATTCTACAAGCTCATGCGATGGAATTGAAGAAGAAAGAATGTAAGTCAGGTGGATCTGTACAGAATGCCACAATTGGTGGAGTTGGACTAGTCAATTCTGGCAAGAGTTACGGTGGAGTAGCATTTATAACGGATACCAATTCATCTTCTGCTTCTTCTGGAGGTCATCATACAGCTTATCTTTCTGGTACATCTCAAGGAAATCAACAACAGGCTCCAGTTTCACCAGCAATACAAGAGCAAGCTGCAATTTATACAGCTTTTCTGAGCTCTTACAAAGATTTGGTTACTCAACCAAATACAACTTTGGAACTGATCAAGGAGGATTACGGCCAATTGGATGAAGATGATCTAGAACAGATGGACTTGAATTGGAACATTGCTATGATAACAAGAAGGGTTCAAAAATTCTTGCAACGAACTGGACGCAAGAGTTTAGAAGGCAATGGGAAGTCAGGATTTGGTTTTGATAAAAGCAAGGTCCGTTGTTATAACTGCCAGAAATTGGGTCATTTCGCTAGGGAATGCGAGAAACCCAAGATGCCACCGTCGGGCCTTACTAAACCTGATCCTCCAAAAACGAAAGAAGAGGGCAAGACGTTAGTTGTGGACAATGCTTTGGTGGTTTTTGAGCCAACTACTCATGACTGGAATGCCGAAGCTACAAAGTTTCAACAGTGTCTCATGGCTCATATTACACCTGAGGTACAAAATGAATCACCTGAACCTTTAAACTGTATCTCATGCATTAATCTAACTGAATCTCTAGAGGCTTTTCAAAAGGATAACCAAGAGTTGCGAGATAAAGTTGCAAAACTTAATGAGTCAAATAAGTTTTTGAAAGAAAATGAAAAACTCTATGAAAAACATATTGAAGCTCATAAGTTAGATACTCAAACTTATAAAGCTAAAGTTTTTAGTCAACATGATGCAATTAAAAGTTATCTTACTGAAATTGAACTGTTAAACAAAGAGCTTTCAGACTTAAAAAGTGAGTATGGTAATTATCAAGATAAAGTCTTAGGGTCAACTTCTGCGACAATGATCTTTAATGAAATTATTAGCAATCATAAGCAGGATAGGAAAAGTAAGGGAGGAAAGGAATAGGTTTTGTTGAAATAGCACCTCCTACTACTTATACTCCTTTACCTGTTAAGGAAGGCCTTGATGAAATTCCAGTTGATTATGCTAAGTTGTTGGGTATCAAGGGTAAAGTGGCTAAATCTAACAAACAGGAGAAGGAGAAAACCACGAGGCCAGAGTATCCCACTCCTAAGTTTGTTAAGCCACTGAATAAATCTCTTGTTAGTGCTGAGGAGATTGTTGAGCAAAAGGATGTATCTCCAGTTTGTTTTGAGGAGATCGTTGAGATTGAGGACATTACGGATCAGGAGTATCCTGAAGTTAAGAGAGTTGAAGTTAAACCTGAAAAGGTGTTTTCAAAAGTTGAACCTGAAATTAAGGTTCAAACAAATAAGGGTAAAGCCAAGGTTTTAAACTCAAAACAACAAACTTTACAGTCACCTGTAAAGATTTTGCAACGAAAATTAGTAAATGAAAAAGTTTTGTCTGATAAACCTTCAACTTCGACCTCTCAACCAAAGCAAACATTTTCTAAGACATGTACTCAATGTTCATGTTCTAGAAATGTTTCTCCACCTCCTGTGGTAATGCCTCAGCCTCAACCGTTAGTTGAGACTCGTTCTTGTTTCTACTGCAAGAGACAAGGACATTTGATCCGTGACTGTCCCAAGCTGTCAAATCAGCGCTATGGGAGAGAGATGCCTAGGACATCAGTTTATAGAAATTCTTTTTCAAAATCTCCACATAGGCGTTACTCAAAGTCTCCCAAGCCTGTTCTGAAGCTAAGTAATGTTGAGCAAAAACCTTTGCCAATTCAAAAGCCCAACATTATTTCTGATATCAATTCCGAACCTTCAAAAGTTTGGAAACGAAAAGAGTCTGATGCTGACTCTTCAGTCGTCAACAATAACACTTCAGATAAAAATTCTAATTTGTTTAAAGATAAAGTCCTATCTGACGTGCTTATTGTTGATGACCATGGAAGACCTAAGTCTGTAAAGGCTTGGGTCTCCGTTTCTCACTAATCTCTTTCTTTGATGTGTTGCAGCAGTCGGAACGTGTGAAGGATAGTTTATGGTATATGGATAGTGGCTGCTCGCGACACATGACTGGCGATGTGTCTCTTCTGACGGATATTAAACCATACTAGGGAGGATACGTTGCTTTCGCGGGAGATTCAGGAGGAACGATTTCGGGAAAGGGAACGCTAACAAACGGAAAAGTTAGCTTTGAAAATGTGAATTATGTGGCTGAGCTGACTCACAACTTGCTGAGCGTTTCACAAGTTTGTGACAAGGACTACACCACATTATTCACAAAGACGGAATGTGTAATATTTAAGCCGGGGTATGTCATTCCTGAGGATTGGGTATTGATGCGGGCACCTAGAAAGAATGACACCTATGTGATGAATATGCGAACTGTGGAGACTACAAGTGACTATACTTGTCTTCTTTCAAAGGCTTCAGAAAAGGAATCACTCCTTTGGCACAGACGGATGGGACATATTCATTTCCGTAAAATGAATTTTCTGATTAATAATGATTTAGTGAGGGGAGTTCCAAAACAGTCATTTGCTCTAAAAGATGACTGCGTTTCTTGTCACAAAGGAAAACTCCACAAGAAGTCCCACAAGTCTAAGGCTGTGAATTCTATTGCAGCTCCGTTGGAACTACTGCATATGGATCTGTTCGGTCCAGTTTCAACAAAGAGCATTGGTGGTCGGTCTTACTGCTTGGTAGTTACTGATGACTACTCAAGGTTTTCGTGGGTATATTTCTTGACTACAAAGGGGGAGACTCCTGATATTCTGGTGTATTTGTTGGATAAGTTGGCAAATCTATGCAACTTAAAGGTGAAAAGGATTCGAAGCGACAATGGAACTGAATTCAAGAACTCAACTCTCGAATTGTTTTGTGCTACAAGAGGAATTGAGCATCAATTCAGTGCTCCAAGGACTCCACAACAGAATGGAGTTGCAGAAAGAAAGAACAGGACAATTATAGAGACAGCTCGGACTATGTTAGCTGACTCCAAATTACCAATCATCTTCTGGGCTGAGGCAGTTAATACTGCCTGTTATGTTCTCAACAGAGTGCTCACGGTTAAGAAAAAGAACAAGACGTGTTATGAACTTTTCAATAACCGTAAGCCAAACCTTCAGTTCTTAGAACCATTTGGGTGTCCATGCATGATCATGATTACAAAAGATAAGGTCTCTAAGTTTGGTGACAAAGCTGTTGAAGGGATTTTTCTTGGATATTCAGTCAATTCTCCGAACAAAAGAGTCTTTAACAAATCAACGAATCAGATTGAGGAACAGTTTGAAGTAAAATGTTTAAGGTATACGGAGCCTCCTCAAGGAACAGGTCCGGATTGGTTTTTCAACTATGGAAATCTCTTTGACTCTTTCAAAATTCCTGATGATGATGAAACGGAAGAGTTAGTTTCCATGCTACATGGACTAGATTTTTCTCAAGATACACCAGTTAGTAAACCATCCGACCCATCTCCTAATGCAACACCCGAACCACCACCAACTGATACTACACCAATACCAACACCCACACCACCATCAACAACACCTATTCCAACATCTACTTCTCGAGTTACACCTTCGAAAGATGCTCCTTCTACCTCTAAAACAGTGTATAACTACACCAAGGAGCTTCCTTATGATCCAAACATGCCGTCATTAGAGGAAGGAGGAGAGGATGAGGTAAGTGATGAGGGAGAGGAAGCAGAAAATATGAATTATTCTCATTTATTTTCTCAAAGAGATGAAGATGATGATGCTTCTCCGAATATTTCTGCAAATGAGGGAGATCTGAGTAACCTGGAACAGAATCTTGTGCCAGATCAAATTCCAGTGACTCGGATACATAAGGATCACCCCATTGATAATATCATTGGTGATCCTCATGCAAAGGTTCAAACAAGACATCAAGCAAAACAGACTGATACTGAACAACTTTCGGGTCTGGTGGCTAATGTTAATTCATGTTATCTTTCGCAGAATGAACCTAAGAAAGTTGAAGAGGCCTTAAAAGATCCATCCTGGATCGAGGCCATGCAAGAGGAACTACAACAATTTGAAAAGTTGCAAGTCTGGGAAGTAGTTCCATTACCCAAGGGTGCCCACTTGACTGGCACTCGTTGGGTTTTTCGTAATAAGATGGATGATAGGGGCGTTGTAATTCGTAATAAAGCACGTCTAGTAGTTCAAGGCTTCAGCCAAATTGAGGGGTTGGACTATGATGATGTATTTGCCCCTGTTGCTCGATTGGAATCCATACGCATTTTTCTGGCATACGCGTCCTTCAAGGGATTTCGCGTCAATCAACTTGATGTGAAAAGTGTGTTTCTGTATGGAAAGGTTGACAACGATGTGTACGTTAAGCAGCCTCCTGGTTTTGAAGACCCTGCGCATCCTGAATACGTCTGTAAATTGAACAAGGCGTTGTATGGTCTTCACCAAGCACCAAGACTTTGGTACGAGAGGCTAACTACACATCTGATTAAGCATGGTTTTGTGAGAGGGAACATCGATAGCACGCTATTTATTCTTCGTGAACAGTCAGAGGATAGGGAAGATATGCTACTTGTGCAGGTTTACGTGGACGATATTATCTTCGGGTCTACCAATGAGGCAATGTGCAAGAACTTTGAGAAAATCATGAAGTCTGAGTTTGAGATGAGCGCAATGGGGGAGCTCACTTTCTTTTTAGGTGTACAAGTTGAGCAGCTTGCAAAAGGTATTTATATACATCAGTCAAAATATGTCAATGACATGTTGACTAGGTATGACCTGCTCACTTGTAAAACCTATGGGACTCCCATCGAGCTTAATCACAATCTCAAACTTGCTGAGGAAGATGAAGATTGCAAGGAGAGGGACTATCGTTCAATGATAGGTTCTCTTATGTATTTGACTGCCTCAAGACCGGATATTGTATTTGCCGTGTCGATTTGCTCACGTTATCGGGCTAAACCAAAGGTGTCACATATGAAGGCAGTAAAGCGAATTTTTGGTTATCTCAGAGCTAGACCTACCCTTGGTCTTTGGTATTCAAATGAGAAGACTTTCGCTCTCACAGCCTATTCAGATTCGGATCATGGAGGTTGCAGTATCGATAAGAAGTCTACAACGGGTGGATGTCAGTTTCTGGGATCGCGTTTGGTCTCGTGGCAGTGCAAGAAGCAAACTACCGTCTCTCTTTCTACAGCAGAGGCTGAGTATGTTGCTGCCGCTAGTTGCTGTGCCCAAGTTCTCTGGATTCAGCACCAATTACGCGATTACGGGTTACTTCTTACTATGACTCCCATTCACATAGATAACACTGCTGCTATTTCTATCACACGCAATCCCGTACAGCACTCTAAGACAAAACATATTGAACTTAGGTTCCACTTCATACGGGATTGCTATGAAAAACACTTGATAGACCTGGTCCACATAGACACCCTTAAACAAAATGCCGATCTATTCACAAAAGCCTTTTCACGTGCTCGATTTGATGAACTGGTCAACATGATCGGTTTAAGATTCTTTGGGTCTAAAAAGTAAAGTGTGACTTGGATAGTTAACGTTATTTGCTTTTATGTGTGTTTAAAAAAAAAATAATAAATAAAATAAAAAAAAATAAATAAAATTTCGCAACAGCCACTCTTTGTACTCTTTAGTATTAAAGAAAACGCAAGGTTGCTACATTTTCAAAATAGACGTTGAAGTTGTGTCTGTAAACAACTTGGGATATGATAGTACCTCGGGTGACATGCACAAAATGGAATTTTAAGGTTTATCTTGGATGTGTCAGTAGGTTTATCTGACACACTTAAAACAGTTTTTATCTAAATTATCTTCATCATACGATGTATTGGTAGGCATGGTACACACCGGTCTCTGAGGTATTAAGAAGTAATTTACATACATGTCTATGATCATGTGGTAAACACCTTGTGATGTACGACTCTACGTCTTAATTCCTTAGCATAGCTTGACATACTTCTATTTTTGGATCGTATATCTGAGATCTTTTGGGGGAGTATGCTGATTGTTTCCTCTGTTGTACGTAAGTGCAGACCTGGTCTCAATTCAGCTTACTCTCAAAACTAAGCAAACGTGAGTCAATGCACTTGCAAAGTCTTAAATTTAAGATACTACACAAGGTCGCCACAAATTTGGTTTGACTGCGTTTAGTTTTGCTTATACCTGAATCAAGTTATGTTGCTCTGTTGTACGCAAGTACAGACCTGTCACCACTGGCTTGATTCTTAAAAATTGATTCTCTTATATTCTTTCTAAATTTGGAAACTATGTTAATGTCTAAGTTATAGGGGTATATCTATGGTGGGAACCATGGTGAAATATTCATTTTAACAATAAAAGGTTAACTCACAGACACGGATGTAACATGTTTAGGTGGACAAACAATACCAATAATTGTCTTGAAATAATTTTTATAAAAGGTGTTTTAAATGTGCCAAGTAAATTTAAGGTGGACAAATATACTGATGATCGAAATAACACTTACTATTCCTAATAATTGCATGCTATTCCGATATGATCCCTAACCAGACTTAATCAACTCCGTCACCAAAAAGAATGTATTTAGTTTGGTTTTTATTGTTGTAATTTTGTTAAATTATATTTTATTCTTACTTTTAATTTTAATTTTAATTTTATTTTTTACCAAGTCACATTTACTGTCAAATTGAGTACTACGCAAAAGATCGATAAAATTTTAAATTTTGTTAAAAACTGTCGATATGCGTCACTTCATAAGTGACGCTCATAGTGACGCATAAAAGTGACGCTTTAAGAGTCGTTCTAAGTGACGCTGATTAGGGTTTTGGTATAAATAGTCCGTATCCGGCACTTATTTCTACCACCAACACTATTCACTACGCGTCACTTCCACTACCCTTGCGTCACTTCTCTCGTCGCTGCGTCACTTCGACTGTTCGTGCTTTCCGATCGATCTACGGCTTTTTTTGTGTATTTTGCGTGCAATCGGCCTCCGTTACCTTGTTCATCTCACTTATACGCATCATTAGGTACCATTCTTATCTATTATACTTGCGTATTCATGATTTAATCGTCGATTGAAGTTTCGGGTTTTTAGGGTTTATGAAATCATGATTATTGGGGATCGTTTTGTTATTGTTTTGTGTTAATAAACGGTGTGTTTTACTCGTCTTCACTTGCCGCACCGTTTGGTTAACTCGTTTTCAAAAAACCCCAAATTTGGTTCGTCGTGATTTCTGGGCTTGAACAGTGACACGATGATCTTCATCGTTGCGTCACTTCAAGCGTCACTTCCTTAAGTGACGCTTAATGGTAATTTCACAGGTTAATGTCACTTCAACAAGTGACGCCTTTAAACGTCACTTTGCTGAGTGACGCCTTTATGCGTCACTCCCACATCATACTTACCGAGTGACGCTTTGATCCGTCACTTCCTTAAATGACGCTGTCAGTGACGCTATTACTAACCGTCATTTAAAAAATGACGCATACCCGTCACTTGTTAAGTGCCGCTTGAATGATACATGTTGCGGCAACGTCACTTACACTAGTGACGCTTTCAATGCGTCACTTACCTTAAGTGACGCATCCTTCTGATTTCTGATTTTCATACGGCACTCCTTAAGTGTCGGATATGTTACGTGCGTCACTTCTTCAGTGACGCTATAATATCAGATTTTTCGATTATGATTTTGAGCTTATTCTGTAACGATTTTTCGTGTTCTTGTCTGGTTTATAGTTACAGATGGAGAATCTTCAGGATTATTATCGTCGCACAAACACCAGGCACAACATTGTTGCATTTTTGGAATCTACGCATAAGAACTCGTTGCCTTTTCGGCCGATGATCGAGTTTCTTCGACGTTCGAGGATTCATTACGCTATTACAGCTTCAGTACCAGTGTATATGAATCAAATCGAGGAGTTTTATGACCACGCATTTATCAGAACAGAGAACGACACTCCGAGGATTGTGTCCACTATGTTTGGTCGTGAGATTCAGATTACCCAGGATTCAGTTCGCCGTGTTTTGTAGTTTGATGATGCAAACGATATGCCGACCGTTTTTGAGACCACTTTTATCTACGGGGGTCTTCAGAGATTAGGTTATCCGGCTGATCAGCTTACTGATTTTCGTAAACAGTATCTCTGTAGAGTTTGGAGATACTTAGCTCACATTGTAATTGTGTGTTTATCTCCGCGAAAAGGAGGATATGATGCTGCTAGTCACATGACTTTATCTCTGATGCTGGCGTTAGTTTATAACAAGCCGTATAACTTCAGCGGTTATATTTTCGGGAATATGGTTGATAATGTTCGAGCTGGAAAAGAAAAATGGCTGTTATATCCTCGTTTTGTTCAGCTGTTGTTAAATGATTTGAATTTGGGAATAGCTCCGGATCTAAGATCGTTACTATTTCCAACGCCCATGATGTTACGTGTTTTCAATGACTGTAAGCTGCCACCAAAAGATTCTCAGATCTTACCTGATCGTGAGTTATTTGGGCACATAGTAAACGAAAACTATGTTGCGCCGCCCGGGGATGGTTATGAGGATGTTGTTGCTCCTCCGGTCAATGATGCAGATTTAGTTGATGCTGCTGTAGCTCAAGATTTGGAGGATATTGAGCAAGTTGAAGAGGTTCCAGCTGAGGAATCTGATGGTGGTCTTACACCACCTGATTCTCCAGGTGATGTACCACCTCAGGATGCATTGGATGGAATATAGTTGGCTGATCCTCGACGCTTTAAGCGTATTTTGAGAAGGATTTCTGCGGGGCGTGTTCATGTACCGCCTAATCTTGGAAAGCGACCAGCTGGGTCTTCTCCGTCTTATGCTAATTTACCATTGAGAAGACGCCAGCGAACAGGAATTACTATTCAGGAACCTGGTCACCAAGATCAACAACAACAACAACAACCGCCGACTACGATGCTTCAGCAGTTACTTGATCAGATAACTCAGATGAACAAGCGTTTTGATGATCAGGCTGCCGTGATTGAAGCTCAAGCTGCACAAATAAAAGATTTGGAGATAAAAGCAGCTCATGTGCAGGAGTTGCAGCTAGAATTGAAAGATGTGCAGTCTAGGTTGTTAGAATTGGAAGCGGTTACTGTTGTTTCGGGGGAGGAAGGTCAGAGAACCTTAGAAACAAATGTAACCCCTCCCCCAGAATCCGAAAATGTAAATCCAGATTCTATTAATGAAAACATTGCTTTGGATTATTTCGTTGATGTTCCAGGACAACCGAGACCCATTTCGGTTGATTATTCGAATGTTAATCTCACATACATTCAGACTTTGATAAATCCGGATGGTGAAGAAGATAGATCAGTTGATCCGGATGATATAGAGATGGATGCTGAGGTTCCAGGGTCAGATGAAGAATATTTGGTTAATCCTCATCAGGAACCAGCACCTGAGCGAGAATCGGAACCAGTTCAGAAACAACCAGCTCAACCGTATGATTGTGATGCACCGATCATTGAGTCCGATGATTCTGATGATGACCAAGAGCCTCAAACAGATACTACTCAGGAACAACCAACTGCTGAATCTGTTCCTGAACAAGCGCAACCGTCTACATCTTCAGAGCGCCCAATGTTTCGAAAGCTCAAGCCTGAATTGAAGATTTGCAAAACATATCAGGTTCGAGGTGATTTGACTGGATTAATCAGAAGTTGGAAGTTTGATGAAGTCAACTTTCTGATTCTTATTAAGCGAAGAGATGGAGTACAGTATTTTCGGCCAAGATTTAACTGTATCAGCACATTGCCGAAGGAGGAATTAAATCGTCTTGCTCAGCTGAACATCGTTAACCACACTGATGATTTTCGTGGTAATATGTTTCAGAAGATTCTCAGAAGAGATATTAACAGCAAGAAGTATTTGTGGGTTAGACCAGAGTTGGGAGTTCGTTATTCATACAAGAAAAAGTTGGATTCAAGAACTCAGCAACCGATTGTGAAGTATCATTATCCTCCAGCTGCTAGTCAGAAAACTGTGCCTTTGCAGTCATTACCACTTGATTTTCTGAAAAGATTACGATATTGGTGGTTTGACTCTGTTACTCAAGAAGCAGTCATTGAATATCTTTCGGTTGAAGATCCAGTGATTGAGAAGGGTAATTGGAGTTTATCTGCAAAGTATGGAAGAACTCTTCGTGTTTTTGATCCGATCAGCCTTATCAATTTGACGAAGAAAGATTTGAAAGCTCTTCACAAAAGTAAGATGGAGTATCATCGTTATGATCAAGAAGAAGCTTCAAAGTTCGAGAAGGTGGTCGAGATTTGTATTCGAGTGGGTATTCATGCTGGTGGAGTATTTCCACCAGGTTGGGTTTAAACTGAAGATGTTTCTGAAGACCAAGCTGAAGACACGGGGGAGTTTGTTGATACATGTTTGTGTGTCTGTCAGTTGGTCTATTGAGTTGTAAGTGTCGTTAGTTAGTTTTAATAGAAAAGTCATTTTCTGTATTTGCGACACTTAAGTTTAGCATTAGGCGACACTTGCCTTAGTGACGCATAGCGACACTTAGGTAAGTGACGCATGAGGGCGGCGACATGCGACACTTCCCAAGTGACGCATGTCTGCCGATTTTGTTTTAGTATAAATTGAAACCTACGGGTTTTCGGCTAGGGTTGACGAAACCCTAGCACCATTTGTCGACTAAGCACTTCTGTAAACATTTCCAATACGATTTACAAGCTAATATACTCGTTTACTTTGATTAATCATTGTTTTCGGTTTGAGTTTATTACTTGTTTGTGTAATTGATTGATTCCGCCAATCTATTACTATCGATCAACACTTAGATCCACATCCAGGGGGCACTTTCAATTTGTTGGTGCATTTTGTGTGTCAGTCAGTTGGTCAAACGTTTGTAATTGTCAAAGTCAATTAGTCTACGTATGTATAATGTTTAGTGTGTATATGCGAGTCTGTAAACGAATAGTGAAATAGAATATATACACAGAATTAGTGTTTATGCGACACTTAGCTAGTATCGCACGGGTCGGTTCATGCGACACTTAGCTAGTGTCGCATGTAGGTCAGATTACACTATAAATAGAAGTGTTAAACTCAAAATTAGGGTTAGACATTTGAGTAGTGTGTGAGGAGCCGTTTTTGTGTGTGAGAGAGGAGAAAAACGAGTTTGTGAGTTTGTATCTTGTAATCTTGATTATTCAATTGTGAATATATACAAAGATTATAGAGAATTGCGTGTTTGATTCGATTAATACATTCATATACTCATTCAAACGATCCGATCAGATCCAAGATCAGAAACGTGACTTTCAACTGGTATCAGAGCCAAGAATCGAGGATTCGTCGGTTTCGGATCGTTATTTTGAGTGTTTTCGGTTGATTCGTGAAGGTATTAATTGATTATAATTAGTTTCTGGGTTATTTGTGTTGATTATATCGTGTTTTGGGTTGATTTTTGAGCCCTGTTCATCGTTCGTTCGTCAATTTTCGTTAGGGTTTCGAAAAAATTCGTTTTTGGGGTTTTTGGGGCTGCTGGCCGCGACATAGCGTCACTTACCAGCGTCACTTCCTTACTAGCGTCACTTCCATAGCGACACTTCCTTAAGTGTCGCCAATTAGGGTTTCAGCGACACTTGATAGCGACACTTGTCTTTTAGCGACACTACATAGCGACACTTAATCGAGTGTCGCCATTTGACTTTCTGCGGTACTTCATGCGTCACTTCAGTGCGTCACTTCCGTGCATCACTACAGTGCGTTACTTCAGTGCGACACTTCTTAGTGACACTAACCTCTGCCTGTTAAGGAAGGCACCGAAGAACTTGTGGCTGACTACTCATCATGGCCAGCTACAAAGTCTAAAGAAGCTACATCCAATCCCAAAAGGCAGGCAAAGGAGAAAACTAAACGGACAGAGTATCCCTTGCCTACTTTTGTTAAGTCTGATAGTACACCTCCAGTTAGTGTAGATGAGGGTGTTGAGATAGAGGATCTACCGGAAGAGGCTGAAATCAAAGTTGAAAAAGTTAATGTAAAGCCAGAAAATCATATACTTACCAATGAAACTGTAAAGGTTTCAAATACAAAGGGTAAAAACAAGGTTGAAAATGAATCCAAAAGGGTTCAACATCAAATGAAGGATTCAAATGTAAAATCTAAAAGTGAACAACCTTCAACATCAACTTGTTCAACTTCTGAGGCTTCTACATCAACGTGTACACATAAGTGTTCACGTCCTGTAAATGCCTCATCTTCTAAGCTTCCAACAGTTCATTCTCCACCTCAACCTTTTGTGGGTAATCATTGGAATAGGTCGTACATTGAACGACGTTCTTGCTTCCATTGTGGACAACAAGGACATATAATTAGGGATTGTCGGTTATTATCCCTAGATAGGTTTGGTAGAGAGATGCCAAGAACTTTCTTTTTCAAGGCGTCGTTCGTATTCGCCTGTATCTAGTTGTGCATCAAACTCTCCAAAACCTATGGCAAGAGTAAACAAAGTTGTGCCTAGTAGACCTCAAGTTCAACAGCACAACATTGTTGAAAACAAATCATCTGAACCTAAACAGGTTTGGACACCCAAATCCACAAACAACGCATCAATGAAATCTTCTGAGTTTTTAAAATATCATAAACTCATTGATGTGATGATTATGGATGACCATGGACAACCCAAGTCAATTAAGGCTTGGGTGTCCCATAAGTACTAACGTTTGCTTGTTTGTGGTGGTGCAGTCAGGTTTTTTTTTTAAAAAAAAAAAGCCGATATTTTTAGTGACTGCAAGATTGTGTTTGTGTTGGCGAAGAAGATAGTCTTTCAAGGTGGTTATGTGTGATGATTTTGATTGGATGGATGAGATTTTCGATGTTACGAGGTGGTAAAAGTGCTAAAAGGCATTTGACTTGACTTGATATGTGATTTTGATAATTATCTATTTTTATTTGTTATAAGTGCAACAGCCATTCTTTATACTTTTTAGTATCAAAGAAATGCAATGTTGCGAAATTTGTTAAAATTAAAAAAATCCAAAAATATATGTTTTAAGATTTAAGGGGATTGCCTTTGACTTAGAATTGCGATAAGAATTTGCTGTTCAGGGGGAGTAATTTTAAAAGTTACAAATTCTGATTATTTGTATCAGAAATGTGAACAGCAAGATTCTTATTTCTTGAAAAGATGTTGGATTGTGTCTGTAAACAACTTGGGATATGATAGTACATCGGGTGACATGCATAAAATTTGAAATTTTAAGGTTTATGTTTGATGTGTCAGTAGGTTTATCTGGCATATTTAAAATAGCTTTTATAAACATTGGCTTCATCATATGATGTATCGGTAGGCATGGTACACACCGGTTTGTGAGTGAGTAAGAAGTAATAATTAAAACTTGTCTATTACTTTGTGAAAAATGTTATATGATGTATGACATAAGTCTTAATTGATAAATGAAGGTACTGCCATACGCTGTCATAATCATTATGTAAATGCAAAATTGGCATATAGTATTAATATGATTATTAGTCTAACTAATGGTGACTATTGTTGTACTTACGTACAGACCTGAATCCATTAGTTATGCAAATAGTATCAAACTTGTTATGTTCATACTAAGGGACCCTCTGTTGTACTAAGTACAGATCTGGGGCCACTAGTATCTTCATTATAGGTTTGATGTATGCCTAAATTTAAAGGTCAAGTGTATGTTACGAGAAAGCCGAGATAAACTTGGTCTTGTAATCTCTACCTTGTTTGTAAAATATGCAGCGTTATGCGTTTTACTAAAGTTTATCAGTATATCATATAATAGGTTTCACAAAATTAATATTCATATCAACAATAGAGGTTAGCTCACAGATACGGATGTAATATGTTTAAGTGGACAAACAATACCGATAATCGTCTTGAACTAATTTTTATAAAAGGTGCTTTAAATATGTCAAGTAAATTTAAAGTGGACAAATATACTGATGATCGAAATAACACTTACTATTTCCTAATAATTGCATGTTGGTCTGATATGATCTCTAAGCAGACCTAAAACAATCCTATCCCTAATTTATTTTAATCTTTATCCTTTACTTTTTATTTATAAAGAAAAATACAAAAAGATTTTATTTCTATGTTATTTTCTTCAATATCACATATCTTGTTAAAGTCAAATATTGAAGATGTAAAGGATGTCGGTTATTCTCCAAAGACTGTGAAGACAAATTCTATTGGAGATACTACTGATGATTGAGAGATGGTCACTGAGTTTGAAGATCTTATTGTTTGATAAGTTTGTGTCAGTCACATGAATTTGGACATCAAGATTTTATTTGAAGACCATGCTATCTCAATGGGGGAGCTTGTGATAGTTGAAGACATGAAAGAGTTTGTTGATGAAGACTAATTGAGACTTATTTGACCAAGCTGCTGACATGGGGGAGTTTGTTGGTGCATTTTGTGTGTCAGTCAGTTGGTCAAACGTTTGTAATTGTCAAAGTCAATTAGTCTACGTATGTATAATGTTTAGTGTGTATATGCGAGTCTGTAAACGAATAGTGAAATAGAATATATACACAGAATTAGTGTTTATGCGACACTTAGCTAGTGTCGCACGGGTCGGTTCATGCGACACTTAGCTAGTGTCGCATGTAGGTCAGATTACACTATAAATAGAAGTGTTAAACTCAAAATTAGGGTTAGACATTTGAGTAGTGTGTGAGGAGCCGTTTTTGTGTGTGAGAGAGGAGAAAAACGAGTTTGTGAGTTTGTATCTTGTAATCTTGATTATTCAATTGTGAATGTATACAAAGATTATAGAGAATTGCGTGTTTGATTCGATTAATACATTCATATACTCATTCAAACGATCCGATCAGATCCAAGATCAGAAACGGGACTTTCAACAGATTCCACTAAAAACAATGCCACAAGTTATTCTGGGTAATATGAAGAGTTGGCATGTAGATTCAGAGACTGGAGAAGCTGTCATGGTTGAAGCTGATAAGCATCAAATAGATAGTATATTTTATATTAATTTATCTCTATATTTATATACATTTTATTGCATTTATATGATTTTAGATACTTATTTTGTTAATAATTGCATAAATGTATTTTAATTGAAGAATGAAGAAAAGGAACAAGAACGATACCAGAACAGAAGATTTAAAGCACTTAAATAAATTAAGATTAAAGACCTTGAAGAAATGAAGAGTAAAAGAGTTAAAGTAAAGAATTGGGCCAAGAAGACAAAGAAGTCCGGTTATGAAGATTTAGAGTCCAAGAATTAAGCCCAAGCCCGAAAATGGAATATTCTGGAAATTACATTCAACCGGCGGTTGGATTAACCAACCGGCGGTTGAGATTTAGGGTTTAAGGCGGTGCAGACACGTGGTGTTGGACCCGGATTCAAATTACTTCAACCGGCGGTTGGAATATCCAACCGGCGGTTGGAAGGTCGGCCTGAAAAAGTATAAATAGAGGCTTAAGCTAGGTCATTTGATATACGATTCAAGAATACTAAACCGAAAGTTAGGGTTTTAGGGCGACTTTAAAGTGCGATTTTGAAGGCAAAGGAGCTAGGGTTTGAAGGCCAATAACCCTAGGAAAAGCTGGTTTGCTAATTGGTTCGGTTTCTTTATCCTTGTAACTTTATTAATCTTTTGGGTTATTTTGGATATTGTTTATTTGGATTAATTGCTTATTAGGTTTTCATTATGAATGTTTAAATGTATGTTTATTAGATTTATTATATGAATTATATGTTTATGTTGGAACTATATTATTGAATGTTTATTATACAAGAATTGTCTGTGTTATGTTAATATTGATAACAGTTAATTGATTTATATAGATAACTTTACGAAGCTAGTGAGTTTTATAAGTTAATTAATGATTGTCAATTATTAATGTTAAGTAACACTGTAATTCAACCGAAGCTAGGAATTGTATTAATATTCTGTTGGTAGATCTTAATAAATAGTAATATTGTACTTAATCTTTGGCAATGCTACTATATGAAAATTATCTTAATCTTTGTGATTTTCTACATTAGTAATTCACCAATAATAATAGTGTAAGTCCCCTAGTTTTAGGATCAATAACTTCGTTATCTGTAGTATTAAGGTGCGGAATCCCTCAATACGGTGTTATTTTACTAACAACGAATATGTTCGTATTGCGTTTTAACTAGACTTAGCTTTAAACAACGAATCGTCAAAGCCTAGCCTTAGGTTATGTTTTTCTCTGGTTTGTTGAATTCGCAGCAATTGAAATCAGAATGCAAAAGTTATGTTTTTCACCGATTGAAAAACATTATATATGTCCAGCTCGTCTCGACTCGCAAGGGCCTGCGAGTTCGGTCCAACTCGCAGCCCAAGCCCAACTCGGAACTCGGCTCGCCAGACTTCCACGAATTCAGTTCTCATCTCGGCTCGTTAATCTCGCGACCTGAGAACTCGACTCGCACAGAATGTATTTATTTCGTATTTAATAATTCGTCTAACTTAACACAATAATATGTTTAACGAATATTACTAACAAAACAAATATTTATTTACAAATCTAAACCAATATACAAACGTAATAATAATTACACTAGTCCTATATCAAGCTAGATCTGTTGTCACAATCTATGTCTCAACAGACTCCCCCTTGACAATAGCTCTAGCGTCTTTATCTTCACGCTGTCTTTGGTCTTCATTTGTAAATCTTACTTCCTGCAAAAATTTTAAGCTTGATGCATGTTTTAACCATCCTATGATAATCTCGTGCTAAATCACCCCAACCAACAGTAGATATGATCTTGTTCTTGTATAACATAATCAAATCTTCCTTTGATAAATTCATCAAATGTCTGTGATCATATACACGAAGAATTTCTTTTTCGCCATTAGGATAATCATCATCAGCTTCAATCATAAAGGCTTCTCCTGTTCCAGCATCTACCCCCCAATATTTCAATTTTCCCAAAATATTCTGAGGCATAGTCTTCATTGGTATTTGCTTAATGCATTTGACCGCTGGATAAACCTTCTTCCTTCTTCTTCTTCCAGTTCTCTGACTAAGTTCGTTTAGCTTTATCATTTTTCCTTTCCTTGGCTTAATCTTCGAAAACTTCATAGATAATCCTTCAGTCCTAATGATACGCTCAACATACTTAGCATAATCATCATCACTTGGATTTTTCATATCTAATCTAGCCAAGTCTCGAATCTCATATCGAGGCAATGAACTAAACACGGTAAGCTTCTTCTCAAAATATTGAACCCCGTCAAACCTTTTGATCGCGAAGAGCTTCAGGTCAGAGTCATAATACCATCCAATAATGCCAGTTTTAAGTACACGCTTTCCAGTAATATCAACTTCTTTCAAAATGCGTTGCTTATTTTCCTTTTTCTTTTTCAGCATTTCTTGGATAAACATAGGATTACCAACCATATGTTTGTATTTGTCCTCTATTTCTTCAACTTCAGTATCTGAATCTTCAGAAGCATTCTCAAAAGCTTCTAAATCAATAACTGATTCTCCTTGTTCATTTACAAAAACAAATTCAGTCGTTGATGGATTCACAACATGTTCATCTACATTTGCATCCAGATCAACACCTTCATCTATCACTGATTCAAATACTGCAGTCCAATCTTCAGGAAGTTTGAACTCTCCTTCTTCAATATCATAATCAATCTCTTCATCTATCTCATCCAGAATATCATCTTCCGAATCTGATAGATTAAGCATTTCCATTCCTAGAGAAAAACATAAATACAAATATATTAATAATTCAAATTCTTTATTGATTTCCCTGAACCAATCTAAGAATTTCTTTATTAATTCTTTTGTATATTTTAACCTAACATATAAACGCAATATAAATATAACTTATAAAATCTTTTATTGATTACCCTGAATCAATCTAAAATCTCTTAAGTCTACTTAACAAATATTAATTAATTTTAAATTCTAATGCATTGTGAATAATCACCAAACATTTAAATTTACTATTAATTACCTTATATAATTTCCAAGTGTTAATTGATCTCATTCATTATCAATTTAACCTTTAAATTATATATCATTTGTCTAGTTAATACGAATACATTTTTAACTTGTTAATTACTTATAAACCTTACGGTCTTAAGTCTATAATCAAATCTAAAATGCATATGTTATTATAAAATTATGACCGCCGAAATTAATCGGAACACGCCGCTCGACTACTCAATAAGTCAGAAGTCTTTCGATCACTATTTTATCTTAACATAATTTTATAAACTTAAATTACCAAACATATTTTACTTAAAATAATAATAACCCTAAGCCAAATATATTTACACAATAATTAAGTTTACACTTGTTCACTACAAACTATTACAAATATTACAGTACTAAGATAATACTAAGCTATCTTACCAGCTTCAGTATCACCCGATACAGTCTTATCTGCACTTGTACCCACTCCAGAACCACTAGCACCAGCACCAGACTCCCCCTGAATAGTAGCTTGCTCACTAGTCTTTGAAGGACCAGTCTGCTCACCACTCGGTGCATTGGGATCATCGTCCTTGTCTTGATCTCTCTTTCTCTTCAACTCATTCTCTCTGCAAGACTCCAGATATACCAATATCTCCCCCTGAGCAGGCTGTCCTGAATGCGATCTCAAGACCAGACTCTCTAAAGAAGATAACTTCAGTCTCTGTACAGTGAAGTCCGCAAGTAACGTCTCATGAGTCTTCATCAACAGATTGTACGATTCACTCTGCTTGAGTATCTGTTGTGAAAGAAGAAGATTGCTCGACACCAGCTCTGGAATCTGAGAAGTAAGCTTCTCCAAATCCTTTACCCTCGACTCTAAGGATGTAATCCTTTCAGCATCAGTCGTTGGAGTAACAGGTATCGTTCTGGGTCCAGGCGGTGTAAGAGACTCAATATGCCAGTCTCTGGTAAGCGGTGTATGAGGTTTAGACAAAGCTTGCGTAAGCAAACTTGTCGCAAATCTAGCTGTTTTGTTCGTCGGAAAATTAGCTCCACGAACTAAATCAGCAACCTCATGCTGTAAAGTTAAACACAATTAAAATCAGTTATTGTTACAGATTACTCTGTCTCAAACTCTAATTAATTGCATAACACTCATAGTTATAGAATTTATATCTCATACTTGAAGCGGTAAAGACATCGATTCCGTAACCACCGGTGCAACCATCTCTACCTGTGGTGTATCCTGAGAAACTGTATACAGAATTAACTGTCTCAGTTCAACTCCTGATAAACAACAAGTTAAGATTATTTAACTTTAATTAATACTAACCTTCTCGAATAGTAAGCGTTCTCGGACGCTTCATCAAAGGAATCGCAACATCCTCAGTACCTTCCTCCAGAATACTCTTACCCTTCCTCTTCTTTTCAGAAGCAGATGGAGGAGGAGAAGGTGTATTATCAGAATCTTCATCTGAAGCCGTCTCACCATCACGACCTCTAGATGATCTAACAGGATCCTAAATTTTAAATATATTAAACATTTATGATTAGCGTAAGCTCTATCATACAAGTTCTATATATTTAAGATTAATCAGATATAATACCTCAGTTGGTACAACAACTGATCTATCAAGCTGTATCTGCTCATCCTCAAGTAATATAACTTCTGGATGTGCAGCCTCAGCTTCAGCTTCCTGTTCGTATAATGATATTTATATTTTTAAAATCAGAAATAATATCCAATTTACTAAATATCTAATATCAGAATCATTATATAATAATATTATGCATCTATGATCAATAAAAACAATCTATCAACTAAGCATCTATATTATTACATAAGTAACAGATTACCTCAGGTGGTGCCAAGTAACTCTCAATGTCTTGAAGCAAAGGATTTGTCTCATCATCATTCTGCTCCAAAACTTCTTGCACAACCTGTGCAGCAACCTCTTGATTCACCTGCTGATCCACCTGACCAGCCTGAATAAGAACATCCTCAAGGAGCCCTTGTGGATCTTCAGGTTGAGCTTCCTCAGCTACAGGTGCAGGTACAACATCAGCAACAGCAGGAGCAACAACAGCAGCAGGAGCTACGTCCAACCACCCATGATTTGGCGGTGCAACGTAGTTCGGATCAACAATATATCCAAAAAGTGGTCTAATTTCCGGTTTCACCACTCCTTCCTTCCTAATCGTCTGCATAAACATGGCATTATAACCACGTTGATCAATGGTATTCACCGATAAAAACGGCTCAGGAATAACCAAGTTCGGTAGACGCGCACGTATGATAAGCATACAAAACCTCGGGTAGATCATAAATCTAGATCTAACAGAACCCGATATCTGTCTAGCTATCTCTCCAAAAATGTAATCACAAAAACTGTATGGTTTATTGTAAACCAGTGACAGTACAGCCGATAGAATCGCAGGGCTCAACTCATCAAAGCCACCTTTCTTTGCTGCGAAGACTATATTCATCACGTGCCAAAGAAACCTCCACTGACCAATGACCAGAGGCTTCTGGAACTGACGTCCACGCCTGTCTCCTGTATATCCCATACGTCCAATAGCACCCTCAATAAAGTCCATAGGATACTCAATATCCCCGTTCTCCTGTTCTACCGTACCTAGCTGCAAAATCTCACGAAGATTACCAGCTGAAAAGGTAACAGGTTGTCCACCAACTGTAGCTCGAATCTCTGGCGGAGTGACAGATTCGTCATAAACAATATCCGTCCAGAAATCGTTCAGTATAGTCTGTGAGATAGGAGGATTGGCCGTAATGGCATATCTAATCCTTGATCGTGCTAGAAAACGTAATATATCAGCAACCCTGTCAGCCCGTTTGGCCTCAAGGTTCAGATCAACCAGGATGTTGTGACCCTTATCAAATGCTCTAGCCATATCTGTAATAAATACAAACAACAGATATAATTTAATGCACGATAAAAAATATTTAAACTATTATGTATTATGAATCGAGATTCATCAAACATCTTAGTTTAAAATTGTAATTATATATAACTTGATACAAAAATAATCTCAAGTCGTATATAAAAATTTTACTTATAACTAAAAAGTCTTAAGTCTAATTTAAATCACGTTAGGTACTTGTTATTTTAATAAAAATCTCAAGTCGTTAACGTTAAAAATTATACCGCTAATGTGAAATTAGGACACGCCACTAATTTTCTTCTTAAATTAGTAGACTTTCGATATAATCATATAAGAATTAACACAAATCCATTTCATAAAAGTTATTACTTAAAAAGTCTTAACATTTATATCACTACTTTAAAAAATAAAATTTTTCTAAGTACTGGACTCGCATAAACTGGCCTAACGAGGTGAGGTCAACTCGTTTTGCTTATGAACTCGCTAAACTTATAAAGCAGCTATTGAAGTGAACTCGCTAATCTCATGGATTCGCTAGTCAACTCGCTGCGAGTTGATTCACAATGTCAACTCGTTTCATTCAATCAGGGAGTCGAGGTAAAATCTCAACTCGTTCAATGAACAGCCGTCGATAATTTTTAATTAAAATCGATTAATCTGTTGAATTTAACATGATCTATCAATTGATTTACGTTTATTAACATCCATTTAACATAAACCACAAGGATTTATGTCCAATAACATCGTAATCGACGCAAATCGTTTAGTTTTTAACCCGAAACCCTAAGTTTTATAAAAACTTCAATTTCTTGTTATTTACACGGTGAAATCCGTTGGTTTATACCTCAAAATGTTCGCAATATGAAGGTGTATAAAGTCCTCGGATTGAATAAATCGTTCCCGTAATCTAAGAATCGAAATCAAACGAAAACAATAAATCGCCTCGTTTCGCCTTGTTGACGGATTCGCAAGCTTTACTGAACTCGCGAAGTATGTGGGTTCGGTGGGTTGGTCTGACTCGTTTGACCACCTTTATACTTTACATTCGATTCGCGAGATTTGAAGCGGACTCGCAAGTCGAAGTCAACTCGCAGAAATAATTAAAAACGCGAATTTTAATTCTAAGTATAAATAAAAACCCGATATTTTCACAAGTCTAAATTATAATTAATTTTCACTTGTATTTGTCACGTTGTTCAACTCAAAAACATTCAGTATGATTTAATTCCGAAGGGTAAGCATAATTAACACAAAAATTAAAAACTAAAACAAAATTACATAATCATAGGTATCAAGTACCATTTTATTAAACACTTGAAACAAAATAAAATACATACACAAAATGAATAAGAATTTATCTGCTTAGGGATCATATTAGTAAGAATAAGCAATTCATGATATATTTAAAAAGTTTAAGCAGATTGGTAGTATACATACCTCATGAAATTCAAATAAATTACTATAAAATTACAACTAAATATATCATTTATACATTTATATTTATAAAACTATATCTTAGGTACCTTTATCCACATAGCATAATTAATAAATGCATTACGCACATAAAGTAAATATTTTAATTATAGATAGTTCAAGACGATTACCAGTATATGATCCACATAAACAAATTATACTCAATTTTCTAAGCAAACTCTTTATTGTTAGTATGAGAATTATCAAGTGCTTCCTATTATATGACATACTGAAGAATTCAAGTAAAACACATAACACTGCATCATTAAATTTTCAAGGTAGCGGTTACTAAATGATGTATCTTTTCGAAACATATAACATACACTTGAATTTTTACGGTTAGACAAATATCAAACATACTTTGAATATGCTATGTTATCTAAGTCTGTACGTAGTACAACAGAAGATTCCTTCTAGCATAATTCAAAATATATTTGAGAATATTAATTTAATTAAAGGTTTCAGTTCTGTACATAGTACAACATAGTTACCAGTAATTAAATTAATACCCATATTGCTACTATTTGTCACTTTAATTAAAATGCATGATAACAGTGTATGGTAATACCATCATTCAACATTTAAGACTTAATGTCATACATCATAGAATAGTTACACAAAATAATAAACAAGTAGTTAATTAAATTCTTAAGACTTAGAAAATTTCATATAATTTGCCTACCAGTACATCATATGATGAAGCCATCTAAAATTTTACTAAAAATAGACAAATTATAACTTGTGGATATAGGTGTATAATCAAATAAATATAAACACATACCTGATAGAACCGCTGTAGTTCTAAAGCAACTTTATTTGAACCTACTACCATATCATACTTAGGACTTAAGCTTTATTATTGTGAAGCTTATTCTCCTAATGTACTATCATTTCCCGTAGTTTTTGCAAATAAAAACTTAAATGAAGGCGATTCCCCTTAGGTAACAAGCAAATGAATGCCATACGCCTTTTTTTTTTTTTTTTTTTTTTTTTTTTTTTTTTTTTTTTTTTAATAATAAACACATAAATACTAACTATTACAAGAATACCCTTGGAAGACTAATCACTCTGGATTTCTCATTCCGTTTAGTTGAACCAACGTCTCAAATCTTGCTCTGTCGAACGCCTTTGTGTATAAGTCTGCTAAGTTATCCAATGATGGAACCTTAACTAACTTTATCAATTTCTTTTCAGCACAATCTCTAATAAAATGATGTCGAATATCAATATGCTTAGTTTTACTGTGCTTTACTGGATTATTGGTGATCGACATAGTAGATTCGTTATCAATCATCATAGGAGTATTGGTTATATTTAACCCGTAATCCCGCAGTTGCTGTTGAATCCAAAGAACTTGCGAGCAACAGCTGCCAGCTGCAACATACTCAGCTTCACATGTAGAAATGGCTACCGAGGTTTGCTTCTTGCACTGCCAGGATACTAATCTACCTCCTAAGAATTGACATCCTCCAGTCGTAGATTTCCTATTCTGATTGCATCCTCCATAATCCGAATCAGTATAAGCTACGAGATCTAAGTCTCCATCAATCGGATACCAAAGACCCAGCTTAGGTTTCCCTTTGAGGTAACGAAAGATTCGTTTAACAGCTTGCATGTGTGACTCTTTCGGATTAGCCTGATATCTTGCGCATAAACAAACAGCAAACATGATGTCAGGCCTAGAGGCTGTAAGATACATTAGTGATCCGATCATGGCTCTATAAAGAGTTGGATCCACATCGCTATCACTCGATGTATCTGGACCTAATCCATGATTGACTGGAATTGGAGTATTGTAGACCTTACTTTCATCCATCTTGAAACGTTCTAATAGCTCATATGTATATTTAGATTGATGAATAAAGAATCCATCCTTCTTTTGATCAACTTGTAATCCTAAGAAGAAATTCAACTCTCCCATTGCAGACATTTCAAACCTTTTTCTCATGACTTTCTCAAATTCTTGACACATCTTTTCATCAGACGATCCAAAGATAATGTCATCAACATACACTTGTACAAGAAGAAAGTCTTTCTTTTTCCACTTCACAAATAGTGTACTATCAATTGATCCTCTTGTAAATCCATTCTCAAGTAGATACATTGATAGTGTTCCATACCATGCCCTAGGTGCTTGATGTAATCCATATAGAGCCTTATTCAAACGATATACTCTATCTGGATACTCAGGATTAGCAAACCCTGGCGGTTGTGAAACATACACCAATTCTTCCACTTTGCCATACAAAAAGGCACTCTTAACATCCAACTGATACACTTTTATACCATAATATGATGCGAATGCTAAGAATACTCTAATTGCTTCTAGCCTAGCAACTGGTGCAAACACTTCATTGTAATCAATACCTTCTTGTTGATTAAAACCTTGAACCACTAGACGAGCTTTATTGCGAGTAACGATACCTTTATCATCTCTCTTACACTTAAATACCCATCTAGTTCCAATTGGATATTCTCCCTTTGGTAGGTCAACCAACTCCCATACTTGTAATTTAGAGAACTGAGATAGTTCTTCTTGCATTGCTTCTACCCACGAGTTTTCTTTTAAAGCCATTTGAACATTTTTAGGCTCGACTTGTGAGATAAAGCATGAATATAGACATTGATTAGGAATCCCTGTCTCTTTCATTGCAGTATACAAGCTTTGATACCAGATGTAAGTCCCCTAGTTTTAGGATCAATAACTTCGTTATCTGTAGTATTAAGGTGCGGAATCCCTCAATACGGTGTTATTTTACTAACAACGAATATGTTCGTATTGCGTTTTAACTAGACTTAGCTTTAAACAACGAATCGTCAAAGCCTAGCCTTAGGTTATGTTTTTCTCTGGTTTGTTGAATTCGCAGCAATTGAAATCAGAATGCAAAAGTTATGTTTTTCACCGATTGAAAAACATTATATATGTCCAGCTCGTCTCGACTCGCAAGGGCCTGCGAGTTCGGTCCAACTCGCAGCCCAAGCCCAACTCGGAACTCGGCTCGCCAGACTTCCACGAATTCAGTTCTCATCTCGGCTCGTTAATCTCGCGACCTGAGAACTCGACTCGCACAGAATGTATTTATTTCGTATTTAATAATTCGTCTAACTTAACACAATAATATGTTTAACGAATATTACTAACAAAACAAATATTTATTTACAAATCTAAACCAATATACAAACGTAATAATAATTACACTAGTCCTATATCAAGCTAGATCTGTTGTCACAATCTATGTCTCAACAAATAGCCAACAAAGCAAATAGACATAAGTTGATATAATACGTTTAATAAATAATTGTTTAAATAGTTATAATCTTCTATCCAATTGAGTATACTTAAGTTGTTTCCTAAAACTTATCTATTAGAATCTGTATCAAAAATATAAATATGTTCGTTCGGAACTAAAACGTCCCCCTTATCTTGTAGATTATTGTAAATTGGATTGTATTATAATTGTAAATATTTGTAAGTAGAATAAATAGATAATTAGTTATAAATAAGAATAACATTTCTTGTGTTCCTTGTGTTCGAATTTGGACTTACTTATAAAGCTATATTACATGAACGGGTTAATCTTGTCTGAATTGTGTGATAGTATTATTTAGTATTTCCTTAATTAAACTTGTTATTATAATTGTCTATACTTTCCGCACATCAAGTTTTTAGCGCCGCTGCCGGGGAACACTTAACCGGTAGAACTTTTATTTTACCGGGGGAGCGGTGTATTTTATTTTAAACTAATTATTTTACTTGTATAATCTGTATTTCTGATACTTTGTAAAATCAATAAGAAATATCGGCTCACCCATTGAGAATACTGACAAAAACAAAGGTATAAGGAGAGTAAAGCCCTACCTCATTGATTTATCATATAAGAGGTAAGGTGCTTCTCAAAATAAATAGGATTTTAATAAGCTTTGCGCTGACCTGTTTCTCCGCTTTTGTGTACTATCAATGGAGCTACCGAGATCTTTTTGACTAGCGATGTAAAGGAAATAAAATTAAAAATTGTATATTAAGTTATTTAGATTAAAATAGGACTAGATAAGTAATCTGAACTATGTGCTATTCTTTGTGCACAGAAAAATTTAGCTATTATTAGAATGGAGTCGATGCAAATGAACTTTGGAAATGAGAAAATGGATTTCAAAGATATAGAGATAGATGATCAGTCTTTTGAACCAAACAAGAAGATTAAGCTATCTAATGAAGAAGAAGACTATGAATCACCACCTATAGTTTCAAATAAGGAAGATATGATTCACTATTTAGAGCATTATGAAGATGAGCTTAGGTTTATTATGGAACTTATACACAAATCCACTCTAGAGTATACTGATTATCAGAAAGAGTTGATTAAGAAGATGGAAGAAGAATTCACTGCTTGGGTTACATCTAATGAGACTAGAGATACAGATGAATTCATAAACTGTGTAAATGAGCTGAAATATGATATGAGCGAGCATGAGATGGTAGATCCAACGTTTTGTGAAGAACAGTTGTTGAAGTATACATATGTGCATGAAACATTTGAGAAATCTTTGTTTCCTTATTCTGATAAACAAAGAGAAATGTTAAGAGAGCTTAAGGAGATAATAGAGCATGCCACTGGGAACTTGAGTAACATGGCTGATATATGTTTACTTGAAAACTTTCAAGATTTCTTCAATTCGATAAAGGATAGAGAGCATATTAGTTCTGGGAAATTTTTCATTGATTGTACGGTTGATTTTTATGTTCAAGAAATTGTTGATGAATTTTACTATGGAGAATGTGACGAAAGAACGCGTATAATTCCTGAGTACTTTTCTGACGAACCAATGGCAAACTTGGTCACTTATGCTAAAATGGAGTTGCACCTAGCTTACAATGGAGTTCATTATAATCAAAGAAATAACCTTTTTCATTTGGGATTATCTGAAGTTTACTATCTGTTGGTAGATACTTTTAGGTATTCTGGGATAACAACGGAGCATCAAGAAGGATACCATAGGAGAATCTTAAAGGATATAGGTAAGGCAGTGAGAACTCATAACACATATGATTATCATGATATACATTTAGGTTTCTATGGGTTGATGGATTCACTGAGACATAATCATATGGAACGAGAAATAAAAGTTGAATCTAATTACATGGTTACTGATGAAGAAGGAAGGATAGCTAAGAAAGTTAAAAGGGTAGCTGACGCACTTATAGAAGTAGAAAATGCTGAACGGATTCATCATGAAAGTTTTTCTGAATATGCTTCACCAATACCCGAGTTAACTAATAAGATCTATTTACACCTTCGAAGAATTTATCCTGAGAATTTTGGAAGACCTGTTAATGGGAATTAGATTTAAACCTCATTTCTGAAGACATTTGCAACCTCTTCATTTTTAATAACTAGTTAAATTCTTTCTATCTTGTTTTAGTTTTATAATTGTTTAGGATTTAAATGTTATTTGGATATTTAAAGTTTAATGTTTTTAGTTTAGTGGTTGATTAATATGAATTTTATTGTTTTCAGAATTATATGATTATCTCATCTTTATTTGTATTAGCTACACAAATTATAAGAATTTTAAGTATTTAGAATTGATTTTTACACGAGTTGCAATAGTGATAAAAATTATTTTCATACAATACTTAGAAGAGATTATAAAGTTTTGGAATTATGCTTAACATTGTTTACAAGATTGCAGATATACAAAATATAATATTTTTGGTGACAAAAAGATTGAAACAATATTTGAAAATCGATAAAGTCGACAATTGAATTTCCAAACGGTGGATGAGTCGACACAATCACCGATTGAAAAATCTATGTATACCAAGGTAAGGTTTATTATATCTGTTATTTGTCACAACTAACAGCATTACAGGAATTTATATTAAAAATACATATTGCTAAAATAATAATATTTTATTATTTATCCATTATTTATTTAAAATTTCCAAATTAATTATTTTTCTAAAATAATACACAAATTTTATACACATAGATTATCAATTGTAAATATTTTGTAAATGTACTAAAAAATTATTGTAATATACAAATTTATTCGTAAAAGTATTAATAGTTATCTAAAAGAACTAATGAGCCTAAGCCCAAAAAGAATTAATTGGGCCGAGAAAAGGGCCTGGTTAGATTTTAAACCAACCGGCGGTTGGGAAGCCCAACCGACGGTTGGACTCTTTTGCGATAAAAAACCAGAAAACCATCGGGTTTTCGCCATTCACACACAAACACACACGTATACACGCATATATACGATCGGACGAACGGATTTTGACCGGTGATCATTGCATTTTCATCACTACATTGCGTTTTTGTGGGTTACATCATCAAAGGTATTATCTAAACTCGTTTTTCCGAATTTTTATCCAAAAATTATATGATTATTTGCGGTTTTTGGATTGATTGTTAGTTATATTGCTAGTTTAAATGATTAGGATTGCGTAGAAATTAGTTTAGGTTAGTTAGGAATTGATTTTGTTGATTGAGGTTTGTTTGCGGTTTATTGCGGATCGAATCGGTTAGCGTTTTGACTTTTATTTTTGTATTAGTTAAAACCACACTTATAAAAATGGTACATTTTAAATATAAATGATACATTTTTGATTCAATAAAATTTTGAAATAAAATTCAACTTCATATTTGAATTATATAAGACAAAATAAAAAAAATTATTTATAAACATAACATTTTAAAAAAATTTTAAGAAATAATTTTGTATAAAAACGTGATATATCATTACATAAAAATTTTTGTTCGATATTATGACATTGACATAGTTTTTAAATATGTCGAATTTTATGAATTTTAGTATAATGAATTAATATATATTTCAAAACAAATTCTTTTTAATATAAATGTTTAAAAGTTTAAATTTTAAAAAATTAAGGGTATAAATGACGAATGATTTATAACATATCATTATAATTTAAAATATGTCGTTATAAAAATCGACAGTTAAACAATAAATATTACTATAATCTATACACTTTGTTGGATTCGATATTATTTCGAGATAATAAATATTTTAGAAGTCATTTTGATTCGTTATATTATTCTGTATAGTTTTTAAATTGAGAAATTAAACAGGTGGCTATCAAAAATTAAGCAGAAATACTGCCCAAATTTCTTTTGAAATGTAAATCTAACATAATTATTTAAAGTTTGTTTTACAGTTATGGCTACCAGGAGACAGGTAGGATGAGCATTGTTAGACAGGGAGGATTTCCAGCTACATCCTTATCTCCGTTTTGAGCATGAGTCGATTACACCTGAGAGGAGAGCAGAGTACGCTGATGGATTATTGGAGCATATTGCTCAGCCGGTAGAGACACCGGATGTTTTGGATTGGACAGTGATGGAGAGAGTTATAGATCCACGCAGAGAGGGCGAGACTGGGGATGCTACTCTGAGGAGGCTTATGACTCAGAGTTATCTATTACCGTCAGGTGATGTTGGTTTTGTTTCTTTAGCTTGGATTCGATTATTTCAGATTCGGGAGATTATTTATAGGGAGCTTGTGATTGAGTTTTATACTACCTTAAGGTTAGATAGTACTTCTAGACAGTTTGACCAGCCGTCGATTTTCTTTTATTTGGGAGGTCAGCCTAGGACCATGAGTTTGATTGAGTTTGGGGTAGCTGTGGGGCTCTATACACTAGATGAGCTCCACAACCATTCTTTTGGGGATCATTTGCTTGCAGGTATGGTTGATCAGTATTCGTCAGTTGAGATTGCTGCATATTGGAGAGATTTGGCTATTGTTGATTATGGAGAGAGGGCACCTTCTGATATACATATGAGGAGTCCAGTTCATAGACTTTTGCATAGATTATTAGCATATTCTATCTGTGGTAGGCACACTGGACCTGAGAAGGTCTATCAGCCCGATTTCTTTTATTTGCACACTATGATTCAGGGGATGCTGATCAATGTTCCCTGGAGATTAGTTCATTGGATGACGACTGGGGCGACTGGACATAGGAGGACTAGTAGTTTATGTGGGGGGCAGTATGTTACTAGGTTAGCTCATTATTATCAGATGGGAGCTGCTGATTTTTTGACTTGTACACCGGTTACACCTGGGATGTCCTTGCTAGGCGAGGACAAGTTGATAGAGTTAGGTATTATTCAGGAGGGTGTACAGGAGGGAGTATTGTTATGGACACCCGAGGTTGCACCTGGACAGCAGCCTGTGCAGAGAGCTCGATTGAGAGGACCCCCTGTTCCACCAGCAGCAGTTGTACCACCATCAGTACCGGAGATACCAGAGATTGATTTGCCAGTAGGTAGAGGCAGAGGTAGAGGTAGAGGTCGTGGTAGAGGAGATTTGTATGATGATATTCAGCAGAGACTGGAGAGGATGGAGATAGGACATGGTAGGAGATTGGATACGATTGATAGGAGGTTTGCCAGGATGGAACAGCGGTTTGATAGATTTGAGAGAGAGAGTTTTCGTAGATCTGATTATCAGTTTGGATTGTTACAGCAGCTGTTACGAGATCGGTCTATCGAGTTTCAGCCATATATTCCTTTTGTTGATGATGGAGCTGGACCTTCGAGACAGCCAGGGCAGGAGGATTCTGATGATGATTAGATTATGTTGGATACATTTGATACATTTATATTTGGGATGACTGTACTTATTATGATTACTTTTCATGTTTATTATTATTATTATGCTTATATGGTTGTTATATGTGATAGCATTAGACTGGCAGTAAGTTCAGCACTTTATTTATAAAGTTCTTACTTATTTATTTAATATGAACTTTGTGGGTGTGTTCACTCGAAACCCTCACGAGACTATAACTCGTCCACTTGGGATACCGAGGGGTTTAAAGGCTTATTGCATATGCTAAATGCAATCGTGATTAACTACGAAAGTGTGGATGTTGTATATTATTTTTCAAAGAGATGAAGGAATCAACCAAGAAGATTTTTATTAGCCGATGATGAAATTTATAATTTCAGTCAGGGGAGTTTTTCTGTTCTATTTTTCTTTCCCTTACTCACTTTTTGTTTATCATTTTTATACAATGAGGGCATTGTATAATTTAAGTGTGGGGATAGGGTTCGTAAGAAAAAGAATTTCTTTTAATTAAACATTTAAGTTTATGTTTGTTCTTAAATTTTATCAAAAATCTAAAATTTATAAGTGAATAACTAAGTATTTATTAATTAGAATACTTTTGTTAAAAGTTTTGTTTTGTATTTAAAAGTTTAGACTTTAATATGGATTAACTGTTTTGTATATATAATGTAAGCTACTTAAATAATAAGTAATATATAGTTATATGATATGATGTACTAAGAGGCAATCTATATGAAGATTTCTGAATTTTAAAAAATTAATTAATTAACTTGTTTATTATTTTATGATACATAATATGATGTATGACAACAAAAGTATTAATTTTTAAATTTATTATGCAATAGTTTTATATATCTTTTTTACTTATGTGAGTACATTTGGGGGTATATATTGATGGTTTCATCTGTTATACGAAAGTATAGACCTGGTCTCTATTAATATATACTTAAAAATTAAGCAAACGCAAGTCAAAAGTACTTGAAAAGTCTTAAAAATAAAAAGATACCTAATGAGGTCGCCAAAATGGTTTGACCGAGTATGGTTTTGCTTAAACCTGGATCAAGTTTTGTCGCTTTGTTGCATGAAAATGCAGACCTGTCACCAATGTCTTGATTCTTAAAAATGTATTTCATATATTTATTGGGAATATAAAAGTAAATTGTATAACTAAATTTAAAAGTATATCATAAATGAAAATTATAAGTAATATACATACTAACAATAAAAGTGTATTCAGAAATATGAGTATAGATTGTTTAAAGTGGACAAATATATTAGTAATCATTCATGAGCTATATATTACACAAATAATAATAATTTTATTTATACATTATAGTTATCCATGTTAATTAAATTGTTTAAATTTTTAACTTATGAAACAGATTTTTAATATTGGTATTCTGCTTCTTAAATATTAGTTTGATGCTTATTTTTAAATTTTATTCAGTATTCTACTTGAGGACAAGCAGAACTTAAGTGTGGGGATATTTGATAAGCATCAAATAGATAGTATATTTTATATTAATTTATCTCTATATTTATATACATTTTATTGCATTTATATGTTTTTAGATACTTATTTTGTTAATAATTGCAGAAATGTATTTTAATTGAAGAATGAAGAAAAGGAACAAGAACGATACCAGAACTGAAGATTTAAAGCACTTAAAGAAATTAATATTAAAGACCTTGAAGAAATGAAGACTAAAAGAGTTAAAGTAAAGAATTGGGCCAAGAAGACAAAGAAGTCCGGTTATGAAGATTTAGAGTCCAAGAATTAAGCCCAAGCCCGAAAATGGAATATTTTGGAAATTACATTCAACCGGCGGTTGGATTAACCAACCGGCGGTTGAGATTTAGGGTTTAAGGCGGTGCAGACACGTGGTGTTGGACCCGGATTCAAATTACTTCAACCGGCGGTTGGAATATCCAACCGGCGGTTGGAAGGTCGGCCTGAAAAAATATAAATAGAGGCTTAAGCTAGGTCATTTGATATACGATTCAAGAATACTAAACCGAAAGTTAGGGTTTTAGGGCGACTTTAAAGTGCGATTTTGAAGGCAAAGGAGCTAGGGTTTGAAGGCCAATAACCCTAGGAAAAGCTGGTTTGCTAATTGGTTCGGTTTCTTTATCCTTGTAACTTTATTAATCTTTTGGGTTATTTTGGATATTGTTTATTTGGATTAATTGCTTATTAAGTTTTCATTATGAATGTTTAAATGTATGTTTATTAGATTTATTATATGAATTATATGTTTATGTTGGAACTATATTACTGAATGTTTATTATACAAGAATTGTCTGTGTTATGTTAATATTGATAACAGTTAATTGATTTATATAAATAACTTTACGAAGCTAGTGAGTTTTATAAGTTAATTAATGATTGTCAATTATTAATGTTAAGTAACACTGTAATTCAACCGAAGCTAGGAATTGTATTAATATTCTGCTGGTAGATCTTAATAAATAGTAATATTGTACTTAATCTTTGGCGATGCTACTATATGAAAATTATCTTAATCTTTGTGATTTTCTACATTAGTAATTCACCAATAATAATAGCCAACAAAGCAAATAGACATAAGTTGATATAATACGTTTAATAAATAATTGTTTAAATAGTTATAATCTTCTATCCAATTGAGTATACTTAAGTTGTTTCCTAAAACTTATCTATTAGAATCTGTATCAAAAATATAAATATGTTCGTTCGGAACTAAAACGTCCCCTTTATCTTGTAGATTATTGTAAATTGGATTATATTATAATTGTAAATATTTGTAAGTAGAATAAATAGATAATTAGTTATAAATAAGAATAACGTTTCTTGTGTTCCTTGTGTTCGAATTTGGACTTACTTATTAAGCTATATTACATGAACGGGTTAATCTTGCCTGAATTGTGTGATAGTATTATTTAGTATTTCCTTAATTAAACTTGTTATTATAATTGTCTATACTTTCCGCACATCAGAAGCTGATGATGAAGTTGAAGGTGGTGAGCGTGAGATCTTCAGAGTCTATGACCATCGACACTTGATGAATATGTCAAGAAAAAATCTGTTGAAGTTAAATGAGAACAGGATTTTTACGACTATTGCATGGGGTGACTTAGCACGAGATTATCAGATGATGGTGAAGACTTATATCAGAATGAAGATACATGCTGGGAGAAGAATTTACGAATGATGACTAAAGACAAGCATGAAGATAAAGACACTAGATCTATTGTCAAGGGGGAGTCTGTTGGGACATAGTTTGTGACAACAGATCTAGCTTGAAAATAGGACTGGTGTAATTGTTATCATGTTTGTACGTTGGTTTAGATTTGTAAATAAATATTAGTTTTGTTATTAATATTCGTTAAATATATTAATATGTTAAAGTATCAGATGAATATCGAATACGAACTAAAGTCTTATGCGAGATGAGATCTCAAGTAGCAGGACAAGAGATTGCGAAATGAGATCTGGGTTCGCAGAAGACTAGCAGCGAAACGAGCTGAGTTTGCTGGGCCAAACTTGGGATGCGAGATGAGTCAACTCGCAAGCCCACAGGCTGCGAGTTGAGTTGCGATATTAAAATGATTTCGGTTTAGAAATCATTAACTTTTGCCATTCGAATTTCTGACCTGCGAATTCAGCAATCCAGAGGAAAACCTAAATAGACTAACGACTAGGCTTTGACGGTTTTACATTTAAAGCAAAGTTATTAGTTAATATAAACGTTATTAATCGTTATTAATCGTTATATAATCATATAACACGTATTGAGGGATTCCGCACCTTAATACTATAGATAACCTCGTTATCGATCAAAGAACTAGGGACTTACATGATACAAATGTTATTGTTTGGATATTTTGATGCAAGATTTACATATATTTATAAAATAGCTTGAGAATATATAGCATTAATGGGATTTAATCATTGAATGCAACTCTAAATTAAACAACCCCACTGACCAAATTTAATGTATTTACAACTTTGCAACTTTGCAAATTTCGAGACTATATTGTACAGTATAGAATTGTTTTACTCAACCCTACTCAACGTCTCAAGTCTCAACCTTTAAAGATAAATGGAGCGGTTCCCACATTATTATACTACGTATTACTCAACTTTTTCTTGTTTAACTGTATGGAGCGGTTATCATATTATAACTTTTTCTTGTAATTTTTTCCCTCTTGTTTAAGGCCTTCTCCATTGTCCATCTCTCCATCTCCAAATATGCAGAAAAACATCATTTTTTTAGAATATTCTTCCTCTAAAACTTTTATATACAATACCAAAATAAGAAAAGGATAAATATTTGAATATTTTTTCAAGCTTATAATTAATAATATAACAAAATTAAATACAGACAAATTAATCGTTACATTATACTACAAGATTAACTTCGGGTATTGGCACTTCCCCCCAATATGTTGGCACTTCCTTCTAAGTTTTTTGTTTATATAATATATTGCAATCATATTGGGGAACTTGTTGATCATCTTATTACTGTATCGGCTCTTGGAGCATGGGGAGAAGAGTTATACAGAATAGCAGAATAATGCATGTGGTACCGTCTATGGCTAAATTTTGCAGGTTTCGAGATTGGACTACTCCCATATTACTAACCTTTAAGGAACGGGTGGTGATATTTCCACCGCTCTTTTTGATAAATCCACTATCCTTTTTTATCTGCCTCTAAAGAATAATTTTACTTTTATTTGATCAGTTTTATCAGTTTTGTAGACATGTACAATAATCAAAATGACTCTAACTTCGTTTCTGGTCACGTACGAGAATTATTAAAACCGAAATTGGATATAAAACTATAAAAGTCCAAAATAGACCAATGAAATGCAAATTTTTCGTGTGCCTGAATTACAGTAATAACAATATTTCATTTACATAACAAAGACAAAAATAAAGTGAGTGAACAAGTATTTGTATCAACGGTAATAACAATATTTATTGACCCGTTCATGTAATATAGCTTAATAAGTAAGTCCAAATTCGAACACAAGGAACACAAGAAACGTTATTCTTATTTATAACTAATTATCTATTTATTCTATTTACAAATATTCACAATTATAATACAATTAAATACAAGGATCCAATTTAGAATAATCTACAAGATAAGGGGGACGTTTTAGTTCCGAACGAACATATTTATTTTTATATTTTTGATACAGATTCTAATAGATAAGTTCTAGGAAACAACCTAAGAATACTCAATTGGATAGAAGATTATAACTATTTAAACAATTATTTATTAAACGTATTATATCAACTTATGTCTATTTGCTTTGTTGGCTATTATTATTGGTGAATTACTAATGTAGAAAATCACAGAGATTAAGATAATTTTCATATAGCAACACTCCCAAAGATTAAGTAAATTATTACTATTTATTAAGATCTATCAGCAGTTTATTAATACAATTCCAAGATTAGGTTGAATTACAATGTTACTTAACATTAATAATTGACAATCATTAATTAATTTATAAAACTCACAAGATTAGTAAAGCTATCTATATAAATCAATTAACTGTTATCAATATTAATATAACACAGACAATTCTTGTATAATAAGCATTCAATAATATAGTTCCAACATAAACATATAATTCATATAATAAATCTAATAAACATACATTTAAACATTCATAATGAAAACCTAATAAGCAATTAATTCAAATAAACAATATTCAAAATAACCCAAAAGATTAATAAAGTTACAAGGATAAAGAAACCGAACCAATTATCAAACCAGCTTTTTCTAGGGTTAAAAACCTTCAAACCCTAGCTCCTTTGCCTCCAAAATCGCACCTTAAAGTCGTCCTAAAACCCTAACTTTCGGTTTTAGTATTCTTGAATCGTATATGGTTTAAGTTAATTTGAGCCTCTATTTATAGTTTTACTGGCCGACCTTCCAACCGCCGGTTGGATACTCCAACCGCCGGTTGGAGTTATTTGAATCCGGGTCCAACTCCACGTGTCTGCACCGCCTTAAACCCTAAAGCTCAACCGCCGGTTGATTAATCCAACCGCCGGTTGAATGTTAATTCCAGAATATTCCATTTTCGGGCTTGGGCTTAATTCTTGGACTCTCAATCTTCATAACCAGACTTCTTTGTTTTCTTGGCCCAATTCTTCATTTTAACTCTTTTAGTCTTCATTTCTTCAAGGTCTTTATTCTTTATTTCTTTTAGTGCTTTAATTCTTCAGTTCTGGTCTCGTTCTTGTTCCTTTTTCTTCATTCTTCAATTAAAATATATTTCTCAATTATTAACAAAATAAGTATATAAAATCAAATAAATGCAATAAAATGTATATAAATATAGGGATAAATATTTTAAAATATAGTATCTATTTGATGCTTATCAATAACGTATAAACATATTACATACGTTTTAAGAGTCTGTACCAAAAATAGTCTTAGTCTCAATCGTTATCATCTCATCCTATCTCGGGATATTTGCTCTACGTTCCTCGATGCGTTGAAGTAACTGACGTATATGTTCTTCGTCTTCCTGGTTCCATTTGTTTGAATCGTTTATCAGAGTTAGATATCGTTCAATTCTTTTCTTTTCAGCCAAATATTTACCCTCGTTACACATTTCACAAACATGTTGGGGCATTCCTTGTTAAGGACAAATATTTTTGCGCGACGTTGACGTTATTGGTGGGGTAGTATCTTTGGGTCTCTTATTTTTTCTGGAAAGATTTGAGGATGAAGATGCCATTAGGATTGGTATCATTTTTTTTACCGAATTGAATGTGGTAAAAATTGTACGTTGTAATATATGATAAAAAAAAAAAATGTAACACCCCCAAATTCACTGTTTAGCGGAAGCAAGCTTTGGGGTGCTACTAATCAAATATCACAGCACAAAAGTATACAGCAAACGACATCTAAATGTAACGTTTGAAAATAGTTACATTTCCATATATATAATGTTTGAAAACATAGTGTTTTCAGTTACAAAAATGTAGTTCCCTAGAGTCCACGCGTGTAGCGGGAGATTCTATTACATAATCATAATATACAAAAGATAATGCTAAGAATCTCTGTTAAATGCAATGTAGAAAACCATGCGACTCTAGCTAGTGTCCAGGGTAATCCTACTCCGTCTGTGTACCTGAGATACAAAGCTAAAAAGTGTCAACCAAAAAGGTTGGTGAATCTTACAGGTTTAGTAGTAAAAGTATCGGTATGAACCACAAATATGTACCCGTGTAGCTAACAAGCCAAGTAAGTAAATCAGTAAATCATCACAAGTGCCATGAGCTCAGAAGTTGAAGCTTAACAGTGTAGTGTGAATGGTACAATCAAGTACAGTATCACGTACCCCCGTGAGTGCTATCCGAACACTCATATGTAACAAAAACTAATATGCCTGTTTCTACGGTGTAATCCGTAGTAGCGCTACTACCCCAGGCAGGGATTGTCAGTCCCAAATGGATCCATTTACTAGTAATCGCGCTTAAGTCCATAACTAACAACTTATGATAGGAGGCTTTCAGTGGATAAAAGTAACTCATGCAATGTGTGTAAAAAGTAGTGTAATCAGTTCAGTACATTGTGTTCATACGTAAAACAGTAGCAAAGTATCTCACCCCAATAGAAAAACAGTAAAAGTGGGGCTGTAAGACTCACCTAAGTCTAGCAAGTATGTAGGTGAAATTAAGTAAGTAAAGCGGATGTAAGTCCGTAGGCGTGTAAGATGTAAGTCCCTATATCGGTTCTCAGAACCCTGCAACCTTCTGGCGTCCGAAACGCACAAGTTTGTAAGTAATCAAGTAAATAAGTTGGTGTCTAAAAAGACCACCCATGCTAGTAGTCCACTCAACTAGGAAATGTCCAAGTGTTTGTTTAGTATTTCGTTTGTAGTTTGAAAACAAGTATGGCCCGTTGGTGACGGTTTTGTAATAATAATCCAAAAGTGTTATTGTTATACGTATCGTCGTATGTGAGTATTCGACACTTAGTGTAAAAAGTATTTTCAAGTTCCTGGATGACGGGGGTCCGGGGGCAGCGCCCTTGGTAGCGGGGTCCAAGGGGCGGCAGCCCCTGGCGGGGTCCAAGGGGCAGAGCCCTTGGAAAATTTTTATTTCTACTACATTGTTTTATTAAAAATCGCATCTGGAATTTAAATTTGGAAAAATCGACTAAGGATGGCCGCGGACTAAAATGGCTGTGCGAACTGAGTTCGGTTCACAGCATAAGATTCGGTTCGCAGAACTCAACTCGCAGGTCGGTTCGCAGGTCAAAGTTCGACACGCAAGTCAACTCCGTCTGCAGTCAGTTTCGGTTCATTGTTTGGCTTCGCGAGTCGAGATCTCAGTTCGCCTAGCATGACGGCCGAGATCTGGGATCTCAACTCGCAGGATGAACTGTCAGCTTTTTTCAAGCGGGTTTCGATTTTTAAAGCATTTTCGACTGGATTTTTGGACATAATCGCGTCGAGTAAATGTTCTAGCATGTAAATAAAAGCTTTACAAGTAATTTAAAAGAGTTTTAAAGTTTCCATAACATAAAATGAAAAACGAAGAAGATGGAGAGGTAGAGCTCGTGATGGTGATCCTCGTGCTTGTTCCTGATGATGATGATGAACGATTTTTGGTGATGTTTTTGGTGGTTTGGGGCTGCGGTTTTGAGAGGAGAAAGAGAGAGATTTGGTGTATGTGTGTGTGTAAAGTGAGGTGAAGTGGGGAGGAAAAAGAAACAAAAAAAAAAAGGGGGTTGGGTCATTTGGGTCGGTGGGTAGAATCCGCGGGTCAGGGCCGACCCATTTGGGTCTCGGGTTCGCGTATTTGTGTTTCCGAATGTCGTGTTATGACACGTAGTCGTTTAATCGCGAAATCTTTGTAAGATTTGTAAATATGTTAAAGTATACCCGCAATGTTTATTTAACCGAAGTATTTTATCTAAATACTTTATTTCAAGTTACAAAATTGTAAAAATATAAGTTGGTCATTATTTTCTGGTTGGGGTACATTTCGCGCGCTGGATATGTTTTAAACAATACGAAATTGAGTGGTGAGAGTTTGTTTGATGAGGTCGTTGTGAATGGTCATACTGAGAGCTCGAACTCGAAGTGGTTTCACTAGTTCTTTTTGGCTTAAGGCATCGGCAACAACGTTTGCCTTGCCCGGATGATAGCGAATCTCGCAATCGTAATCAGTAAGCAACTCGACCCATCAACGTTGCCTCATGTTGAGATCCTTTTGATCGACGATGTGTTGGAGACTTTTGTGGTCAGTAAAGATTGTACACTTGGTACCGTATAAAGAGTGTCTCCAAATTTTGAGGGCGAATACAACAGCCCCCAACTCTAGGTCATGAGTTGTGTAATTCTTTTCGTGGACCTTGAGTTGTCGAGAGGCGTAAGCAATGACTTTGTCTCGTTGCATCAGTACATAACCGAGACCTTGGTGTGATGCATCACAGTATACCACGAAGTCATCTTTGCCTTCGGGTAAAGATAAGATAGGTGCACTGCAGAGTTTCTGTTTTAGTAGCTGAAAAGCTGACTCCTGTTTGTCAGTCCAATCGAACTTCTTTTCTTTTTGAGTCAGTGCAGTGAGAGGTTGGGCTATTTTCGAAAAATTCTCAATGAACCGCCTGTAGTATCCGGCGAGTCCTAAGAATTGACGTACTTCTGTGGGTATGGTGGGTGCTTGCCAGCACTTGATCGCCTCAATTTTTGAAGGATCGACATGTATCCCTTGACTGTCAATGACGTGCCCAAGGAATTGAACGGTTTGCATCCAGAACTCACACTTAGAGAATTTGGCGTATAACTCCTCGTGTTTGAGTAGTTCTAGGATGGTTTTCAGGTGTTGCGCGTGTTCTTGTTCATTGCGCGAGTAAATCAGAATATCATCGATGAAAACGATAACGAACTTGTCAAGGTAAGGTTTCCACACCTGATTCATGAGGTCCATGAATACAGCCGGTGTGTTGGTTAAGCCGAACGGCATCACTTGCAATTCGTAATGCCCGTAGCGAGTTCGGAAAGCAGTTTTAGGAATGTCATCATCACGAACTCGGAGTTGGTGATAACCTGACTGTAGATCGATCTTTGAATAAAAACTAGACCCCTGCAGTTGGTCGAATAGGTCATCAATGCGAGGAAGTGGGTAACGGTTCTTGGCAGTTAATTTGTTGAGTTCACGATAGTCGATGCACATACGGAAAGAACCGTCCTTCTTTTTCTTAAACAGTACCGGGGCTCCCCAGGGTGAGGAACTCGGTCGAATGAATCCCTTGTCCAGGAGTTCCTGTAACTGAGTAGACAACTCCTGAAGTTCGGATGGGGCTAGTCGGTAAGGGGCTCGTGCCACGGGTGCTGCGCCGGGCACAAGATCAATAGAAAACTCGACTTGTCTTGGCGGCGGAAGGCCAGGCAAGTGTTCAGGAAAGACTTCTGGGAAGTCTCGAACAATGGGCACATCCTCAAGTCGCTTCTCCTCCGACTTTTTCTCCATAATGTGTGTGAGGATCGCCTGGTACCCTTTTCTAAGATATTTACGGGTTTTCATACAAGAAATAATGTTTAGTCTCATCCCACCAGTCTCCCCTTGTATGATCAAAGTTCCACCGGTGATGAGAGGAATGCATACGATTTTCTCAAAACAAACGATTTCGGCTATGTGCTTGGATAACCAATCCATACCGACGATGATGTCAAAGCTGCCGATCTCGACGGGTATCAAATCAATGGAAAAAAGCTCATTAGCTAAGTTTAAAGTGCAATTAGGTATCACACTGTCGGCCTCAATAAGTTTTCCGTTTGCCAATTCTACTATGTACTTAGAATCTAAGGCAATAGGTGAGTGTCAAGTAGTTGGATAAAACTCGTCAGAAATAAAGCTCTTATCAGCACCAGTATCAAATAATACAGTAGCAGACAAGTTGTTGAGAAGAAACGTACCCATGACCACATTCGGGTCTTGACGGGCTTCCCCAGATTTTAGCACAAAAGCTCTTCCTCGAGCGTTGTTGTTGTTCTTCAGCTTCGGGAAATCTTTTCTGAAATGCCCAGTACCGTTGCACTCAAAGAAGGTCTTTAGTGCAGAAGTGTTGGTGTCGGTGGTGTTTGATCTGCAATCCCTAGCCAAGTGTCCAAATTTCTTACACTTGCTACAGGGGCAAGAACCATCATGGTGTCGTTGGCACTTGGAGCAATAGGGCTTGTTTCCCTTATACTCCTTCCTGTCCTCAGAACCGGTAGCATAGGCCTTAACAGTCATAGGCCTTTTGTTGTGTTGTTGGTTCTGGTTGTTGTTCCCAATCCATTTTCGTTTGTTGTTGTCACTAGAAGATGGGGCTGGTGTCTCACGGTGAACAATCATAGCCATGAGTTCATGTGCCATACGGATGGCACTCTGAATGTCTGTTGGTTTGGATGAGGCCATGTTCCCCTGGATATTCTCTGGGAGTCCGCGAATGTACCTCTGAATACGCTTGCGCTCTGGATCAACCATAGAAGGACAGAGGAGTGCAAGTTGTTGAAATCTGGTGGTATAGCAGGTGATATCGGTTCCCTGAACCGAAAAATGCCAAAACTCCTCTTCCAATCGCTGGAGTTCTTCGTTTGGACAGTACTCATCGGTGAGTTTCTTCTTCAATTCCTCCCAAGGAATTTGGTATGCAATGTCAATGCCCACAGCCTGAGCATATGTGTTCCACCAAGTCAGAGCACCTTCAAGGAAAGTGCAGGTGGCGTACTTAACCTTGAAGACTGATTCCATTTTCTCGGCCCATCGAATTAATCCTATGGCCCCTTTAGTACCCTTAAAGTTCAAGGGTTTGCAGTTCAAGAAGTCCTTGTAAGAGCAGGGCCTTATGGCAGGGGCGTTTGCAGCTGTGTCTTCGTTGCCCGAGTTTGGCCGAGCAGCTAAGGCCTGTGCCACGCTCTGAGCAATCAATTGAGCGATCTCAATTTCGCTGAATGTGTGTCGTCGTGGAGGCATCGTGCTGAAAAATCAAGGAAAGAGATAGGTAAGATGTTTGCACTAGATTATGATACATCACATGCGTATGTATATATAAGGAGGTAATATACAACAGCACGAAGCGATAACCATAATTCATTAGATAATAAGATTAGATTCCGTACAATACACGAGTTTCAAAAGATTACACAATATCGAGTTTACAAAAGATGCCGGGAATTGTTACACCCGGTCAAATTACAAGAGTCTACATAGTTAGCTAGTAGGTTACATGATACGTGCTACAGTAATCTTGGTGCAGATTCAGTTGTGGCAGGAGAGAGTTTAGGTGATCCACTGATTCAGCGAGTCTGCCAACCATTCTGAGAGCATCCTCAGTTTCCCGCAGGCGTGTCTCGCATTGTTGCAGTCTTGATTGTAAAACGGAGATCTCCTTTCGGTTACTGATAACTTGATTATGAACGATCTCCATGGTTTCAGCAGTGTCTTGCATTTGATTGTGGGTACGGTTAACGGTCACAGATAGATCTTCCTGATCCGAGTAGATTTGAGCAATGCGGCCCTGAGCCGTTAGCATCCAGTTTTCTCGAGTTTCTTGAAGTTCAATTTCCATGTCGTGTAGCCTGCTCTCATGACGATGTACCCGAGCAGCTAACACTGGTACTGTGAGGTGTGTTGGTTCTTGTGTGTACGGAGAGAGATCCATAGCTGAATATTTTCCGACATCGTCGGGGGTCTCAATGTGTTCTTCAATCATCTAGGTGGCCATAGCCGCAGGTAACCAGCTCCATTGAGGAGCGATTTTTCGATGGCGTGCTAAAGTAGACGTGTTACCAGTAGTGGCAGGATTGGCATAGGGACTAGGTCGGCGCGAGCTACCAGTGCGTCTAGTCACTAGGGATTCTGAGTGGCTACGATGTGGGCGAGAGAGAGATGATGGAGTACGTGTAGTTTGTCTAGATGATGAGTCCGCCATTTCTGTGGCAAGAATGTTTCAAGAAGTGAGGCCTATATATATAATTCACATATAATATAGCCTAGCGTGTCCACAAACAAGTCCCGTTTCTCTCGTGGTCAGAGTCAACTAGTGTCTTCCCGTTCAACATAACCATTTCAGCTCTTACATCATCTTTATTTAATTGTACATAGTTGATCAGGCTATGTTAAATTAAACTCGTATGATGTAATCCCTGAACCAGTCATACCTAACAGGGAAATAATGTCTAACGGTCATAGTCTAGGCCCACTAAATGCAACCTAGTTCACTATAACCTTAGGCTATGATACCAATCTGTAACACCCCCAAATTCACTGTTTAGCAGAAGCAAGCTTTGGGGTGCTACTAATCAAATATCACATCACAAAAGTATACAGCAAACGACATCTAAATGCAACGTTTGAAAATAGTTACACTTCCATATATATAATGTTTGAAAACATAGTGTTTTCAGTTACAAAAATTGTAGTTCCGTAGAGTCTACGCGTGTAGCGGGAGATTCTATTACATAATCATAATATACAAAAGATAATGCTAAGAATCTCCGTTAAATGCAATGTAGAAAACCATGCGACTCTAGCTAGTGTCCAGGGTAATCCTACTCCGTCTGTGTACCTGAGATACAAAGCTAAAAAGTGCCAACCAAAAAGGTTGGTGAATCTTACAGGTTTAGTAGTAAAAGTATCAGTATGAACCACAAATATGTACCCGTGTAGCTAACAAGCCAAGTAAGTAAATCAGTAAATCATCACAAGTGCCATGAGCTCACAAGTTGAAGCTTAACAGTGTAGTGTGAATGGTACAATCAAGTACAGTATCACGTACCCCCGTGAATGCTATCCGAACACTCATATGTAACAAAAACTAATATGCCTGTTTCTACGGTGTAATCCATAGTAGCGCTACTACCCAGGCAGGGATTGTCAGTCCCAAATGGATCCATTTACTAGTAATCGCGCTTAAGTCCATAACTAACAACTTATGATAGGAGGCTTTCAGTGGATAAAAATAACTCATGCAATGTGTGTAAAAGGTAGTGTAATTAGTTCAGTACATTGTGTTCGTACGTAAAACAGTAGCAAAGTATCTCACCCCAATACAAAAACAGTAAAATTGGGGCTGTAAGACTCACCTGAGTCTAGCAAGTATGTAGGTGAAATCAAGTAAGTAAAGCGGATGTAAGTCCGTAGGCGTGTCGGATGTAAGTCCGTATATCGGTTCTCAGAACCCTGTAACCTTCTGGCGTCCAAAACGCACAAGGTTGTAAGTAAGCAAGTAAATAAGTTGGTTTCTTAAAAGACCACCCATGCTAGTTCTCCACTCAACTAGGAAATGTCTAAGTGTTTGTTTAGTATTTCGTTTGTAGTTTGAAAACAAGTATGGCCCGTTGGTGACGGTTTTGTAATAATAATTTAGAAGTGTTATTGTTATACGTATCGTTGTATGTGAGTATTCGACACTTAGTGTAAAAAGTATTTTCAAGTTCCTGGATGACGGGGGTCCGGGGGCAGCGCCCTTGGTAGCGGGGTCCAAGGGGCGGCAGCCCCTGGCGGGGTCCAAGGGGCAGAACCCTTGGAAAATTTTTATTTCTACTACATTGCTTTATTAAAAATCGCATCTGGAATTTAAATTTGGAAAATAAACAAAGGTTGGCCGCGGACTGAAATGGCTGTGCGAACTGAGTTCGGTTCACAGCATAAGATTCGGTTCGCAGAACTCAACTCGCAGGTCGGTTCGCAGGTCAAAGTTCGACACGCAAGTCAACTCCGTCTGCAGTCAGTTTCGGTTCATTGTTTGGCTTCGCGAGTCGATATCTCGGTTCGCCTTGCAGGACGGCCGAGATCTGGGATCTCAACTCGCAGGATGAACTGTCAGCGTTTTTCAAGCGGGTTTCGATTTTTAAAGCATTTTCGGCGGGATTTTTGGACATAATCTCGTTGAGTAAATGTTCTATCATGTAAATAAAAGCTTTACAAGTAATTTAAAAGAGTTTTAAAGTTTCCATAACACAAAATGAAAAACGAAGAAGGTGGAGAGGTAGAGCTCGTGATGGTGATCCTCGTACTTGTTCCTGATGATGATGATGTATGCTTTTTGGTGATGTTTTTGGTGGTTTGGGGCTGCGGTTTTGAGAGGAGAAAGAGAGAGATTTGGTGTATGTGTGTGTGTAAAGTGAGGTGAAGTGGGGAGGAAAAGGAAACAAAAAAAAAGGGGGTTGGGTCATTTGGGTCGGTGGGTAGAATCCGCGGGTCAGGGTCGACCCATTTGGGTCTCGGGTTCGCGTATTTGTGTTTCCGAATGTCGTGTTATGACCCGTAGTCGTTTAATCGTGAAATCTTTGTAAGATTTGTAAATATGTTAAAGTATACCCGCAATGTTTATTTAACCGAAGTATTTTATCTAAATACTTTATTTCAAGTTACAAAATTGTAAAAATATAAGTTGGTCATTATTTTCTTGTTGGGGTGCATTTCGCGCGCAGGATATGTTTTAAACAATACGAAATTGAGCGGTGAGAGTTTGTTTGATGAGGTCGTTGTGAATGGTCATACTGAGAGCTCGAACTCGAAGTGGTTTCACTCATTCTTTTTGGCTTAAGGCATCGGTAACAACGTTTGCCTTGCCCGGATGATAGCGAATCTCGCAATCGTAATCAGTAAGCAACTCGACCCATCGACGTTGCCTCATGTTGAGATCCTTTTGATCGACGATGTGTTGGAGACTTTTGTGGTCAGTAAAGATTGTACACTTGGTACCGTATAAGTAGTGTCTCCAAATTTTGAGGGCGAATACAACAGCCCCCAACTCTAGGTCATGAGTTGTGTAATTCTTTTCGTGGACCTTGAGTTGTCGAGAGGCGTAAGCAATGACTTTGTCTCGTTGCATCAGTACACAACCGAGACCTTGGTGTGATGCATCACAGTATACCACGAAGTCATCTTTGCCTTCGGGTAAAGATAAGATAGGTGCACTGCAGAGTTTCTGTTTTAGTAGCTGAAAAGCTGACTCCTGTTTGTCAGTCCAATCGAACTTCTTTTCTTTTTGAGTCAGTGCAGTGAGAGGTTGGGCTATTTTCGAAAAATTCTCAATGAACCGCCTGTAGTATCCGGCGAGTCCTAAGAATTGACGTACTTCTGTGGGTGTGGTGGGTGCTTGCCAGCACTTGATCGCCTCGATTTTTGAAGGATCGACATGTATCCCTTGACTGTCAATAACGTGCCCAAGGAATTGAACGGTTTGCATCCAGAACTCACACTTAGAGAATTTGGCGTATAACTCCTCGTGTTTGAGTAGTTCTAGGATGGTTTTCAGGTGTTGCGCGTGTTCTTGTTCATTGCGCGAGTAAATCAGAATATCATCGATGAAAACGATAACGAACTTGTCAAGGTAAGGTTTGCACACATGATTCATGAGGTCCATGAATACAGCCGGTGCGTTGGTTAAGCCGAACGGCATCACTTGCAATTCGTAATGCCCGTAGCGAGTTCGGAAAGCAGTTTTAGGAATGTCATCATCACGAACTCGGAGTTGGTGATAACCTGACCGTAGATTGATCTTTGAATAAAAACTAGACCCCTGCAGTTGGTCGAATAGGTCATCAATGCGAGGAAGTGGGTAACGGTTCTTGGCAGTTAATTTGTTGAGTTCACGATAGTCGATGCACATACGGAAAGAACCGTCCTTCTTTTTCTTAAACAGTACCGGGGCTCCCCAGGGTGAGGAACTCGGTCGAATGAATCCCTTGTCCAGGAGTTCCTGTAACTGAGTAGACAACTCCTGAAGTTCGGATGGGGCTAGTCGGTAAGGGGCTCGTGCCACGGGTGCTGCGCCGGGCACAAGATCAATAGAAAACTCGACTTGTCTTGGCGGCGGAAGGCCAGGCAAGTGTTCAGGAAAGACTTCTGGGAAGTCTCGAACAATGGGCACATCCTCAAGTCGCTTCTCCTCTGACTTTTTCTCCATAATGTGTGTGAGGATCGCCTGGTACCCTTTTCTAAGATATTTACGGGTTTTCATACAAGAAATAATGTTTAGTCTCGTCCCACCAGTCTCCCCTTGTATGATCAAAGTTCCACCAGTGATGAGAGGAATGCGTACGATTTTCTCAAAACAAACGATTTCGGCTATGTGCTTGGATAACCAATCCATACCGACGATGATGTCAAAGCTGCCGATCTCGACGGGTATCAAATCAATGGAAAAAAGCTCATTAGCTAAGTTTAAAGTGCAATTAGGTATCACACTGTCGGCCTCAATAAGTTTTCCGTTTGCCAATTCTACTATGTACTTAGAATCTAAGGCAATAGGTGTAGTGTCAAGTAGTTGGATAAAACTCATCAGAAATAAAGCTCTTATCAGCACCAGTATCAAATAATACAGAAGCAGACAAGTTGTTGAGAAGAAACGTACCCATGACCACATTCGGGTCTTGACGGGCTTCCCCAGATTTTAGCACAAAAGCTCTTCCTCGAGGGTTGTTGTTGTTCTTCAGCTTCGGGAAATCTTTTCTGAAATGCCCAGTACCGTTGCACTCAAAGAAGGTCTTTAGTGCAGAAGTGTTGGTGTCGGTGGTGTTTGATCTGCAATCCCTAGCCAAGTGTCCAATATTCTTACACTTGCTACAGGGGCAAGAACCATCATGGTGTCGTTGGCACTTGGAGAAATAGGGCTTGTTTCCCTTATACTCCTTCCTGTCCTCAGAACCGGTAGCATAGGCCTTAACAGTCATAGGCCTTTTGTTGTGTTGTTGGTTCTGGTTGTTGTTCCCAATCCATTTTCGTTTGTTGTTGTCACTAGAAGATGGGGCTGGTGTCTCACGGTGAACAATCATAGCCATGAGTTCATGTGCCATACGGATGGCACTCTGAATGTCTGTTGGTTTGGATGAGGCCATGTTCCCCTGGATATTCTCTGGGAGTCCGCGAATGTACCTCTGAATACGCTTGCGCTCTGGATCAACCATAGAAGGACAGAAGAGTGCAAGTTGTTGAAATCTGGTGGTATAGCTGGTGATATCGGTTCCCTGAACCGAAAAATGCCAAAACTCCTCTTCCAATCGCTGGAGTTCTTCGTTTGGACAGTACTCATCGGTGAGTTTCTTCTTCAATTCCTCCCAAGGAATTTGGTATGCAATGTCAATGCCCACAGCCTGAGCATATGTGTTCCACCAAGTCAGAGCACCTTCAAGGAAAGTGCAGGTGGCGTACTTAACCTTGAAGACTGATTCCATTTTCTCGGCCCATCGAATTAATCCTATGGCCCCTTTAGTACCCTTAAAGTTCAAGGGTTTGCAGTTCAAGAAGTCCATGTAAGAGCAGGGCCTTATGGCAGGGGCGTTTGCAGCTGTGTCTTCGTTGCCCGAGTTTGGCCGAGCAGCTAAGACCTGTGCCACACTCTGAGCAATCAATTGAGCGATCTCAATTTCGCTGAATGTGTGTCGTCGTGGAGGCATCGTGCTGAAAAATCAAGGAAAGAGATAGGTAAGATGTTTGCACTAGATTATGATACATCACATGCGTATGTATATATAAGGAGGTAATATACAACAGCACGAAGCGATAACCATAATTCATTAGATAATAAGATTAGATTCCGTACAATACACGAGTTTCAAAAGATTACACAATATCGAGTTTACAAAAGATGCCGGGAATTGTTACACCCGGTCAAATTACAAGAGTCTACATAGTTAGCTAGTAGGTTACATGATACGTGCTACAGTAATCTTGGTGCAGATTCAGTTGTGGCAGGAGAGAGTTTAGGTGATCCACTGATTCAGCGAGTCTGCCAACCATTCTGAGAGCATCCTCGGTTTCCCGCAGGCGTGTCTCGCATTGTTGCAGTCTTGATTGTAAAACGGAGATCTCCTTTCGGTTACTGATAACTTGATTATGAACGATCTCCATGGTTTCAGCAGTGTCTTGCATTTGATTGTGGGTACGGTTAACGGTCACAGATAGATCTTCCTGATCCGAGTAGATTTGAGCAATGCGGCCCTGAGCCGTTAGCATCCAGTTTTCTCGAGTTTCTTGAAGTTCAATTTCCATGTCGTGTAGCCTGCTCTCATGACGATGTACCCGAGCAGCTAACACTGGTACTGTGAGGTGTGTTGGTTCTTGTGTGTACGGAGAGAGATCCATAGCTGAATATTTTCCGACATCGTCGGGGGTCTCAATGTGTTCTTCAATCATCTAGGTGGCCATAGCCGCAGGTAACCAGCTCCATTGAGGAGCGATTTTTCGATGGCGTGCTAAAGTAGACGTGTTACCAGTAGTGGCAGGATTGGCATAGGCACTAGCTCGGCGCGAGCTACCGGTGCGTCTAGTCACTAGGGATTCTGAGTGGCTACGATGTGGGCGAGAGAGAGATGATGGAGTACGTGTAGTTTGTCTAGATGATGAGTCCGCCATTTCTGTGGCAAGAATGTTTCAAGAAGTGAGGCCTATATATATAATTCACATATAATATAGCCTAGCGTGTCTAGCACAAACAAGTCCCGTTTCTCTCGTGGTCAGAGTCAACTAGTGTATTCCCGTTCAACATAACCATTTCAGCTCTTACATCATCTTTATTTAATTGTACATAGTTGATCAGGCTATGTTAAATTAAACTCGTATGATGTAATCCCTGAACCAGTCATACCTAACAGGGAAATAATGTCTAACGGTCATAGTCTAGGCCCACTAAATGCAACCTAGTTCACTATAACCTTAGGCTATGATACCAATCTGTAACACCCCCAAATTCTCTGTTTAGCAGAAGCAAGCTTTGGGGTGCTACTAATCAAATATCACATCACAAAAGTATACAGCAAACGACATCTAAATGCAACGTTTGAAAATTGTAACAACCGCCAAATTAGGGCTAGTATTAGCGCCTAACTCTTTGTTAATACATGAAATTAGTTCTGTGTTAGGCTAATTTATGTATCGGATTATATGTTGGTTAATATATACAACTTTGCGATTTGATTAAATCGTACGCAACTTAAATAGAATGAAATTCTATTCGGTTAACACGGACGTTGGTGAACAAATGTTTATAAACTAAAATAACGCAATTATGACCGAAATACTATTTTATAATAGTTTGTAACTACCTTGTACTACTCGATAAAAACGTACACGATTTAAAAACAAAAGTAATTAAATTTAAGTAAACTATTAAAGAGTTAAGGAAATAATTTAAATAAATTATTTAACAAGAGTTGTGATTTTATAAATATAATTAAACGCGTAAAATAAATATTTAACGCTTAAACGACGGAGAAAACGAACACCGCACGGAGCGCGGCGCGTGGACTGAAAAGTGGGGGCTTTCATCAAAAACCCCCAACTTTTCTTTTTCTTCTTCTCATTTCCATCCAATCTCTCTCTCTCTCCTCTCATCTTTTTCTTTCAACTAACAACCCACATTCATCACAAAAATCATCAAATAACACCATCAAACCTCGCCGAAACACATCGCTCGTTTGGAGAAAAGTGACCACGACAACACGATCTACATTCCTATCTTTCCGGATTTTCGATCCGACATTTTGTAAGTTTCCGACAAATCCCGATATCTCTCGTTTTTGATCATTTTTACTAGTTTGCGGTTTTAATAGGCTTAATATGTTCATATAAGGGTTGGGTAAAAGATTTGGACCCAACGGAAACCGGAAAACTCGTTTTCGACAAAAATTCCGGCCATCAGACCGCTACGTCGCATTTGGCCAGGGGCCTCTGCGACGTCGCGGACTACGTCGCATAAAAACCTCAACGTCGCATTAGCGACGCTGCCTCCTACGTCGCATTGATTTGCGAGGTCGCATCATGCGACGTACATGCCCACGTCGCACCCGACGTCGCACCTGACGTCGCACCTGACGTCGCACCCTACGTCGCATGCCTACGTCGCATGCTACGTCGCACAAAACAGAACTTTGAAAACTCAGATTTTCACTAAGTGTCGAATTTATACAACTTCAAATACTTATGTCATACGACTTAACAAACGTCATAGAACATACTTTCTATCACAATTACACTAAATTGCGTTATAAATGATAAACTTTAATTATAACAAATCACCAACGGGCCGTATACTTTGATACAAACGAGAACGAACCAACATTACACGCAACGGGTTGTATGAACAACTAGCCTAGATGGTCTTGCGAGACATCTACTTACTTAACCTTACGTGTTTAGGCACTAGAAGGTTACGGGTTCGGAGAACCTACTTGCTTTACTACTACTTGCTATTTACCACTGCTCGACTCAGGTGAGTCTTACAGCCCCACTTTTACTGTTTTATACTTTGGGGTGAGATACTTAGCAACTGTTTTACGCATGAACACAATGTACTGAACTGAAAACATTACTGATTTCAAACAAACGCATGAGTTACTTTTATCCACTGAAAGCCTCCTTATCGTAAGTTGTTAGTTATGGTCTTAAGCGCGAGTACTAGTAAATGGATCCATTTGGGACTGACAATCCCTGTCTGGGGTGGTAGCGCCACCACGTACTGATTTACACGTAGAAACAGACATATTAGTATTTGTTACATATGAGTGTGCGGATAGCACTCACGGGGGTACGTGATTTATTTCACACTACACGGTTAAGCTTCAACTTATGAGCTCATGGCACTGTACTGATTAACTGATTTACTTACTTTGCTTGATAGCAATACGGGTACATACTTGTGGTTCATAACACCTACTTATTACTAAACCTGTGAGATTCACCAACCTTTTTGGTTGACACTTTTTAGCTTTGTATCTCAGGTACACTTACGGAGTAGGATTACTCCAGGATTACTAGCTTGAGTCGCATGATTTACAAACTGCATTTAACGGAGATTCTTTGGCATTATCTTTTGTAACTATGGTGATGTAATAGAATCTCCCGCTATACGCGTGGGCTCTAGGGAATTACATTTTGTATACGAAAACCTACGGTTTTCAAACGATTATTAATTATGAAATGTAACTAATTTACAAACGTCTCATTTAGAGGTCGTTTACTATTAATCTTGTGCTTTCTATATTGATTAGTAACACCCAATGTATGCTTCCGCAACTCGTTAAATTTGGGGGTGTTACAGATTGGTATCAGAGCCTAAGGTTATAGTGAACTAGGTTGCATTTAGTGGGCCTAGACTATGACCGTTAGGCAGTATTCTCTTATTAGACATGACTAGTTCAGGAATTACAGCATACAACTTTAATTTAACATAGCCTGATCAACTATGTATAATTAAGGAAAGATGATGTAAGATCTGAAATAATTATGTTGAACAGGGATACGATAGTTGACTCTGACTACGAGAGAACCGGACCATTACTTGATACGTGCTAGACACTAGGCTGGATATGATATATGTATATATATTAGCCTCATCTTACTAACGCTTTGTCTCAGAAATGGCAAACATCCCATCCAATTCATCTCGTTCTCAATCCGGGTCGCAGAACCCAAGGGTAGCAAGGAGGAACGCTAGGTTGCCTCGAGATGGCCCGTACTCCACTCACTCTACCTTGCCGGCCTTAGCCGCTAGGGTGAACCAACACGAGCAACGACTTCGCACCATGGATGTCGGGTTGCAGGAAACAAACGAAAACTGGAGACTTACAGCACTTGAGCGCATCGAACAAGTCTCTGAGAATCACGAAACCACCGTTACTAATGTGGACATTCTTCTCAACAGAGTGGTGGAGATAAGCGTGGAAACCACTCTTTTGAAACACAGACTTGAGGAGTGTGAACAACGCTCACGGGAAACGGAAGAATATACCCGTGGATTGGAACAACGACTAGCATTAGCTGAAGACAATGCCCGACAAGCCAGCAGGCTTGCAAACGCTGTGGACCGTCTTGTCACGATGATGGAACAAATTAATCTACGTTAAAACTAGTGTAGTCTTTATCCGTAATCTAGTAACTGTCTAAGCACTACTCTATGTTTCAGTCGGATGTAATAATTCCCGACACCTTTTGTAATACATCCGTAGGATGTAACCTTTAAACTAGCATCATCTATCAAATATTTCTTGCTGCTTTGACTCATATAAATTGCCATGATCCTTTTTCATATTGATGTTATGTATTACCACCTATATACATGTACATCTGAAATACATACAACTTTCTTGCAAAATCTCATGTATCTTCATTTCTTTTATTGAAGAGTCATGCCGCCAAAGTCAAGACCTTACACCGATGCCCAGATTACCTCCCTTATAACCCAGGCTGTTACTGAAGCCTTAGCTCGGAATACTCCACCAGGTTCCACAAGAAACAGCGATGCCGCTGAAACCTCTGCTGCTAAACCGTGTTCATACAAGGATTTCCAAAACTGCAAACCCTTGAGCTTCAAGGGGACTGAAGGAGCCATCGGACTTATCAGATGGTTCGAAAAGATGGAATCCGTTTTCCGCATCAGCAAATGTGCGGAGGACGACAAAGTCAAATTCTCCACCTGCACCCTCGAAGATGGTGCCCTCTCGTGGTGGAATTCCTATACCCAGTCTGTGGGTATTGATACAGCTTATCTACTCCCTTGGGAGGATCTAAAGAAAATGCTCACTGATGAGTATTGCCCGGCCGAACAACTATACAAGCTGGACGAAGAGTTCTGGAACTTGAAAGTGCAAGGAACTGATATCGTTGGATACACCACCAGATTCCAACAACTCACCGTCCTTCGCCCAACCATGGCGGGTACTGAACCCGAAAAGATCAAGAAGTATATCCGCGGCCTTCCGGAACCCGTTCGGGGAAATGTCGCCTCATCAAAACAAACCACTCTTCATGGTGCCATTCGGTTGGCCCATGAACTTCTAGCTATGAACGAGGACCCAGAACCACCCACTCCATCCTCCAACAGCAACAAAAGAAAATGGTCCGACAACCACAACAACCACCAAAACAAGAAACCTGAAACCATTAAAGCCTACATCTCCAGTTCTGATGACAAGGGGGCGAACAAGGGAACCAAGCCCTATTGCCCAAAGTGCCAACGACACCACCATGGTTCGTGTCCCTGCAGCAAGTGTAAAAGATTTGGACACTTGGCTAGGGACTGTAGATCAAACACCACTGACATCAACACCTCGGCACCAAAGACTTGTTATGGGTGCAACGGTACGGGGCATTTCAAGAAAGACTGCCCGAAGCTGAACAACAACAACAACAGGAACAACAACAATGCCCGAGGAAGAGCTTTTGTACTGAAATCTGGGGAAGCCCGTCAAGACCCGAATGTGGTCACGGGTACGTTTCTTCTCAACAACTTGACTGCATCTGTATTATTTGATACTGGTGCTGATAAGAGCTTTATTTCCGACGAATTTTACCCACTACTTGACACTACACCTATTGCCTTAGATTCTAAGTACACAATAGAATTGGCAAACGGAAAACTTATTGAGGCCGACAGTGTGGTACCTAATTGCACTCTGAACTTAGCTAACGAGCTCTTTTCCATTGACTTGATACCTGTCGAAATCGGCAGCTTTGACATCATCGTCGGTATGGATTGGTTGTCCAAGTACCGAGCCGAAATCGTTTGTTTTGAGAAAATCGTACGCATTCCTCTCGTCACCGGTGGAACTTTGAGCATACAAGGGGAGACCGGTGGGACGAGAATAAACATCATTTCTTGCATGAAAACCCGAAAGTACTTGAGAAAAGGGTACCAGGCAATCCTCGCGCACGTTATGGAGAAAAAGTCGGTGGAAAAGCGACTTGAGGATGTGCCTATCGTTCGAGACTTCCCAGAAGTCTTTCCTGAAGACTTGCCTGGCCTTCCGCCACCTAGACAAGTCGAATTTTCTATTGACCTTGTGCCCGGTGCAGCACCCGTGGCACGAGCACCTTACCGATTAGCCCCATCCGAACTTCAGGAGTTGTCTACTCAGTTACAGGAACTCCTGGACAAGGGATTTATTCGACCAAGTTCCTCACCTTGGGGAGCTCCGGTCCTGTTTGTGAAAAAGAAAGACGGTTCTTTCCGCATGTGCATCGACTACCGTGAACTCAACAAATTAACTGTCAAGAACCGTTACCCACTTCCTCGCATTGATGACCTGTTTGACCAACTTCAGGGATCGAGTTTTTACTCAAAGATCGATCTACGGTCTGGTTACCACCAACTCCGAGTTCGTGATGAAGATATTCCTAAAACCGCTTTCCGAACTCGCTACGGGCATTATGAATTCCAAGTGATGCCATTCGGCTTAACCAACGCACCGGCTGTATTCATGGACCTTATGAATCGGGTGTGCAAACCTTACCTTGACAAGTTTGTTATCGTCTTTATCGATGACATCTTGATTTACTCACGCACTGAACAAGGACACGCGCAACACCTGAAGACCATCCTAGGGCTGCTCAAACACGAAGAGTTATACGCCAAATTCTCTAAGTGTGAGTTCTGGATGCAAACCGTTCAATTCCTTGGACACGTCATTGACAATCAAGGGATTCATGTCGATCCTTCAAAAATCGAGGCTATCAAATGTTGGCAAGCACCTACAACCCCGACCGAGGTACGCCAATTCTTAGGACTCGCCGGATACTACAGGCGGTTCATTGAGAATTTTTCGAAAATAGCCCTACCTCTCACTGCACTGACTCAAAAAGAAAAGAAGTTCGATTGGACTGACAAACAGGAGTCGGCTTTTCAACTACTAAAACAAAAACTCTGCAGTGCACCTATCTTATCTTTACCCGAAGGCAACGATGACTTCGTGGTATACTGTGATGCTTCACACCAAGGTCTTGGTTGCGTGCTGATGCAACGAGACAAGGTCATCGCTTACGCCTCTCGACAACTCAAGGTCCACGAAAAGAATTACACAACTCATGACCTAGAGTTGGGGGCTGTTGTATTCGCTCTAAAAATCTGGAGACACTACTTATACGGTACCAAATGTACAATCTTTACTGACCATAAAAGTCTCCAACATATCTTCGATCAAAAGGATCTCAACATGAGGCAGCGTCGATGGGTCGAGTTGCTCACTGATTACGATTGCGAAATTCGCTATCATCCAGGTAAGGCGAATGTTGTCGCCGATGCCTTAAGCCGAAAGGAACGAGTGAAACCACTTCGAGTTCGAGCTCTTGGTATGACCATTCACAACGACCTCATCAATCAAACTCTCGCCGCTCAGCTCGAAGCACTCAAACCAGAAAACTTGATAAACGAAGCCTTGCGGGGCATGGACAAACAATTTGAAACCAAACCTAACGGGGCCAAATACTTCTCAAATCGAATCTGGTTACCAAGTTTTGGGAACCTTCGAGACTTGGTGATGAATGAAGCTCACAAGTCTAAATACTCTATACACCCCGGTGCCGACAAAATGTATCACGGCATCAAGGAAATGTACTGGTGGCCCAACATGAAAGCTGACATTGCAACCTATGTTGGCAAGTGTCTTACTTGTTCTAAAGTTAAAGCTGAACACCAGAAACCTTCCGGTTTGCTACAACAACCTGAAATACCACAATGGAAATGGGAGCAGATCACCATGGATTTCATTACTAAACTCCCAAAAACTTCTAACGGTTGCGATACCATTTGGGTGATCGTTGATCGACTCACTAAATCTGCTCATTTCCTAGCCATCAAAGAAACTGACAAGATGGAACGTTTGACACGAATCTACCTGAAAGAAATCGTGTCAAGACACGGCGTGCCCATCTCAATCATCTCCGACCGGGATGCTCGGTTTACTTCTCGCTTCTGGCAATCACTGCAAAAATCTCTTGGTACTCGTCTGGATATGAGTACGGCTTACCATCCTCAAACCGATGGCCAGAGCGAACGAACCATACAAACACTGGAAGACATGCTACGAGCCTGCGTAGTTGACTTCGGTAAAAACTGGGAAAATCACTTGCCGTTGTGCAAGTTTTCGTACAACAACAGTTATCACACCAGCATAAAGGCTGCACCCTTCGAGGCACTGTACGGTCGTAAGTGCCGATCACCTATCTGTTGGACTGAGGTGGGGGATACCCAACTCACCGGTCCAGAAATCATACATGAAACAACTGAAAAGATCGTCGGCATACAAAACCGACTAAAAGCCGGGCGTGATCGTCAGAAAAGCTATGCTGACGTGAGACACAAACATCTTGAGCTCCAAGTAGGGGACAAGGTACTTCTCAAAGTGGCACCGTGGAAAGGTGTCATTCGATTCGGAAAACGAGGCAAACTAAATCCTAGATACATCGGGCCATTCGAAATCCTTGAAAAGATTGGTCCAGTGGCATACCGCCTGCAACTTCCTGCTGAGCTTAGCAACGTTCACAACACATTCCACATTTCTAATCTTAAGAAATGTCTGTCTGACGAGACACTGATTATACCGCTCGACGAAATTCAGATCGATGATAAACTTCATTTTGTCGAGGAACCTATGGAAATAATGGACCGCGAGGTCAAACAACTAAAACAGAGTCGTATTCCCATCGTGAAAGTCAGGTGGAATTCTAGGCGTGGCCCGGAGTTCACCTGGGAACGGGAAGACCAAATGCGACAGAAATATCCACATCTCTTCCCAGACAACGCACCGACCGTGCAATCAAGCTAATTTCGGGACGAAATTCTTTTAACAAGGGGAGAATGTAACAACCGCCAAATTAGGGCTAGTATTAGCGCCTAACTCTTTGTTAATACATGTAATTAGTTCTGTGTTAGGCTAATTTATGTATCGGATTATATGTTGGTTAATATATACAACTTTGCGATTTGATTAAATCGTACGCAACTTAAATAGAATGAAATTCTATTCGGTTAACACGGACGTTGGTGAACAAATGTTTATAAACTAAAATAACGCAATTATGACCGAAATACTATTTTATAATAGTTTGTAACTACCTTGTACTACTCGATAAAAACGTACACGATTTAAAAACAAAAGTAATTAAATTTAAGTAAACTATTAAAGAGTTAAGGAAATAATTTAAATAAATTATTTAACAAGAGTTGTGATTTTATAAATATAATTAAACGCGTAAAATAAATATTTAACGCTTAAACGACGGAGAAAACGAACACCGCACGGAGCGCGGCGCGTGGACTGAAAAGTGGGGGCTTTCATCAAAAACCCCCAACTTTTCTTTTTCTTCTTCTCATTTCCATCCAATCTCTCTCTCTCCTCTCATCTTTTTCTTTCAACTAACAACCCACATTCATCACAAAAATCATCAAATAACACCATCAAACCTCGCCGAAACACATCGCTCGTTTGGAGAAAAGTGACCACGACAACACGATCTACATTCCTATCTTTCCGGATTTTCGATCCGACATTTTGTAAGTTTCCGACAAATCCCGATATCTCTCGTTTTTGATCATTTTTACTAGTTTGCGGTTTTAATAGGCTTAATATGTTCATATAAGGGTTGGGTAAAAGATTTGGACCCAACGGAAACCGGAAAACTCGTTTTCGACAAAAATTCCGGCCATCAGACCGCTACATCGCATTTGGCCAGGGGCCTCTGCGACGTCGCGGACTACGTCGCATAAAAACCTCAACGTCGCATTAGCGACGCTGCCTCCTACGTCGCATTGATTTGCGAGGTCGCATCATGCGACGTACATGCCCACGTCGCACCCGACGTCGCACCTGACGTCGCACCTGACGTCGCACCCTACGTCGCATGCTACGTCGCACAAAACAGAACTTTGAAAACTCAGATTTTCACTAAGTGTCGAATTTATACAACTTCAAATACTTATGTCATACGACTTAACAAACGTCATAGAACATACTTTCTATCACAATTACACTAAATTGCGTTATAAATGATAAACTTTAATTATAACAAATCACCAACGGGCCGTATACTTTGATACAAACGAGAACGAACCAACATTACACGCAACGGGTTGTATGAACAACTAGCCTAGATGGTCTTGCGAGACATCTACTTACTTAACCTTACGTGTTTAGGCACTAGAAGGTTACGGGTTCGGAGAACCTACTTGCTTTACTACTACTTGCTATTTACCACTGCTCGACTCAGGTGAGTCTTACAGCCCCACTTTTACTGTTTTATACTTTGGGGTGAGATACTTAGCAACTGTTTTATGCATGAACACAATGTACTGAACTGAAAACATTACTGATTTCAAACAAACGCATGAGTTACTTTTATCCACTGAAAGCCTCCTTATCGTAAGTTGTTAGTTATGGTCTTAAGCGCGAGTACTAGTAAATGGATCCATTTGGGACTGACAATCCCTGTCTGGGGTGGTAGCGCCACCACGTACTGATTTACACGTAGAAACAGACATATTAGTATTTGTTACATATGAGTGTGCGGATAGCACTCACGGGGGTACGTGATTTATTTCACACTACACGGTTAAGCTTCAACTTATGAGCTCATGGCACTGTACTGATTAACTGATTTACTTACTTTGCTTGATAGCAATACGGGTACATACTTGTGGTTCATAACACCTACTTATTACTAAACCTGTGAGATTCACCAACCTTTTTGGTTGACACTTTTTAGCTTTGTATCTCAGGTACACTTACGGAGTAGGATTACTCCAGGATTACTAGCTTGAGTCGCATGATTTACAAACTGCATTTAACGGAGATTCTTTGGCATTATCTTTTGTAACTATGGTGATGTAATAGAATCTCCCGCTATACGCGTGGGCTCTAGGGAATTACATTTTGTATACGAAAACCTACGGTTTTCAAACGATTATTAATTATGAAATGTAACTAATTTACAAACGTCTCATTTAGAGGTCGTTTACTATTAATCTTGTGCTTTCTATATTGATTAGTAACACCCAATGTATGCTTCCGCAACTCGTTAAATTTGGGGGTGTTACAAAAATAGTTACACTTCCATATATATAATGTTTGAAAACATAGTGTTTTCAGTTACAAAAATTGTAGTTCCGTAGAGTCTACGCGTGTAGCGGGAGATTCTATTACATAATCATAATATACAAAAGATAATGCTAAGAATCTCCGTTAAATGCAATGTAGAAAACCATGCGACTCTAGCTAGTGTCCAGGGTAATCCTACTCCGTCTGTGTACCTGAGATACAAAGCTAAAAAGTGCCAACCAAAAAGGTTGGTGAATCTTACAGGTTTAGTAGTAAAAGTATCAGTATGAACCACAAATATGTACCCGTGTAGCTAATAAGCCAAGTAAGTAAATCAGTAAATCATCACAAGTGCCATGAGCTCACAAGTTGAAGCTTAACAGTGTAGTGTGAATGGTACAATCAAGTACAGTATCACGTACCCCCGTGAATGCTATCCGAACACTCATATGTAACAAAAACTAATATGCCTGTTTCTACGGTGTAATCCGTAGTAGCGCTACTACCCCAGGCAGGGATTGTCAGTCCCAAATGGATCCATTTACTAGTAATCGCGCTTAAGTCCATAACTAACAACTTATGATAGGAGGCTTTCAGTGGATAAAAATAACTCATGCAATGTGTGTAAAAGGTAGTGTAATTAGTTCAGTACATTGTGTTCGTACGTAAAACAGTAGCAAAGTATCTCACCCCAATACAAAAACAGTAAAAGTGGGGCTGTAAGACTCACCTGAGTCTAGCAAGTATGTAGGTGAAATCAAGTAAGTAAAGCGGATGTAAGTCCGTAGGCGTGTCGGATGTAAGTCCGTATATCGGTTCTCAGAACCCTGTAACCTTCTGGCGTCCAAAACGCACAAGGTTGTAAGTAAGCAAGTAAATAAGTTGGTTTCTTAAAAGACCACCCATGCTAGTTGTCCACTCAACTAGGAAATGTCTAAGTGTTTGTTTAGTATTTCGTTTGTAGTTTGAAAACAAGTATGGCCCGTTGGTGACGGTTTTGTAATAATAATTTAGAAGTGTTATTGTTATACGTATCGTTGTATGTGAGTATTCGACACTTAGTGTAAAAAGTATTTTCAAGTTCCTGGATGACGGGGGTCCGGGGGTAGCGCCCCTGGTAGCAGGGTTCAAGGGGCGGCAGCCCCTGGCGGGGTCCAAGGGGCAGAGCCCTTGGAAATTTTTTATTTCTACTACATTGCTTTATTAAAAATCGCATCTGGAATTTAAATTTGGAAAATAAACAAAGGTTGGCCGCGGACTGAAATGGCTGTGCGAACTGAGTTCACGATGCGAACTGAGTTCGGTTCACAGCATAAGATTCGGTTCGCAGAACTCAACTCGCAGGTCGGTTCGTAGGTCAAAGTTCGACTCGCAAGTCAACTCGGTCCGCAGTCAGTTTCGGTTCGTTGTTTGGCTTCGCGAGTCGATATCTCGGTTCGCCTTGTAGGACGGCCGAGATCTGGGATCTCAACTCGCAGGATGAACTGTCAGCGTTTTTCAAGCGGGTTTCGATTTTTAAAGCATTTTCGGCGGGATTTTTGGACATAATCTCGTTGAGTAAATGTTCTATCATGTAAATAAAAGCTTTACAAGTAATTTAAAAGAGTTTTAAAGTTTCCATAACACAAAATGAAAAACGAAGAAGGTGGAGAGGTAGAGCTCGTGATGGTGATCCTCGTACTTGTTCCTGATGATGATGATGTATGCTTTTTGGTGATGTTTTTGGTGGTTTAGGGCTGCGGTTTTGAGAGGAGAAAGAGAGAGATTTGGTGTATGTGTGTGTGTAAAGTGAGGTGAAGTGGGGAGGAAAAGGAAACAAAAAAAAAGGGGGTTGGGTCATTTGGGTCGGTGGGTAGAATCCGCGGGTCAGGGTCGACCCATTTGGGTCTCGGGTTCGCGTATTTGTGTTTCCGAATGTCGTGTTATGACCCGTAGTCGTTTAATCGTGAAATCTTTGTAAGATTTGTAAATATGTTAAAGTATACCCGCAATGTTTATTTAACCGAAGTATTTTATCTAAATACTTTATTTCAAGTTACAAAATTGTAAAAATATAAGTTGGTCATTATTTGCTTGTTGGGGTGCATTTCGCGCGCAGGATATGTTTTAAACAATACGAAATTGAGCGGTGAGAGTTTGTTTGATGAGGTCGTTGTGAATGGTCATACTGAGAGCTCGAACTCGAAGTGGTTTCACTCGTTCTTTTTGGCTTAAGGCATCGGTAACAACGTTTGCCTTGCCCGGATGATAGCGAATCTCGCAATCGTAATCAGTAAGCAACTCGACCCATCGACGTTGCATCATGTTGAGATCCTTTTGATCGACGATGTGTTGGAGACTTTTGTGGTTAGTAAAGATTGTACACTTGGTACCGTATAAGTAGTGTCTCCAAATTTTGAGGGCGAATACAACAGCCCCCAACTCTAGGTCATGAGTTGTGTAATTCTTTTCGTGGACCTTGAGTTGTCGAGAGGCGTAAGCAATGACTTTGTCTCGTTGCATCAGTACACAACCGAGACCTTGGTGTGATGCATCACTGTATACCACGAAGTCATCGTTGCCTTCGGGTAAAGATAAGATAGGTGCACTGCAGAGTTTCTGTTTTAGTAGCTGAAAAGCTGACTCCTGTTTGTCAGTCCAATCGAACTTCTTTTCTTTTTGAGTCAGTGCAGTGAGAGGTTGGGCTATTTTCGAAAAATTCTCAATGAACCGCCTGTAGTATCCGGCGAGTCCTAAGAATTGACGTACTTCTGTGGGTGTGGTGGGTGCTTGCTAGCACTTGATCGCCTCGATTTTTGAAGGATCGACATGTATCCCTTGACTGTCAATGACGTGCCCAAGGAATTGAACGGTTTGCATCCAGAACTCACACTTAGAGAATTTGGCGTATAACTCCTCGTGTTTGAGTAGTTCTAGGATGGTTTTCAGGTGTTGCGCGTGTTCTTGTTCATTGCGCGAGTAAATCAGAATATCATCGATGAAAACGATAACGAACTTGTCAAGGTAAGGTTTGCACACATGATTCATGAGGTCCATGAATACAGCCGGTGCGTTGGTTAAGCCGAACGGCATCACTTGCAATTCGTAATGCCCGTAGCGAGTTCGGAAAGCAGTTTTAGGAATGTCATCATCACGAACTCGGAGTTGGTGATAACCTGACCGTAGATCGATCTTTGAATAAAAACTAGACCTCTGCAGTTGGTCGAATAGGTCATCAATGCGAGGAAGTGGGTAACGGTTCTTGGCAGTTAATTTGTTGAGTTCACGATAGTCGATGCACATACGGAAAGAACCGTCCTTCTTTTTCACAAACAGTACCGGGGATCCCCAGGGTGAGGAACTTGGTCGAATGAATCCCTTGTCCAGGAGTTCCTGTAACTGAGTAGACAACTCCTGAAGTTCGGATGGGGCTAGTCGGTAAGGGGCTCGTGCCACGGGTGCTGCGTCGGGCACAAGATCAATAGAAAACTCGACTTGTCTTGGTGGCGGAAGGCCAGGCAAGTGTTCAGGAAAGACTTCTGGGAAGTCTCGAACAATGGGCACATCCTCAAGTCGCTTCTCCTCCGACTTTTTCTCCATAATGTGTGTGAGGATCGCCTGGTACCCTTTTCTAAGATATTTACGGGTTTTCATACAAGAAATAATGTTTAGTCTCGTCCCACCAGTCTCCCCTTGTATAATCAAAGTTCCACCGGTGATGAGAGGAATGCGTACGATTTTCTCAAAACAAACGATTTCGGCTCGGTGCTTGGATAACCAATCCATACCGACGATGATGTCAAAGCTGTCGATCTCGACGGGTATCAAATCAATGGAAAAAAGCTCATTAGCTAAGTTTAAAGTGCAATTAGGTATCACACTGTCGGCCTCAATAAGTTTTCCGTTTGCCAATTCTACTATGTACTTAGAATCTAAGGCAATAGGTGTAGTGTCAAGTAGTTGGATAAAACTCATCAGAAATAAAGCTCTTATCAGCACCAGTATCAAATAATACAGAAGCAGACAAGTTGTTGAGAAGAAACGTACCCGTGACCACATTCGGGTCTTGACGGGCTTCCCCAGATTTTAGCACAAAAGCTCTTCCTCGAGCGTTGTTGTTGTTCTTCAGCTTCGGGAAATCTTTTCTGAAATGCCCAGTACCGTTGCACTCAAAGAAGGTCTTTAGTGCAGAAGTGTTGGTGTCGGTGGTGTTTGATCTGCAATCCCTAGCCAAGTGTCCAAATTTCTTACACTTGCTACAGGGGCAAGAACCATCATGGTGTCGTTGGCACTTGGAGCAATAGGGCTTGTTTCCCTTATACTCCTTCCTGTCCTCAGAACCAGTAGCATAGGCCTTAACAGTCATAGGCCTTTTGTTGTGTTGTTGGTTCTGGTTGTTGTTCCCAATCTATTTTCGTTTGTTGTTGTCACTAGAAGATGGGGCTGGTGTCTCACGGTGAACAATCATAGCCATGAGTTCATGTGCCATACGGATGGCACTCTGAATGTCTGTTGGTTTGGATGAGGCCATGTTCCCCTGGATATTCTCCGGGAGTCCGCGAATGTACCTCTGAATACGCTTGCGCTCAGGATCAACCATAGAAGGACAGAGGAGTGCAAGTTGTTGAAATCTGGTGGTATAGCTGGTGATATCGGTTCCCTGAACCGAAAAATGCCAAAACTCCTCTTCCAATCGCTGGAGTTCTTCGTTTGGACAGTACTCATCGGTGAGTTTCTTCTTCAATTCCTCCCAAGGAATTTGGTATGCAATGTCAATGCCCACAGCCTGAGCATATGTGTTCCACCAAGTCAGAGCACCTTCAAGGAAAGTGTAGGTGGCGTACTTAACCTTGAAGACTGATTCTATTTTCTCGGCCCATCGAATTAATCCTATGGCCCCTTTAGTACCCTTAAAGTTCAAGGGTTTGCAGTTCAAGAAGTCCTTGTAAGAGCAGGGCCTTATGGCAGGGGCGTTTGCAGCTGTGTCTTCGTTGCCCGAGTTTGGCCGAGCAGCTAAGGCCTGTGCCACGCTCTGAGCAATCAATTGAGCGATCTCAATTTCGCTGAATGTGTGTCGTCGTGGAGGCATCGTGCTGAAAAATCAAGGAAAGAGATAGGTAAGATGTTTGCACTAGATTATGATACATCACATTCGTATGTATATATAAGGAGGTAATATACAACAGCACGAAGCGATAACCATAATTCATTAGATAATAAGATTAGATTCCGTACAATACACGAGTTTCAAAAGATTACACAATATCGAGTTTACAAAAGATGCCGGGAATTGTTACACCCGGTCAAATTACAAGAGTCTACATAGTTAGCTAGTAGGTTACATGATACGTGCTACAGTAATCTTGGTGCAGATTCAGTTGTGGCAGGAGAGAGTTTAGGTGATCCACTGATTCAGCGAGTCTGCCAACCATTCTGAGAGCATCCTCGGTTTCCCGCAGGCGTGTCTCGCATTGTTGCAGTCTTGATTGTAAAACGGAGATCTCCTTTCGGTTACTGATAACTTGATTATGAACGATCTCCATGGTTTCAGCAGTGTCTTGCATTTGATTGTGGGTACGGTTAACGGTCACAGATAGATCTTCCTGATCCGAGTAGATTTGAGCAATGCGGCCCTGAGCCGTTAGCATCCAGTTTTCTCGAGTTTCATGAAGTTCAATTTCCATGTCGTGTAGCCTGCTCTCATGACGATGTACCCGAGCAGCTAACACTGGTACTGTGAGGTGTGTTGGTTCTTGTGTGTACGGAGAGAGATCCATAGCTGAATATTTTCCGACATCGTCGGGGGTCTCAATGTGTTCTTCAATCCTCTAGGTGGCCATAGCCGCAGGTAACCAGCTCCATTGATGAGCGATTTTTCGATGGTGTGCTAAAGTAGACGTGTTACCAGTAGTGGCAGGATTGGCATAGGCACTAGCTCGGCGCGAGCTACCAGTGCGTCTAGTCACTAGGGATTCTGAGTGGCTACGATGTGGGCGAGAGAGAGATGATGGAGTACGTGTAGTTTGTCTAGATGATGAGTCCGCCATTTCTGTGGCAAGAATGTTTCAAGAAGTGAGGCCTATATATATAATTCACATATAATATAGCCTAGCGTGTCTAGCACAAACAAGTCCCGTTTCTCTCGTGGTCAGAGTCAACTAGTGTATTCCCGTTCAACATAACCATTTCAGCTCTTACATCATCTTTATTTAATTGTACATAGTTGATCAGGCTATGTTAAATTAAACTCGTATGATGTAATCCCTGAACCAGTCATACCTAACAGGGAAATACTGTCTAACGGTCATAGTCTAGGCCCACTAAATGCAACCTAGTTCACTATAACCTTAGGCTCTGATACCAATATGTAACACCCCCAAATTCACTGTTTAGCATAAGCAAGCTTTGGGGTGCTACTAATCAAATATCACAGCACAAAAGTATACAGCAAACGACATCTAAATGCAACGTTTGAAAATAGTTACACTTCCATATATATAATGTTTGAAAACATAGTGTTTTCAGTTACAAAAATTGTAGTTCCGTAGAGTCCACGCGTGTAGCGGGAGATTCTATTACATAATCATAATATACAAAAGATAATGCTAAGAATCTCCGTTAAATGCAATGTAGAAAACCATGCGACTCTAGCTAGTGTCCAGGGTAATCCTACTCCGTCTGTGTACCTGAGATACAAAGCTAAAAAGTGTCAACCAAAAAGGTTGGTGAATCTTACAGGTTTAGTAGTAAAAGTATCAGTATGAACCACAAATATGTACCCGTGTAGCTAACAAGCCAAGTAAGTAAATCAGTAAATCATCACAAGTGCCATGAGCTCACAAGTTGAAGCTTAACAGTGTAGTGTGAATGGTACAATCAAGTACAGTATCACGTACCCCCGTGAATGCTATCTGAACACTCATATGTAACAAAAACTAATATGCCTGTTTCTACGGTGTAATCCGTAGTAGCGCTACTACCCCAGGCAGGGATTGTCAGTCCCAAATGGATCCATTTACTAGTAATCGCGCTTAAGTCCATAACTAACAACTTATGATAGGAGGCTTTCAGTGGATAAAAATAACTCATGCAATGTGTGTAAAAGGTAGTGTAATCAGTTTAGTACATTGTGTTAGTACGTAAAACAGTAGCAAACTATCTCACCCCAATACAAAAACAGTAAAAGTGAGGCTGTAAGACTCACCTGAGTCTAGCAAGTATGTAGGTGAAATCAAGTAAGTAAAGCGGATGTAAGTCCGTAGGCGTGTCGGATGTAAGTCCGTATATCGGTTCTCAGAACCCTGTAACCTTCTTGCGTCCAAAACGCACAAGGTTGTAAGTAAGCAAGTAAATAAGTTGGTTTCTTAAAAGACCACCCATGCTAGTTGTCCACTCAACTAGGAAATGTCTAAGTGTTTGTTTAGTATTTCGTTTTTAGTTTGAAAACAAGTATGGCCCGTTGGTGACGGTTTTGTAATAATAATCTAAAAGTGTTATTGTTATACGTATCCTTGTATGTGAGTATTCGACACTTAGTGTAAAAAGTATTTTCAAGTTCCTGGATGACGGGGGTCCGGGGGCAGCGCCCCTGGTAGCAGGGTTCAAGGGGCGGCAGCCCCTGGCGGGGTCCAAGGGGCAGAGCCCTTGGAAAATTTTTATTTCTACTACATTGCTATATTAAAAATCGCATCTGGAATTTAAATTTGGAAAAATCAACAAAGGTTGGCCGCGGACTGAAATGGCTGTGCGAACTGAGTTCACGATGCGAACTGAGTTCGGTTCGCAGCATAAGATTCGGTTCGCATAACTCAACTCGCAGGTCGGTTCGCAGGTCAAAGTTCGACTCGCAAGTCAACGCGGTCTGCAGTCAGTTTCGGTTCGTTGTTTGGCTTCGCGAATCGATATCTCGGTTCGCCTTGCAGGACGGCCGAGATCTCGGATCTCAACTCGCAGGATGAACTGTCAGCATTTTTCAAGCGGGTTTCGATTTTTAAAGCATTTTCGGCGGGATTTTTGGACATAATCTCGTTGAGTAAATGTTCTAGCATGTAAATAAAAGCTTTACAAGTAATATAAAAGAGTTTTAAAGTTTCCATAACACAAAATGAAAAACGAAGAAGGTGGAGAGGTAGAGCTCGTGATGGTGATCCTCGTACTTGTTCCTGATGATGATGATGTATGCTTTTTGGTGATGTTTTTGGTGGTTTGGGGCTGCGGTTTTGAGAGGAGAAAGAGAGAGATTTGATGTATGTGTGTGTGTAAAGTGAGGTGAAGTGGGGAGGAAAAGGAAACAAAAAAAAAGGGGGTTGGGTCATTTGGGTCGGTGGGTAGAATCCGCGGGTCAGGGTCGACCCATTTGGGTCTCGGGTTCGCGTATTTGTGTTTCCGAATGTCGTGTTATGACCCGTAGTCGTTTAATCGTGAAATCTTTGTAAGATTTGTAAATATGTTAAAGTATACCCGCAATGTTTATTTAACCGAAGTATTTTATCTAAATACTTTATTTCAAGTTACAAAATTGTAAAAATATAAGTTGGTCATTATTTTCTTGTTGGGGTGCATTTCGCGCGCAGGATATGTTTTAAACAATACGAAATTGAGCGGTGAGAGTTTGTTTGATGAGGTCGTTGTGAATGGTCATACTGAGAGCTCGAACTCGAAGTGGTTTCACTCGTTCTTTTTGGCTTAAGGCATCGGTAACAACGTTTGCCTTGCCCGGATGATAGCGAATCTCGCAATCGTAATCAGTAAGCAACTCGACCCATCGACGTTGCCCCATGTTGAGATCCTTTTGATCGACGATGTGTTGGAGACTTTTGTGGTCAGTAAAGATTGTACACTTGGTACCGTATAAGTAGTGTCTCCAAATTTTGAGGGCGAATACAACAGCCCCCAACTCTAGGTCATGAGTTGTGTAATTCTTTTCGTGGACCTTAAGTTGTCGAGAGGCGTAAGCAATGACTTTGTCTCGTTGCATCAGTACACAACCGAGACCTTGGTGTGATGCATCACAGTATACCACGAAGTCATCGTTGCCTTCGGGTAAAGATAAGATAGGTGCACTGCATAGTTTCTGTTTTAGTAGCTGAAAAGCTGACTCCTGTTTGTCAGTCCAATCGAACTTCTTTTCTTTTTGAGTCAGTGCAGTGAGAGGTTGGGCTATTTTCGAAAAATTCTCAATGAACCGCCTGTAGTATCCGGCGAGTCCTAAGAATTGACGTACTTCTGTGGGTGTGGTGGGTGCTTGCCAGCACTTGATCGCCTCAATTTTTGAAGGATCGACATGTATCCCTTGACTGTCAATGACGTGCCCAAGGAATTGAACGGTTTGCATCCAGAACTCACACTTAGAGAATTTGGCGTATAACTCCTCGTGTTTGAGTAGTTCTAGGATGGTTTTCAGGTGTTGCGCGTGTTCTTGTTCATTGCGCGAGTAAATCAGAATATCATCGATGAAAACGATAATGAACTTGTCAAGGTAAGGTTTGCACACCTGATTCATGAGGTCCATGAATACAGTCGGTGCGTTGGTTAAGCCGAACGGCATCACTTGCAATTCGTAATGCCCGTAGCGAGTTCGGAAAGCAGTTTTAGGAATGTCATCATCACGAACTCGGAGTTGGTGATAACCTGACCGTAGATCGATCTTTGAATAAAAACTAGATGTAGGTTCCATATACGGACCAAATCGAGTAGCTTGAACTTGTATATAGAAGCGGAAATTAAATACACAAGATATGCTAGATGTTCACAAGTAAATGACCAAAACACAAAGTGTGAGTTTATATATAATCAACAAGGAAGATTACAAACACTTTGAACTAGACACACAAAGATCAAAATAACACAATAATAGAGTTTTTCTTCTGTGATTTTCGTGGTGATATGTGTGTGTTTTGTGTTTTGGCTACCCAAACAGAAACTGGCGAGCTTCTATTTATAGTCTGGACCAAACTGTATGCGACACAAGCTTTGTGTCGCATAGAATGTTCATGCGACACAATCCTTGTGTCGCATGAGATGATTCTGCGACACAATGATTGTGTCGCATAGAATCCTTCTGCGACACAGTGCTTGTGTCGCATGATGACACAAATTGTAATTAAATTAGAACTTAAACTATTCAATACGTAATTACAATTCTGACACGATTACAGACTGAGACCAACTGACAGACACACATTGATGTACCAACAAACTCCCCCGTGTCTTCAGCTTGGTCTTCGAAAAATTCTTCAATTTTCTTCAGTCTTCAGATGTCTGGTCTTCAAACCCATCCAGGTGGAAAGTTTCCACCAGCGTGTATGCCGTAGGTGAAGCATATATCAACAATTTTCTGAAATCGTTTCGCTAAAACAGAGTTGAACTCGTTTCCTGGATTGTAGCGAATCCGATTGTCGAATAGCTTCTTCATGTCATCTCTTGACAGATTAATCAAGCTCATTGGGTCAAATATTCTGAAGTTAGCTTTTCGTAGACCCCACAAAGATCCTGTCTGAGGCTCTGAATCTGGTACAAAAACTAAGACGGCTTCGCCAGTGTAAGCATCCAGTTCCCAGTAATGAAAACGTTTCAGTAGATTGAATGGAACTGTTTCCAGAGCTATTTCAGTCAGACATTTAGCAGGCGGATAGTGAACTTTTACAATTGGCTGCTTGGTCTTTGGATCGAGCTTCTTCTTGAACGTGTACCTTGTACCCAGTACTGGTTTGACATAATGATATTTCTTTCGTTTAATTTCCTCACGCATGACCTTTTGAATAACATCTGCAACTCCATCATCGTAAGGATTTATCAACTGAAGCTGAGTAAGATGAACGATGTCATGCTTTGGCAATGTACTCAATATCCTCAGTGATCGACGAAAGTACTGGATACCGTCAAGTCTTTTAATCATCAACCTTCCTTTGCTCACCTTCCAGCTTTTTATCAGGCCTGTATAATCACCACCAACCTGATATTTCTTGCATGTAACTGGAGCAGGTTCTGGATTTTTACCTTTTGGAAACCAGTTATCCCTTTCTCTGATGGGCATTTCCTTGTCAAAAGATACACATTCAGATGTATCAAGAGGGAAAATGTCATTGTAATTTGTCGTTTCTCGAACAGGGACTGGTTGTGCTTGTGAAGAACTGGAGGGTGCATAAGATTCTTGAGCAGGACCAGGTTGAGAAGTAGATCCTGGAACGTAATTGAACGCTGGCCCTGACTCATCGTCTGAAGAATCTGATAATACAACACCCTCTTGAGGATAGGCTGGACAATCAGAATATTCTTCATCAGGATTAAGCTCTTCTTGTTCAACATCAACATCATCGTCATTATCAGCGGAGTTGAAGTCAAAAGGTTCTTCAGGCGCACGATCGTCATCGTCAACCGCAGATTGAAAGTAAGTCAGATTACAATACGTGTAATCTACAGCTAACGGTTTTGGTTGCCCTGGTTGCTCAATAATATACTCAAGAATAAGAGTTGTTTCATTAATATCAGAAGCATTTACATTTTCAGGATTTACATTTTCTTCGCCTTCGGCGGAAACCCTAGGAATTGATTCTAAGGCCGGTTGGGCTGTCTCCCCCGAAGCAATAGCTTGGGTTTCCAGCTGCAGAACCTTTGTCTTCAATTCTTCATTCTCTTTCTCTAAGCGAGAGATCCTAGCATCCTGAGCTTCAGAAACTGATGCTTGAGCTTCCATAGTCTGCTGCATCTTTTCAATCTTTGACAGGAGCTCCTGAATGACAGCTGGATGAGGAGTGATTGGAGTTTCAGTCCTTAGGGGCTCAGAAGATGTGGAAGTGGAAGTACGGGAACGTCTGACCAGAGGATTCAAATCAGCAATGTCAGAAACATCTCGAGGCCTTTTTCCTCGGGTAGAAGATTCAGGGCGTGGAGAAGAAGGCTGATAATTATCGATCTCAAGATCGAGATCTACCAACTCTGGATCAGCTACAACAGGCTGAACTGGCGGTTGTTGAGCTGGAGGTTGTTGAACCGGAGGCTACTGAACGGGTGGCTGCTGAACCGGAGGCTGTTGTACGGGAGGCCTCGGGATTTGATGTTGCTGAGCAGGTGGATCATTAAATTGTTCGCCTGGAGGAGGTACATAATCAGGATCCACAATGTGACCGAACAAAGCAACCTCACGTTCCGGTGCTTCGCCTGACTTCGCAAACTTTGTACAAGAAGTATAAATTCTGGTATTCATCGGTGTTTGCGCGAAGGTAAAAGAGTTGATCACTGGAAGATCCGGGTGCAAATGGTTGAGTAACAGCTGAGTGAATCGGGGATACAACGCCCATTTGTATTTATTATCCAAAGCGTTGTTCACAAAACCCCTGAAGATATAGCCTGAGAAGTTGAAGGGCTTGTTGTATATCAGGGCAAGAATAGCAGAGGCAGTCGCAAATTTCATCCCTTCGAGACCTGCCCTGCGACTGGATAAGCAGACGATGACAATGTGAGCAAGATATCTCCAGACCTTTGTCATGTAGGTCTTCTTGTACTGACCAACTGGAATATCTTGATATCCGATCGATCGCATGCCCTGTGCAATTGCAGCTGGAGTAAACTGGGTGATCATGTCAGAATTATCACCGAATTCGAAGAAATCTCGAATAAGCTGCTCAGAAAAGATGACTTGGCGGCCGCGGACAGTAGAAATGATCCTAGTATCAGCTTCATCATAGTTTACCACCGCATTATCCCAAAACTCGGTAATGTGATTTGTCAGGATCCGAGTATCTGCAGTGATAGCTTTGTAAATACGCGAGCGTCGAAGAAATGCTATCATTGGGCGATACGGGCGGGAAGTCTCGACCGTTGTATTCATGAACGCCACAATGTTATGACGTGGCTCCCAGAAGTATTTAGAGATATCGATCTCTGGGAGTGCTGGAGCAGCTGGAGCAGCTTGAGCAGGTTGTTCAGCCATTTCTACAAAAATAACAGTAATACAGCCAAAACTCGAAATGCGTTAGCGTTAGTACCAAAAAATAATTCGCGTTTTATTTTTACAAAAGTTCTGCGACACAACAGTTGTGTCGCATGAGGTTCATACGACATAAGGACTGTGTCGTATAAGAATAATACGACACAAGCCTTGTGTCGTATGACACGTGTCACGCGGACAGCATTTCCCCTGCATTTAGCAATAATTGAGAAATTAATCTCGAATGCGACATAGTCTCTGTGTCGTATGGTGTGTCGTATAAAGTGGGTACGACATAACGTTTGTGTCATATAAAGATACGACATAAGGACCGGTGATCAATACGACATAAAAACCAAGTATCTATGTGACATAACGACTATGTCGTATGTTATGTCGCAAAGATGAACATCAAAGCAAACCCAGATTCGATCGATGAAACATTTTGGGGTTTTCAAAATCCAGACATACCCTAGGGTTCGTACACAACAGGGGATCAATAAAATGTATTTATCTAACCCTAATAACCCCTAAACCCTAAATAATTTATCGAAAAACCGAAACCCTAAAAACGTAATACGGGTCGATTGAATTCAGAACATAATACGCGATAAAAAACACGAAAGAATTATACCTAAAGATGCGCAAACAGATGATGAACAAGAATCGAGCAACAAAACGCGAAGAAAAGCCTTCAAAAAGACGAATCCGATCGAAAAACGCTTGTGTCGCAAAATCGCCTTTATGTCGTATAATTTGTGTCGTGTAAGTTTTGAAAACGTAAATGATTATGTCGTATGATGTGAATAGTTAACCCGTGACCCGCATACGACATAGCATACGACACAAACATAACTGACGAATACGACACAGGCGTTGTGTCGTATTTCAGTAGTACGACACAGTGGTTTTGTCGCACGGGACATAAAGCAGAATTTGAAGATTAAAAAAAAAAATTTAATTTCGATGCCGATTCGGATTTTGATTTTAGAATTTTCGCATAGAAGATGATTTGTGACTTAAAAAAATAAAAAGAAAAAATACAATTTAAAGAATATTAAAGAGATAAAACTAAATATAAATATAAAATAAAAGAAACAAATACAACTAAAAGCGAGAAATTTATAAAATCGTTTTGGTGACGGAGTTGAGATTCTGGTTAGGGATCATGCCGAAATAACATGCAATTATTAGGAATAGAAAGTGTTATTTTGATTATCAGTATATTTGTCCACTTTAAATTTACGTGGCACATTTAAAACACGTTTTATAAAAATTATTTCAAGACGATTATCGATATTGTTTATCCACTTAAGCATGTTACAACCGAGTTTGTGGAGTTAACCTTTTATTGTTAGAATGTATAAGTCTCTGTGGCACCCACCATTGATATACCCCTATACTCTAGACAATAACATAGTTTCCATATTTAGAAAGAATAAAGGAAGATCATTTTTAAGAATCAGGCTAGAGTTGACAGGTCAGTACAGAAGTACAGCAAAGCAACCTAACGTGATTCAAGTATAATCAAAACCAATCGCAGTCAAACTGAAGTTGGAGTTTCCCAAACAGCGACCTTGGTTAGTATGATTTAGGATTAAGCAAAACCGATCGCAGTCAAACTGAATTTGGAGTTTCCCAAACAGCGACCTTGTTCAGTATCATTAAGATTTTTCAAGTGCATTGACCTGTAATTGCTTAACCCCAAGTTTATAGTAACTGTTACCAGTTCTGTACTTTCGTACAACAGAGGCAACAACCAGCATAAACTCCCAAATGATTTCAGATAAAACTTCCAAAGATAGAAATATGTTAAGCTACGTTAAGGAATTAAGACATTGAGTCGTACATCATACGGAGTTTACCACAAGATAATAGACACATATTTAAATGATTTCTTAATAACCCAGAGACAGGTGTGTATCATGCCTACCGGTACATCGCATGATGAAGACAATTTTCATAAAAACAGTTTTAAGTGTGTCAGATAAACCTACTGACACATCAAAGATAAAACTTAAAATTCCATTTTGTGCATGTCACTCGATGTACTATCATATCCCAAGTTGTTTACAGACTCAACTCAACGTCTATTTTAAAAATGTAGCAACCATTGCATTTCCTTGATACTAACGAGTATAAAGAGTGGCGGTTGCCCTTTTTTTTTTTTTTTTTTTTTTTTTTTTTTTACACAAGAAAAGCAAATAAACTGTACAGAAAATAAGTCACAAATCATTTCTTGAGATCAAGGGAAATCATCCCTATCATATCCACAAGTTCGTCGAAACGAGCACGCGAAAAAGCTTTAGTGAATAAGTCGGCCTTTTGCTTAAGGGTATCTATGTGAATGAGGTCAATTAAATGTTTCTCATAGCAATCTCGTATGAAGTGAAACCTAATCTCTATGTGCTTGGTCTTAGAGTGTTGAACGGGATTGCGAATAATAGATATAGCAGCAGTATTATCAATATGAATAGGAGTCAAAGTAAGAAGTAACCCATAGTCACGCAATTGATGTTGAATCCACAAAATCTGTGAACAACAGCTTGCAGCAGCAATGTATTCAGCTTCCGCTGTTGAGGTGGAAACTGTGGTTTGCTTCTTACACTGTCAAGACACCAGTCGAGAACCGAGGTATTGGCATCCTCCTGTAGTTGACTTTTTATCCAAATTGCAGCCGCCATAATCAGAATCAGAATAGGCAGTAAGAGCGAAATTTTTCTCATTTGAGTACCATAGACCAAGTGATGGTCTATATTTGAGGTAACCAAAAATTCGCTTCACAGCCTTCATGTGAGAAACCTTGGGCTTTGATTGATATCTGGAACAGATAGACACAGCAAACACAATATCTGGTCTGGATGCAGTGAGATACATCAATGATCCTATCATAGAACGATAGTCCCGCTCCTTGCAATCTTCTTCGTGTTCAGCGGGTCCGAGTTTGTGATCAGTTTCAATGGGAGTACCATATGGCTTACAGTCATGGAGTTCATACCGAGTCAACATGTCATTGACATATTTGGACTGATGAATGTAGAAACCCTTGTCAGACTGCTCAACCTGTACACCTAGAAAGAACTTAAGTTCTCCCATGGCACTCATCTCAAACTCGGACTTCATAATCTTCTCGAAGTCTCTGCACAAAGAATCATTTGTTGAACCAAATATGATGTCGTCCACATAAACCTGCACAAGTAACAAATCTTTTCCAACCCTTTTTATGAAGAGAGTGCTATCAATTTGGCCTCGTGAGAAGCCATTTCTCGTGAGATGATTTGCCAACCTCGCATACCAAGCTCTTGGAGCTTGATGAAGACCATATAATGCCTTGCCTAACTTGCACACATAATCAGGATGGTTTGGATCTTCAAAACCAGGAGGTTGCAAGACATACACATCCTTCAGAACCTCTCCATACAGAAATGCGCTCTTGACATCGAGTTGATAAACTCGAAAACTTTTAAATGTCGCATAGGCCAGAAAAATGCGAATGGACTCCAATCTTGCAACTGGAGCAAACACATCATCATAGTCTAAACCCTCAATCTGAGTAAAACCTTGAACAACCAGCCGAGCCTTATTCCGAATAACTACGCCTCTGTCATCTTTCTTCACGCGATAAACCCAGCGAGTTCCAATTGGATCGACATCCATTGGTAAAGGAACCAACTCCCAGACATCAAGCTTTTTGAATTGATTCAATTCTTCCTGCATAGCCTCAACCCAGTATGGATCTTTCAAAGCTTCAGCAATTTTCTTTGGTTCATGCTGAGACAAGAAGCATTCTTCCAATTCTTCTTCAACACAGGCAAAATTGGCAGATGAAGATTTTTCACGGACTTCATTAGCAGCAATTTGATGCCTAGTTAATACACCTTGTTGAAGATCACCAATGATATTTTCAGTGGGGTGAGTAGAATGAATTCTAAGCTGAGGAATCGGATCAGGCACAATGATCGAATCCAAATTTGACAGATCACCTCCAGGATTTTCAATTTCAACTGAGCTATTAGTGGCAGTATCCTCATTGTCAATTGGTGTGACAATATCGGTTTCAGTTTGAGGATTTGAGTCAGAAGCCAGTTGATCAACATCGGATGGATCGTCATCATTGACAATATTCTCAGGAGGTACTACTCTAGAATTGGAGATTGAGTCGTCAGAAGTAAGATCCAATCCATGAAGTAGAGACACCACCTGTTCTTCTTCACTAAATTTGGGAAGATTGAAAGAGTCCACCAACTTATCATACTCAAACAAGGAATCAGGTCCCTTGCCTTTTGGAGAATCAGTATATTTCATAAACCTTACTTCAAAATGTTCTTCTATTCTCCCAGTAGACTTGTTGAAAACTCTTTTATTTGGAGAGTTCACAGAATATCCCAAAAATAACCCATCGACTGCTTTTTCATCAAATTTGCCTACCGAGTCCTTGGTAATTAAAATTGTGCAAGGACACCCGAAAGGCTCAAGAAACTTCAAATTTGGTTTGCGATTATTCTGCAATTCGTAACATGTTTTCTTTCGCTTTTTAACAATCGAAACCCTATTTAACACATAGCAGGCAGTGTTAACAACTTCTGCCCAAAAAGTGGTTGGCAGATGCGCATCAGACAACATGGTTCTTGCTGCCTTAATGATTGTCCTATTCTTTCTTTCAGCTACTCCATTTTGCTGAGGAGTACGAGCAGCACTAAACTGATGAAAGATTCCCTTTCGAAGACAATACATTTCCAAAGTTCTGTTCTTGAATTCTGTTCCATTATCAATGCGCAGTTTCTTGATTTTCAGATTACACAGATTTTCCAGTCTGTCGAACAAGTAAGTTAAAGTATCAGCGGTTTCATCCTTTCCAGCCAAGAAATATACCCAAGAAAACCTTGAGTAATCATCAGTAACAACCAGACAGTATGATTTTCCTCCAATACTTTTCTTATTCACAGGACCGAACAGATCCATGTGAAGCAGCTCCAATGGAGATTCAATAGAGTTCACCTGCTTAGACTTATGGAACTTCTTGTGTTGTTTCCCTTTGAGACAGGAAACGCATTCATCATCTGTTACGAATGACTTTTTAGGCACACCTAACACAAGATCATTATTAACAAGATAATTCATTCTGCGAAAATGAATATGTCCCATTCGTCTGTGCCAAAGCAGTGAATCTTTAGAAGATGCTTTTGATAGCAAACAAGTATGCTCCTTGGTAATCACAGTTTGCATATCCAAAATGTACGAGTTGCGTACACGGGGTGCTCTCAGTAACACCCATTCCTCGGGAATAACAAATCCCGGCTTCAGAATTAAACATTCAACATCTGTAAATGCGGTAGTGAACTTCTTGTCGCAGACTTGAGAAACACTGATCAGATTGTGTTGCAGTTCCTCGACATAGTTCACTTTATCAAAACTCACTTGCCCATTAGAAAGAGTACTCTGACCCGTGATGTTACCACCTGTATCTCCCGCAAAAGCAACATGTCCTCCTCTATATGGTTTCACATCAGACAGAAGAGACATATCACCAGTCATGTGCCGTGAGCAGCCACTATCCACAAGCCATTTACTTCTTTGTATATGATCTGACTGCTACAGCACAACATAGAGAGAAAGTTAGTTAGAAATGGAGACCCAGGCCTTTACAGACTTGGGTACTCCAGAGACCTCATCAATAATAACTACATCAGTTAAAACTTTGTTTTTCAATAAATCAGGTGCGATTCCTGATGTAGTATTACTTGATGATGAGTCATTTAACGACTCTTTTGGTCTCCAAATTTTCACAGGAACAATAGTGGCTTGCTTGTTAACATTGTCAGGCTGTTTAACCGGAGGTTTACTAGGCCTAGCAGCATTAACTTTTGGGATAGAAGTATGAGAGAGTGAACCCTTCTTTGAAAAAAATTTAACAGATGAATTTTTGTAAACAGAATTTCTGGGAACACCTTTTGAAAACTTCTTTCTCAAAAGCAACGGGCATTGATTGATCAAGTGACCTTGTTTCTTACAGTAGAAACATGATCGTCTTTCCCTAAAGGTGCGGTCGTTACTGCCTAAAAATTGAGGTGAGACAGGTAACTTATGTGAGCATGTTGAAGTGGATGCCCCAGAATGTGAAACAGAAGGTTTAACAGAATTCTTAATTGATTTGTCTTTAGTATTCTGTAAATCTTTCCTTTTATGTTCAGCCTTAACCTTAGTATTCATTGGAAAAATTTCATCATTTGATTCAGTAGTGAGAATGTGATGTTCAGGCTTAATGTTTTTCTTTTCACATTGAGGCACAAACTTACAGGGAACATCCTCAACCTCGACCTTTTCTTCAATAGTTTTTAAGGGAGCAGGCGAAAAACAACCAAAGGGGGTAAACTTGACGGTTCCTGAGGGGGTAAACCTAACAGGTTCAAAAGGCTTCACAGGTTCAGCCTTAATTGTCTTAGGTTTCTTCTTATCATGGTTAACTTCTATGTTGGCTTTATAGAATTCAGGCAACTTAAACGGATTCAAACTAACAGGTTCACATACAGGCATAGCTACTTTCTTAACAACAGGTTCATTAACTGATATTTCAATGGGCTTTGCATCTACTAAAGCAGTAGGCACAAAATCTTTAATTTCATCCTTAGACGGTCTACACAAATTCACATCTAAAGACGGAGGCGGTTGATTATGATAACCATAACCGGACTTATCTTTAGAACTAGTTCTACCCGTCTGCAGGATATCAGTAAAGACCAAGGCTGAAGTGTTGATATTCTTGAGTTTTCGTTGCAAATCAACAGCTTTGGCTTGAGAGTCAGCCAATTCCTTTTTCAAATGAGCAATCATTTTTAAGTAACTGTCAATTTCATCTTGATTACTAAAAATTAGAGCTTTCAGCTCCTTTTTATCTTCAATAAGTTGATTAATGTTACTTTCAAAGTGTTTCTCATTATTTTTTAAAACTTTGTTTGCTTCCATCAAATTCAAGATATCTGACTTCAAGTTGTCATTATGTTCCATAAGCCCATTTACTTTACCAGTTAAACTAATACATGAATCACAAGTAAATTTAGCAAATGGTACCTCATTGTTGATAGCCATGAAGCATTGCTCTTGAGTTTCATGAGCAGAAAAATCATAAGCATCTCCATCCTCAATCAACAATGCAGCCTTAGCAGTAGTATGCTCAATCTGTTTTGGAACAACAGATGGTTTAGTGAAACCCGAAGCAGGCTGTCGTCCTTTCTCACATTCACGGGCAAAGTGTCCAAGATTCTGACACTTATAACACTTGATTTTGCTTTTATCGAATCCCGTTGGTGTTCGGTCAGCTGCATCTTCAAGAGATCTCTTTCCAGCGTCTTAGATAGTTTTTGGCTCTACGAGTGAGCATAGCCATATTCCATCTAATGTCGATCCTTTCTAACTCATCGGGATCAACCTGATTGAAGTCTTCATCAGTCAGTTCCAATGTACTGACACTTTTAGAAAGAAAGTCTTCATATGATGACAAGAAAGCAGTAAACATGGCTGCATGTTCATCAGTGGTTGCTGAAGTAGGAACAGATGGTGATGAACATGTACTGCTTGAAGAAGCATTATAAGCTGGTAGGGCTGAAAATGTTCCTACAGTAGGATTACTGTAAGAAGAGAATCTCTGAGAATTTCTCTCAGCTGAGATGAAAGCTGTTCCACCATGACTTGATTCTGATGCACGAGCAGTAGATCTTGTTTCCTTCTTTTCAACATCCAATGCCCCAGCTTCAAGTTTTCCAATAAGATCATCCAGAGACAATTACTTTGTTTTTGGATCGCTTTCTAATAACAAAACTCGTGTTTCCCAACTTGATGGCAGAGCAGCTAAAGCCTTTTTGTTAATCTCAGAATTTTTGAGATTATATCCGCCAGCTTTCAGTTCATTTACTGTGCGGGTAAATCTGCAAAGCATGTCTCTGACAGTTTCATTCTTCTGGATATAGAAATAATCAAACTGAGTTTTGACTAATTCCAATTTGCTTTCGATGTACTCAGTGTTGCCACAAAATCTCTTTTCAATTGCAGTCCAAAGATCATAAGCAATAGTTTGTGGAAACATATCCAAAACGTCTGTTGGAAGCGACATAGTAATAGCAGAATGAGTCTTCCGCTCAATTTCCCATGCTTTACGTTCTTCGGGAGTGTATGAGCGAATGTGTTTGGGTGGAGGAACACCCATGTGTTCTCCAAGGGCAACAGGCGGAACATATCGTTCAAGAAGGGCCAACTCCATATCAGGATCGGTGAATAAAACAAACGATATGAACCATTGTTTCCATGCTCGAAATGGCAAACCCGGTGCAAAATAAGGAGGTTTATTTGCACTACCAATCGTAGCATTATGTTGTAAAACTGCATCAACGCTTTGAAGAGACATGATGAAAATCTGCAAAACAAATCAGAAAATACACAACAAACAAACTGATTTTTGTCTAAGTCTGGAATTATGCAACACAGTGTTATGTCGCAAAGTATCAATACGACACAGTGGTTATGTCGCAAAGAAGCAATACGACACAGGTGTTGTGTCGCTGAAGTTATCAATACGACACGTATGTTATGTCGCAAAGTGTGTCGCAGACCAGTCAAGGTCAAAATAATTGTGTCGTAGGCTTATGTCGTACACGGTGTCGCACGTTATGTCGCACGATATGTCGCAGACAAGTTAATGTCGTATTGTTGTGTCGTATGAACAGTGATACGACACAAGCCTTGTGTCGCAAAAGTGCACGTGCAGACAGTTTTTGAGCCCACAAAAATTTCAACTTTCAAAGTAAATCATAACCTACAGCCCATACTTTTCTGCAGACGAAAAACCAGCTTTGGAAGCAAAATAATCATCAACTTTTACCAACCAAATCCAAAAAGTTAGACTAACAACTTTTCTTTGAAGATCAAGCAACAAGATGGATTAAACTAGCACTTTTGACCAAGAACACCAAGAACACTTAAAAACATAAATTATGAAAATAATGTTTTTGGACCAAAATCTAGCACCAAACTAACTCGAAACCGCAACTCAAGAGTATGCGGCTCTGATACCAATTGTAGGTTCCATATACGGACCAAATCGAGTAGCTTGAACTTGTATATAGAAGCGGAAATTAAATACACAAGATATGCTAGATGTTCACAAGTAAATGACCAAAACACAAAGTGTGAGTTTATATATAATCAACAAGGAAGATTACAAACACTTTGAACTAGACACACAAAGATCAAAATAACACAATAATAGAGTTTTTCTTCTGTGATTTTCGTGGTGATATGTGTGTGTTTTGTGTTTTGGCTACCCAAACAGAAACTGGCGAGCTTCTATTTATAGTCTGGACCAAACTGTATGCGACACAAGCTTTGTGTCGCATAGAATGTTCATGCGACACAATCCTTGTGTCGCATGAGATGATTCTGCGACACAATGATTGTGTCGCATAGAATCCTTCTGCGACACAGTGCTTGTGTCGCATGATGACACAAATTGTAATTAAATTAGAACTTAAACTATTCAATACGTAATTACAATTCTGACACGATTACAGACTGAGACCAACTGACAGACACACATTGATGTACCAACACTAGACCCCTGCAGTTGGTCGAATAGGTCATCAATGCGAGGAAGTGGGTAACGGTTCTTGGCAGTTAATTTGTTGAGTTCACGATAGTCGATGCATATACGGAAAGAACCGTCCTTCTTTTTCACAAACAATACCAGGGCTCCCCAGGGTGAGGAACTCGGTCGAATGAATCCCTTGTCCAGGAGTTCCTGTAACTGAGTAGACAACTCCTGAAGTTCGGATGGGGCTAGTCGGTAAGGGGCTCGTGCCACGGGTGCTGCGCCGGGCACAAGATCAATAGAAAACTCGACTTGTCTTGGTGGCGGAAGGCCAGGCAAGTGTTCAGGAAAGACTTCTGGGAAGTCTCGAACAATGGGCACATCCTCAAGTCGCTTCTCCTCCGACTTTTTCTCCATAATGTGTGTGAGGATCGCCTGGTACCCTTTTCTAAGATATTTACGGGTTTTCATACAAGAAATAATGTTTAGTCTCGTCCCACCAGTCTCTCCTTGTATAATCAAAGTTCCACCGGTGATGAGAGGAATGCGTACGATTTTCTCAAAACAAACGATTTCGGCTCGGTGCTTGGATAACCAATCCATACCGACGATGATGTCAAAGCTGCCGATCTCGACGGGTATCAAATCAATGGAAAAAAGCTCATTAGCTAAGTTTAAAGTGCAATTAGGTATCACACTGTCGGCCTCAATAAGTTTTCCGTTTGCCAATTCTACTATGTACTTAGAATCTAAGGCAATAGGTGTAGTGTCAAGTAGTTGGATAAAACTCATCAGAAATAAAGCTCTTATCAGCACCAGTATCAAATAATACAGAAGCAGACAAGTTGTTGAGAAGAAACGTACCCGTGACCACATTCGGGTCTTGACGGGCTTCCCCAGATTTTAGCACAAAAGCTCTTCCTCGAGCGTTGTTGTTGTTCTTCAGCTTCGGGAAATCTTTTCTGAAATGCCCAGTACCGTTGCACTCAAAGAAGGTCTTTAGTGCAGAAGTGTTGGTGTCGGTGGTGTTTGATCTGCAATCCCTAGCCAAGTGTCCAAATTTCTTACACTTGCTACAGGGGCAAGAACCATCATGGTGTCGTTGGCACTTGGAGCAATAGGGCTTGTTTCCCTTATACTCCTTCCTGTCCTCAGAACCGGTAGCATAGGCCTTAACAGTCATAGGCCTTTTGTTGTGTTGTTGGTTCTGGTTGTTGTTCCCAATCTATTTTCGTTTGTTGTTGTCACTAGAAGATGGGGCTGGTGTCTCACGGTGAACAATCATAGCCATGAGTTCATGTGCCATACGGATGGCACTCTGAATGTCTGTTGGTTTGGATGAGGCCATGTTCCCCTGGATATTCTCCGGGAGTCCGCGAATGTACCTCTGAATACGCTTGCGCTCAGGATCAACCATAGAAGGACAGAGGAGTGCAAGTTGTTGAAATCTGGTGGTATAGCTGGTGATATCGGTTCCCTGAACCGAAAAATGCCAAAACTCCTCTTCCAATCGCTGGAGTTCTTCGTTTGGACAGTACTCATCGGTGAGTTTCTTCTTCAATTCCTCCCAAGGAATTTGGTATGCAATGTCAATGCCCACAGCCTGAGCATATGTGTTCCACCAAGTCAGAGCACCTTCAAGGAAAGTGTAGGTGGCGTACTTAACCTTGAAGACTGATTCTATTTTCTCGGCCCATCGAATTAATCCTATGGCCCCTTTAGTACCCTTAAAGTTCAAGGGTTTGCAGTTCAAGAAGTCCTTGTAAGAGCAGGGCCTTATGGCAGGGGCGTTTGCAGCTGTGTCTTCGTTGCCCGAGTTTGGCCGAGCAGCTAAGGCCTGTGCCACGCTCTGAGCAATCAATTGAGTGATCTCAATTTCGCTGAATGTGTGTCGTCGTGGAGGCATCGTGCTGAAAAATCAAGGAAAGAGATAGGTAAGATGTTTGCACTAGATTAGGATACATCACATGCGTATGTATATATAAGGAGGTAATATACAATAGCACGAAGCGATAACCATAATTCATTAGATAATAAGATTAGATTCCGTAAAGTACACGAGTTTCAAAAGATTACACAATATCGAGTTTACAAAAGATGCCGGGAATTGTTACACCCGGTCAAATTACAAGAGTCTACATAGTTAGCTAGTAGGTTACATGATACGTGCTACAGTAATCTTGGTGCAGATTCAGTTGTGGCAGGAGAGAGTTTAGGTGATCCACTGATTCAGCGAGTCTGCCAACCATTCTGAGAGCATCCTCGGTTTCCCGCAGGCGTGTCTCGCATTGTTGCAGTCTTGATTGTAAAACGGAGATCTCCTTTCGGTTACTGATAACTTGATTATGAACGATCTCCATGGTTTCAGCAGTGTCTTGCATTTGATTGTGGGTACGGTTAACGGTCACAGATAGATCTTCCTGATCCGAGTAGATTTGAGCAATGCGGCCCTGAGCCGTTAGCATCCAGTTTTCTCGAGTTTCTTGAAGTTCAATTTCCATGTCGTGTAGCCTGCTCTCATGACGATGTACCCGAGCAGCTAACACTGGTACTGTGAGGTGTGTTGGTTCTTGTGTGTATGGAGAGAGATCCATAGCTGAATATTTTCCGACATCGTCGGGGGTCTCAATGTGTTCTTCAATCCTCTAGGTGGCCATAGCCGCAGGTAACCAACTCCATTGATGAGCGATTTTTCGATGGCGTGCTAAAGTAGACGTGTTACCAGTAGTGGCAGGATTGGCATAGGGACTAGCTCGGCGCGAGCTACCAGTGCGTCTAGTCACTAGGGATTCTGAGTGGCTACGATGTGGGTGAGAGAGAGATGATGGAGTATGTGTAGTTTGTCTAGATGATGAGTCCGCCATTTCTGTGGCAAGAATGTTTCAAGAAGTGAGGCCTATATATATAATTCACAAATAATATAGCCTAGCGTGTCTAGCACAAACAAGTCCCGTTTCTCTCGTGGTCAGAGTCAACTAGTGTATTCCCGTTCAACATAACCATTTCAGCTCTTACATCATCTTTATTTAATTGTACATAGTTGATCGGGCTATGTTAAATTAAACTCGTATGATGTAATCCTTGAACCTGTCATACCTAATAGGGAAATACTGTCTAACGGTCATAGTCTAGGCCCACTAAATGCAACCTAGTTCACTATAACCTTAGGCTCTGATACCAATATGTAACACCCCCAAATTCACTGTTTAGCCGAAGCAAGCTTTGGGGTGCTACTAATCAAATATCACAGCACAAAAGTATACAACAAACGACATCTAAATGCAACGTTTGAAAATAGTTACACTTCCATATATATAATGTTTGAAAACATAGTGTTTTCAGTTACAAAAATTGTAGTTCCGTAGAGTCCACGCGTGTAGCGGGAGATTCTATTACATAATCATAATATACAAAAGATAATGCTAAGAATCTCCGTTAAATGCAATGTAGAAAACCATGCGACTCTAGCTAGTGTCCAGGGTAATCCTACTCCGTCTGTGTACCTGAGATACAAAGCTAAAAAGTGTCAACCAAAAAGGTTGGTGAATCTTACAGGTTTAGTAGTAAAAGTATCAGTATGAACCACAAATATGTACCCGTGTAGCTAACAAGCCAAGTAAGTAAATCAGTAAATCATCACAAGTGCCATGAGTTCACAAGTTGAAGCTTAACAGTGTAGTGTGAATGGTACAATCAAGTACAGTATCACGTACCCCCGTGAATGCTATCCGAACACTCATATGTAACAAAAACTAATATGCCTGTTTCTACGGTGTAATCCGTAGTAGCGCTACTACCCCAGGCAGGGATTGTCAGTCCCAAATGGATCCATTTACTAGTAATCGCGCTTAAGTCCATAACTAACAACTTATGATAGGAGGCTTTCAGTGGATAAAAATAACTCATGCAATGTGTGTAAAAGGTAGTGTAATCAGTTCAGTACATTGTGTTCGTACGTAAAACAATAGCAAAGTATCTCACCCCAATACAAAAACAGTAAAAGTGGGGCTGTAAGACTCACCTGAGTCTAGCAAGTATGTAGGTGAAATCAAGTAAGTAAAGCGGATGTAAGTCCGTAGGCGTGTCGGATGTAAGTCCGTATATCGGTTCTCAGAACCCTGTAACCTGTTTGTCCCTTACTTTGGATCTAGCACGAACCGAGTCACTCTAATTGCTAGCGGAAATAACAATTAGATCACGAATAATCACATGAACAATCAATACGCAATCAATATCAAACGAACGTAATATTATTGCTTATAGTCGATCAGATTACAGAGAATTTTGACAAATTGCGTTTAGGGTTTCGTCAACCCTAAAACAGAAAACGTAAAACGTTTTTATACAAAGTTTGGCACCTGCGACGTCGCACGCTACGTCGCAGGCCCAAGCCCATGCGACGTAGGCTACGTCGCAGGCCCAATACCTGACGTCGCACCTGCGACGTAGTGCGCTACGTCGCAGGAGTCAGAAATGCTAATCTAAATACAAACTACGAGCTAGACCAACTGACAGACACTAAACATGTACTAACAAACTCCCCCGTGTCTTCAGCTTGGTCTTCAAAAATCTTCTTTAAACCCAGCCCGCAGGAAACTGTCCGTCGGCATGAATTCCATTAGCTACGCAAACAGTAACAACATTGTAAAACTGCTGTGCTAATCGTTTGTTGAATTCATTCTTCTGACCAACTCGAATCCGATTATCATAGAGTTTTCTTAAATCTTTTTCATGAAAATTAATCAAACTCATCGGATCATATAGCCTAAACGTTGCTTGCTTCAAATTCCATATACCTCCAACTTCTGGCCACGGTTCAGAATCTGGAACGAAAGTAATAACCGCTTCGCCAGTCTGTGGATCAAGTTCCCATTTCACAAGTCTTCTCAGAAAATAATAAGGAACTGATTCCAGAGGTATCTCAGTCAAACATTTAGCCGGCGAATAGTGAACTTTAACCAAAGGCTTCCTGGTGACTGGATCAATCTTTTTCTTCCACGTATACCGAGTTCCCAACGTCGGCTTCAATTTTGAATAAGTCTTCGATAATACTTCCCGACGTAGACATCTTTGAATGAACTCAGCATAATCATTCTCGAAAGGATTAATCAATTTAAGCTGAGCTAATCGATTAATCTCTCCTTTTGGCAACGTGCTCAATCTATCAAAACGCATTCTAAAATACTGAACTCCATCTTCTCTCTTTATCATAAACAGATTCCTTTGACACTTCCAGCTTTTAATAACACCGGTATAATTCCGACTAACCCGGTACACTTGACATTTCACTGGAATAGGAACTGGATTTCGTCCCTTAGGCCACCATTTCTTGTTTCTCTCTCTCTTTTCTTCAGCAGTTAGTTTCTTTGCTGCTGAGTCCGGTGCCTGTGTCTCTGAAGCTGGAGTTGCAGCAGAACTAGATTCTCCATGTCGCGCTTTATCAGGACTCTCGTCTTCACTTGAATCAGATTCAATAATAGGTGCATCATCATAAGCTTCCCCAGATTGTGCATCATCATATGTTTCATCTGCATCCAACTGTTCCTCTTCAATCGAGACATCCTCGTTCATCTCAAACACATTCTCTGTTTCTTCCTCAGAGCCAACTCCACTGGCCATCCTTTGAATAAATGATAAGTCAGCGAATGAGTAATCAACTGCCAGTGGTCTCGGTTGCCCTGGAATATCATCAACAGAAAAATAATCCAAAAGAGAAATATTTTCATTAATATTTTCAATTACAGTGTTGGGATTTACAGACGCAGGTTCACTTGACTCTAAAGTGGGTATCCCAGACCCATACTCCCCCGAGACAAGTAACCTGCCTTCCAAAACGTTAACCCTATTCTTCGTTTCCTCAAGCTTTGCTTGAAATCGTGAGCAGAGAGAAACGGCAAACACGATATCTGGTCTTGAGGCAGTCAGGTACATGAGAGAGCCTATCATTGATCGATAGTCTTTCTCCTTGCAGTCTTCATCGTCCTCATTAGGTCCAAGATTGTGTCTTGCTTCAATTGGAGTGCCATAGTGTTTACAGTTGAGCAATTCATACCGTTTTAACATGTCAATGACATATTTTGACTGATGGATATAAATTCCATTGTCAGATTGCTCAACCTGTAGTCCCAGAAAGAACGTGAGTTCCCCCATAGCACTCATTTCAAACTCAGATTTCATCAATCTTTCAAAATCCTTGCACAACTGATCATTAGTTGATCCAAAGATTATGTCGTCCACATAGACCTGCACAAGTAACAAATCCGCTCCTTCCCTTTTGATGAAAAGCGTGCTATCAATCTGTCCTCTATCAAAACCATTCTTCAGTAAGTACGTGGCAAGTCGCTCATACCAAAGTCGAGGAGATTGATGAAGACCATACAAAGCTTTCTTCAGCTTGCAAACATGATTAGGATGCTTTGGGTCTTCAAAACCGGGAGGCTGACACACATAGATCACTGCGTCAACATCTCCATATAGAAAAGCACACTTCACGTCAAGTTGATACACTCGGAATCCTTTGAAAGAAGCATAAGCTAGAAAGATCCGAATTGATTCCAAACGAGCAACAGGAGCGAAAACTTCATCATAGTCAATACCCTCTAGTTGACTATATCCTTGAACTACCAGACGGGCTTTGTTTCGAATAACAGCCCCACGATCATCCATTTTGTTACGGAAAACCCAACGAGTACCCGTCAAGTGAGCACCCTTGGGTAGAGGAACAATTTCCCAAACATTCATCTTGTTTATTTGCTGTAGTTCCTCCTGCATAGCCTCGACCCAAGATGGATCCTTTAAGGCTTGATCAACCTTTTTCGGTTCAATTTGAGACAAATGACATGAATCAATATGAGCAATAAGTCCCAAAAGCTGCTGAGCTGAAGTCTACTTTGTTTGCTGTCGTGTTTGAACAGATGCATGAGGATCACCAATGATATCATCAATGGGGTGATCCTTATGTATACGTGTTTCTGGTATGGCACCTGGCACAAGATCCACACCCAAATTGTTCAAATCTCCCTCAGTTTCAGGAGTAGCAGCAGACTCAGGAATGACTATCTCTTCTTCTTCTCCTTCATCTTCATGAGAAAATAAGTGAGAGTAGTTCATTGTTTCTTCCACTTCATCTTCTTCTTGAGGTTCCTCTAAAGGAGGCATATTTGGATCATATGGAAGCTCCTTTGTATAGTTGTAAACTGTTTTAGAAGGAGCTGCCGAAGATGGTGATGTAGGAGATGGTGTTGATGGTGGTGATTTGGTAGTTGTTTTCGGTTGTGTGGGTGTTGGTGAAGGAGTAGGTGTAGGTTGTGGAGGTGTAGGATTAGTCGGTGGAGGTGCGGGTGTTGCATTAGGAGATGGGTCGGATGGTTTATTAGTAACGGGTGTATCTTGAGAAATATCAAGCTCATGCAGTATAGAAACCAACTCTTCCGTTTCATCTTCTTCCGGAATATTGAAAGAGTTGAAGAGGTTTCCATAGTTGAAAAACCAATCCGGACCCGTTCCTTGAGGAGGTTCCGTATACCTTAAACACTTCACTTCAAAATGCTCTTCGATCTGATTCGTTGATTTGTTGAAGACTCTTTTGTTCGGAGAGTTGACTGCATATCCAAGAAAAATCCCTTCAACAGCTTTATCACCAAAATCTTGGACCTAATGAGGACGATGAAGACTGCAAGGAGAATAGGGTTAACGTTTTTGAAGACCAAGCTTTGATACCAGTTGTTTGTCCCTTACTTTGGATCTAGCACGAACCGAGTCACTCTAATTGCTAGCAGAAATAACAATTAGATCACGAATAATCACATGAACAATCAATACGCAATCAATATCAAACGAACGTAATATTATTGCTTATAGTCGATCAGATTACAGAGAATTTCGACAAATTGCGTTTAGGGTTTCGTCAACCCTAAAACAGAAAACGTAAAACGTTTTTATACAAAGTTTGGCACCTGCGACGTCGCACGCTACGTCGCAGGCCCAAGCCCATGCGACGTAGGCTACGTCGCAGGCCCAATACCTGACGTCGCACCTGCGACGTAGTGCGCTACGTCGCAGGAGTCAGAAATGCTAATCTAAATACAAACTACGAGCTAGACCAACTGACAGACACTAAACATGTACTAACATAACCTTCTGGCGTCCAAAACGCACAAGGTTGTAAGTAAGCAAGTAAATAAGTTGGTTTCTTAAAAGACCACCCATGCTAGTTGACCACTCAACTAGGAAATGTCTAAGTGTTTGTTTAGTATTTCGTTTGTAGTTTGAAAACAAGTATGGCCCGTTGGTGACGGTTTTGTAATAATAATCTAAAAGTGTTATTGTTATACGTATCGTTGTATGTGAGTATTCGACACTTAGTGTAAAAAGTATTTTCAAGTTCCTGGATGACGGGGGTCCGGGGGCAGCGCCCCTGGTAGCAGGGTTCAAGGGGCGGCAGCCCCTGGCAGGGTCCAAGGGGCAGAGCCCTTGGAAAATTTTTATTTCTACTACATTGCTTTATTAAAAATCGCATCTGGAATTTAAATTTGGAAAAATCAACAAAGGTTGGCCGCGGACTGAAATGGCTGTGCGAACTGAGTTCACGATGCGAACTGAGTTCGGTTCGCAGCATAAGATTCGGTTCGCAGAACTCAACTCGCAGGTCGGTTCGCAGGTCAAAGTTCGACTCGCAAGTCAACTCGGTCCGCAGTCAGTTTCGGTTCGTTGTTTGGCTTCGCGAGTCAGTATCTCGGTTCGCCTTGCAGGACGGCCGAGATCTAGGATCTCAACTCGCAGGATGAATTGTCAGCGTTTTTCAAGCGGGTTTCGATTTTTAAAGCATTTTCGGCGGGATTTTTGGACATAATCTCGTTGAGTAAATGTTCTAGCATGTAAATAAAAGCTTTACAAGTAATATAAAAGAGTTTTAAAGTTTCCATAACACAAAATGAAAAACGAAGAAGGTGGAGAGGTAGAGCTCGTGATGGTGATCCTCGTACTTGTTCCTGATGATGATGATGTATGCTTTTTGGTGATGTTTTTGGTGGTTTGGGGCTGCGGTTTTGAGAGGAGAAAGAGAGAGATTTGATGTATGTGTGTGTGTAAAGTGAGGTGAAGTGGGGAGGAAAAGGAAACAAAAAAAAGGGGGGTTGGGTCATTTGGGTCGGTGGGTAGAATCCGCGGGTCAGGGTCGACCCATTTGGGTCTCGGGTTCGCGTATTTGTGTTTTCGAATGTCGTGTTATGACCCGTAGTCGTTTAATCGCGAAATCTTTGTAAGATTTGTAAATATGTTAAAGTATACCCGCAATATTTATTTAACCGAAGTATTTTATCAAAATACTTTATTTCAAGTTACAAAATTGTAAAAATATAAGTTGGTCATTATTTGCTTGTTGGGGTGCATTTCGCGCGCAGGATATGTTTTAAACAATACGAAATTCGTGTAATATATTATCGTAATGTATTATGGTAAACAATGTTTGTTTGGATAATTCCACATTATTTATAAATTTTGTCATCAACGTCCATATTAAGTGATGTCGGACTCCGTCCGGTACATAAGTACACGATTTAGATCAAATCGCGTAAGCGTGTATGTAATTACACCAAAATGTCACATATATTTAGAATATTACAAAACTAAACACATGTAATTACAAGTAGTTTAGGCACTAATTAACGTCCTAAATTCGCGGGTGTTACAAAAAGTCAGTTGATGAAGTTATATATATACTCCATAAATCCATAATATTTCAAACAACGGGACGCTTCAAAAACAGTTATGGTTTTTCCGTGACGTTATATTTAATTGGTTGGCGTTTCGTAAAATCAACCGTCGATCCCTACACTCTTGACACCGTATGGTTTTGCCGTGACGTTCAAATTTGTATTTAATTAATTGGTTGACTCTTTATAAAATAAAACCGGTTATATACTTGTAGCGGTTTACCTGAACATTTGGATCGGTTTATCTTGTAGCATCATTTCATACACATTAGTATTACTTAATATTTATATAGTATTAGGTATGGAACCCGTGCGATGCACGTCCGTTTTAAAAATACAAAGTATAATTTATAAATATAATGTTGTCAACTTAATTGTGCTATTATTATTAAAAATGAATATGATTAATAAGATTAGCAAACTACATAAAGAGACATTAAAATGAAGATGCAATAAACATATGTATGAATTTAAAATTTAAATTTAAATGACAAAATATATATTTCGTGAGGTTAATTGTCATAATCTCCTAAGATATATACATAAAATATGCGACAATCTTTCTAATTATATATTTATTTATTGTTTATGTTTGATAACAAATCAACAATATCGTTACAATTGCTATTAAAATATGGTTTTAATATCGTTGAATTAACGGGTACAAATTTAGGCAGTATAATTATAATTAAAAACTTCAATTCGTAATTTGCGCTTAATAGTCACATCACATATAAATTCAAGAATCCATACATACGATTTGTATACTATATTACATGTATAAATATACTTTTGAGATTTATTTTAAATTAATAAACTAATTTTCTATAAGCATTTAAAATTATTAAATTTTTATTTATTTTATAACGTTATTCAAGGTAACAATCGATCCATGTGATATGTGTAAAAAAAATTTCAATTGTTAACATATTGTTATTTAAGGAAATAAGTGATGTGGCATATGTAAAATTTGGTTTAACAACCGTATTTTATATACACATAAGGCTTTAAGCCCGTACGATGCACGATCGTTTTAAAAAATACAATCATATGATTATTTGTAAGTAGCCTAATGAATTAATATCGTTTAAAATTTACAATTATATGATTATTTGTAAGTAGCCTAATGAATTAGTAATGTTAACTTATAATGTACAATTATAATTGAAAATAAAATAAGTAATAACAGAAACCAAACTATATTGGAAAATAACAACGAATTTCTAAGTTTCAAACAAAGTAATAATTAGATAGTAGTATAAGTCAAAATAGGAAAATTTGAAAACTACAAATGTAGAAAAACATTATTTGTAAAAGACGTTGGTTGTGGAGTTGCTGACTTCAATTTCATTACAATTACAATTAAAATTTGGTTTGTGTTTGTCCCTACCTTGGATCTAGTACGAACCGAGTCACTCTAATCGCTAGCGGAAATAACAATTAGATCACGAATAATCATACGAACAATCAATACGCAATGAATATCAAACGAAACGTATTATATTGTATTATAATCGGTCAGATTACAGAGATTTCGACTAATTGCGTTTAGGGTTTCGTCAACCCTAAAACAGAAAACGTAAAACGTTTTTATACATAATCTGGCACCTGCGACGTCGCACGCTACGTCGCAGGCCCAAGCCCATGCGACGTTGGCTACGTCGCAGGCCCAATACCTGACGTCGCACCTGCGACGTTATGCGCTACGTCGCAGGAGTCAGGAAACGCAAATCTAAATACAAACTACAAGCTAGACCAACTGACAGACACTAAACATGTACCAACAAACTCCCCCGTGTCTTCAGCTTGGTCTTCAAAAATCTTCTTTAAACCCAGCCCGCAGGAAATTGGCCGTCAGCATGAATTCCATTAGCCACACAAACAGTAACAACATTGTAAAACTGCTGTGCTAAACGTCTGTTGAACTCATTCTTCTGACTAACACGAATCCGATTATCATAGAGTTTTCTTAAATCTTTTTCATGAAAATTAATCAAACTCATCGGATCATACAGTCTAAACGTTGCTTGTTTCAAATTGCATATATGTGACAACCGTCAATTTAGGACTATAATTAGTGCCTAATCAAGTTTTAGTACATGTAATTAGTTCTGTGATAGGCTAATTAATGTATCAATTTTCATATATATTGTTGAATATATATCTACAATTATGCGATTTGTTTAAATCGTACGAGTTCAAATCAAATGTAATTCGATTAAATAAATACGGACGTTGGTGAACAATTGATTTAAGTAATACAAAGATTTTTAATAACATTTTTGTACTTAAAAATATTATGTCCATAATATTTTGTAGACAAGTTTTATCACACAAATTATATAAACGCGAATAAAATGTAAACGCGCAAATCAAACAAAACAAATTACCTTTTATAATGTGATTATTAAAAGTTAGTAAAATACTTTAACAAAAATACTGAGTAATTATTCGTATTCTAAAACGTATATTAAAACAAAGAAAATAAACATTTAACGTATAAACGACGGAGTAAACGAACACCGCACGGAGCGCAGTGCGCGGACTGAAAATGGGAGGTGATCCCTTAACCACCTCCCCACCTTTTTCACTTTCTTTCATTTTCCATTTTCTATCTCTCTCTCCTCTCTTATTTCTCTCAAACAAACCACCAAACAAAAATCATCAAAATCGCAAAATAAACACCTCAAACGACCTCGGATCTTCAAACCCCTTTTACAATAAACGACCACCTCGCGACGATCTACACTTCTACCTTTCCGGAATTTCATTTCGGCGATTTGTAAGTTTCCGACACGACTCCGAAAACTCTCGTTTTTAAGTTTTATAACTTGCTAGCTGTTTGTATAACCTTGTAATGTCCTAAAATGGGTTGGGTAAAAATATTATGCCGATCGATGGCCGGAAAACGCGTTTTTGGGGATGAATTTCCGATCAGACCCCGTACGTCGCATTTGGTCTGGAGCAGATGCGACGTAGCGACCTACGTCGCATTATATCCCCAACGTCGCATACAGCGACGCAGCCTACTACGTCGCATTGACTTGCGAACGTCGCACATAGCGACGCAGACCTTAACGTCGCAAAAACGAACCTACGTCGCATAAGCGACGTAGCACCCTACGTCGCTATTGACTTAGCACTGTTGACCTTAGCGACGTAACCCTTTACGTCGCAAAACTCTTACGTCGCAGCCTACGTCGCAGGCTACGTCGCTAAAAACAGAACCTTCAAAACTCGAAATTTTCAAAGTCAAAGTTACGGTAGCAATTCACTGTAGCAACTATATAATAACCTTTTGAACTATTGTTACAACCGTCACCAACGGGCCGTACGCATTTTCAAAACATACTTCAACACTCAAACAAGTCGTAGTAACTTGTAACAATACAATCAACCAAATCGGGGAAATTTGGACATTAAGTTAGACAAACAATTTCAATGGTAGTCTTTCGAGATACCAATACAATTAATAACAATTCAAGTGTCGTGGACACATTCAGGTTTCAAGTCTTTGGACACCAACACACTGCTAATTACTTCAAGTTTATTAAGTTAAACACATCAGGAATCAGGTGAGTTTCATAGCCCCATTTTCACTACTTTTACCAGGGGTGTGATATTACTGCATCATTTTGTTTTACAAGTAGAACGCAAGTGACAAACTTCAAATACTACATGAGTTTCAAGCTAATCAATTTAAAGTCCTCCATAAGCATAGTCTCTAGTATTTTATAGCGTGAATGTTAGTATATGATATCATATGGGATTGACAATCCTCATCCGGGTTAGCACGCACTAATCGGTCAAACGGATGTATTAGCATTTGGGAAGATGAGTGTTGATTAGGCACTCGTAGGAGGCAAATCAGTTAGGTTTCCTTAATTGGGCCTGACAAATCAGTTAAGCTCAGACTATGTGCTCATGGACAGTATAACTTTTATTTTGCTTAATTGCATTTTAAATTCATTATAAATCTTGCGGTTCTGACAATTATACATTGACTTACAAACCTGTGAGCTCACCAGCGTTTTCGCTGACCCATTTTAGTATATATCACAGGTACCCAGCAGTAGGTTGACTGTACAAGCAGGGATTTCTAGCTCGAGTCAGCATACATACAATTAGAGATTGGACTGCATTATTATATTTTGTAAAAGTAATTATGCCATGTAATCTCTCAATTTCAGGAACCGAGCTAGTGCTATATTATTTTTGATGTAAACGTTCACTTTATTAATACAAGTTTAAAACGACGCATATAGTGGTCGTTCATTATTATCTTTGTGCTTTGTATATTGATTAGTGGCACCCAAATCAAGCTTCCGCAAATCATTAAATTTGGGGGTGTCACAGATTGGTATCAGAGATTTTTGGTTATAGTGAACTAGGTTGCATCTAGTGGGCCTAGACTATGACCGTTAGGCAGTATTCCTTATTAGTTATGACTAGTTCAGGGATTACATCATACGACTTTAATTTAACATAGCCTGATCAACTATGTACAATTAAAGAAAGATGATGTGAAATCTGAAGGAGTTATGTTGAACAGGAATGCATTAGTTGACTCTGACCTCGAGAGAAACGGGACTCAAAAACACTTCTGTGCTAGACACTCAATAGGTTATTATGTGATATACATATATTTACATGAATAGACCTCATTACAACTTTAGGCTATATTATATTATATGATTATAGGCCTCTTTCTTTCAAACGTTTTGTCTCGGAATGACAAACACACCACTAGTTCATCATACTCGGACTAGTATCTTATTTCATTTCCTTGTTCTTTCTTACTCAGCATCATGCCTCCACGTCGTCAAATTACCCTTAGCGAAGCTGAGATCGCGGGAATAATTGCCCGCAGTGTGACTGAAGCCTTGGCTACCCGAACACCACCCACTAGTGAGGACACCGCAACCAATACTCCACCACCCAAACCCTGCTCCTATAAGGATTTCCTTAGCTGTAAACCACTATACTTCAAGGGCACGGAAGGTGCCATTGGCTTGATCCGTTGGATTGAGCGCATGGAATCTGTTTTCAGTCTCTGCGACTGCACTGAGAACAACAAGGTCAAATTCGCTGTTTACACCTTTCAGGAAGGTGCATCCACGTGGTGGAAAACCCACGCAAACTCTGTAGGCCTTGAGGTTGCAAACCGACTTCCTTGGGCCGAACTGAAGAAGAAACTGACAGAGAAATACTGTCCTGAAGAGGAATTGCACAGGCTGGAAGAAGAATTCTGGCATCTGGAGGTGCAGGGAAATGATGTCGCTGATTATACCACCAAGTTTCAGCAGTTTGCCTTATTATGCCCGGGTTTGGTCGAACCAGAAAGTAAGGGCATCAAGAAATACATTCGTGGACTCCCCGAGAACATCCAGGGAAACGTCGCCTCATCCAAACCAACCACCACTGAGAGTGCCATTCGATTGGCCCACGAACTCATGGCCCTAGTTGTCAGCCGTGAGACCTCCAACACCTCATCCTCCAACAAACGCAAATCCACTGAACACCACCACAACTCAAACAAGAAAAACAACGCCATCCAAGTCTACACCTCCAACTCTGAAACCACCCACAGCTACACCGGGGGCAGACCTTATTGTCCCAAGTGTAACTACCATCATTTTGGTCAGTGCGGTACTCCTTGCAACAACTGCAGGAGGCAAGGGCATTTGACTAAGGATTGCCGATCCCCCAAATCCAACAACAACCCCTCTGACAGAAATACCCGACAACCTAGGTCCTGCTATGAATGTGGAAACCCAGGACACTTCAGGGATTCTTGCCCAAAGTTGAAGAATAAGGGCAACAACAACAACAACTCCCGCAACAACAACAACGCCAAAAGTACTGCTTTCGTGATCAACTCAGGGGACGCCCGTCTGGACCCGAATGTGGTCACGGGTATGTTCCTCCTCAACAATTTAACTGCTTCCATTCTGTTTGATACTGGTGCCGATAGGAGTTTTATTTCCGATGAATTTTGCCCTCTACTTGACATTACACCTGTTGCTTTAGACGTTAAGTACACCGTAGAGCTAGCAAATGGCAAGCTGATAGAAACCGATAGTGTGATACCTAATTGCACTTTAAATCTAGCCAACGAAACCTTCCCCATAGATCTTATGCCTATTGAGATAGGAAGTTTCGATGTCATCGTAGGCATGGACTGGTTATCCAAACATCGAGCCGAAATCATCTGCTACGACAAAATTGTTCGCATACCTCTCACTGTCGGTAGAACCCTAGTCATACAGGGGGAGACCGGAGGGACGAGGCTCAACCTCATATCTTGTTTAAAAACCCGAAAATTTCTGAGAAAGGGTTATCCTGCAATCCTCGCGCACATCCTGGAGAAAAAGTCGGAGGAGAAGCGACCTGAGGATGTTCCAATTGTTCGAGACTTTCCAGAAGTCTTTCCTGAAGAACTACCTGGTCTACCACCACCAAGACAGGTTGAGTTCTCAATCGATCTTGTACCAGGTGCTGCGCCTGTGGCCCGAGCACCATACCGTTTAGCTCCATCCGAACTTCAGGAGTTGTCCACCCAGTTACAGGAACTCCTGGAACGAGGGTTTATCAGGCCGAGTTCTTCACCCTGGGGAGCTCCGGTCCTATTTGTTAAGAAGAAAGATGGTTCTTTTCGAATGTGTATCGACTATCGAGAGTTGAACAAGTTAACTGTCAAGAACCGGTATCCACTTCCTCGAATCGATGATTTGTTCGACCAACTTCAAGGGTCGAGTTGTTATTCAAAGATTGATCTCCGATCCGGTTATCACCAATTGCGTGTTCGCGATGCCGATATTCCAAAAACCGCTTTCAGAACCCGTTATGGGCATTACGAATTCCAAGTGATGCCATTCGGCCTAACCAACGCACCGGCGGTATTCATGGATCTTATGAATCGGGTGTGCAAGCCTTATCTTGACAAATTTGTCATTGTCTTCATCGACGACATCCTTATATATTCACGAAACAAAGAAGAACACGCGCAACACCTCAAAACCATCCTTGAACTGCTTAAACACGAGGAGCTCTATGCCAAGTTCTCTAAGTGTGAGTTCTGGATCAAAACCGTTCAATTCCTTGGCCACGTGATTGACAGTCAGGGGATTCACGTTGACCCGTCAAAAATCGAGGCTATCAAAGATTGGCAATCGCCAACCACTCCAACCGAAGTACGGCAGTTTTTGGGACTTGCCGGGTACTATCGACGCTTCATTGAAAATTTCTCCAAGATAGCCATACCACTCACGACTCTGACCCAGAAAGACAAAAAGTTTGACTGGACTGAGAAACAAGAGTCGGCATTTCAACTCTTAAAGCAAAAGCTTTGCAGTGCTCCTATCCTATCATTACCCGAAGGCACCGATGATTTCGTGGTATACTGCGATGCTTCTCATCAAGGTCTCGGTTGTGTGCTCATGCAACGAGACAAAGTCATAGCTTATGCTTCCCGACAGCTCAAGATTCATGAAAAGAATTACACCACCCACGACCTCGAGCTAGGAGCTGTCGTTTTTGCCCTCAAAATCTGGAGACATTACCTTTACGGTACCAGATGTACAATTTTCACCGACCATAAAAGCCTTCAACACATATTCGATCAGAAGGATCTCAACATGAGGCAACGTCGATGGGTCGAGTTGCTTACCGATTACGACTGTGAACTCAAATATCATCCAGGCAAAGCAAATGTTGTTGCTGACGCCCTCAGTCGAAAAGAGCGAGTGAAACCACTTCGGGTTCGAGCCCTCAGTATGACCATTCACAACAATTTAAACATTCAAATTCTCACTGATCAACTCGAAGCCTTAAAACCCGAACATGTCAAAGATGAAGCCTTGCGGGGCATGGATAAACAGCTTGAAATCAGACCTAACGGGATTAGGTATTTCTCAAACCGAATCTGGTTGCCTAAATTCGGGAACCTACGAGACTTAGTGATGGATGAAGCTCACAAGTCCAAATACTCTATCCATCCGGGATCCGATAAAATGTACCACGGTATCAAGGACTTTTACTGGTGGCCAAACATGAAATCTGAAATCGCCACCTATGTCAGCAAGTGCCTTACTTGCTCCAAAGTCAAAATCGAATATCAAAAACCTTCTGGTTTACTTCAACAACCCAGTCTTCCTGAATGGAAATGGGAACAAATTGCCATGGACTTCATAACCAAACTACCTCGATCCTCGAACGGTTGCGATACCATTTGGGTGATCGTGGATCGTCTCACCAAGTCTGCTCACTTCCTAGCAATCAAGGAATCCGACAAAATGGAACGCCTCACCAACATTTATCTGAAAGAAATCGTGACCAAACACGGTGTTCCAATCTCCATTATCTCCGATAGAGATAGTCGTTTCACTTCACAATTTTGGCAATCACTTCAAAAATCTCTGGGTACTCGACTGGATATGAGTACCGCATACCATCCTCAAACCGACGGCCAAAGTGAACGAACCATTCAAACACTGGAAGACATGCTACGAGCCTGCGTAGTAGACTTCGGTGTAAACTGGGAAAAACATCTACCATTGTGCGAGTTCTCGTACAACAACAGTTATCATACCAGCATCAAAGCTGCTCCCTTCGAGGCACTGTACGGTCGTAAGTGCCGTTCACCTATCTGTTGGACCGAAGTTGGGGATAGCCAACTCACGGGTCCAGAAATCATACACGAAACAACCGAGAGGATCGTAGAAATTCAAAACAAACTCAAAGCCGCGCGTGATCGTCAGAAAAGTTATGCTGATGTGAGACGCAAACCACTCGAGTTCCAGGTTGGGGATCGAGTTCTACTCAAAGTATCGCCTTGGAAAGGCGTCATCCGATTTGGCAAACGAGGGAAGTTGAATCCCAGATACATTGGACCATTCGAGATCCTCGAAAGGATTGGTCCAGTGGCTTACCGATTGCAGCTGCCATCTGAACTCAGCAGCGTGCATCCCACTTTTCATGTTTCAAATCTGAAGAAGTGTCTGTCTGATGAGACACTTATCATTCCACTAGATGAAATTCGTGTTGACGAAAAACTTCACTTTGTCGAGGAACCCGCTGAAATCATGGACCGTGAGGTCAAACAACTTAAACAAAGTCGTATTCCCATTGTCAAGGTTAGGTGGAATTCGCGGCGCGGTCCGGAATTTACCTGGGAACGGGAAGACCAGATGCGACTCAAGTATCCTCAACTCTTCACTGATTCAACGTCAAACACAACTTCGGCTTAAATTTCGGGACGAAATTCTTCTAACAGGGGGAGAATGTGACAACCGTCAATTTAGGACTATAATTAGTGCCTAATCAAGTTTTAGTACATGTAATTAGTTCTGTGATAGGCTAATTAATGTATCAATTTTCATATATATTGTTGAATATATATCTACAATTATGCGATTTGTTTAAATCGTACGAGTTCAAATCAAATGTAATTCGATTAAATAAATACGGACGTTGGTGAACAATTGATTTAAGTAATACAAAGATTTTTAATAACATTTTTGTACTTAAAAATATTATGTCCATAATATTTTGTAGACAAGTTTTATCACACAAATTATATAAACGCGAATAAAATGTAAACGCGCAAATCAAACAAAACAAATTACCTTTTATAATGTGATTATTAAAAGTTAGTAAAATACTTTAACAAAAATACTGAGTAATTATTCGTATTCTAAAACGTATATTAAAACAAAGAAAATAAACATTTAACGTATAAACGACGGAGTAAACGAACACCGCACGGAGCGCAGTGCGCGGACTGAAAATGGGAGGTGATCCCTTAACCACCTCCCCACCTTTTTCACTTTCTTTCATTTTCCATTTTCTATCTCTCTCTCCTCTCTTATTTCTCTCAAACAAACCACCAAACAAAAATCATCAAAATCGCAAAATAAACACCTCAAACGACCTCGGATCTTCAAACCCCTTTTACAATAAACGACCACCTCGCGACGATCTACACTTCTACCTTTCCGGAATTTCATTTCGGCGATTTGTAAGTTTCCGACACGACTCCGAAAACTCTCGTTTTTAAGTTTTATAACTTGCTAGCTGTTTGTATAACCTTGTAATGTCCTAAAATGGGTTGGGTAAAAATATTATGCCGATCGATGGCCGGAAAACGCGTTTTTGGGGATGAATTTCCGATCAGACCCCGTACGTCGCATTTGGTCTGGAGCAGATGCGACGTAGCGACCTACGTCGCATTATATCCCCAACGTCGCATACAGCGACGCAGCCTACTACGTCGCATTGACTTGCGAACGTCGCACATAGCGACGCAGACCTTAACGTCGCAAAAACGAACCTACGTCGCATAAGCGACGTAGCACCCTACGTCGCTATTGACTTAGCACTGTTGACCTTAGCGACGTAACCCTTTACGTCGCAAAACTCTTACGTCGCAGCCTACGTCGCAGGCTACGTCGCTAAAAACAGAACCTTCAAAACTCGAAATTTTCAAAGTCAAAGTTACGGTAGCAATTCACTGTAGCAACTATATAATAACCTTTTGAACTATTGTTACAACCGTCACCAACGGGCCGTACGCATTTTCAAAACATACTTCAACACTCAAACAAGTCGTAGTAACTTGTAACAATACAATCAACCAAATCGGGGAAATTTGGACATTAAGTTAGACAAACAATTTCAATGGTAGTCTTTCGAGATACCAATACAATTAATAACAATTCAAGTGTCGTGGACACATTCAGGTTTCAAGTCTTTGGACACCAACACACTGCTAATTACTTCAAGTTTATTAAGTTAAACACATCAGGAATCAGGTGAGTTTCATAGCCCCATTTTCACTACTTTTACCAGGGGTGTGATATTACTGCATCATTTTGTTTTACAAGTAGAACGCAAGTGACAAACTTCAAATACTACATGAGTTTCAAGCTAATCAATTTAAAGTCCTCCATAAGCATAGTCTCTAGTATTTTATAGCGTGAATGTTAGTATATGATATCATATGGGATTGACAATCCTCATCCGGGTTAGCACGCACTAATCGGTCAAACGGATGTATTAGCATTTGGGAAGACGAGTGTTGATTAGGCACTCGTAGGAGGCAAATCAGTTAGGTTTCCTTAATTGGGCCTGACAAATCAGTTAAGCTCAGACTATGTGCTCATGGACAGTATAACTTTTATTTTGCTTAATTGCATTTTAAATTCATTATAAATCTTGCGGTTCTGACAATTATACATTGACTTACAAACCTGTGAGCTCACCAGCGTTTTCGCTGACCCATTTTAGTATATATCACAGGTACCCAGCAGTAGGTTGACTGTACAAGCAGGGATTTCTAGCTCGAGTCAGCATACATACAATTAGAGATTGGACTGCATTATTATATTTTGTAAAAGTAATTATGCCATGTAATCTCTCAATTTCAGGAACCGAGCTAGTGCTATATTATTTTTGATGTAAACGTTCACTTTATTAATACAAGTTTAAAACGACGCATATAGTGGTCGTTCATTATTATCTTTGTGCTTTGTATATTGATTAGTGGCACCCAAATCAAGCTTCCGCAAATCATTAAATTTGGGGGTGTCACAATATACCTCCAACTTCTGGCCACGGTTCAGAATCTGGAACGAAAGTAATAACCGCTTCACCAGTCTGAGGATCAAGTTCCCATTTTACAAGTCTTCTCAGAAAATAATACGGAACTGATTCCAGAGGTATCTCAGTCAAACATTTAGCAGGTGAATAGTGAACTTTAACCATAGGCTTCCTGGTGACTGGATCAATCTTCTTTTTCCACGTATACCGAGTGCCCAACGTCGGTTTCAATTTAGAATATGTCTTTGATAACACTTCCCGACGTAAATTTCTCTGAATAAACTCGGCATAATCATTCTCGAACGGATTAATCAATTTAAGCTGAGCTAATCGATTAATCTCTCCTTTTGGCAACGTACTTAATCTATCAAAACGCATTCTGAAGTACTGAACTCCATCTTCTCTCTTAATCATAAAAAGATTCCTCTGACACTTCCAGCTTTTAATAACCCCGGTATAATTTCGACTAACCCGGTACACTTGACATTTAACTGGAATAGGAACTGGATTTCGTCCCTTAGGCCACCATTTCTTGTTTCTCTCTCTCTTTTCTTCAACAGTTAATTTCTTCGCTGCTGAGTCCGGTGCCTGTGTCTCTGGAGCTGGAGTTGCAGCAGAACTTGATTCTCCATGTTGAGCTTTATCAGAACTCTCATCTTCACTTGAATCAGATTCTATAATCGGTGCACCATCGTAAGCTTCCCCAGATTGTGCATCATCATACGTTTCATATGCATTCAACTGCTCTTCTTCAATCGAAACATCCTCATTCATCTCAAACAAATTCTCTGTTTCTTCCTCAGATCCAACTCTACTGGCCATTCTCTGAATAAACGATAAATCAGCAAATGAGTAGTCAACAGCCAGCGGTCTCGGTTGCCCTGGAATATCATCAACACAAAAATAATCCAAACGAGGAATTGTTTCATTAATATTTTCAATTACAGGGTTGGGATTTACAGACGCAGGTTCACTTGACTCTAAAGTGGGTATCCCAGACCCAGACTCCCCCGAGGCAAGTAACCTGCCTTCCAAAACATTAACCCTAAGCTTCGTTTCCTCAAGCTCCTTAGATTGAACCTTGATCAACGCAGCTTGTTCAGCAATCTTCTCGTCCTGAGCCTCCAGCTTTTGCTTCATCTGCTGCATATCTTCCATAATCTTTTGCATGAATGCTGGAGTCGGTTGAATCTCAAAAGCATCCTGCTGCTGTGGATTGACTGGAGCTCGTGTTGACGAAGAGCGACAAACACGACGACTCGGTCGATAAGTCTCATCAGCAGGATCATCGTCACCTCTAGTTCGTTTCCCAGTATCCCTTGGAGGCACATACTTGCGTCCTTGTCTGATCCGACGCTTAATCCTCAGATATCTGAAAGAATCGGTAATCCTGATACGTTCCATCTCAGAGGGATGCGGAACAGTACCATGAGAATGCTCAGGCGTCGGACCCCCATCCTGAGGTCCTACATTCGCTGTATCTTCAGAATCTGAATTCTCAACCGTTTCATGAGATGCAGGATTGTCCGAGTCAACGTGCCCGAACTGCTCGATGTTCTCCAAAATAGCCTCCACATGCTCCCCCGCAGGTTGAACAGGAATGTTCACAAGGCTGCTGAGGTACCGGAATATCCATATACTGAGGTTCTGGGGGCGGTACATAATTTTCATCAACAATAGCACCGAATAAGGGAACATCCCTTGGTGCCTCGACCCCTTTCTCATACCCTGCACAAATAGTGAAAATCCGACTCATCATCGGTGAAATCTTTAGCTTCTGATCGATATCACCCTGTGCCTGAAGATCCGGATGATGACGATTGATGTGCAACTGAACAAATCGCGGATATAAGATCCATTTCTGATCCCCAGCATTCGCATTATCAACCATAGCCTTGAAGATAAATCCCGAGAAGTTGAACGGCTTGTTGTATACCAATGCAAACATAGCAGAAGCCAGACTTCGACTCATCCCATCCGTTCCACCTTTCCTATTCCCCAAGCAAACAATAATCACATGCATCAAATATCTCCAGACGCGTGTGAGATTCGCTTTTCGATACTGATCAGAGGGAATCCCGGGATATCCTATTCGTTGCATAGCTCCGGTAACGAAAATATGATCAAAACCGACAGGCATATCCGGTTGATCATTCAGCTGTAAAAGTTCCCGAATACTCTGTTCTGTAATAGTGATCTCCGTACCCAGAACGGTAGAGACCAATCGTCTAACGTCGTTTTCAGTAACGACAGTTGCGTTTCTCCAAAAAGGGTTGATCAGATTTCCAAACGCCACAGTGTTATCGGAAATGGCGTGGAATACCCTTGAACGTCTCAAAAACGCGATCATCTGACGATACGGTGCAGCTTTGTCAGAAGTGTCAGTAAGGTAAGCAGCCGTATTATGACGAGCTTCAAAAATCAAAGCCATATCTGCAAAAAAACAGAAACAGATTGCAACTCGAAAAAGGTTAGCAAAAAGGTTACATTTTTAAGAAAACCTTTTCAAACTTCCTGGAACTAGCGACGTAGCCACTTACGTCGCATTAACACAGAGCGACGAAGAACTGTACGTCGCTAAAAATCAAAATAAATTGGAAAGCGATGTAAGGCCTGACGTCGCATAAAATTCGAGCGACGTCAAGGGGGACGTCGCATTTTGCAATTTATTGTGAATTTAATCACTTTAATTAAAAGAGCGACGTAGAGTGGTACGTCGCATCGGACGTCGCAGTAAAAGCGACGTAGGGAAGGGCGACGTAGGAAATTAATAATAATTAATTAAAGCGACGTAGGCCACGACGTCGCAGCGTACGTCGCACTGACGAACAGGCGTCCCCAACCCAGAAACCCTAATTTTCAATTTTAGGGGTTTTCAAAATCAAACGCACTACCAGGTGCGGCTAAAGATGGTGATCACAGAAATATAAATTATAACCAGTAATTTACACGATACACCATCTAATTTATCCGAAACCCGAAACCCTTTTAACCCGGAACACATAGATAGCCATTATACATAATTTACACGGTGAAAAGAGGTAAAATCGGTACCTAAGTGTGCGGAATAACGAGTAGATCAAAACTACGTAAGTGAATCGGAATGAAAACGGCTACAAATCACGAAAATTGATCGAAAATTGCTACGTCGCAAATCGCCACTGGTACGTCGCAGGCTACGTCGCACGTGAATAGTGTGACATGTTATGTCGCAGTTGAGACTATATATAGTCTAACCCTACATGCGACGTAGACTGGGACGTCACAGGCGACGTAGAATGGGACGTCGCATAAAACATTTTTGATCCAATTTTGAATTTTTCAAACCGTTTACTCGTTATTTTAGCAAATAATTTCCAAATAACTCGTGACTTGGGAAAAATAAATTAGAATAAAAATAAAGCATAAAAACTAAAAAAAAATCCTTTTGGTATTTTCTTTAATATTACAAAAAGTAAAAAATTAACAAAATAAAATTACTAACACTTTATTTTTGGTGACGGAGTTGCGTTGTCTGATTAGGGATCATATCGGAATAACATGCATTTATTAGGAATAGTAAGTGTTATTTCGATCATCAGTATATTTGTCAACTTTAAATTTACGTGGCACATTTAAAATACCTTTTATAAAAATTATTTCAAGACGATTATTAGTATTGTTTGTCCACCTAAACACGTTACATCCGTGTCTGTGAGTTAACCCTTTTCTTGTTAGTATGAATATTTCACCGTGGTCCCCACCATAGATATACCCCTATAACTTAGACATGAACATAGTTTCCAAATTTAGAAAGAATATAAGAGAATCAATTTTAAGAATCAAGCCAGCGGTGACAGGTCTGTACTTGCGTACAACAGAGCAACATAACTTGATTCAGGTGTAAGCAAAACCAAACGCAGTCAAACCAAATTTGTGGCGACCTTGTTTAGTATCTTAAATTTAAGACTTTGCAAGTGCATTGACTCACGTTTGCTTAGTTTTGAGAGTAAGCTGAATTGAGACCAGGTCTGCACTTACGTATAACAGAGGAAACAATCAGCATACTCCCCCAAAAGATCTCAGATATACGATCCAAAAATAGAAATATGTCAAGCTATGCTAAGGAATTAAGACTTAGAGTCGTACATCACAAGGTGTTTACCACATGATCATAGACATGTATTTAAATGACTTCTTAATATCTCAGAGACCGGTGTGTACCATGCCTACCAATACATCGTATGATGAAGATAATTTAGATAAAAACTGTTTTAAGTGTATCAGATAAACCTACTGACACATCCAAGATAAACCTTAAAATTCCATTTTGTGCATGTCACCCGATGTACTATCATATCCCAAGTTGTTTACAGACACAACTTCAACGTCTATTTTAAAAATGTAGCAACCTTGCGTTTTCTTTAATACTAAAGAGTATAAAGAGTGGCTGTTGCCATTTTTTTTTTTTTTTTTAAATTGAATTTAAAAACTTAAAAATCCAAGTCACACATCATTTCTTCGACTGAAAGAACCTTAAACCTATCAGATTGACCAGTTCAATAAAACGTGATCGCAAAAAGGCTTTTGTGAAAAGGTCCGCACACTGCTTAAGGGTCTCTATATGTACGACATCTATAAGGTGTTTCTCAAAGCAATCCCGTATGAAGTGGAACCTAAGTTCAATATGTTTGGTCTTAGAGTGCTGTACGGGATTGTGAGTTATAGATATAGCAGCTGTATTATCAATGTAAATAGGAGTCATAGAGAGATTGAACCCGTAATCACGCAGCTGATGTTGAATCCAGAGAACCTGAGAACAGCAACTTGCAGCAGCAACATACTCGGCTTCAGCTGTGGAAATAGCAACCGCAGTCTGCTTTTTGCACTGCCAAGAAACTAAGCGCGATCCAAGGAACTGACATCCTCCAGTGGTTGACTTCATATCTATCTTGCAGCCACCAAGATCCGAATCCGAATAGGCAGTTAACTCAAAGTTTTTCTCGTTTGAATACCATAGACCCAGAGATGGCCTAAAAGCAAGATATCCAAAAATGCGTTTTACTGCCTTCATATGAGACACCTTCGGATTTGCTTGAAATCGTGAGCAGAGTGAAACAGCAAACACTATATCTGGTCTTGAGGCAGTCAGGTACATGAGAGAGCCTATCATTGAGCGATAGTCTTTCTCCTTGCAATCTGCATCGTCCTCATTAGGTCCAAGATTGTGTCTTGCTTCAATTGGAGTGCCGTAGTGTTTACTGTTGAGCAATTCATACCGCTTTAACATGTCAGTGACATATTTTGACTGGTGGATATAAATTCCATTGTCAGATTGCTCAACTTATAGTCCCAGAAAGAACGTGAGTTCCCCCATAGCACTCATTTCAAACTCAGATTTCATCAGTCTTTCAAAATCCTTGCATAACTGATCATTAGTTGATCCAAAAATTATGTCGTCCACATAGACCTGCACAAGTAACAGATCCGCTCCTTCCCGTTTGATGAAAAGCGTGCTATCAATCTGTCCTCTATCAAAACCATTCTTCAGCAAGTACTTGGCAAGTCGCTCATACCAAAGTCGAGGAGATTGATGAAGACCATACAAAGCTTTCTTCAGCTTGCAAACATGATTAGGGTGCTTTGGGTCTTCAAAACCAGGAGGCTGACACACATAAATCACTGCGTCAACATCTCCGTATAGAAAAGCACACTTTACGTCAAGTTGATACACGCTGAATCCTTTAAAAGAAGCATAGGCTAGAAAAATCCGAATTGATTCCAAACGAGCGACAGGAGCGAAAACTTCATCATAGTCAATACCTTCTAGTTGACTATATCCTTGAACTACCAGATGTCACACCCCAAAAATCCATAATTGTGTTTATTTAATGTTTAGCGGAAGCAAGTTAAGATTAGCGGAAGCATCTTAATTTAAACAGTTTAACAGCGGGGTGATGACTTATCAATTGTGCATTCATCTTATCAGAGCATATGATCATACAGAACATAATATATAAAGGATGCCAATTTAAAATAGTTATTACAAAAGTAATACGACTATGTAAGTCGTACAGTAATAATAAAGTTTAAAACATTTAAGTTTTACAATACATATGTTAAAATGAGATTTCATGAGTATAACTGCAATGTCTGCAGTAATACAGAGGAAATCCTCAAAAGCTGTCCCATAAAGTATGGCATCCTAAGTAGTCCAGGGTTGTCCATCCTGAATGCATGCGATTCTTACTTACGTAGCTAATTTCCTGTAAAACATAGAAAGAAAGTCGTCAACAAATATGTTGAGTGAATTCACAGGTTTTGTATAAATATGTGGTATGTTATACCATTTATGTTTAAGTTATTGAAATGTTATTCAATAAAAGTTTGCAGGTTTTTGCAAAATATAAGATAGTAGGGTTGTTACCCTAAAATATAGTTTTATGTGGGTTGTTACCCAAGATGTATGTCTGGTTGTTTACCAGAATATAAATATAATCAGTACGTATACTGAAATAAAACAGTTGTAGGATATGTTCATCCTAATAATAATTGTGGGAAATGCTTAGACTATAATCCCCTGAAAGGTGAGCTAAACCTCGCAGGTTAAAGTAACGCGACCTAACCCTATAACCAAACCACAACCAAAACTTATGTTTCTTGCCTAAAGGACAGTTAAGTATACGCTCCATCCACAGGAGGGTCGTCACGGCAATAGTACTATTCGTATACTCAGTGGCTAGAGTCACCTAGCAAATGGTTATAGTCTGCATGACATAAGGTCTTTCATGCACACATTCTCAAGTCTGGTCCGTACTAGGATCTGTTGTCTAATTCCCAAAACAGTTGTGAAATAATATTTCATATCAAATAGTTGTATAAAGCAATAAAGCATTTATATAATTTGCTGCATATGCTTGCATGCAGTTTCTATGTTTACACCCCTATGTTTAAAACAGAAAACATTTGTAAAGTAGGGGCTGTGAACTCACGGTAGTTTGATCGGTATGAAAGCTAGCAGCCAAACAGATAACAGCCCAAGGTATGTTAACCTATACAATAAATATATTAACATAAGTACGTTTGATTTGTTTTAATCACTTATGTTAACAGTTTGTTTGTTTGAAGAAATGGTTGATTTCTTTATAATGTAAGTCGTTGTATTTGTTGGTGACATTGAGTAGAAATATTTTTATTATTTCTTTCATCGTATACTTGGTTAAGTATATAAACCAATATGTAATTGTTTATTTAACAGAAGGTCGTTTTGTTTCCATTTGTACATATACTTTGTATATAGTTGTTCGTATAATTTGAACGTTATTCAAATATCATTGTTTGTACATATATTTGTTTTATATATGTATTCGTATGTAAATATACTTGTTGTACATTATTAAGTTGTACGTTTGTTAAACGTTTAATTCATCGTGTACATATTTTTGTGAATATATATTCCTAATTGTCAAATGTATATATGATTAATCGATACGTTGTGTACATATATCAAAATATATATGTTTAATAAATACATTGTTCATGTATATCAAAATGTATATAAGTTTTCATTTGTTTTAAGAAAACGTATACGTTTGTGTCTATATATATCGTGTGTCCTCGAATATATGTATATATATTGTAATACGTTGTTTCGTATTTAAAACGTGTCGAGTTTTATTTGTTATATAAAACTTGATAATATATTTATTCCATTTAATAAATGTCATTTGTCTTTAATATTGTTACGTTTGTTTAATACGTGTTAAAAGTTTAAATGTCCCAATTGTAATCGTTTTTCCCAAAACGTATAATTTACAAAGTTCGTATTCATATATATGTTTATATATATATCGTTCGTTCGTTCGTACGAGTTTAAATAGTCCAAAATCCGTGTCTCGGATATACCACAATAATGTTTTATTGATAGTTTACATTGTCTCGTAAATGTATCGTAACAATTGTATTCGTTAACGAAATCGTTTGTTGAACAATTAAAGTCAAAGTGTTGACCAGAGGTGGGAATCCGCCGGATTCTATTTGAATACGCCGGATCCAATAATAAAATGGGGAATCCGCCGGATTCACATGAATCCGCCGGATTCGTTTGAGTTTAAGTGGATCCGCCGGATCTAACCACTGAGCCGCCGGATCGGTTTATAAATGGAAGGATCCGCCGGATCTATCCATGATCCGCCGGATCGTATTGTTTTATACACGGTCCATTACTCGTTCATCGTTCATATGTGTGCGTGTTCGAAGTTAGGATCCGCCGGATCACTTTATGATCCGCCGGATCATAGGTGTCTTTTACTCGGTCATCGAAGTTTAAACGATCGCGATGTGCGGGTCGGACACGGGAATCCGTCGGATTCCCTTGAATCCGCCGGATTCGTTGTGTTTTCAGTAGAGGATCCGCCGGATCATGAGGTGATCCGCCGGATCAAGCTTCGTTTTGCAGGCTCTGTTCGTTACAGAGCATTCATATGCTCGATCTTTTTAGCTTCAAATCATTTGTACATCAAACCCAAACGTTTATATCCACAATATATAGCATTTTAACAACTTATTACATCATTATAACATGTTTTCATGTAACGATTTTGGTTTTGTAGTTTTGGTTTTTATAAACCATTTTCAAGAATCAACCATAATTCTTTCATGTATATGTGTTATATACTTTGATTATGATGTATTTACAAGTCATATAACGAATTTGAAGTAAAGAAATCAAAAATATAAAAGTTCCTTACAAAGTGAAAAGTGGTGAGGATGATGAATGAGCTGATGATGATGATGAGTTGATCCTAGTTCTGAGCTTGATGTTCTCCACAGAAGAAGCAAAGGAGAAATGAAGGTGATGATGAATTATTGATGTATGTGTGTTTTTGTGAGATCACAGAGAAAAGAACGGAGGAAGTGATATATTTCAAACGAGTATGGGTTGAAGCAGAGACGGTCTCCTCAATTATTTGAGTTTGGTGGCCGGTTTGTGTACTACAATTTCGAGTACGGGTATAATTATAGCAATATAAATGTAAACATTTTATATTTTTATTTTGTAGATGTTCTCCTGGTTCGTTATTTATAATCAGAATAATGATGTTATCATTATTTTAAAACGTTGTACAATTTTGTACATTTTACTGCGCGTACGTAATTGAGCGCCAAATTTCAGTTAATTTAGGATTTCATAATTTTGAAGTATTGTTCTAAATACTTTACAACGAGTTAGAAAATTAACACTTTTCATATTTGGACCTTTTATGTACGTTTTAGAATTGTTTCTGTTCGTTTATAATACGTTTTATGTTAAACGTATATTTAGACCGTTGTATCTATATGTTATAGATATATAAATACTCGTAATTAATAATTTCATTATTAATTATTTTTGTATCACGAAACTTTTGTTATTTATTTTTGTCGGGTTCTTTCCGATATATTTGTACGTAACTTTTAATACTTACGTATTACGTTTTACTTTTTGTTTAAAAGTACTGGGCTTGCTAGGCTTACATCACATCAAATAGTTTTGTTAAAACTAAATCAGGAAATTAGCGTAAGAATGCACATGCTTAAATGTTAATTAATACCTAATTTTGAGAGTTGTCACATTCTCCCCCCGTTAGGGAAATCTCGTCCCGAGATTTAATTTGTGTCGTGAGTCGTGGTCACGGGTTCAAATAAATGGGGATACTTCTTGCGTATCTCGTCCTCACGTTCCCAGGTGAACTCTGGGCCTCTTTTCGAGTTCCATCGAATTTTGACAAGTTTGATCCGACTGTTGCGGAGTTTCTGCGTTTTCGTATCCTCTACTTCAAGCGGTTCCTCCACGAAGTTGAGTTTTGCGTCAACGTAGATTTCGTCGGGAGGTATGATTAACGCTTCGTCGGATATACACTTCTTAAAATTAGTCACGTGAAATGTGTCGTGAATATTACTAAGTTCTTGCGGAAGTTTAAGCTTATAAGCTACAGGACCAATCCTTTCTAGGATCTCAAAAGGTCCGATGTAACGTGGATTTAATTTACCGCGTTTTCCAAATCGCACAACTCCTTTCCAAGGAGATACTTTGAGTAGTACTCTGTCACCGACTTGAAACTCTAAAGGTTTTCGTCTATTGTCCGCATAACTCTTTTGTCGGTCTCGTGCTGTTTTCAATCGATTAAGCACTTGAGATATTTTGTCCGTTGTCTCTTGGACTATCTCAGGACCTGATAATTGTCTGTCATCCATATCTGCCCAACAGAGTGGGGATCGGCACTTGCATCCGTACAACGCCTCAAAAGGTGCCATTTGTATGCTCGTATGATAACTATTGTTGTACGAGAATTCAGCTAAAGGGAGATGAACATCCCAGTTTCCTCCGAAATCAATCACGCATGCTCGTAGTAAGTCCTCAAGCGTTTGTATCGTTCGCTCGCTTTGACCATCGGTTTGTGGATGGTAGGCGGTACTCATGTCGAGTCTAGTGCCTAAAGCTTGTTGCAATGTTTGCCAGAAGCGAGAGGTGAAACGTGCATCTCTATCAGAGATGATGGACAATGGAACTCCATGTCTAGAAACAACTTCCTTTATGTAAATTCTAGACAGCTTTTCCATCTTATCCGTTTCCTTAATGGCAAGAAAGTGAGCTGACTTTGTCAGTCGGTCGACAATCACCCATATGGAGTCCATTCCAGATGATGTTTTCGGTAACTTGGTGATGAAATCCATCGTGATGTGTTCCCATTTCCATTTGGGCAACTCTGGTTGTTGTAAAAGCCCGGACGGCTTTTGGTATTCAGTCTTAACTTTTGCACAAGTCAGACATCTACTAACATAGGTGGCAATGTCTCTTTTCATGCCAGGCCACCAGTAAAATCCTTTCAAATCGTGATACATCTTATCTGCACCAGGATGTATCGAGTAATTGGACTTATGAGCTTCGTCCAATACTAGGCTACGTAGCTCATCAACACAAGGAATCCAAATTCGATTCATGAAGTACAATACTCCATTTTCCTTAGACTCCATTTGCTTCTCCATCCCCTTGAGGGACTCGTCCTTCATACGTTCTGGAGTAAAGGCTGCTTGTTGAGCATCACGAATTTGGGTAATCAGATCCAAGTGGATTGTCAGTCCTAAGGCTCGAACTCTTCGAGGTTTCACTCTTTCTTTACGACTCAAGGCATCCGCTACTACATTAGCTTTGCCTGGATGGTACTTGATTTCACAGTCGTAATCATTCAGCAATTCAACCCAACGTCTTTGTCTCATGTTGAGTTCCTTCTGGTCAAATATATGTTGGAGACTTTTGTGATCGGTGAAGATCGTACATTTCGTACCGTATAGGTAATGTCTCCAAATCTTAAGTGCAAAAACGACAGCTCCTAGCTCTAAGTCATGTGTCGTATAGTTCTTCTCGTGAATCTTCAATTGACGAGATGCATATGCAATGACTTTGTCGTTTTGCATTAACACGCAACCTAATCCTTGATGTGAGGCATCACAGTAGACAACAAAGTTTTCTACTCCTTCTGGTAAGGACAGGATAGGTGCGGTGCTCAATTTCTCTTTCAGCAGTTGAAAAGCATTCTCTTGCTTCTCGCCCCAATCAAACTTCTTGTCTTTTTGCGTTAGGGCGGTAAGTGGCTGAGCTATTTTCGAGAAATTCCCAATGAACCTTCGGTAGTAACCGGCTAACCCAAGAAATTGTCGTATTTCAGTTGGGGTTTTTGGGGCTTCCCAATTCTTAATTGCCTCTATTTTGGATGGGTCCACATGAATTCCTTTGCTATTGATCACATGACCAAGGAAATGGACCTCACGCATCCAAAACTCGCATTTAGAGAACTTTGCATAAAGCTTCTCTTTCTCAAGTAATTCAAGAATCAGCCTCAGATGTCGTTCATGGTCTTCCTTTGTTCGCGAGTATATCAAGATATCGTCAATGAACACGATGACGAACTTATCAAGGTAAGGTTTACATACTCTATTCATTAGATCCATGAACACTGCTGGCACATTCGTTAGCCCGAATGGCATAACCAGGAACTCGTAATGACCATATCGAGTCCTAAACGCAGTCTTAGGGATATCTTCATCCCGTACCTTCAGTTGATGGTAACCCGATCTCAAGTCGATCTTTGAGTAATAACTTGACCCTTGCAGCTGGTCAAACAAGTCATCGATGCGGGGTAATGGGTATCGGTTCTTAATCGTCACTTTGTTCAGTTCTCGATAATCGATACACATCCGCATTGATCCATCCTTCTTTTTGACGAACAACACCGGAGCTCCCCACGGTGAAAAGCTCGGTCGGATGAACCCTAAATCCAACAGTTCTTGTAACTGTGCAGACAGTTCCTGTATTTATGATGGAGCTAGACGGTAAGGTGCACGAGCAATTGGTGCAGCTCCCGGCACTAAGTCGATATGAAATTCAACCTGCCGTGGAGGTGGTAACCCTGGTAGCTCGTCAGGAAATACTCCTGGGTATTCGAGTACTACGGCCACGTCGTCTATGCGTCGCTCCTCGGTTTTCTTATCCACAACATGTACCAAAAATGCTTGGTACCCTTTTCGTAGATACTTATTTGCCTTCATGCATGTAATCGTTTTCACTGCACGATTACTCTTTTCTCCTTGAATCATCAACATTTCTTCTGATGGTAAAGGTAACCGTACAATCTTCTTATGACAGATGATTTCCGCGCGGTTTAGTGATAACCAATCCATGCCAACCACTATATCGAAGCTCCCTAGTTCTACCGGTAGTAAGTCTATCTTGAAAGAATGACCTTCTAATGTTAAGGAACATCCTGGTACTATTTCTCCTGATCTGTGGTGCCAGTCCATACACATAGCGTTCAATACGCTTGTACTCAGGTGTTACCATATGTGGCACAAGACGAGCTAGTTCTTGGAACCTAGTTCTGTAACCAGTGATATCAGCACCGATCATAGCAATGTTCCACAGCTCAGTCTCAATTTTCTGCATCTCACTGCGAGGGCAGAATTCTTCCATCATCATACGCTTCAATGTTTCCCATGTCATGGAATAAGCAGCTGGTCGTCCCATCGACTGAACTTGACTGTTCCACCAAGTCAAAGCTTTATCAGCTAGTGTGCAGGCAACATACTTTACCGCAGTGTCTGGTAGACAATCACTAATGTCCAACACTGAATCCATCTTTTCTATCCAGTGTATAATACCAATAGCACCTTCAGTGCCACAGAAGGGAGGTGGTTTACAAGCCTGAAATGTCTTATATGAACACCCTTTGCGGTTATTCACAACAGTCTCAACAATAACAGGGGTCAATCCACTGTTATTAATCCCAGTCTCACGGTTTCGACTTGCCTCATACTCGACAATACCTTCAGCTATGCGTCTAGCTATCAACTGCTCAGTAGTTTCCTCAGTGTTAGGTGGTGGAATGGTTTCAGATGTAGGAGGTACAGTTGTTTTCTGACTGTTCCTAGTAATTCGTCGTTTTAGCGGCATGGTTCAGTTCTGCTATGAATAAAATGCAGAAGTCAATGCCAAGATAATGAATGTAATGAACAAGATTTCACATTGTCTATCAACTGAATAGTATGAAGAATTTGAAAGAATAAGGTTTCACATTGTATATCGCACGACTTTGAAACACCCATATGTACTTTGTACAATATAATCACGTTGGCCAGGCGTCATTATATAATGCCAAATACATATTTCTTTTCATCATCGTTTAAGTGCAATCAATGTGTTATGGAATTCAAGATATAATCAATATTTCAAAGTGTGGTAGGTTTCAAAGTTGTAAGAAATGTTTTCAACGATCCCTAAATGGAAATTTTCCATCACACATATATAGAAATGAATATCATTCGCACGAAATTTCGAATCGAACCTAAGTTATATTATACATTAACTAGAACGTACTTATATCGTTTCATTACAAAACTTGATGATATCTTCTATATCCATCAAGAGTGATTTCCAATACAATAAAAGTTGCTACAGTACTAATTAGACTAAACTTAGCTACACTTAGATCCTAACAAAACAATTATATTCCTACGACAGTTCTTCATCAGTTCTTTATTAAGCTATCTTTAGCTATGTTCTCTGTCGTAGTGCAGTTCTTTTCCTTTCACTCCTGGTCCAGGTTAGGAGAGGAGTAATGCGTTTCTAGCATAGTCTTATATCGCAGAGTCGTATGACAGATCACCTCATTCTCAGTTGAGCATTTGCTCAGACGTTTAATCCAAGTCTTGACTCTTTTCTTGCGATCACTAGCTACTTTCTTCCAGAAGCGAATTCTATCCCTAACTCGGACAGACATAGGCCTCTTTAGGATTCTCAACTCAGTTTCATAGTTCTTGCATTTAGATGCAAGTTCCCAGTTTTGACCATCTAGCTCTTCAGCTTGGTCTCTAACTCTCTCATATTCCTCTATGTCAATCAATCCAAAGTGGTGGTTTTCAATTTCTTCTTCCACAAGTTCCACTATCGGAATTGTTTCGATATCGACATATACATATTGTATCTGCTCGTCAATGGTTAAGTCATCATCTGATGAGTACTCACTTATGATAGGTTCTGTCATTTTTCCAGTTTCAAGGAATCTATAGGTTACAAAGACATATTTCAGTATCCACAGTTATGTATTCTCTATTGTCAATATATAATCCAATCATAACGCACAGTAACATAAACAATAATAATAAACCAAATACATATGTCATATCATATAACTGATCATAGTTAGTTCACAAGTTTTTATACAAAACATGATGGATCTATCCTAGACATCCATCGATCCAAAGACAAATCAAAGCATGACGGGTCTGTCTACACACCGTCGATCCAAATGATATACAAAACATGACAGGTCTGTCTATACCCGTCGAACCAAAGTTCCAAGTCTAATACATAGTATATATACAATCCTAAGTAGGCACAACTCGCCATAAATAGGTCTAACGGAAATACGGTAGAAATGATCCCACGGCTGTCCTCAACACAGCAATCACCACACAAACACCAACCATAAACCCTGCAATCCTAACACGTCTCTCAAGTGTCCTCACACGAGCACGTGCGGACTCAGCTATCTCCTGGGCAGTAAACACATGGTTCAACAGAAAGTGATGATGCTCATGCATACCAGCCATGTCCCCATACAGACGGGTGATCTCATCCTGTACCTGTCCAAGGTGAGAACCCCTGCTAGAAGTAATACAGAACAATGTACGCATAACAGCAACTAATGTAGGAATAGTCTGCTCTACCGACTCTCCAGTGGTAGGCAATGGAGCTGGGGGTCATGATGACTCTCCTGTCTCAAATGTGGAGGGAAAACCCTCTAATGACCTCCAGTGTCTCAACATAGGAGTCATCCACTCTAGATGAACAAACCTGGGTGCCATCTGTGGAGACTCAACAGACTCGTCCGCCGATGCTAACGGACCAATAGGAAGATCTCGGACACACATCCTCGGTGTCCTCCTAGATACAGGCCTGCGAGAAGTCTCAGCAGCCTGATGGTGAATACCTGTAATAGTAGGGATAACCTCATGTGCTGTCGGTGGTGGTGCTATGTAAGCGTCACTGGTGTCATCTGACATATTTCTCAAATGAACAGATGCCTCATCCTCTACAGTGATCGCGGGACCCTCAAAAGTAGCCTCAGTCGGCTCTTCATCCGAAGCATAAACATGGTAAACTGATTGACTAGACATACTGTGACAAGGAAATTGTGTGTGACGTGTCAGTCGTATGTTAGATGTATGCAAACGTATGTATGTATGAATGCATGAATGTTCTAGCCAAGGCTATAGTCTAGGTCTCTAAGGTTTTCAGTCACCTAAAGACTTCTAGTTCGCTATAACCAATGGCTCTGATACCAAGTCTGTCGCACCCCAAAAATCCATAATTGTGTTTATTTAATGTTTAGCGGAAGCAAGTTAAGATTAGCAGAAGCATCTTAATTTAAACAGTTTAACAGCGGGGTGATGACTTATCAATTGTGCATTCATCTTATCAGAGCATATGATCATACAGAACATAATATATAAAGGATGCCAATTTAAAATAGTTATTACAAAAGTAATACGACTATGTAAGTCGTACAGTAATAATAAAGTTTAAAACATTTAAGTTTTACAATACATATGTTAAAATGAGATTTCATGAGTATAACTGCAATGTCTGCAGTAATACAGAGGAAATCCTCAAAAGCTGTCCCATAAAGTATGGCATCCTAAGTAGTCCAGGGTTGTCCATCCTGAATGCATGCGATTCTTACTTACGTAGCTAATTTCCTGTAAAACATAGAAAGAAAGTCGTCAACAAATATGTTGAGTGAATTCACAGGTTTTGTATAAATATGTGGTATGTTATACCATTTATGTTTAAGTTATTGAAATGTTATTCAATAAAAGTTTGCAGGTTTTTGCAAAATATAAGATAGTAGGGTTGTTACCCTAAAATATAGTTTTATGTGGGTTGTTACCCAAGATGTATGTCTGGTTGTTTACCAGAATATAAATATAATCAGTACGTATACTGAAATAAAACAGTTGTAGGATATGTTCATCCTAATAATAATTGTGGGAAATGCTTAGACTATAATCCCCTGAAAGGTGAGCTAAACCTCGCAGGTTAAAGTAACGCGACCTAACCCTATAACCAAACCACAACCAAAACTTATGTTTCTTGCCTGAAGGACAGTTAAGTATACGCTCCATCCACAGGAGGGTCGTCACGGCAATAGTACTATTCGTATACTCAGTGGCTAGAGTCACCTAGCAAATGGTTATAGTCTGCATGACATAAGGTCTTTCATGCACACATTCTCAAGTCTGGTCCGTACTAGGATCTGTTGTCTAATTCCCAAAACAGTTGTGAAATAATATTTCATATCAAACAGTTGTATAAAGCAATAAAGCATTTATATAATTTGCTGCATATGTTTGCATGCAGTTTCTATGTTTACACCCCTATGTTTAAAACAGAAAACATTTGTAAAGTAGGGGCTGTGAACTCACGGTAGTTTGCTCGGTATGAAAGCTAGCAGCCAAACAGATAACAGCCCAAGGTATGTTAACCTATACAATAAATATATTAACATAAGTACGTTTGATTTGTTTTAATCACTTATGTTAACAGTTTGTTTGTTTGAAGAAATGGTTGATTTCTTTATAATGTAAGTCGTTGTATTTGTTGGTGACATTGAGTAGAAATATTGTTATTATTTCTTTCATCGTATACTTGGTTAAGTATATAAACCAATATGTAATTGTTTATTTAACAGAAGGTCGTTTTGTTTCCATTTGTACATATACTTTGTATATAGTTGTTCGTATAATTTGAACGTTATTCAAATATCATTGTTTGTACATATATTTGTTTTATATATGTATTCGTATGTAAATATACTTGTTGTACATTATTAAGTTGTACGTTTGTTAAACGTTTAATTCATCGTGTACATATTTTTGTGAATATATATTCCTAATTGTCAAATGTATATATGATTAATCGATACGTTGTGTACATATATCAAAATATATATGTTTAATAAATACATTGTTCATGTATATCAAAATGTATATAAGTTTTCATTTGTTTTAAGAAAACGTATACGTTTGTGTCTATATATATCGTGTGTCCTCGAATATATGTATATATATTGTAATACGTTGTTTCGTATTTAAAACGTGTCGAGTTTTATTTGTTATATAAAACTTGATAATATATTTATTTCATTTAATAAATGTCATTTGTCTTTAATATTGTTACGTTTGTTTAATACGTGTTAAAAGTTTAAATGTCCCAATTGTAATCGTTTTTCCCAAAACGTATAATTTACAAAGTTCGTATTCATATATATGTTTATATATATATCGTTCGTTCGTTCGTACGAGTTTAAATAGTCCAAAATCCGTGTCTCGGATATACCACAATAATGTTTTATTAATAGTTTACATTGTCTCGTAAATGTATCGTAACAATTGTATTCGTTAACGAAATCGTTTGTTGAACAATTAAAGTCAAAGTGTTGACCAGAGGTGGGAATCCGCCGGATTCTATTTGAATCCGCCGGATCCAATAATAAAATGGGGAATCCGCCGGATTCACATGAATCCGCCGGATTCACATGAATCCGCCGGATTCGTTTGAGTTTAAGTGGATCCGCCGGATCTAACCACTGAGCCGCCGGATCGGTTTATAAATGGAAGGATCCGCCGGATCTATCCATGATCCGCCGGATCGTATTGTTTTATACATGGTCCATTACTCGTTCATCGTTCATATGTGTGCGTGTTCGAAGTTAGGATCCGCCGGATCACTTTATGATCCGCCGGATCATAGGTGTCTTTTACTCGGTCATCGAAGTTTAAACGATCGCGATGTGCGGGTCGGACACGGGAATCCACCGGATTCCCTTGAATCCGCCGGATTCGTTGTGTTTTCAGTAGAGGATCCGCCGGATCATGAGGTGATCCGCCGGATCAAGCTTCGTTTTGCAGGCTCTGTTCGTTACAGAGCATTCATATGCTCGATCTTTTTAGCTTCAAATCATTTGTACATCAAACCCAAACGTTTATATCCACAATATATAGCATTTTAACAACTTATTACATCATTATAACATGTTTTCATGTAACGATTTTGGTTTTGTAGTTTTGGTTTTTATAAACCATTTTCAAGAATCAACCATAATTCTTTCATGTATATGTGTTATATACTTTGATTATGATGTATTTACAAGTCATATAACGAATTTGAAGTAAAGAAATCAAAAATATAAAAGTTCCTTACAAAGTGAAAAGTGGTGAGGATGATGAATGAGCTGATGATGATGATGAGTTGATCCTGGTTCTGAGCTTGATGTTCTCCACAGAAGAAGCAAAGGAGAAATGAAGGTGATGATGAATTATTGATGTATGTGTGTTTTTGTGAGATCACAGAGAAAAGAACGGAGGAAGTGATATATTTCAAACGAGTATGGGTTGAAGCAGAGACGGTCTCCTCAATTATTTGAGTTTGGTGGCCGGTTTGTGTACTACAATTTCGAGTACGGGTATAATTATAGCAATATAAATGTAAACATTTTATATTTTTATTTTGTAGATGTTCTCCTGGTTCGTTATTTATAATCAGAATAATGATGTTATCATTATTTTAAAACGTTGTACAATTTTGTACATTTTACTGCGCGTACGTAATTGAGCGCCAAATTTCAGTTAATTTAGGATTTCATAATTTTGAAGTATTGTTCTAAATACTTTACAACGAGTTAGAAAATTAACACTTTTCATATTTGGACCTTTTATGTACGTTTTAGAATTGTTTCTGTTCGTTTATAATACGTTTTATGTTAAACGTATATTTAGACCGTTGTATCTATATGTTATAGATATATAAATACTCGTAATTAATAATTTCATTATTAATTATTTTTGTATCACGAAACTTTTGTTATTTATTTTTGTCGGGTTCTTTCCGATATATTTGTACGTAACTTTTAATACTTACGTATTACGTTTTACTTTTTGTTTAAAAGTACTGGGCTTGCTAGGCTTACATCACATCAAATAGTTTTGTTAAAACTAAATCAGGAAATTAGCGTAAGAATGCACATGCTTAAATGTTAATTAATACCTAAATTGGAGAGTTGTCACACCAGACGGGCTTTATTTCGAATAACCGCCCCACGATCATCCATTTTGTTACGGTAAACCCAACGAGTACCCGTCAAGTGAGCACCCTTGGGTAGAGGAACAATTTCCCAAACGTTCATCTTGTTTATTTGCTGTAGTTCCTCCTGCATAGCCTCGACCCAAGATGGATCCTTTAAGGCTTGTTCAACCTTTTTAGGTTCAATTTGAGACAAATGACATGAATCGATATGAGCTATAAGTCCCAAAAGCTGCTGAGCTGAAGTCTGCTTTGCTTGTTGACGTGTTTGAACAGATGCATGAGGATCACCAATGATATTATCAATGGGGTGATCCTTATGTATACGAGTTTCTGGTATGGCACTTGGCACAAGATTCACACCCAGATTGTTCAAATCTCCTTCAGTTTCGGGAGTAGCAGCAGACTCAGGAGAGGCTAACTCTTCTTCTTCTCCTTCATCTTCAGGAAAAAATAAGTTAGAGTAGGCCATTGTTTCTTCCATTTCATCTTCTTCTTGAGGTTCCTCTAAAGGAGGCATGTTTGGATCATATGGAAGCTCCTTTGTGTAGTTATAAACTGTTTTAGAAGGAGCAGCCGAAGATGATGGAGTAGGAGATGGTGTAGATGGTGGTGATTTGGTAGTTGTTTGTGGTTGTGTGGGTTTTGTTTGTGAAGGTGTAGGTGTAGGTGTAGGTTGTGGAGGTGTAGGATTAGTCGGTGGAGGTGCGGGTGTTGCATTGGGAGATGGGTCGGATGATTTATTATTAACAGGTGTATCTTGAGTAAGATCAAGTCCATGAAGTATAGAAACCAATTCTTCCGTTTCATCCTCTTCCGGAATATTGAAAGAGTTGAAGAGGTTTCCATAGTTGAAAAACCAATCCGGACCCGTTCCTTGAGGAGGTTCCGTATACCTTAAACATTTCACTTCAAAATGCTCCTCAATCTGATTCGTTGATTTGTTAAAGACTCTTTTGTTCGGAGAGTTGACTGAATATCCAAGAAAAATCCCTTCAACAGCTTTATCACCAAACTTAGAGACCTTATCTTTTGTAATCATGATCAGGCATGGACACCCAAATGGTTCTAGGAACTGCAGATTTGGCTTACGGTTATTGAAAAGTTCATAACACGTTTTGTTCCTTTTCTTAACCGTGAGCACTCTATTGAGAACATAACAGGCAGTATTAACTGCCTCAGCCCAGAATATGATTGGTAATTTAGAGTCAGCTAACATAGTCCGAGCTGTCTCGATGATTGTCCTGTTCTTCCTTTCTGCGACTCCATTCTGTTGCGGAGTCCTCGGAGCACTGAATTGATGCTCAATACCTCTTGTAGCGCAAAACAATTCGAGAGTTGAGTTCTTAAATTCAGTTCCATTATCGCTGCGTATCCTTTTCACCTTCAAGTTGCACAGATTTGCCAACTTGTCCAACAAATACACCAGAATCTTAGGAGTTTCCCCCTTTGTGGTCAAAAAGTAAACCCACGAAAACCTTGAGTAATCATCAGTAACTACCAAGCAGTAAGACCGACCACCAATGCTCTTTATAGAGACTGGACCGAAAAGATCCACATGCAGTAGTTCCAATGGGGCATTTATGGAATTCACCTGCTTAGACTTATGGGACTTCTTACGTAACTTTCCTTTTTGGCAAGAGATACAGTCATCCTTTAGAGCAAATGACTGTTTTGGAACTCCTAGCACTAGGTCATTTTTAGTCAAGAAATTCATTTTTCGGAAATGAATGTGTCCCATTCGTCTGTGCCAAAGCAGTGAATCCTTTTCAGAAGCCTTAGACAAGAGACACGTATACTCGTTCGATGTCTCAACAGTTCTCATATTCAAAATGTATGTGTCATCCTTTCTTGGTGCTCTCAGTAACACCCATTCTTCCGGAATGACATATCCAGGCTTCAGTATCACGCACTCTGTCTTTGTGAACGCAGTTGTATAATCCTTATCACAGACCTGTGAAACACTTAGCAAGTTGTGCGTAAGCTGTTCCACGTAGTTCACATTTTCGAAACTAACATTGCCGTTAGTTAGCGTTCCTCTTCCAGAAATAGTTCCCCCAGAATCTCCAGCAAAGGCAACATAACCTCCTGCATGTGGTTTAATATCCACAAGTAAAGATACATCGCCTGTCATATGTCGCGAGCAGCCGCTATCCAAATACCATTCACTATCTTTAACACGTTCTGACTGCTGCAACACACAAACGAAAGGAGAATTAGTGAGAAACGGTGACCCAAGCCTTTACAGACTTAGGTCGACCGTGGACATCAACAATAATCACGTCAGATAGGATTTTATCTTTAAACAAATTAGAATTTTTATCTGATGTGTTATTGTTGACGACTGAAGAGTCAACATCAGACTCTTTACGTTTCCAAACTTTTGAAGATTCGGAATTGGTAATAGAAGTAATGTTGGGCTTTTGAATTGGCAAAGATTTTTGCTCAACATTACTTGGTTTCGAAACAGGCTTGGGAGAGTTTGAGTAACGCCTAGGTGGAGATTTTGAAAAAGAATTTCTATAAACAGATGTCCTAGGCATCTCTCTCCCATATCACTGATTTGACAGCTTTGGACATTCACGGATTAAATGTCCTTGTTTCTTGCAGTAGAAACAAGAACGAGTCTCAACAAACGGTTGAGGCTGAGGAATTACCACAGGAGATGGAGAAACATTTCTAGAACATGAACATTGCGTACACGTCTTAGAAAGTGTTTGTTTTGGTTGAGAAGTTGAAGTTGAAGGTTTATCATACAAAACTCTTTCATTTACTATTTTATTTTGCAAAATCTTTACAGGTGACTGTAAAGTTTGTTGTTTCGAATTTAAAACCTTGGCTTTTCCCTTATTTGGTTGAACCTTAATTTCAGGTTCAACCTTTGAAATCACTTTTTCAGGTTTAACTGCAACTTTCTTAACCTCCGGATACTCCTGATCTGTAATGTCCTCAATCTCAACAATCTCCTCAACACTAACAGGAGATTCAGTCTTAAGCTCAACATTCTCCTCAACAATAACAGGAGATTCATTCACAGACTTAACAAACCTTGGCAAGGGGTACTCTGGCCGCTTGGTTTTCTCCTTTGCCGGTTTGTTATTTTTGGTCTCTTTAGCATCTTTAGCTTTTATACCATAAAGCTTTGACCAATCAACTGAAATCTCTTCAAAGCCTTCCTTAACAGGCAGGGGACAGTGAGTAGTAGGAGGAGGGACTGAGTTGTATCCCAATCCCTCATTCTTTTTCCCTTTAGTACCATGCTTGCTAAGAATTTCATTAAAGACAACCGTTGAGGAATTTGAACCTAAGATTTTACTCTTATAATTCTCATACTCATTTTTTAAATCTGTAAGTTCTTTCTTTAGTAGTTCAATTTCAACAAGATAGCTTTTAATGGCATCTTCTTGACTAAAAACCTTAGATTTATATTTCTGAGTATCTAACCGATGAGCCTCAAGATGTTGTTCATAAAGTTTCTCATTAGCTTTTAAAAAATTATTTGAGTCGGTTAGTTTTTCATTCTTTTTCCTCAACTCAGCGGTGTCTGTCTGATATGCCTTTAGAGATTCAGTTAACTTAATACATGAGATACAATTTAATGGTTCATCAGGTACCTCATTCACAATGTGAGCCATCAGACACTGTTGGTATTGCTGGGAGACAGCCGTCCAATCCTGACTTGTGGGCTCGAAAGCAATTAGGGCATTATCAGCAGGCCCTTTCTTGGTAACTTCCATTTCTTTGGCCTTTGGAGGAGTAGAAGGTGTTGTGAATCCCGATGCTGGCATTTTGGGTTTCTCGCACTCCCTGGCGAAGTGTCCCAAATTTTGACAATTGTAACATCGGACCTTACTCTTGTTAAATCCAAAGCCAGTCTTTCCATCACCTTCCAAGCTTTTACGCCCTGTCCTCTGCAAAAACTTTTGAATTCTTCGGGTGATCATTGCCACATTCCAAGTTAAATCCATTTGCTCCAGATCGTCTTCATCAAGCTGAGCATAGTCTTCCTTAGTCAGCTCCAAAGTAAGATTCGGTTGAGTAACCAAATCCTTGTATGAGCTTAAGAAAGCTGTGTAAATGGTAGCTTGCTCCTGAATAGCAGGTGAGACTTGAACCTGTTGTTGATTTGAAGAAGGTCCAGTCATGAAAACAGAATGAATCCCATCGGAAGAAGAAGAAGAGGTTGATGAAGCATTTGTATTTGTTACAAAGGCGACTCCAGATCCATAAGTCTTTCCAGAGTTGATCTGAACACCATACACACTAGGATTCTGAACAGCAGCACCAGACCTAGTTTCTTTCTTCTTAATCTCCATCGCGTGAGCTTGAAGATCCCCTATCAACGTATCCAAAGACATGTTTGCAAGTTCTTCATTTTCTTTTAAAAATTGAACTTTAACATCCCAAGAACTTGGCAACACATCCAGTAGCTTCTTATTTACTTCAATTGAAGGAAAAGTATAACCCCCTTCAAACAACTCACCAACTAACCGTGAGTACCTAGTGAATAAAGAAGTCGTGTCTTCATTAGGAAGGATGTCAAATATATCGTACTGTTTCTTAATCAGTTCGAGCTTGGCTTCCTTGTACTTATCATTTCCTCCACAACGAGTTTCAATTGCCTTCCATAAATCAAAGGCTGTTTCATGAGTTCTGAAAAGCCATAGAACATCCTTGGTTAGACACATTTTAATCATTGAAAAAGACTTTCTTTCAGTATCAAAATCTTTCTTCTCCTCAGGAGACATAGCTTTATAGGTCTTAGCAGGACGAATACCACGGTATTCCCCTTCAGCTAAAGGAGCTACATAACGCTCACGTAATGGTCCCCATAATTCTGGACAATGAAAATCAATGTATTGCTCAACTCGGTCTCTCCAGTATACATAATCCATGTCCGCAATAAATAGTGGAGGTTTATTACTTGAACCTATGTCATTACTTTGTTTAATCATTTCTCTCAGACCTCTAATATCCTCTTTATCAGCTGCCATTTTAATTACTTAATCGAAAAACAATATTCTGATCTTAGCGACGTAGATGGGTACGTCGCACAAAGATTATGCGACGACGATAGGTACGTCGCAAAAGCAAAGGATTCAATTAAGAATCAGAAATATGCGACGTTGAGAGGTACGTCGCAGATGACGTCGCAGAGGACGTCGCAGAATCACACTACGTCGCAACACGACGTCGCAATACAGCGTCGCAGAAGACTAATTAAAGTCAAAATAGCGACGTCGCAGATGACGTCGCAACGGTACGTCGCACAGACTAATTAAAGTCCAAATCACTACGTCGCAGCTGACGTCGCAGGTAACGTCGCAAAAACGCGAAAATCTGCGGCCAAAAACCCTAAAAACGAATTTTTAACCCTAACACGAAAACCACGAATTTCGAACGACAGAAACCTTCAAGAATCCCAGTAATAATGATCGAAAACCTGTAAAAACACAAAACAAACGTGATAAACACAAAATGTGAAAACGTATGATCGTTTAAGCTCAGACTTTTTAGGTCTTGATCTAGGATAATAATAACATTGATAATAATATGCAGCGGAATAAGAACATCAATGTTATCTCAACAAGCCCCAATATTATTTGATCAGAATAACACGGTTATACAAATATAACAGGATCAAGAAACCTTGATCTTGAGGCTAAACCAAAACCCTAAGACGTCTACATTCTTTTGTGCACTCCAAAACCTACGTCCCTATGTCTCTTTATATAATAGAGATCTTTAGGGTTACAAGAAATCATAATTATACTAGGAGACTAATTAAAATAAAACAATTCATCTTTAGTCCCTCAACTTTCGTCTTTTATTTTGTCTCATCAAATTAATAATTCCTTACACAAAAACACACGAATATCACGTCCTTTTAAAACCCAAACTCGATCCGAATCGCCAAAACGAGCACTTTCTGCTCTGATACCAGTTGTTTGTCCCTACCTTGGATCTAGTACAAACCGAGTCACTCTAATCGCTAGCGGAAATAACAATTAGATCACGAATAATCACACGAACAATCAATACGCAATGAATATCAAACGAAACGTATTATACTGTATTATAATCAGTCAGATTACAGAGATTTCGACTAATTGCGTTTAGGGTTTCGTCAACCCTAAAACAGAAAACGTAAAACGTTTTTATACATAATCTGGCACCTGCGACGTCGCACGCTACGTCGCAGGCCCAAGCCCATGCGACGTTGGCTACGTCGCAGGCCCAATACCTGATGTCGCACCTGCGACGTTATGCGCTACGTCGCAGGAGTCAGGAAACGCAAATCTAAATACAAACTACAAGCTAGACCAACTGACAGACACTAAACATGTACCAACAGTTTGAATATCTTTGAACTAATATGAACAAATTTAGACGTTATAATAACTAAGATAACATTTTTGAATTTCTAATTTATAGTTAAATAGTCACATCACATATAAGTTTAAGAATACATACATACGATTTGTATAATTTGTAAGCATACTTCAATATTTATTTTTATTAATTTAATGAGTATTTTTATATAAGTATTTGAAAATATATATTTTATAAGGATAATTAAGGTAAAAAATGTTGTGGCATGTGTATTTTTTTTTCTAAATTGATAGCATTAGTTATTTTAGGTTAAGTTGATGTAGCAAAGGTAATTACCATTGAAAATAAAAATGTGAATGATTTGTAACATAAGTCAAACTATAATGGATGAACTTGATTTATTATTAGCAATTGATGCATGATGTATGATGTAGTTTCCTTCTTTCTCCAAGAGTGGTTGAAGTTTGAGTCTCTGTTCATTTCTCACGATAGTACCGATCTTATCACCGTGTGAATGACAAAAGTAACAACCTTTAGTTGGAAAATTATGTTGAGTTTTAATACATTTGTTAGCCCGTGCATTTGAAAAAGTTAATTAATCATATATTTTTTACGTTTTCAATTGCATTAATATCGTTGAAAGTTGGGAATTTATAAATGAAACTCATTAGTAACGTATACCGGAAATCACAAAATAAAAATTAAATAGACATTAAAATGAAAATAAAATAAAGAATGGTATAAATTTGACAAAATATGATTTAGTACGGTTAAATAAGGAAAAAAATTGAGGTTAAATAAAGTAATAAATGAGTTGGCATATCTAAAAAAATTTGTAAATGGTAAAAATTTTATTATAATGCCACATCATTTAGGAGGGTTAATATGTTGACACATAAACAAAAAAATCTCTGTTTTATATGTATGAACTAGGTATGGAGCCCGTGTGATGCACGTCCATTTTAAAAATACATAGTATAATTTGTAATTATAATGTTGTCAATTTAATTGTGCAATTATTATTAAGAATGAATATGATTAATAAGATAAGCAAACTATAAAGGAAGCAACAAAGTAAAAAAAGTTCAATTGTTAACATATTGTTATTTAAGGAAATTAGTGATGTGGCATGTGTAAAATTTGGTTTAACAACGTTTTATATATATAAATCAGGCTTTAAGCCCGTGCGACGCACGATCATTTTAAAAAATAAAATCATATGATTATTTGTAAGTAGCCTAATGAATTTGTATCGTTTAAAATTTACAATTATATGATAATTTGTAAGTAGCCTAATAAATTAGTAATGTTAAACTTATAATGTACAATTATAACTGAAAATGAAATAAGTAATAACATAAACCAAACTATATAGGAAAATAACAACAAATTTCTAAGTTTTAAACAAATTAATAATTAAATAGTATAAGTCATGATGTTGAGTTTTACATTTGTTAGCCCGTGCATTTAAAAAATATAATTAATCATATATTTTTTATGTTTTCTATTGCATTAATATCGTTGAAAATTGAAAATTTATTAATGAAACTCATTAGTAACGTATACCGGAAATCACTAAACAAAAAAATAAATAAACACTAAATGAAAATAAAATAAACAATGGTATAAATTTGACAAAATATGATTTAGTAAGGTTAAATGAGGGAAAAATTTGAGGTTAAATAAAGTATAAATGAGTTGGCATATCTAATGAAATTTGTAAATGGTGGAAATTTTATTATAATGCCACATCATTTAGAAGGGTTAATATGTTGTCACATAAGCAAAAAAATCTTTGTTTTATATATATGAATAGATAGATAGATAATTACTCCGTATATTATATTTACTACATATATATTTTATATTATTATACATATATGCTAGTACAAATATATTAAGATCTCTAATATTATATAAATAATAAAAATATATAAGTGTTTTAGAATCTTATTTATATTATTATGTTTATTATAAAAGAGGGACGGTTATTTAAAAGTCTTGGAGCGGTTAATATATGTTAATTTAAATTTCCAGCCTCCACATTTCTCTTATAAATATTGAGGACTATGTATATATTTTATATTATTATACATATATGCTAGTACTAATATATTAAGATCTCTAATATTATATAAATAATAAAAATATATAAGTGTTTCAGAATCTTATTTATATTATTATGTTTATTATAAAAGAGGGACAGTTATTTAAAAGTCTTGGAGCGGTTAATATATGTTAATTTAAATGTTCAGCCTCCACATTTCTCTTATAAATATTGAAGATAATAATATAAAAATAATAACATGGAAACATAAAATTGCATGCATGTAGAAAACACACTAATATATTACTTTCGATAAAAAAAGAATGATAATAATATTACAAGTTTTGAAATGTATCGATAAATGAAATCTTTTTTTCTTCGCTTTTACCAAACGAAGATGACAAAGTAGAGAATTGCGTCGAACATGTTTCTTCTAATTTGAGAAGTTTTTCAAGAGAAGCAATAACAAAATTTTTGAATTCTGAAGTGGGTAACTTCTCAAATTCCTTCTTCAAACTCTTTGATTCATCAAACTTTTCCTGCATGGACGTGTACATACTCTGGACTTCATTCTTTCTTCTCGTCTCTTCGTTCACTTCAGGTTGCAACTTCTCGATCGTCTCTGCTTTGTAGGCGTTAAGTTCCATTTGTTTAATTGTAATTTGAATGTCTAGAATAAAATTTTAATTTTAATCAAAAAAATATATAAATAGATATGATACTTAATTGAGTGCTAGTAAGTATTGTTTATGTACTCGATCCCTAGATCATCATATCATATACTCCGTATTTATATATATTTACATGGGAGGTGACTGATCGACAGTGTAATCATTTCACAAAGCCGAGTAGAATTTAATTCTAATTGGAAGTTGTAAAATTAGAAGTTCAATAGTTACACCAAACAGTTTTTGTACCTCGAGTAGAAATAGTATTATGACGTTTGTGGCGCGGTTAGTCGGTGTTCTCATATATTTGGTGCATTGAGAAGTCATACATTTACCAGCAATGGTAAACCGTAAATGCATGATGCTCTTATTATATGAAATAGTAGAAATATAGTTTTTATTTATTTCTTTTTCCTTTTTATATAAAGGCTTCTAACTTTAATATTACATTAAATTATAAATGACTAAATGTTGTATAAATTATAAATGTAATTCATATATAATCATCATCATCATCATAAAAGAACATTTTAGTTACTTTTCATTCAATGTAGTAAAATTAAAGTTTATGTTTTCTAAATCGTACCTACTTTATCTTACATATAAATTTTTCTAACACTCAATGTGGTTGCCTATAATTTATTTATTATTTATCATATTTAAAAGGCATGGAAATATCATTTGCACGCCATAATTAATCAATTAACTCAATCTAACTAAAATTACAATTCAATGCGCTTTATTGCTACGTGCCATTTTTGTTGAATCACTATTTTCATATTTTTAAATGAATAGAAGTATACAAAATACAAAATATATTGGACATAATCTCCGAGAAATTGACAGTTAACGAGAACAAGGTAATTGCGAAGATGTTGAAGGGTGTTTTCTGTGTCACAATTTGGACAATTTGGGGATGGAGGAACACAATTCTACATGCTTTGGACCAAGAAAGAATCAAGTTGCAACAAGTGGATATCTTTCCCAAAATTCAACATTTTGCTCTTTTATGGATGGAGAATAGATGTGCAAGAAAGGTTATGAAGTGGAGCTCGTGGATTCTTACCCCTCGTGAAATTGATCCGGGTTAAATCACATGTCATCTTATCGTGATAGTAGTATTGGTGCTTTTTTTATGTAAATATTTGTAGTTAGGAGTCATCGATCTTTTGGAATTTGATATTGTAAACTCTTTGGTGTCTCCTTGGTGAGACTTAATAAAATTCTTTGCTTTTCAAAAAAAAAAAAACAATGGGTACATATCTATATATGAAGAGGTACTTCTAATTGAATAATTAAAATTGTCGTGCATCGCACCGGTACATATCTAGAACATACATACATACATACATACATACATATAATAATTTTTTTTATACTTTTTCCAACGTCTCAAGGATTTCATTTTTCTTTCGGATAGATTCTTGGATAACATCCAGTGTATCTTCAATTTCAAGTTGATGTTTCGCATCCTAAATTCGATCTCTGCCGAGGAACAAACTTAAGTAGAAACTAGCATCATCACCGGGACGATCATCAGTTAATTATCCCACCCTTGCTTCTTTCGAGATGATTCACCCACACTATCAAACAAAACCCTAAGTTTTAGCCTGTTTTCCCTATCAATTGAGTTCATAGACTCGATAAGCCTTGTGACTTTTTCTTTTTATATTTGATTTTCATATTGTGTGGTTTTTTGTTTTTTGTGTGGTGGTGAAGATGTGCAACCGGATTCCATTACTTGAAATTTGGAGTAAGTTGATTTATTTGTTTATTTTTAAAAAATAACTCGTTGTGAATATAGAATAGAAATAAGGATATGATGATGGAAAAAAAATTGTAATTCAACCGGATTTATAAATATGGATTATTCCTACCAACTACCGAGTAATTAATAAGTTTGATTATAAGTCGTAATAAATGCAAACTTTTCGATGCCCCCAGTCCCCCAATAACCAAATCGATTTTATCGTTGACTTTTAATGTATTATTATTATATTATTATTATTATTATTAATTATTATTACTTCATTATAACCATTTTTTTTCAAAATTAGAATCAACAGATCTTGAAGCGGTTATAAATATATATGAACCGATCCAAAATGTATCGAGCCACTACATTTCATTTATAACCGCTTCAATATGGAGTTGCTCTAAATGACTAAAAACAAGGAAAAGAAAGTCAAATGTTTGTCATGGAAGGAAGCTGGGGAGGGAGGGGGTGACAGATGTCATAGGCTTGATTATATGGGTAGGTACAGGAGCATGGTGTGGTCTTGTCAAATACAGTAGATTTTTTTGATGAGATATGCTGTAAATAACTATTGTTATTTTTATTATTTTAAGTTTAATAGTTTAGTCAAAAAAATTATTCTGTCATCACAGCACCTATAAATACATGTTACTCTTTTCATATGTGCAGAAAGAAAAAAGTCTTTATTTTCAAATGTGCAGAAAGAAAATAATTGTATATGTCAAGAAACGACTGAGTTAATTTCACTGTGGCGGGACGGCGGAAGGTGAAAAGTTTATTGGCGCCACAATGATTTTCGTTATGTTTATACAAGTTTGGTTTCCTCTATAAATAGACCCTTGGCTCCAGTTGAAATACACACAAAGTAATACCCAACTCCTTCTCATCATTCGCATACATAATCCGAGAAGTTCAGGCAATTAATTAGTATGGCAACTAAAGAAGAATAGTTTGTGATCGGTAAGAAATTTGACGTATTAAACAAGATTAACAATAGTGTCATCAACTCGCTTGAAGAAAGTATCCAAAACATTAATGACGCAATGAAGAAGTTAGGCAAGTGGATCGTTGACCTGAAAAACAAATGTGATGAATTTGGGTGTGAACTTTCCCAGCCCGAAATTGAATTTCTCGAAAATGTGAGCATTATGATCTAATATACTACACGCCTGAGAAAGCATCATTTGAAGTATTGTTATCACGTTTCAAGAAGTATAATCAAATTCATATAGAATGGAAAGAGCTTATGTTAAGAGGAGATGACGATTAGTTTGTTTTTTTTTTCCTTTAATTTTTATTTATCTTTATGTATGTAGTGAAAACCTTTAATTTTGTCTTGTCTTCTATTTTTGTTACCAATTATGATTTTCATTTGTTTACAACATTTCTTTCTCATGGAACCAAAAGACATTTACACTAAACTAGTAAATTAACATATATAATTGAAATTAATAGTGACAACAGAGACAATTTTTCAATCTCTTAATTAATAATGAAATGTAACATTATTTCTTATACAAAGAATTCAAAATATCTCTCTTTTGATTCATAGACTTCTTGAGTTCTTTGAGTTGCTTTCAAAGATGTTCATACTTCTTCTTTTGTTTATTGAGTTTTTTGGTCCATAGGTTAACTTGAATATGTATCACTTCATTCCTTTGCGCTGCATAATTTAAAAGTTCCATCATTGGAGAAGGAGGACGTGGAGGTATATCATTATCCGGGATTTGAGAAGATGATGCCAATGCCATTATATATATTTTTTTAAAGATGATCTTTTAAGAGTTTAGTAATAATGTGGACTTTGGATTTCGATGTATATATAGGCAAAAAATTGATTGAAGGCATATATAACAACAACCAAAGATAATTTACATGCATGTCACAAAATATAAAAGGCCGCCACATTTCTGAACCGATCCATATACATTAATTAATCTTAAATATGTGTTGTCAACTGGATTAAATATTGATTTTTCCACCTGTATAATTAATAAGTATAATTATCAGTCGTAAATGCAAAACTTTTCGAAGACCAAGTCCCCCAACATCCGAATCAATTTTATCGTCGCCTTTTAATATTAATTACTTAATTAATAACCAGTTTGTTAAAATGGAATCAACATATCTTGAAGCGGTTAAAAACATTACTGAACCGATCCAAAATATATAAGACCGCCACATTTTCTTTAATAGAAATAAAAACGGAAAAAGAAAGTCAAATATACGTTAGGGAAGGGGGCTGGGAGGGAGGGGGTGGTGCAGAGTGATGTCATAGACTTGACTATGGCTAGGGATAGGAGCATTGTGTGGTCTTGTCAACCGGCTCATCATATTGATTCTTCCACCCGTGTAATTAATAACTTTAATTATCATCAGACGTAAATGCAAACTTTTCATGACCAAGTCGATCCCCTAACAACCAAATCGATTTCAATAATCATTTTTTCTTGAATGAATCAACATATCTTGAAGCGGTTAAAAATAATTAAACCGATCCAAAATACAAAAAGCCTACACATCTGTTCTTATAACCGCTTCAATACATCGCCTTTAATAGTAACTAGTATAAAGTTGAGCGCATAACCAAACAACAATAAACCCATTCATTTATTCATGACATATTTCAATTAAAATAAAATGAACCAACTATCAATATATATGAAGCAGTATTTCTTCCCTCTTTTTATTATCAGGTGTCTTTTACATGATCATGATCATCTTCTTGATGTTCATTTTCATAATAATTTCACGGCCGTTATTTCTCTGTTTAAATGCTCCATTTTCGTAGACGAAATCCATCTCGGAGTCGGATTTAATTGAAACCCTAATTGGGCAATCCACCAAAGGAGCTTTGTGCTTGAATGCAAAGACTACACACATCCATTCCCACTTAGTTCCTCTTGTTTGTTCCAAAACAGGTGAGGCTGACGGTGACGGACGACCTCGTCGTCAGCCACAGTAATAACGTACCATATATGATAATAGTGATGATCGTCGATACACAAAACGAAGAGACGGGCTTCTAAAGAGTTCAAAAGAGAGATATTGTATTACCTTAGAAATTTTTTATGGAAATATAGATCGAATTGATATTGTTATTTCTTTATGTTTGTTGGAACATGGATTTTAATGATAAAAGGAGATATTGTATTACCTTATAAGATAAGATTGTTAATGTTGATTTTCCATTCATTTTATTTTATTTGTATATTTGATGATGATAATTATTCATTCCGATCGAACTCTCATATCAATTTGATTTGTATATTTCTAAGATGATGATGATTTATTATTATAAAAATAACTATAACTATTGCTTCAAAAAAACAATTAAGAAATTACGAAGGTGTTTTAATGGTTTTAATCTAATTGCCTTAAATTTGGACAAACGTAATTTTTAACACCGTTTGACAATTTGGTCAATGTACAAATAGTTTCAAAAACATTAACCGCACTTTTATAGAAGGCAACTTATACAAATGCACATTACATCATAAAACCATTCTAAACTCCATGCATATATGGTAATCGACTTATTGTACTGAATTAACCCAAACTAATATATTAATGCAAAGTTTTCGCTACAAAACAATTTCACAAATGGTCTTTTTAACGAATAGTTAACGGTCGCTAGTCCAAAGAACTATTGACGTTACAAGTTTTAAAATAATGGATGGTTGGTGTAATTAAAGTTATGTGAAAGGACTTTCAGTGAAATTTGGGCAAAACATAAAGGACGATTTGTGTATTTTTCTCATCACTTAATTAACATATTTTTTTAAAACTAGAATCAACAGACCTTGAGGCGGTCAAAAACTTAATTTAACCGATCCAAATTATAGGAAGTCGCCACATTACTTTTATAACCGCTTCAATATTTAGATAAAAAATACCGATTGTTCAAAAGAGTTGATTCGAACACACGACCATCTCTTCGAAAGTTATATAGATAACCAACTTTGTTGAACAACCGCTAAAGTTTTTGTGAAACTTAATTAATTTATATTATAAAATGTTACAAACACAAAAAGACCACATTTCTACCAACCCTACGTGGACCGATAGTTGAAGCAAACACTATTTTTGGTAAAACATACATTAATCATATTAGATTGGGTTAGGTATTGTTAGGTGTTGAAATTGAATTCATTCATTAATGTTACGTTTCCTCATTATCGTATAAATATTTTTGGTAAAACATACATTAATCATATTTGATTTGGCTAGGACTGTTTGGTGTTGGAAATAAATTCATTCATTAGTGTTTCGTATCCTCATTATATTATAAATATATGTTCACACATAAGCTGTCTTTTTCGTATACTATACATACCATATTTAATAAGTAACAATATGATCATCAAGTTTCCCAATATGATCTTCCGATCCATCTCCAGTTTCGCAATCGTCGTTTTCACAAGATAATTTACAATATAATATTGTCTCACGACTACGATTTCCCTGTTTAAATATTCTGATGGACCGTAGCGGCGAAACCTTTTACAGTCACGTCGACGAAGTATGATTGGTACACCAATTCGGGGTTTTCCACAACAAATGTAGCATTCCTTACTATCGGTCAAAACATAAATCCGCGCGTGAAAGATAGATCTCGTCAAAAAAAGTTTCATTATGGGATTTCTGCAGAAACTGTAACGAGATTTATTGTTCGTATACAAGGTTTTGTTATGTCTCAACTGTGTATTTGGGACTCAAACATCGCCTTCTGCTTTGTAATAACTTGAAGATGAGATTAATGATAATGGAACCAGTGAAGATGAAAAGGCTAGGATAAATTATCATTAACAGATCAAGTACATCATATCAATATATACTATGTTATTTTTGTGTTCGTAATTTATTTTTCAATCGTATGATATAATTAACTCATGTACATCGCCTTCTGCTTTGTAATAACTAGAAGACACCCGCGCTAAGCGGCGGAATTTGAAATATATAATATCGGTAGTTCACTAATCATCGTATGCTTATTTAATAAATTTTGTTATAGCAAAAGAATTTGGTAATGGTTAATGTGTGATAGTAGAAGGGAATTAAACTATTTTAGATTCATATAATTCGAATATGAAAAGTATTTCAATTTGTTAATTATGTAATTAATGTTTATAGTTGTAATATTTCTTTGAGTTGATAAAAGGGTATAATAGGAATTTTGCATCTATAAATTTAAACTTTGTGAAGAAAAGGTGTAAACTCTTTATAAGGGTGTTAGACTAGAAGAGATGAGAATGATATGATAATGGTACTAGTGAAGATGAAAACTGAAAATGGTAGGATAAACTATCATCGATAATATCGTCGACCTTTATTAATTTTACTTTATAAATAATTAAATAATCAAAAACCGATCCAAACTTTCATATAACCGCCTTCATTATATACCAACTTCAACATTCAAATAATGTCTTTTGGGCCAATCTATGAACATCTTGGCATGGTCCAAAGTCCAAATAAATGAACAATACCCGAGGAAATAAAAGGATCGTATTAATTACGGCCTTTTGGGCCGAAACCCTGAAGGCTAGGTTCCTGAACAAGGAGGATCGTCACTCAGAAGTTAGAAGGTTAGATCATATATGCTCGAACATATCTTACCCACTAGTAAGTCTGATACATTAATCGCCCATCAATCTTCCATCATACAAAAAACCGTGTAATTTAATCTGGAACCTCTTTCAAACAGATTCCATTAGAAAATGCGTGCCAGACTGCCAGATAGTACCACACGTGTTTATACAATACGTTTGTTCGACGTCTCCTTTTTCTTCTTGATTTCAACACCAATAGAGAGAATCTACCAACACTTTGAGTTCCAGAAGGGAAAACCCCTCACAATTCTATGGAAAATAAGTAGATTCATCTAAGGATGCCGAAAAATTTAAACAGAGAAATCTCGGTTGAAGAGAAATTAAGTATTTGTTACTTTCTTTTTGAGAGATCGGATCAAGAAAAGAGAATTTGATATATATTTGAGAAATTAGAAGAGAGAAGATGGAGAAGATCAGTCTCTAACCATTAGATATTTTAATGATGATCATATTGAGAACTTAATTGATGATCATATTTAGGGTTTGGATGAAAATATGACCTAATGTGTATGTATATTTATTCTACAATGGCAATGAATACCATTAATAAATGAATTGAATGCTAACCTTTTGTGTGTGTCTATATTTAAAAATTAAATCTGAATTTTGAAACAGAAAAAAAAAGAAGCAATTGAAGCGTAATAGTTTTACCCGCCACTATGACTTTTTCATTTGGGGCGGTGTTTATCTAACCGCTACAATTGTTTCTCACAATTGAAGCGGGATAGTTTTACCCGCTTCAAAATGAATTTACTAGTGGCGGTTTATAATTACCCGCTACAATTGGTTACCCCCTATTGAAGCGGGTTCTTTTACCCGTCATAATTGTTATTACTTGAGGCGGTTTTATCTTAACTGCTGCATTTGTGTAGTTGGGACCTCACTTTTTGACAGATAAACCGTTCCAATTTAGATAATTGGACCCACTTTATATTCATTATAGCGGTTTTCACTTAAAACCCCTATAATGCTGCGCTCTTTTTACTCGTTTTTGTATAAGTGCCAAAAGGTGGAACCGTGAGATTTTTTATTTTTAGTGAAAATTAGTATTAACAATACAGAACTTTATTGAATTGATTATATATTGTCGCCAAGCACTACAAGAAAAAAGCTCATTAGTGACCGGATTTTATTGACGACTTATTATTTAGTCACTAATATCTAAATATAGTTACCATAAAATAAGTGGTCACTACGTTTTGCTCAATGCTGAAAACATGGTGACCAATGGTAGATTGTGGTCACTTACTTGAAAATATAGAGACCAAAATAACAGTGGTCACTTAGTTTTATAAAGAGACCAAAAAATATTGGTCACTGTTGAAAATTTAGAGACCAAAATAGCAGTGGTCACTTAGTTTTATAATGAGACCAAAAAATAGTGGTCACTTATTAAAAATTTAGATACCAAAATAACAATGCACTTAGTTTTAAAGTAGAGACAAAAAAGAGTGGTCATAAAAAAAGAGTGGTCATAACAATGCACTTAGGTATATGTACGAGTGATTAGAAATGATTTGTTATTGTTTTGATTGATTTCATAAAAAAGAGTGGTCACTAATGAGCTTTTTGTACAATTAAGTGATCACTCTTTTTTGTCTCTACTTTAAAACTAAGTGCATTGTTATTTTGGTATCTAAATTTTTAATAAGTGACCACTATTTTTTGGTCTCATTATAAAACTAAGTGACCACTGCTATTTTGGTCTCTAAATTTTCAATAGTGACCAATATTTTTTTGTCTCTTTATAAAACTAAGTGACCACTGTTATTTTGGTCTCTATATTTTCAAGTAAGTGACCACAATTTACCATTGGTCACCATGTTTTCAGCATTGAACAAAACGTAGTGACCACTTATTTTATAGTAACTATATTTAGATATTAGTGACTAAATAATAAGTCGTCAATAAAATCCGGTAACTAATGAGCTTTTTTCTTGTAGTGGAGGTGGGTGACCGCGGCGATGGCGGTGGAGGAAAATTCCGGTTAAGAAGAAGTGGTCCAGAAGAATGGCGGTATGGTGGGTGTTGGTGATAGAGACGGACCTACTTTATAGTCGGTGGTGTCATACAGTCAATTAAGCCGACTTAGTGTAAAATTGGTAAAAAATTATCGATTCTTACATAGTGCTACCACTAATATTTTGGCGTTGCACCTCACTGTATAATTAAAATTAATAAACCATCAAATGAAGTGAACTTTAGATATATTGTGCCACCGTTGACTAATTTTTCTAGGTTCACTGCTAGTTGGTGACATTATGAAGGTGGTGGGAATCGAGATTTGAGTTTGGAATTTTAATTTTTGATCATTTTATTATCAATTGGTTGGAGTCCTGATATGCATGTCATTTGGTGTAGGGGTGTTGAAAATATCCGAATCCAAAAATTAGACCCGACTTTAATCGGATTCAGGTAAAATGGATTGGACTATTCGATTAATCGAATCCAAATAACCCGAATCTGAGTAACCCGAATCTTATTTGGATTGGATTACGGATAAATAATTTTGAATTCGGATGATCCGAATAACCCGAAGAAGGTACTAAATATAGAAATATAATTTTATATATATGTTATTTATGATTTAAATGAGTATATTTATATACAATCAACGTATACATCACTTATAAGGATTTATATAAAGCTTTTAATATTATTTTGTAAAGTTTAAATTATGTTAAAGATGTGAAAGTTTAAGATATTCTCTTATTTGGATAAAAACGTAATATCCGAATCCGAACCAATCCAATCCGAATAAACCAAAACCGAATAATCCGAATCTTATTTGGTTTGGATTACGGATAAATTATAAACTTGAAAAATCCTAATAATCCGATCCGAACAACCTGAAACCCGAACAGTTTATCCGAACAACACCCCTACTTTTGTGCATTGATTTATTTATTGTTATTTTTTGTAAACTTTTTTAGGTGAGATTTTTGGGCGAAGGGGTATAAGTCCTCCTCCATTTCTCCACATTTTTTATGCATTTATCCCCCTTTCTTCATTTCTCCACTTTTTTTTTATATCACCCATTTTCTCTAAAAAAAAATTGTTAAAATTTTTTACTTTTATATATAAAAAAAAAAATTTTAAACTTTTTACCTTTTTTTTTTAATTTGTATTGAATTACATAGTGGTGGATCATAGTTATAAAACATGGTGCATTAGAGTTATCATATATGGTGCATCATAGTTATATAATATGATACTCCGACTTTTAGATATACGATAAATATCATTAGTGTATAAATCTTGGTGCATCATAGTTATATAATATGGTGCATCACAATTTTAATTGTATGATGCATTCAAGTTATAATTTTGTTATTTCAAAATTTGTATTATAAAAGATATAAATATGGTGCATCACATAAAAGTTTTTTTTTTAAAGATATAAATGTCTTGATTCTTAAAAATGTATTTCATATATTTAATTGGAATATAAAAGTAAATTGTATAATTAAATTTAAAGGTATATCATATGTGGAAATCATAAGTAATATACATACTAACAATAAAGGTGTATTCAGAAGTATAAATATAGATTGTTTAAGTGGACAAATATATTAGTAATCATTCATGAGCTATATATTACACAAATAATAATAATTTTTATTTATACATTATAGTTATCCATGTTAATTAAATTGTTTAAATTTTTAATTTATGAAACAGATTTTTAGTATTGGTATTCTGATTCTTAAATATTAGTTTGATGCTTATTTTTAAATTTTATTCAGTATTCTACTTGAGGACAAGCAGGACTTAAGTGTGGGGATATTTGATAAGCATCAAATAGAAAGTATATTTTATAGTAATTTATCGCTATATTTATATACATTTTAGTGCATTTATATTATTTTAGATACTTATTTTGTTAATATTTGCAGAGATGTATTTTAATTGAAGATTGAAGAAAAATGAACAAGAACGAATCCGAAACTGAAAGAAACTGAAAGAAACTGAAGAAAATGAAGAAATGAAGAAAAATGAGCTTAAACCTTGAAGAAATGAAGACCAAAATGTTAATATTGAAGAAATGGGCCAAGAAAGAGATTAAAATCCGTTAAAGAAAAGAGAGAGTCCAAAATTGAAGTCCAAACCCGTTTTTAGAATATTCTGGAATTAAGGTCCAACCGGCGGTTGGAGTATTAGGGTTCTAAGGCGGTGGAGACACGTGGAGTTGGACCTGGATTCAAAGAGTCCAACCGGCGGTTGGAGGTTCCAACCGGCGGTTGGAAGGTCGGCCAGAAAAAGTATAAATAGAGGCTTAGGTTTAGGTTTTTCATATACGATTCAAGAATACTAAAACCAAAAGTTAGGGTTTTAGGTCGACTTTAGGTGCGATTTTGGAGGCTAAGGAGCTAGGGTTTGAAGGTTTTTAACCCTAGGGAAAGCTAGTTCGTCAATTGGTTCGATTTCTTTATCCTTGTAACTTTAATAACCTTATTGAGTTATTTATGATAATGTTTATTTAATTTAATTGTGAATTAGGTTTTCATTATAATTGTTTGAATGAATGTTTATTGAGTTTATTATATGAATTATATGTTTATGTTGGAACTATATTATTGAATGTTTATTATACAAGAATTGTCTTTATTATGATGTATTAGTGATTATTCTTGACATAGTTAGACTGATTTATATTAAACGAGGATGACCATATTAAGTTTATATAAATTAAGTGATTGTGTTTATGTCTTGATCTTAACCTTATGCGATAGACGAAGAATGATTCATTAATATAAAGTAATACTGCGATTCAAGCCTAACCATAGAAATTGTATTAATAAACTGATGATAGATCTTATTAATTAGTAACACTTTGCGTAACCTTATGATTGTGTTGCTATGATGAGGATTTGACTTAACCCTAAGTGATCTTCTACAATAGTAATTCACCAGTAATAATAGCCAACAAAGCAAATAGACATAAGTACATATAATAAGTTTAATAAATAACAGTTTGAATAATTATAATCTTCTATCCATCTGAGTATTATTAAGTTGTTCCTAAAACTTATCTATTAGAATCTGTATCAAAATATAAATATAAATATGTTCTTTCGGAACTAAAACGTCCCCTTTATCTTGTAGATTATTGTAAATCGGATCCTTTATTTATTTGTATTATAATTGTAAATATTTGTGATTAGAAATGAATAGATAATTAGTTATAAATAAGAATTACGTTTCTTGTGTTCCTTGTGTTCGAATTTGGACTTACTTATTAAGCTATATTACATGAACGGGTCAATCTTGCCTGAATTGTGTGATAGTATTATTTAGTATTTCCTTAATTTAAACTTGTGATTATAATTGCCTATACTTAGCATACATCAATATGTCATTTTCTATTTTTAATTGAATCTTCTTTCTGGAGGTTTGCCTTTTATTAGAATGTTTGATGTTTGATTACTAGAGGGTACTGAGTTCTATTTGGTATGTGCGTTTCAGGGATGTCTAAAGACGTTAATGATGGAGGACTATTTGTGAGGTTGATGACAAAACTGATGGTGTGGAAGGTTAAACACACTCAGTTAAAGATAATGGAATGAATCTGAAAGTATGTCCGGCTCTGTATTGCTTATCAAATTATAAGTCATGTATAAGTTTATTGTAGTTTTCTTAAGAATCGACAAACAAGTGTTTGTTGGTCAACACGGTTTGTTGTGTCTTCACACGTACTAAAAATGACCCGCTTCAGCCTCTACCTATTTTGACCCAGCAAAACCTGTTAGAAACTCTCATCATGACACCTTCAATGCTTATTATGATACAAGAACTTGCTGATAGCAAAAACACGGGAGTATAACGAAAGAATGTGATAAACGCCAAAATGTACTAAATTATAGTACTAATTACCCCCGTGTTTGATAGGTTTCTAACGCATTTTGTATGAATAAGATACTTATTTCGTTCATATTTGCATTTAGGAGTTTAAATGGAGCTTGGATCGAAAAGGAACGGAAAACGAGCTTATTTGGAAGAAAAGTTGCTAAAAGAATAAAACATTGGACAAGAGAAGATTGGATCGAGGAAAAGAAGCTAAGAGAGTGAAGATTGGCAATATTGGATTGGAATAAGTGTAAATGAAGCTTGAATCGGAAAAAGAACGAAAGATGAGCTGAAAATGAAGAAAAGTGTAAAAGCTGAGTTTTCGGACATGCTGTTAGTATTTTGGCCCTAACTTCTTCATACGAACTCCGATTGAGGTGATTCAACTTGGAGAATTTAGCTAACAGACGGGGCTACAACTTTCGTTTTGGGTGCTTTTAGTGAAAATGCATCCATACGGCGTATGGATGTCCATACGCCGTATGGATTGAAAACTGGGCTGAATCAAGTTTTCGCGGGCTGGACTGTTGGGCTTTTACATCCATACGCCGTATGGAATTCCATACGCCGTATGGATGACTTTTTCATCATTTTAAGTCCGATTTTAGGGTTTTCACTTCATAACTTCAATACCAAAACCCGAGTTCGACCAGAGACGACCAGAGGGGGTTTTTCCCTCATTTTGGAGCATTTTGATGGTAGAAAGCAAGAAGAATTGAAGCCCTTTCAATTGTTCAATCATTCTTTCGGTTTTTCGGTTCGAATACATTTCTTTCTTTCATTTGATTATGACTATTGATATGTTATTGAATCTGATTTTCTGTATTATCATGATTGGCTAAATCTTTCATGTATTTGCTTGGATAATGATACTTAGATTATGGATTGATTTGCAGATTTAATTCGATTTATTGAAAGTTTATGTGTTTATTTGATGATCCTTGGTTATTGAATGGTTATTAGTAATTACCTAACGTGGTTTTATGGTTAATTGAGATTGATTTCCTTTTAATTATAAGATTATTGATAATTGTTGATTTCAATTGACGATTGTTGCTGAATATATTGAGTTTGACAGGTTAGGGTTAATAATTGGTAATGATCATTGATGAACAAGATAACTAGTAATAGTTGTAGACTTTGTTGATTCAAGTCAAAAGAATAAATCACATAAATGGTGTTGGTTTAATCTAGAATACAATTTGGTGGGCAACGTTAAATTGAACTGTTAGCGTGTTGAAAACAACCTTGTGTCTTTCTTAATTGTGTTTATATCAATTTATCTCGTAAAGAAGATTGGTAACATTTGTCAAATCACCAATAAATCTATAAGTTAGCAAATCAATAAAATGATTTGCGGAATCTAAGGAAAGTAATCCAAGCAAATGCATTTATTTTATCATTTGAATTTGATATTTTTATTTAATTACTTATTTTCTTAAAAGTCATTTATTTTATTTCAAGTGTTTAATTTTCAATTACATTTCATAATTGTTAGCCAATTGTTCGATCGGAACTAAAACGCCCCCCAATATTCATTGTTTTCATTATTTGTATTAATTTCCAATTTATTTAATATTGACATCCGTTCCTCGTGTTCGACTCGGTCTTACCAAGTCTATACTAACATTCGATCAGGTATTCTTGTCTGGTTGTGTGAAAGTATTAATAAGGTATTTCCATTTCTAAATAATAAAACAAGACGCGCTTTCACACGCATCAAGTTTTTGGCGCCGCTGCTGGGGAACGGTTTGATTCAATTTGATAAATTGGAATTTGTTTTCTGTATATTATTTGTTTGAATTTAGTTTTGTTTTCCTGTTTAATTGTATTATCTTGTGTTAGTGATTAGTTGATAAGTTGTTTTTTATTTAAGAGTCTTTCGTCAGAGAAGACGTTCCGCTTCCGCACCGCCTAATTCACCATTACATAGACCATTTCCTGAAGACGAGTACAAGGTGTTTAATAATAATCTTTATATTCCGGTGATTTTCGACTACCATTCAGATTACGAAGGCGAGTACGGAGGGTATCGCACTAGATCACGAATTGAATACCCTAGTGATCAATCGGAACCAGATTTAGAAATGGCAGACGACATCGCCAACATGACTCTCGAGGAATATTCGAGCAGAAGGAGTAGCGACCTCGGCCCAGGAGTTGTGAGGCCCGCAATTGCAGAAAACGTCGAGTTCGAGATAAAGGGACAATTCCTAAAGGAGCTTAGGGAAAATCCGTTTCGAGGAGAGGAGAGAGAAGATGCTAACGAGCACGTGGAAAAGATCGAGGAGATTGCCGATATGTTCAGCATCCCAAACATTACATGCGATCAAGTCATGCTCCGCGTGTTCCCAAGAACACTCAAGGGAGCCGCAAAAAGATGGATTACTAATGAACCAGCTGGATCCATCACCACGTGGGAAGATCTCCGCATAAAATTTCTAAAGATGTACTGCCCGCCATCCAAAACTTCGAAGATGATCGACGAGATTAGGAATTTCAAGCAAGAAGTTGATGAGTCGCTACACCAAGCGTGGGAAAGGTACCAGGACTTGATGCATAAATGTCCACAGCACGACCTAAACGACCAGCAAATTATAATGGTATTTTACAGAGGAGTGGATCGTGCTACAAGACAGCAATTAGATGCTCAAGGACATATCCCGAAGAAGATTCCTAGGGACGCCTTTGCAGCTATTCGAGACCAAGCAAAGCATTCTCGGTTATGGGATGATGACACCTCTAGGAGAAAGAGGTCAATTAGCAATGACGATGGACTCGCCGCCATAACTACCAAGCTGGACAGCATGGGAAGACACATAAAAAAGGTGACCGAGACTGTCCATGCAATCCAAGTAGGGTGTGACAACTGTGGAGGAACGCATTTAGTCAAGGATTGTCCCGAAATGAATTCTGTAGGAGTGAGAGAGGAAGTTAAATATGTGGAAACTCACGGAACCTACTGCCAAGACAGAGGAGAATTTTTCCTAAGACCATACCAGGAAGGAGGTCGCCAGTTCAGCCAGGCTCAGCCAGAGTATTTCACTAGGGAACAACCCTCGGCAACCTTCCTTGACAAGAAACCCAATTTGGAAGAAATGATGGGGAAGTTTTTGATCGCTAACGAGAAATTTATTGCTAAGTCTGGACAGCGGATGAACGCCATTGAAGCATTAGTTCGGAATCAAGGAGCGGCGATCAAGCAAATTGAGAGAACCATTTCCAGCATAGCTAGAGTTCTCCAAGAGAGACCCCCAGGAACTTTACCAGGATGCACCGAAACCAACCCACGAGATCATGCAAAGGTAGTGACTACCAGAAGTGGAAAGGTTCATGAAAACCTTAAGTTTCAAAAGAATCATGTGTCGAAGCTTTTGCCTGAAAAGGAGAAGGAAGCTGAGGTTGCCAGAAATTCTAGGGTGGACACAAAAGCTGATCAATTTGCTAGGGATAAGCAATATGCGAAGGATCATGCGCCACCACCACCTTACCCAGCAGCTTTGATGAGGAGAGGAAAATATGAAGCTCATTATCATCAATTTCTAGAGAATCTGAAGCAGCTTCACATCAACATTCCGTTTGTGGAAGCCATTGCCCAAATGCCTAAGTATGTGAAATACTTGAAGGAGCTCTTGACTAATAAGAGCAAGTTGGCAGAAGCAACCACAGTAATGATGAATGAGCAATGCTCAGCCATGATGCAAAACAAGTTGCCACCAAAAATGAAGGATCCAGGAAGTATCACTATACCATGTCGAATTGGTAATTTGGACATTGCGAATGCACTAGCGGATCTTGGGGCTAGCATATCTATTATGCCTTATACTATGTACGCTAGACTTGGGCTAGGAAAACCTAAGTCCATCCGAATGTGCATCGAGTTGGCGGATCACTCTGTTCAATACGCCAGAGGGATGGTTGAGAACGTTTTAGTCAAGGTAGATAAGTTTCCGTTTCCCTGTGACTTTGTGATTCTCGACATGGTAGAGGATCCTAAGGTGCCGATTATTCTAGGTAGACCCTTCCTTGCCACTTCCAGAGCATTGATCGATGTTTTTGATAGGAAAATTGTGACACCCGGTCAAAATAACCCAAAATTGGGTCCCAATTTAAACTTTTAAGACAAGTATTATATACGTGTTAACACTTAAGCATACAAGTATTATATATATATATGTATATATATAGAACGAAACGATTATTTAAATAATCGCGAATATGCGAATTTAACAAAACGTAGAAACTCAAAATGAAAGCGAGCGAAAAACATTTTTAAATCAAGTATTATTATTGAGGATAATAATTACGTACTCCGTTCGAAATGCAAATACATTTTAGATACTGAAAACTATCCGTACATTTTAAATAAAACAAAGATATATTTTTATATCTCCACAAAAGTATTTTTATAAAATACCTTGATTGAAAACGTATGCGATTACATTTTTAGAAAATTATCATTTTTAAATATTACATTATATAACGATCGGGTACACAAACACGGGTCAAAAAGTTACCATCTACCACCAATAATTGGGGCCGGATATAACCGACCCCAATAATGCAAATAACACACACGCACACATTCTTGATCTCTCGGTCTCTTCTCTTTCTCTCTCGGTTTTCATTTCAACAACAACAACAAGATCAATAACTTCATAATCATCATCATCTAGCTATTTCATCATCATAATCGTCATCATCATCATCGGATCATCACTATCATCCTCACGGTTCTAAATTTTACTACGTAAGAAAACTTATTAATTCTCGTTAATTTCATGTTTTTGATATGTAATATAACTTGTTTTAGCATAATACTACGTTCCTTGTTTGCGGAAATTGATTTAAAACTGGTTCTGTTAAATTATCGTTCAAACAGACCTGAAAAACCAGGGGATACCCGGCGGGTAACCCTCATGCCCGGCGGGTACTTCTGCAAAATAGCCCAATCCGGCGGATTCGAGGGAATCCGGCGGATTCCGCCCAAAAACTCGAATGATCCGGCGGATCCAATGGGTGATCCGGCGGATCCTACCCAAACCCACGAACTATCCGGCAGATCCTAATACTGATCCGGCGGATCCTTTGCAAACTCGTTGAATCCGGCGTATTGAGTGGAATCCGGCGGATTCCTTTCTTAGCCTGCTTACCCGGCGGGTACCTCGCCTACCCGGCGGGTACCTAGCCCTGACCAGTGATCCAATTTCAAAGTTAACCAAAACGAATACAAACATTTATATGGATGCAATATACGTTTAAATAAACATATTTACACGAAACAAACTTAGTTATATTTTTCAAATATAATTGTAACCCGACACCAAAGGGCCTTGCACATTTTTCAAACTACAAACTTAATTGGATTACAAACGCGTAAACGTAAACCTTAGACAAATACGTTGAATACGATCAATTAAGTAAACAAATATACGAATGAACTACTAGGCGTACACTTACAAATATGTAATCTCGCGTGTTTAGGGCATTAGGAGGTTATGATTGGAACACGCGCGTACATTAGGATTGCTTGCTCAACAGGTGAGTCTCACTGCCCCTTTTTACTGTTTTACTTTGGGGGAGATGCATTACCTGTTTACTGAAATTGTCTGTTTTACTTGAATACATGTATATATGTATTGATTACTTATTTGTACTTAATGCGTTACAAACTTACAAACAAAATACTTTACTGGTTTACAAACTTACAGAATACTACTTTACGACCTTCGGGGTTATTACTTTACGGAGTTACTACTCCATGAAAATACTACTTTACGACCTTCGGGGTTTATTACTTTACGGAGTTATTACTCCATGAACTTACTACTGTACAAACTTACAAACTTGCTGTTTACTACGATACTGAATTACTACTCACTGATATACTGAATTACATGAGTTCCTTTGAATCCAATGAAGTCCTCTGAAATCATAGTTGTTAGTTAAGGATAAGCGCGAGTTTTAGTATATGGATCCATATGGGACTGACAATCCCCGCTCAGGGTGGTAGCGCCACCACGAACCGTACTCGTATAAATGGGCGTTTTCTACTCGTTTCATATGAGTGTTTTTGGATTGCACTCACGAGGGGCAAATTTACGGTTAAGCTTCGACTATGATGGCTCATGGTAGACCGACCTTACTTACTTAATTACTTGGGTGTAATTGGGATTACTTACTAAATTATCTGGGAATAATTGATGCGTACTTACATAATTTCTTGTATGAAATTGATACTTACTTACTAAATCACTGGTTTGAAAATGTTGTTTACTTACTAATGTTGTACTAAACTTTCTATTACTATTTACTACAAACTTGTGAGATTCACCAACCTTTTGGTTGACCCTTTTAGTAATGCATTCTCAGGTACTCAACGTCAGTAGTGGCGGCCGCAGGATACGCTAAGCTAGGCGAGTCGCATGCATACGCCCTTACAAAGATTTTATTGGCATTATCTTTTGTAGTTGATTATGTGTTTAAAATCTTCTAAATCATTTTGCGAACTCGTTAATGATGTATTACTTATGACTTAATAATTTGTACTACTTTTGAAAACTGATGTAATGTTATGTATTTTCTAAAACGTCTCATTTAGAGTCGTTTGCTTGTACTTTGGTGTTTTGATATTTGATTAGTGGCACCCAAAACTTGCTTCCGCAAAGCATTAAATTTGGGGGTGTCACAGATTGGTATCAGAGCCTAAGGTTATAGCGAACTAGGTTGCATTTAGTGGGCCTAGACTATGACCGTTAGGCAGTATTCCTCATTAGATATAATTGGTTCAGAAATTTCATCATACGAGTTTAATTTAACATAGCCTGATCAACTATGTACAATTAAATGATGATGATGTAAGATCTGAAAGGGGTTATGTTGAACAGGAATGCACTAGTTGACTCTGACCACGAGAGAATCGTGACTTGTACTTGTTTTGTGCTAGATACAACTAGGTGGATAATATGTATGTATACAGGGGTTATACATATATGATTAAACCTAGTGATATACTCGGGTACTTGGTATTATACATAATGTATATATTAAATGGTTTCAAATGTTTACTTATCACTTTGGTGATCTTGATTGGTAATCACTTCAATGATCCAATTCGGGTACCATTTCGGTAATATAATTCAGAAATGTACTTGGTATGCATAGTAATAGGCCTTGGACATGAGATATACTATAGGTTCTGGTATATAGTATGTATAATTGTAGGCCTTGGATAGTCGGAGACCTTTTCACTATTCGGATGCTGATTTAGGTTTCTTGTCTACTCAGGTTAGACCACTCTTGGAAACTAAATCTCTTAAGTTAAACAATGAATACACCATAAGGCTTACCGGTGGTTAGTTAATCGAGTCAGGACAAATAGTACCGGGATGTACCCTAGTTTTAGAGGGTCATCTCTTCGAGACAGACTTACCACGGTAGAGTAAGGATCTTTTGACAATCTACTCGGCACATTGGCTATCAAAACATCATTATTCACTAGCTATCATGTTAACATTCTAAATCGACATGCTTCTATGAATCTATAATACGATGGGTCTATTGTAACCTCATCTCATCCTGTATTATCCTTGATATCTGTCCGGGCGCGGTATTCCCGACATCTTTTGTAAACTTTAACTCTGTTAATCTTTTGAACTTGCATGTTAAGCGATATTTTCATATGCTTTGACAAAACAAACTTTCCAACACTCTTCGAAGATAAGGTTTCAACGAATTTTTAGTATATGAGTATTATTCAACATTTTAGTGATAATACAAATTGCAACATACTTGTACCACGAAAATTATTTTATATAACTTATGTTTTGAACAGATTTTTGATAAACAGAATTTTCACAACTTGTCGCTAACAGGGATTTTTCAACCAAACTAATTATCAACTCAAGTTTTCATCGGATTTCATGTTTTCAACAGACATTCACCAACATAGCTATCTAAGAAATGTATTTATAATAAACATTTTACGAAAATTTCTCTCAAAAGGTTTTATGAAATTTTCAAAATGATAGATCATATTTACAACTTAGCGTTTCATCTGTCTTCCAAAGATTCTAAGTACAAAATAGAATAAGGAAAAATTGGCGAACTATTTTAGATAGTCAGTATGATATCAAGAAATTTTGTGTTAAACTTAGTGAACAAGCAACACAGTATATACAAATTATCTATCAAAATAGCATACTGAACACTCCACAAACAATAACAGGTCGAAGGATGACCAACACAGTGAGGAACATGCATGTGCTGTTTCTTTATCTTCTTACCTTAGATAGCTTCATAGTGACAACTGGGAACGTGTCGGAAGAAATGACACTTGAGGTAGAAACTGTGAAACAACCAATGGGATTGGTGATACATACATGTATGATTAGGCTATTATGGAATATTGGTATATATACATACATAGGCCTAGACTACATACTACTCACTAGGCTATTATATACTGGATGTATAGGAATAGGCCTTTACTTGATGATACCTTTGAGACCGTCTACACCACTACCACAAACAAACATACTTATTTCAACTTCCTTTGATAAGAAGATCGGGACTCTATTTAAATTACTACTGTCTACTAAATTCCACGTTTACAACGTACTCCATTTTCAACAATTTCAACATACTTTTACCCCGAACTTTTTTTTCATAAAATCTGCTTTCAAATAAATTTTGTTAAACAAGATTTCAAACTTTGAATGGTCAACAAAATTACACAATACACAATGACCTCCTTGCTGTTATAGGAACAAAAACTTACCAGAATCTGAATAGGGATGCGATTATGGTAACTCGCTAGCAACCTATCTGCTTTCATACTACTTACTTGATAAATTTTACTTGCTACTTGATACTTGTTAGGTTTTCCCTAGATTCTAAGTTCCCTAAAGAGTTAGGGAAAAATGACAATTTAGATTCTATAGTTTATATAAGAGACGAGGGTTAGCTTGCATAAGTATTGGGATAACAAATCCTACATTGTTTTATACCGGAAAACATACCGGTTAATATTTTTATATATACAATGGGTCACATCTCATATAAAGCTAATGTAGGCTAAGCATTTCGTTTCTGTATGAGACTAATAGAGTCTAAGGTGGACTACTAGTGCAAAAGTAGTTGTACTCAAGCAATTGGCTAAACAACAAACTTTGTCCTACCGACAAAACCCTCAAGGAATTACTGAATTACTTTAGGCTACTAGTACACATTGTAGCTACTCCCTAGTGATCGACTGGACTGATTATGTAGGCACAATAGTCAAAACATCTCGAAGTTTGATTTCGAATTCCTTAGTTGCCAGAAGGGCACTAGCTCAACAAGGGGAGATAGACACCTCTAGATAGGTGTTGTCAGACTTATGTAGATAACACGCAATCTATAACTTGAATACAACGATAAATACTATGAACGAATTTCGGGACGAAATTCTCCTAACAAGGGGAGAATGTGACAATTTAAACTTTTAAGACAAGTATTATATACGTGTTAACACTTAAGCATACAAGTATTATATATATATGTATATATATAGAACGAAACGATTATTTAAATAATCGCGAATATGCGAATTTAACAAAACGTAGAAACTCAAAATGAAAGCGAGCGAAAAACATTTTTAAATCAAGTATTATTATTGAGGATAATAATTACGTACTCCGTTCGAAATGCAAATACATTTTAGATACTGAAAACTATCCGTACATTTTAAATAAAACAAAGATATATTTTTATATCTCCACAAAAGTATTTTTATAAAATACCTTGATTGAAAACGTATGCGATTACATTTTTAGAAAATTATCATTTTTAAATATTACATTATATAACGATCGGGTACACAAACACGGGTCAAAAAGTTACCATCTACCACCAATAATTGGGGCCGGATATAACCGACCCCAATAATGCAAATAACACACACGCACACATTCTTGATCTCTCGGTCTCTTCTCTTTCTCTCTCGGTTTTCATTTCAACAACAACAACAAGATCAATAACTTCATAATCATCATCATCTAGCTATTTCATCATCATAATCGTCATCATCATCATCGGATCATCACTATCATCCTCACGGTTCCAAATTTTACTACGTAAGAAAACTTATTAATTCTCGTTAATTTCATGTTTTTGATATGTAATATAACTTGTTTTAGCATAATACTACGTTCCTTGTTTGCGGAAATTGATTTAAAACTGGTTCTGTTAATTTATCGTTCAAACAGACCTGAAAAACCAGGGGATACCCGGCGGGTAACCCTCATGCCCGGCGGGTACTTCTGCAAAATAGCCCAATCCGGCGGATTCGAGGGAATCCGGTGGATTCCGCACAAAAACTCGAATGATCCGGCGGATCCAATGGGTGATCCGGCGGATCCTACCCAAACCCACGAACTATCCGGCGGATCCTAATACTGATCCGGCGGATCCTTTGCAAACTCGTTGAATCCAGCGTATTGAGTGGAATCCGGCGGATTCCTTTCTTAGCCTGCTTACCCGGCGGGTACCTCGCCTACCCGGCGGGTACCTAGCCCTGACCAGTAATCCAATTTCAAAGTTAACCAAAACGAATACAAACATTTATATGGATGCAATATACGTTTAAATAAACATATTTACACGAAACAAACTTAATTATATTTTTCAAATATAATTGTAACCCGACACCAAAGGGCCTTGCACATTTTTCAAACTACAAACTTAATTGGATTACAAACGCGTAAACGTAAACCTTAGACAAATACGTTGAATACGATAAATTAAGTAAACAAATATACGAATGAACTACTAGGCGTACACTTACAAATATGTAATCTCGCGTGTTTAGGGCATTAGGAGGTTACGATTGGAACACGCGCGTACATTAGGATTGCTTGCTCAACAGGTGAGTCTCACTGCCCCTTTTTACTGTTTTACTTTGGGGGAGATGCATTACCTGTTTACTGAAATTGTCTGTTTTACTTGAATACATGTATATATGTATTGATTACTTATTTGTACTTAATGCGTTACAAACTTACAAACAAAATACTTTACTGGTTTACAAACTTACAGAATACTACTTTACGACCTTCGGGGTTATTACTTTACGGAGTTACTACTCCATGAAAATACTACTTTACGACCTTCGGGGTTTATTACTTTACGGAGTTATTACTCCATGAACTTACTACTGTACAAACTTACAAACTTGCTGTTTACTACGATACTGAATTACTACTCACTGATATACTGAATTACATGAGTTCCTTTGAATCCAATGAAGTCCTCTGAAATCATAGTTGTTAGTTAAGGATAAGCGCGAGTTTTAGTATATGGATCCATATGGGACTGACAATCCCCGCTCAGGGTGGTAGCGCCACCACGAACCGTACTCGTATAAATGGGCGTTTTCTACTCGTTTCATATGAGTGTTTTTGGATTGCACTCACGAGGGGCAAATTTACGGTTAAGCTTCGACTATGATGGCTCATGGTAGACCGACCTTACTTACTTAATTACTTGGGTGTAATTGGGATTACTTACTAAATTATCTGGGAATAATTGATGCGTACTTACATAATTTCTTGTATGAAATTGATACTTACTTACTAAATCACTGGTTTGAAAATGTTGTTTACTTACTAATGTTGTACTAAACTTTCTATTACTATTTACTACAAACCTGTGAGATTCACCAACCTTTTGGTTGACCCTTTTAGTAATGCATTCTCAGGTACTCAACGTCAGTAGTGGCGGCCGCAGGATACGCTAAGCTAGGCGAGTCGCATGCATACGCCCTTACAAAGATTTTATTGGCATTATCTTTTGTAGTTGATTATGTGTTTACAATCTTCTAAATCATTTTGCGAACTCGTTAATGATGTATTACTTATGACTTAATAATTTGTACTACTTTTGAAAACTGATGTAATGTTATGTATTTTCTAAAACGTCTCATTTAGAGTCGTTTGCTTGTACTTTGGTGTTTTGATATTTGATTAGTGGCACCCAAAACTCGCTTCCGCAAAGCATTAAATTTGGGGGTGTCACAAAAATACATTGAGATTGGGGGATGAGAAGGTTGTATTTAATGTGAATGAATCTATGCAATATCCAGAATCAGTGGATGAGACTTGTTACCTTGCTAGCATGAGAGAATTATCTGAGGATGACGAGAGTTTGCAAAGTTTGAAGGATGACGTAGATTTAGACCCAATGATTCTTGAAGGATGGAAGGGAAGCCTCGCGACAATCCGTGACATCGACAAGTTCGATAAATTGCCTGTGGAGATCGAGACAACGTGCGAGAAAGATTCAGAAAATGAAGGCATTAAGTTAAGGGAGAGTGAAGAGTCAATTTTGACTAATGGAATTTCGATCAAAATGGAGACGCGAATTCTAAGTCATTGTCACAATGGTCCTACTAGAGGGCATAAGGGACCTAATTACATGTCACGAAAGATGTTGAAAGCGAAGGCATTACCTATAAATGATGCACGGGTTGTGGTGAAGTTCCGTAAGCGATTGTTTTCACGATTTGGAACGCCGAAGGTTTGGATCAGTGATATTGAATCGCATCTTACGAATGCACAATTGGAGAAAGTGTTAGGAATGAATGCTTATGTTAACACTCGACTATATATGGAGCGTACCAAGAAATGGCATGATTCACGCTTTAAATCAAATTGTTTATTTGAAAAAGGTGATAAGGTTCTCCTATACAGCTCTCGTCTGCATCTATTTCCTGGAAAGTTGAAGACTCGTTGGACAGGACCTTTTATAGTTGAAAAGGTTTATCCTCTTGGTGCTGTTGATCTACAAGGTCATTCTGGAAAAACTTTCAAGGTTAATGGAAGTGGGTTGAAGAAATACTATGGTGATGCTAGGGACTCCAAGCATGATTTGGAGATGAATTTGAGTTAAGTTATGCAGTAAGAGGTCGAGCTTACCGACGTGATAAACAAAAGCGCTTTCGGGAGACAACCCGTTATTTCGTTATTTTGTTTTATTGTTTTTGTTCGCAGGTTTGAACTTTGTGGGTGTGTTCCCTGGAAACCCTCACGAGACTACAACTCGTCCACTCAGGATACTGAGGGGTTTAAAGGCTTGTTGCATACGCTAAATGCAACCGTGATGCCTACGGAAGTGTGCGGTTGTATTTTATTTCAGAACCAGTTCATTCATGAAATTTTCTTCTTAATCAGGGGAGTTTTTCTGTTTCACTTCTTTTCTATTCCCTATATTATTGTTTTCTTTTGCAATGGGAACATTTCATACTTTTAAGTGGGGGATGGGGGAAAAGAAGTCTGTTTGTCCTTAAGAAATGAATGTTAAATATTTGCAAATTAAAAAACTAAAGGGCATTCTACGTGTTAGTCATTTTTCAGCCCAAAATTTTCTTTTAAAATTGTTTTCTGCATTAAAGTTTAACGAATCTTGTAACATATTTTGGGAATGTTAGATAGTTCATCTTGTGATGTATCGATAGGCAATCTATATGAAGGTTGTTGAACTAATAAGAAATTTAATGCATTAAGTAGGGATTTATCCTATGAGGATCTTTTAGCAAGGTATGACCTTAGTCTTAATTCTTGTATGATAGCGTGTTATAATCCATAATTTTGGGATCCTAATTATCATCATTTGGGTATATACTGGGTGTTGTCTCCTCTATTGTACAAAAGTACAGACCTGGTTTCCGTCAGTATATTTGATATCAAAATAGATAAAAATAAATGAGTACAAAGGACTCATAAATTGAAAAACCAAAGCTAAGTTATGTCGCTTTGTTGTACTGAGGTACAGACCTGTCACCAATGTCTTGGTTTGAAAAATGATTGATTTATTTGGATGTTCATTATTTGGAGAATTGTGACACGTTATTGGTATAAGAGTATTTTGCTATTGTGAATCTAGGGTAAAGCCTGCTAGAATAATAATGAGTTAAGCTCAATTTCTGAAGTTTAGATTGTTTAAGTTGACAACAATATCGGTAATCTGAGTGAATTATCGTTTATGCCTAATAATAATGTATTAGAAGTTGTTTCCCTTAGAGAGTTTCTTGATTGTGAAGCTTTAAGGTAGAATCTATTTTAAGGTAAGAATTTGGTTTGTAGAATGCTGTGTAGTATGTAAGTCCTTTTGCACTTTTGTTTGCCGTTCATATTTAAAGTTTTGAATTTTCAACTGATGGTCTACTTGAGGACAAGTAGGATTCAAGTGGGGGATGTTTGATAAACGCCAAAATGTACTAAATTATAGTACTAATTACCCCCGTGTTTGATAGGTTTCTAATGCATTTTGTATGAATAAGATACTTATTTCGTTCATATTTGCATTTAGGAGTTTAAATGGAGCTTGGATCGAAAAGGAACGGAAAACGAGCTTATTTGGAAGAAAAGTTGCTAAAAGAATAAAACATTGGACAAGAGAAGATTGGATCGAGGAAAAGAAGCTAAGAGAGTGAAGATAGGCAATATTGGATTGGAATAAGTGTAAATGAAGCTCGAATCGGAAAAAGAACGAAAGATGAGCTGAAAATGAAGAAAAGTGTAAAAGCTGAGTTTTCGGACATGCTGTTAGTATTTTGGCCATAACTTCTTCATACGAACTCCGATTGAGGTGATTCAACTTGGAGAATTTAGCTAACAGACGGGGCTACAACTTTCGTTTTGGGTGCTTTTAGTGAAAATGCATCCATACGGCTTATGGATGTCTATACGCCGTATGGATTGAAAACTGGGCTGAATCAAGTTTTCGCGGGCTGGACTGTTGGGCTTTTACATCCATACGCCGTATGGAATTCCATACGCCGTATGGATGACTTTTTCAGCATTTTAAGTCTGATTTTAGGGTTTTCACTTCATAACTTCAATACCAAAACCCGAGTTCGACCAGAGACGACCAGAGGGGGTTTTTCCCTCATTTTGGAGCATTTTGATGGTAGAAAGCAAGAAGAATTGAAGCCCTTTCAATTGTTCAATCATTCTTTCGGTTTTTCGGTTCGAATACATTTCTTTCTTTCATTTGATTATGACTATTGATATGTTATTGAATCTGATTTTCTATATTATCATGATTGGCTAAATCTTTCATGTATTTGCTTGGATAATGATACTTAGATTATGGATTGATTATTGATTTGCGGATTTAATTCGATTTATTGAAAGTTTATGTGTTTATTTGATGATCCTTGGTTATTGAATGGTTATTAGTAATTACCTAACGTGGTTTTATGGTTAATTGAGATTGATTTCCTTTTAATTATAAGATTATTAATAATTGTTGATTTCAATTGACGATTGTTGCTGAATATATTGAGTTTGACAGGTTAGGGTTAATAATTGGTAATGATCATTGATGAACAAGATAACTAGTAATAGTTGTAGACTTTGTTGATTCAAGTCAAAAGAATAAATCACATAAATGGTGTTGGTTTAATCTAGAATACAATTTGGTGGGCAACGTTAAATTTAACTGTTAGCGTGTTGAAAATAACCTTGTGTCTTTCTTCATTGTGTTTATATCAATTTATCTCGTAAAGAAGATTGGTAACATTTGTCAAATCACCAATAAATCTATAAGTTAGCAAATCAATAAAATGATTTCCGGAATCTAAGGAAAGTAATCCAAGCAAATGCATTTCTTTTATCATTTGAATTTGATATTTTTAATTAATTACTTATTTTCTTAAAAGTCATTTATTTTATTTCAAGTATTTAATTTTCAATTACATTTCATAATTGTTAGCCAATTGTTCGATCGGAACTAAAACGCCCCCCAATATTCATTGTTTTCATTATTTGTATTAATTTCCAATTTATTTAATATTGACATCCGTTCCTCGTGTTCGACTCGGTCTTACCAAGTCTATACTAACATTCGATCAGGTATTCTTGTCTGGTTGTGTGAAAGTATTAATAAGGTATTTCCATTTCTAAATAATAAAACAAGACGCGCTTTCACACGCATCAAGTTTTTGGCGCCGCTGCTGGGGAAAGGTTCATTCATGAAAACCTTAAGTTTCTGGAGAAAATTGATGTCGTGTAAACGGGGTTTTATTTTAAAAATGGAAAATACCTAACTTACTATACATAACACAGGCAAGAATACCTGATCATATATAGTATAGCTCAGTAAGTCCGAGTCGAACACAGGGAACGGATGTCAATATCAACAAATTGGAAGTTGCTACAATTAATTAAAGCAATAAAAGTTGGGGACGTTTTAGTTCCGATCGAACAAATAAGTAACAATTATAAAAGAAATGATTTATTAAATAAAACTTAACTATAAAATAAAGAAATAATAAAATAACTTAATTAAAATAAAAGATTAAATTCAAATGGTAAAAGAAATGCATTTGCTTAGACTAATTTCCTTAAAATCCGGATATCATTTCATTCAATTGCTCACGTATGGATTCTATCGTGCCCTTTCAAATATATCAATCCTCCTTACAAGATAAACTGAATTCAATACAATTAAGAAAGACACAAGGTTGCTTTCAACACATTAACAGTTCAATTTAACGTTGTCCACAAAACTGCATTCCAAATTAATTCAACACCGTCTATGTGATTTATTCTTTTAACTTGAATCAACAAAGTCTATAACCGATTAAAGTTATCTCGTCCATTAATAATCATTACTAACTATTAACCATAGCCCGTCAAACTCAATATATTCGGCAATAATTATCAACCAAAATCAACAACTATCAATAAATTCACAACCAATAGGAAATCAATCTCAACTGAATATGAACTCACGCTAGGTAATCAGCAACAATCATTAAATACCCAAGGATTAACGAATAAACACATAAACATTGAATAAAATCCGATACATTCGCAATTATCACAATCAATCCATCAATTAAGTATTCTCATCTAAGCAAACACATAATAGACTTAGCCAATCATTTTATAACAGAAAATCAGATTCAAACTGTTAGTCCCTGTTTAACTTAATAAACAATCTTACGTAATAAGCCTTGAATATATTATTGAGAAGTTGCGGAATCACACTCAATAATATTAAGAAGATCAATGAATATTAATTAAATTAATGAACACAATAATATACCGAAAGCTTCAATCTTATTAATGATATAAGACGAATACACTTGATGTATTAGGGTTACAGAAAACCTTGAAGCTGCGAAAAAATCATTAACCTATCTAGGTCTAAAGGATCTCTATTTATAACATATAGATTCCTATACAATCTCCTACAAATATGGAATAAAATAACTTCCATAACCGACTCATACTTATCACAAAATCATAAACAGTTTTAACTACCATTCTGATGTAAACAGTTGTAACTGTTACACATTCAGTTGTAACTGCTTCAATTGTAATATACGACTAAGTACAAATATATAATCAGTGTTAACTGTTTCATATATAACTAACAGTTACTAATACATAAGCAGTTTTAACTACTTACAGACACATAACTATCAGTTGTAATCTATCTTCAATCAGTTGTAACACTTGTCTTCTCATCAGTTTTCTTCTATCAGTTGTAACTTCATAAAGACAGTTTTAACCTTCAAAGCAAACAGTTTTAATCACTTATACTCTGTCTTCTCATCAGAACTTCAACTCAGACCTGAAACAGTTTTGACCCAACAATCTCCCCCTAAACTAAATCTGTCCTTCACAGCATTAAGTTTCTTCTAATCCTCCATTATAAGCTTCACAAAATTCTTTCAAAACTGTTAGTCATTTCTCCTCTTCTTCCTATCAATCTCCTCCTTCTTATGAATCTGATTCAGCACCATATATACCAATTCCAGAGCTACATCATCTAAAACTGCAGCTTGTAGCCTTGCATTTCTCAAGCCCATCAAAAATCTCAGATTTATATCATAAAATCTATCTGTCAATAACCACATAAACACTGCATCCTCCATAACAATCTGATGTACTCCAGGTTTGGCATGATAAATCCAATTTCTGACCTTGCTAAAAGTAGCAAACTGAAATGGAAACTCTTCTGGTTCAAACATAGCCTTAATCCAATGCCATGTAACTTTCTCAACCAGATTATCAAATCTTTTCAAATCTAAATTCTTTTCCATCCCAATCTCATACATTCTCACCAAATCAGTCCTACTAATTCTCTTTATCAAATCCCTAAAAGATCTCCACCAAGATATATTTCCATCTGCTCTTTCAACTTTAATCTTGTGAATCTTAACAGGATTGACAAATTGCTCTATAGACCAATCAATGATACCAGGTAATTCAACATTAATTACCTCAGATTCCATAGGCTGTAACAGAATAAACTCCTTCAATTCATCAATATTCCTTTCTCTATCAGGAATTTCATCTAACTCTCTCTTCTTTTGCTCAAGTTCATCTTTCCTCCTCTTCTCAGCTTCTATCTTTTCTCTTTTTTCTTTTTCTTCCTTTTCTTTCAATTTTCTTTCTTTTTCAGCCTCTTTCTTTTCCTTTTCAACTTCCTGCTTTTTCTTCTCAGCTTCTTTCTTTTTTGTTTGTTTCTTTTCAATCACTTCAGGATTCAACTCATCTTTATCCCATAACTCTTGCAATCTCTCTAAACTCATCTGTTTCAATGCATTCAAAGGAATATACCCACCTTTCAACTTTGCAATCAAGTTCTTCTTCATTTGAGCTTTTGTTGGTGGTTTTGCAGCTTTTTTCTTTCTTGCTTCCTCTGCTTTTCTTTTCTTAACCTGCTCAACAAGATATTCAATATCATCCTGTCTCTGTTCTTTCAGTAAATATTCATCCCACTCTGCCACATGCTCTTTTGTCATTTTCACAAACTTTCCTTCCTCAATCTCAACATCAATCAATCCCTCTGCATTTAGCTCAGCCTGTAACCTTTGAGCATACTCAATATCATGAGCAGTTACTTCTGGTGGCACTGGTTTTTACTTTTTCTTCTTTGGTTCTTCTACCAGTTTTCCCTTGCCTTTATCTTTTGGATCAATCTTTGGCAATTCTTTCTGTTGAACAGGAACAGCAGCAGGTTCTCTAATTTGAAATCCAGGCAAAGATGGTTGTTGTGTAGATTTCTTCTTTGGAGTTTCAACCTTCTTTCCTGTTCCAGTCATCTTAGCAGTTTTAACTGGAATGTTCTTCTTCCTAGTCTTTTCAACTTGTTGAGCATCAGTTTTTGCTTCTTTTTCCACTGCTATCTCTGGTTTACTCACCTCTTCACCATCATCCTCATCAATCTTTAACTCCTCAGTCTTATCATCCAAATTAACCTCTACAGTCTGCTCCACTGACCCAACAACCTCAGTATGTTCAGAATTATTTTCATCTGCCACTGGGTCATTCATCTCTGTTTCCACTGTCTCAAACACTGACTCATTAACCTCTGGCTCTGTAGGTGGTGTTGGAGGTGTATGCACAAATTCATCATCCACTGGTTGTTCCATTTCAATCTCTTCATCAACTTTTTCATCATCAGACACAACCTTATCATTCTCATTCCTCTTATCACCCAAATTTGTCCAGACCTTCTCCCCCTTTTTGAAAGCATTTTGTTTAAAATTATAAGTCTCCTCAGGTTCTGAAGTATCATGAACCACATATTTCCTCCCTTTCTTCAAACATTGAATAACAATCCTCTCTAACTGCTTCACTTTCCTCTGCAACTGAGTAATAACTTCATCCTTTGCCTTATTCTTCTTCCTCTCCTGTACAAACTCAGCCCATACATAATCAACCATTTTCGTCAATTCCAAGTTAGTTCTAGCCTCAACACCTTCAGGATGTGAATCCTTTGGTGAATCATTGACATCATCAAACTCTGACTCATGCCTAGCATGATCATCAAAGTCCCCTTGGTTCTTGGTACTGGGACCACTAGGATCATCTACAGGTGTAGAATCATATCCATGTGTTGCCTCTGATTGGGTCTTATTAATGTTACTTCTGTCCTGCGCTGCCAGTGGGCTAGAAGCAGTAGAAGCAGCCCTCTCAGAATGATCATCCTCCTCCTCATTGATCATCTGCTGTGATGAATCATTTGTCTGAGACACCTGAGCAGCAGCAGCCTCAGATGCCTGATTTTTAGCCTTTTTGGCTTTAGTAGGTTTAGCTGTTGTGGTCCCTTGTTTTCTCTTAGTACCCCCAACTACTGTGGGTTGAGAAGTGGTGGGTGGAACCATTCTCTCAGTAGTTGGTTCAGCTTCAGTTGGTAGTACTGATGCTGTGGTGGAAGGTGCAGGAAGCATTGTAGGAAATAATGCTGTAACCTTCCCAGAAAATTTAGTATCTCTCTTCATATTTACAAAAACTTTTGGTTTAAAAGAGACAATACCAATAATCTTTTCAAGTGCAGTTATATTAGGAATTTGTTCATTTAAGAACAACTGCACAAAACGTGGATACATCAAAAACTTAATCTTTGGCTGCTCAATGTTTCTAAGCATACCAGAAAATATCAGATTTGAAAAATTAAACCTTTGACCAGTTGCAAGACAAGTAATTGCATAAGCAATGTTGCTTCCAAACTGTTCAAAAGATGATCTCTTAGATGATAAGCAGTGTAAAATTGTATGTATTAAAAATCTCCACTGATGAGAAAATAAGGTTTTCTGAAAAGTAAAAATTTCAAAAGAACCCTCATAACCCATCAATCGTAAAGTATCATACATAACAGTATCCTCTAAAGAAGATATACCTGCCTCATCATCTAGTTGTAATGAAGCTCTAACAGTAGCTTCTGTGATTACAACACGTGTATCCATAACTTCTGAAACGATTCTTTTAATCCCCTGTTCCTCTTCTATTGATGCATTCACCCAGAAATTGTTGATATGATCGTGAGATATTCTGGGTGCTACAGTGAGAGCATGACGAATATGTGAAGCACGAAGGAAATCAATGATTTCCACATACTCGTTTGCCTCTGCAGGTTTCATTAAGAATGCAATCATATTGTGATCTTTTCCAATCGGTAGTTGAACAGTAGACGAAGTCGATGCCATGATAAGAAATCAAGTAATCGAGAAGAATCGAAGATGATTTTACAGAATCGAAAATCAATGAGACTTATCGCAGTTGTTTGTATGTGAAATTTTGAAAGCGTAATGAGAAACCCTAAGTGTTGAGAGTTAAGTACTGAAATTAAATCAGTTGTAAGCCCTAATTTGATCAGATCCCCAATTATAACTAAAACAGTGTTAATTAAATAAAATAACACGTTCAGTGATAACTGTGAAAATAACCATCAGTGGTAATCAACACTTGGTTTCTCAAATGCATCATTTACATAATTAAGCTAGCGGTGCTAACTTGTACAAGCAGTACCAACCGACCAAGGCAGTGCTAACTTAATACAAGTAGTACTTCAGTTCTAGCAAAATCATATAAACAAAGCAGTGGTTGAATTTTTTTTTTTTTTTTTTTTTTTTTTTTTTTACCGAAAGCAAACTCCACAAGCAGTGACACTTCATAAACACCTGCATAAGTTAGACTCCAAAACCTAGCAATATAACTTGCAGTGGTAATTCCAAACAAAAATACAAGTATACAGTGTTAACTATACACCAACAGTTGTGAAGTGATTATTACCACTGTTTATAATAAAAGTAAGAAACAGTGATAACGATACACATTACACACAATCAGTGTTTAATTAACAAATCAGTATTAACCCAAATTGAAATCACAGTAGATATTATTCACAGAAAGCAGTAACAAGAGAAATAACTTATGACAAATTGATCATTCCAATACTAGTAACCAAGAATGTGAATCTGCCTACATCAAAAGCTTTTGTAAACAGATCAGCAAATTGATTATCAGTATGAACTTTCAAAATTTGAATAAGTCTTTTCTCATTACAATCTCTAATGAAATGATATCTGATTTCAATATGCTTTGTTTTAGAATGTTTAACTGGGTTATTAATAATACTGATTGCAGAGCTATTATCAATAAAAATAGGAGTATTAAGAAAGGTAAAACCATAATCTAGCATCTGATTCTGAATCCATAGCACTTGAGCACAGCAACTTGCAGCTGCTACATATTCTGCCTCTGCTGTAGATGTAGATACAGTGGTTTGTTTCTTGCATTGCCATGAAACCAATCTTTCTCCCAAAAATTGACAACCTCCTGATGTAGATTTCCTGTCCAAATTAGCTCCTCCATAATCACTATCTGTGTAAGCTATCAGATCAAAAGAATTAAACTTTGGATACCAAAGGCCCAATTTTGATTGACCCTTCAAATATCTAAAAATTCTTTTGACTGCTAGAAGATGTGATAGCTTTGGAGTAGCTTGAAATCTTGCACATAAACACACTGCAAACAAGATGTCAGGCCTTGATGAAGTGAGATACATAAGAGACCCAATCATTGATCTGTAAAGATGTTCATCCACACTCTCCCCCTCAAGATCTGCATGTAATTTCTTGTTTGTTTCCACAGGTGTGCTTGCAACCTTTGCATCTTTGTACCCAAACCGATCAAGTATATCATTAACATACTTACTTTGATGAATAAAGATTCCTTCCTTCTGCTGCTTCACTTGTAACCCCAAGAAAAATGTTAATTCCCCCATGGAGCTCATCTTGAACTTCTCATGCATCAGTGATTCAAATTCCTTGCAAAGACTATCCTTTGTTGAACCAAAAATGATATCATCTACATAGACTTGAACCAGTAGTATATCATCCTTTATCCTTTTAGTGAACAAAGATTTATCTATTGCACCCCTTTTGAATCCATTCTGCAACAGATAATCTGAAAAAGTATCATACCAAGCTCTAGGTGCTTGATGTAATCCATAAAGAGCTTTTCAAGTTTGAAAACTTTATCAGGAAACTTGGAATCTTCAAACCCTGGTGGTTGGCATACATAAACTTCTTCCTGTATAGTGCCATACAGAAAAGCACTCTTAACATCCATCTGATACACAATGAATCCCTTGAATGAAGGATAAGCCAAAAACAATCTGATTGCCTCTATTCTTGCAACAGGTGCAAAAACTTCATCATAATCAATTCCCTCTTCTTGTGAATATCCCTGTGCAACCAATCTAGCCTTGTTTTTGATCACTATTCCTCTTTCATCTTTCTTGTTCTTGAAAATCCATTTAGTACCAATTGCCCTCTTCTCTTTAGGCAAATCAACCAATGTCCAAACTTCTTGAATCTTAAACTGAAGCAACTCCTCTTGCATAGCTTCAATCCAACTAGGATCTCTCAAAGCTTCAGTAACCTTCTTTGGTTCTGTTTGAGACAGAAAACAGGCAAACAAAGAAGTATTAACAGCTTCTGTATCAAGATTTACTTCTTCCTCATTTGCTGAAGCTTCAAACACCTGACTTTGATTTCTTGTTTTAACAGCTGATTCAATATCTCCTATTACATTCTCAAGTGGATGATCTTTATGAGTAATGTATTTAGATGCTGCTGTTTCTTGAATACTCTCCTCTAAGTTGGTAAAATTTCCTTCTTGACCAGACTCACTACTTGACACTTCTCTTGCAATTCTCTTTGACAAAGGAGTAGAACTCATCAAATGTAGATAATTCAAATGTTCCTGCTCTGTGTCAAGATGCTTTGTAGGTGTCTGATCAACATTCACACCTGCCTTTGTATTCTTCTGTACTGGACTCATATCACTGTCTTCTGTACTGTCTTCAATAACAGGTCTATCAGAATCATCAACATGAGAAAATGATGTTTCATCTGATTTTCCTGTTTCCACATCCTGTGATGTCGTTGGTTGATCAGTATCAAACACTTCTGGGGGATCAGGAGACCAAATTGGAAATAATATATATTCCAATGAATCATTATTCTTTCCAACTGATATTCCTGATTTTGCTCTACCTTTTTCATCACCTGTTCCTGCATTTGTACCTGCACTTGTACCTGCACTAGTACCTGCACTAGTATCCACATTTGTATATCTAAAAGCAGTATTAAGTGCATCAATATCAAACAGTGATTCAGGACCTTTTCCCTCAGGATTAACAGTGTTTTCATTAAAAGTAATGTGCACTGTTTCTTCTATGATTCTGGTCCTTTGATTGAATACCCTATAAGATTTACTTTGAATAGAATAACCAACAAATATCCCCTCATCAGCCTTACTCTGAAACTTACCTAAGTGATCTTTGGTATTTAAGATTGTACAAGGACACCCAAAAGATTTTAAGAAACTAACCAAAGGCTTTCTCTTAAACAACAGTTCATATGGTGTCTTGTTATGAGGCTTAACAACTAATACTCTATTCTGAACATAACAAGCTGTGCTAACTGCCTCTGCAAAAAAGGACATAGGTAGCTTTGCATCAGATAGCATGGTTCTAGCAGCCTCAATCAGTGTCCTATTCCTCCTTTCAGCTACTCCATTTTGTTGAGGAGTTCTAGGTGCACTAAATTCTCTCTTAATACCTTTAACTTCACAGAATTTATCCATCTCATGATTTTTAAATTATGTTCCATTATCACTTCTGATGATCTTTACTCTTTTATCCAATTGATTCTCCATCTTAGTTATAAATGATCTAAGTATTTCACCTGTCTCATCCTTTGTCCTAAGAAAGAAAACCCATGTAAATCTAGAATAATCATCAATAATCACAAGACAGTAAGACTTTTTCCCCATACTACTTATACTGGTTGGTCCAAATAAGTCCATATGCAATAAGTGTAAGGGTGTGCTATTTGTGTTCACAGATTTGGACTTAAATGAGGATTTGTGTTGCTTTCCCTTTTGACAAGAAACACAATGATCATCACATGAATAGACCTTTTCAGGCAAACCTCTAACAAGCTTGTTTTTGACAAGTTTATTAATGGTTTTGAAATTCATGTGACACATCCTCCTATGCCACAGTTCAGATTCATTCACACTTGCTTTAGAAATAAAACAGTTTAAATCAGGTTGAGGTGTCATATTTAGTAAGTCACACTTATATACATTATCTTGTCTTGGAATTCTCATCAAAATCATGTTTTCCGGTATTTTGAATTCTTTGGACAAGATAAGGCATTCAGTGTCAGTAAAAAGAACTGGGTTCTTTTTATCTGTGATTTGACTCACACTTAGTAAATTATACCTCAGTTGTTCCACAAAATAAACATTATCAAAACTTAGCTTTTCACTCTGAACTGTTCCTTTCCCTGTGATCCTTCCTCCTTTTGGATTGCTTCCAAAAGCTACATATCCTCCATCAAAAGATTTAAAGTCCTGCAGCTTTTCTTTGTCTCCAGTCATGTGCCGTGAGCATCCACTATCAATATGCCATAAGCTCTTAGGCTTGCCCTGCACAAATAGTCAAAAAAGAGAATTAATTTCTCTTGGGAACCCAAACCAATTTGGCTTTGGGTTTCCCATGTGCATTCACATAATCAACTTTCTTAAAGATTATTGATTGTGAAGCACTGTTGGTATTTGGATCTGTTAATTTATCAGACTTAATAGGTGTCCAAATCCAACTAATTTTAGACTTAACAGTGTTCTTTGGCTTAACAGTTTTAACTGTTTTACCAATTGAAGATTCAGTGTTAATTTTGTTAACACTGTTTTTGAAATCAGTTACCACTGTTTTAGTCTTTGAGCTTTTGGCTAATTTTGTTATTACTGCTGCAGTAGATTTACCTGTAACAGTGTTTAACATGGTAGCCTTTGAGTTTATCTTCTGAACTCTGGCAGTATGATCAACTTTTGATTGAAAATTTTGTTTGTTAATCATATTTGCTTTTGTCCATGACTGTTTTCTAATCCTTTGAACATTCTCAGGATTATGATATCAGTCATATTGAAGATGACCCATTTTTCCACATATAAAGCAAGACATTTCTTTAATCACAGTAACATTATTACCCAGTTTTTGTGAAATCATTTGATTCCAATTTCTTTGATTACCTCTGGGTTTTTTATTTTGAAAACTCTGTGAAGAAGAAGCACTTGCTTTACATTTACAATTCACACAGTTATTCACAACAGATTCAACAACAGGTTTAGTAACTGAGTTAACTGTATTACTAACATATCCTAACCCATGTTTAGATTTGTTAGTATTCAAGCTCACCTTCTCTAAGTCCAGTTTAACCTTCTCCTTAAACATTTTCTTACCCTCTTCTAGTTTATCAGTTTTAAGATTAACAACTAGATCAGTAATTACTCTCTTCACATCCTCACATGTTGACTCAGACTTAGATGATTCAGATTTCACACTCTTCTCACTATCAGATGTCCTATCACTCTGATCATCTTCTTCAGTCCAGTCACTAACTTCACCTTCTATAAACAGATCATCATCAGATAAACTTTTAATTGGATCAGCCTTTTTAACCTCATCTACCATTTCTCTTTTAAGTGAATTGATATCAATTTCACTTTTGGGAGGAAAGTAGGTGTGATTATAAGGTGGAGGTACATTATTGTATCCTAATCCAGTCTTAAGTTTATCATGAATCTGTGAATTAATAAGTTTATTTACACTCTTTGAAGCATGTTCTAATTTACTTACATCAAGCCTTATACTATCTCTTTCACATGTGACCTCAGTAAGTTTCTTAGATAACAAATCAACTTTATCTTTAAAAGAGTCTCTCTCCCACCTAGCATATTCAATGTCATACTTAAACTGTGTTGCATTGACTTCATATGCCTTTATTTGATTTTCCAGATTTTCAATGACTGCTATGGTGTGTTTACTTTTGATTTCCCATTGTTTTAGTTCCTCACACACTTTTATATTATGATCTCTGTAGTGTTTAACAGTTTGTTTACAAACAGCAGAACATAATTTATTTTGTACCTCAGTAGGAACTTCTGACTTTTTGTCAGATTCTGCAATGGCCATGAGACATTGATTCTTCACAACATGCTCTTCTTGATCACTCCAATCCCATCCACAGCCATCCATAGACACCAAAGCATTTGCTGAAGCCCCCTGAATTGGAATGTTTCTTGTCTGTGTTCCAGTGCTTCCAGATCTCTGACCATTACCATTCTGCTCTTGCCTAGGGTTTCTGCATTCTCTGGCAAAGTGTCCCATCTTGTGACAGTTGAAACACTCAATCTTGCTCTTATCAAACCAATTTGCATCATTCCTCTTGTATGCAAAGTTATTTCTACCAGTCCTCTGCATGAACCTTTTTGCTCTCTGAGTAATCAATGCAATTTGCCACTTGATGTCCATCTCCTCTAGATCATCACCATCAAATTGTTCCAGATCTTCATTAGTAAGTGAAGAATTCACATTACTTGCAAAGAAAGATTCTAATATTTGATCATTAGAACTATTTGATGATGATCCTGCTCCTCCTGAAACATGAGTAGAACCCATTTGACTTGATTCTGCTTTTGTTCCAGCCTTAGACATAAAAGCAGCATTATGACTGTATCCAGTAGCTTGCTTCTTACTTTCCACCTCAGACTCAAAGTTCCTCAGATCATTGTATATATCTTCTAGTTCCTTAACTTCAATGTCTGAACTCTGCCTTAATCCAACAGTATAAATTGTCCATTCATCACCTAATGATCACAAGAACTTTCTGTTAAGATCTTCTTTGTCAATCTTAACCTTGTGATTTTCCAATTCTCCAACTAATTTAGTAAACCTATCAAAGGTTTGAGTTAGAGTTTCAGATTTCACATGGCTAAAATTTTCAAATTGTTGTTTTAACAGAGATCTTTTATTCTTTTTGGTGTTATCATTACCACCAAACCTCTTCTCAATTGCCTCCATCAGTACCTTAGGATCTTCACAATTATCAAATCTGCTCTGATGCTCATTCGGAATGGAAAGCAACAGAGTACTAAGTGCTTTGTACTCAGTAGATCTGATTTTCCTCTCTGCTTCAGATGTTGGTGGTGCTCTTGGTTGCTTTACTCCATCTCCATCAAGCGTTACTGGTATACCATTAACAACAACTTCCCACATCTGATAATCCGTGAGAAGCATATATTGCCTGATTCTGACCTTCCATAGGTCAAACTCATCAGGTTTAAGCATTGGTATCTTTGTTGCTTGAATTCCTTCATTGCCTTCAGACGCCATTGAAATCAAAACTTAATATCTGAACTAAACTCAAATACTGATACTAATAATCCCAGATCTTCCTGTCTTCAAAGCTTCACAAGCTCTGATACCACTTTGTTAGTCCCTGTTTAACTTAATAAACAATCTTACGTAATAAGCCTTGAATATATTATTGAGAAGTTGCGGAATCACACTCAATAATATTAAGAAGATCAATGAATATTAATTAAATTAATGAACACAATAATATACCGAAAGCTTCAATCTTATTAATGATATAAGACGAATACACTTGATGTATTAGGGTTACAGAAAACCTTGAAGCTGCGAAAAAATCATTAACCTATCTAGGTCTAAAGGATCTCTATTTATAACATATAGAGTCCTATACAATCTCCTACAAATATGGAATAAAATAACTTCCATAACCGACTCATACTTATCACAAAATCATAAACAGTTTTAACTACCATTCTGATGTAAACAGTTGTAACTGTTACACATTCAGTTGTAACTGCTTCAATTGTAATATACGACTAAGTACAAATATATAATCAGTGTTAACTGTTTCATATATAACTAACAGTTACTAATACATAAGCAGTTTTAACTACTTACAGACACATAACTATCAGTTGTAATCTATCTTCAATCAGTTGTAACACTTGTCTTCTCATCAGTTTTCTTCTATCAGTTGTAACTTCATAAAGACAGTTTTAACCTTCAAAGAAAACAGTTTTAATCACTTATACTCTGTCTTCTCATCAGAACTTCAACTCAGACCTGAAACAGTTTTGACCCAACACAAACTCAACATCATAATCATAATCGAATGAAAGAAATGAATGAATTCGAACCGAAATAGAGAAATAACGATTAAAAGAACGAAAGCCCTTGATTCCTCAAGCTTCAATCCCTTCAATAACCTCTGGATTTAGGGCTTTGCAACAGAGAATTCGTCTGGAATAATGTGGTGAAGTGTGTGCAAAAATGAGGCAAAATGAGCTTTTTAGGGTTTCTGCCGAGGCGATCCATACGCCGTATGGATTTCCATACGCCGTATGGATTGCAAAGCCCATGGATCTGACCCGCGTCTTCTGGTGGCCCGGCTCAACTGATCCATAAGCCGTATGGATTCCATACGCCGTATGGATTGAAATTTTCAACTTCTCAGCCAATCGACCTCCTTTCTTCAACCTTTACCCTTTTTAACATCTTTTCTTCGATATTCACTCGATTTCCGCTTCTTTTATAATTCAAGCTCCATAAAATTCCTAAATGCAAATATGAACGAAATGAGTATCAAATTCAAATCAAATGCATAAGAAATTAATCAAACTAAGGGGAAATTAGTACTATAAAATAGCACATTTTGGCGTTCATCAAACATCCCCCACTTGAATCCTACTTGTCCTCAAGTAGACTAATAACTCAAAAATTCAAAACTTTAAAATATGAACGGCAAACAATGCATAAAAGGACTTACAAACTACACAGCATTCGACAAACCAAATTTTTTATCTTAAAATCGATTCTACCTTAAAACTCAGCAATCAAGAAACTCTACATGGGAAGCCATTCATACTTATTATTATTACACATAAAAGATAAATCACTCAGATTACCGATATTGTTGTCCACTTAAACAATCTAAAATTCAGAAATTGAGCTCAACTTATTATTATTCTAGCAGGCCTTACCCCTGATTTTCAATAGCAAAATACTCTCATATAGATAACGTGTCACAATTCTCCAAATAATGAACATCCAAATAAATCAATCATTTTTCAAACCAAGACATTGGTGACAGGTCTGTACCTCAGTACAACAGAGCGACATAACTTGGCTTTGGTTTTTCACTTTATGAGCCTTTTAGACTCGTTTATTTTTATCTATTTTGATATCAAATATACTGACGGAAACCAGGTCTGTACTTTCGTACAACAAAGGAGACAACACCCAGTATATTCCCAAATGATGATTATTAGGATCCCAAAATTATGGATTATAACACGCTATCATACAAGAATTAAGACTAAGGTCATACCTTGCTAAAAGATCCTCATAGGATAATTCCTACTTGATTCATTACATTTCTTATTAGCTCAATAACTTCATAAAGATTGCCTATCGATACATCATAAGATGAACTATCTAATATTAAAATTTACGATTACTTCATTCCTTGTATTCCCAAAGCATGTTACAAGATTGCTAAACTTTTCATAGAAAACAAATTTAAAACAAAAATTTGGGTTGAAAAATGACTAACACGTAGAATGCCTCTTAACCTTTTATTTTTTTCAATAGCTACCATTCATAAATTAAGGACAAATAGACTTCTTTTCCCCCATCCCCCACTTAGAAATATGCAATGTCCTCATTGCAAAAGAAAACAAAAATAAAGGAATAGAAAAGAAGTGAAATAGAAAACTCCCCAGATTTGAAGGCAATTTGCTTGAAGGACTTCATTCAGAAATAAAATACACAGCACACTTCCGCAGGCAACACGATTGCATTTAGCACATGCAATAAGCCTTTAAACCCCTCGGTATCCCGAGTGGACGAGTTGTAGTCTCGTGAGGGTTTCCAGAGAACACACCCACAAAGTTCAAACCTGCAAACAAAAATAATAAAACAAAATACAAATTAACAAAATAACGGGTTGTCTCCCGAAAGCGCTTTTGTTTATCACGTCGGTAAGCTCGGCATCTTACTTCACCACTTAATTCAAATCCATCTCCAAATCACGCTTGGAGTCCCTTATATCACCATAGTACTTCTTCACTCTACTTCCATTGACCTTGAAAGTTTTTCCAGAATATCCTTGCAAATCAACAGCTCCAAACGGATAAACTTTGTCCACAACAAATGGGCCAGTCCAGCGTGTCTTCAACTTTCCTGGAAACAAATGCAATCTAGAACTATACAATAAAACTTTATCACCTTTCTCGAATGTATGGTTCGACTTAAGACGGGCATCATGCCATTTCTTAGTTCGCTCCTTGAACAATCTCGAATTGTCATAAGCATTTATTCTTAATTCATCCAACTCATTTAACTGTTCCATTCTTTCCTTTCCAGCTAACTTCTCATTAAGATTGCATTTCTGTAAAGCCCAATATGCTTTATGCTCTAACTCAAAAGGTAAATGACAAGCTTTTCCATAAACAAGGCGATAAGGTGTTGTTCCAACTGACGACTTAAATGCTGTTCGTGCTGCCCATAATGCATCATCCAACTTGTATGACCAATTCTTAGGGTTTCCTTCAACTGGACGTTCTAAAATACGCTTCAACCCTCTATTAGTCACTTCTACTTGACCACTCTTCTGTGGATGATAAGCAGTTGAAAACTTATGTCTAACTCCGTACTTGCGCAGCACTTTTTCCAATTGCAGATTTGTGAAATGTGTCCCCCGATCACTAATTAAAGCTTTTGGTGCTCCAAAGCGCGAAAATAACTGCTTAAGAAAATTTACTACAACGCGAGCATCATTCGTGGGTAATGCCTTTGCTTCGGCCCACTTAGAAACATAATCCACAGCCATAATGATGTATTTGTTTCCATTGCTAGGTGGAAACGGGCCCATAAAGTCTATACCCCAGACGTCAAAAATCTCGCTTACCATAATTGGATTTTGCAACATTTCATCCTTCTTTGAAATTCTCCCAGTACGTTGGCAGGCATCGCATTACTTCACATACTTGAATGCATCCTTGTAAACCGTTGGCCAATAGAAACCTGCCTCAAACACTTTCCTTGCAGTGTAATTTGGACCATGATGTCCTCCCGCCGGACCATCATGACAGTACTCTAAGATAATATCACATTCCTCTCCATCTACACATCGTCGGACAATTCCATCAGCACACTGTCTGAACAGATATGGGTCTTCCCAAAAGTAATACCGTAAAGATGAGAAAAACCTCTTTCTTTGGTTGAAGTCCAATCCGGATGGAAGAGTCTTTGTAACTAGAAAGTTTGCAATATCAGGGAACCATGGAAATTCATTCAGAATCGCTTTCAACAAGCTTTCATCAGGAAACTTATCTCGAATTTCCGTTTCATCCAACTTATCCAATTCTGGATTTTCCAGTCTTGACAGATGATCTGCAACCAGATTTTCCGCTCCCTTCTTATCACGAATCTCAATGTCAAACTCCTGCAATAACAAAATCCATCGCAACAACCTTGGTTTTGCATCTTGTATCCCAAACAAGTACCTTAATGCAGAGTGATCAGTAAAAACAACCGTTTTTGACAGGACCAGGTAAGAGCGAAACTTATCAAATGCAAAAACAACAGCAAGCAATTCCTTCTCAGTCGTAGTGTAATTCTCCTGTGCAGTCGTCAAAGTCTTGCTTGCGTAGTAAATAGGTTGAAACTTCTTATCAACCCTCTGACCCAAAACTGCTCCCACAGCGTAATCACTGGCGTCACACATCAATTCAAATGGAAGATCCCAATTCGGACTTATCATGATTGGTGCAGATACCAATTTCTCCTTTAAAATCTTGAACGCATCTTGGCACTCCTTTGAAAACTCGAACTTAGCTTCCTTTTCCAACAACTTGTTCATAGGACGTGCTATCCTTGAAAAATCCTTGATGAATCTTCTATAGAACCCAGCATGTCCTAAGAAACTTCGTATTCCTTTAACATTTGTTGGATGAGGTAGCTTTGCTATGGCCTCAATCTTTGCTTGATCAACTTCAATACCAGCTATTGAAATTTTATGCCCCAACACAACTCCTTCCCGTACCATGAAATGACACTTTTCCCAATTTAAAACGAGATTTGAACTCTCACACCTTTGCAACATCCTCTTCAAATTCATCAGACACTTATCAAAAGAATCTCCAAACACAGAGAAGTCATCCATGAATATTTCCATGCTGTCTTCTACCATATCATGGAATATTGCCATCATGCACCGTTGAAATGTGGCGAGCGCGTTACATAGACCGAAAGGCATTCTCCGATAAGCGAAAGTTCCGAATGGGCAGGTGAAAGTAGTCTTATCTTGATCATTTGCATCAATTGGGATTTGGAAGTACCCGGAGAATCCGTCTAGAAAGCAATAATACTCTTTTCCAGCTAGACGTTCCAGCATCTGATCAATGAATGGCAAAGGAAAGTGATCCTTGCGTGTCGCATCATTCAGCTTTCTATAATCGATGCAGACCCTCCATCCAGTAACAGTTCTTGTGGGAATTAATTCATTCTTCTCATTAGCCACCACTGTCATACCTCCTTTCTTAGGTACAACATGAATGGGGCTGACCCATGGACTATCAGAAATCGGGTATATCAATCCAGAGTCAAGCAATTTAATGATTTCCTTCCTCACAACATCCGTAACCTTAGGATTTAATCGTCTTAATGGTTGCACAACTGGTTTAAAATCAGACTCCATAAGGATCTTGTGTGTACAATATGATGGGCTAATTCCCTTGATGTCACCGATCGTCCAGGCTATAGCATGCTTATGTTCCTTCAGAACTTTTAGCAGACTTTCTTTTTCTTTTTCTGATAACTTGGACAAAATAATAACTGGCAAATCCGACTCTCCTTGTAGGTATGCATATTCCAAATGAGTCGGTAAATCTTTCAATTCTAACCTTGGTGGTTCTTCAAAAGAAGATTTACATGCCAACACCTCTTCACGTGAGCAGGGAATCCCATGCATAGTGATGCGAGTCTCTTTCTTGACTAAAATACCATTAGTCTCAACCGATTCTTCATTCTCAGTCGGCTGATCACCTTCTACTTCCTCATCACTCTCGAACTCTAACTCCTCAAGCATTTTATCGAATTCTTCAATATCTCTAATTGCTTCTATGCTTCCCGTCCATCCCTCCAGAATCATGGGATCTAGATCTCCACCAGTTCCTAGAGAATCTGAAGCAACTGCACATTAACATCCCATTCGTGGAAGCCATTGCTCAAATGCCAAAGTATGCAAAGTATCTGAAGGAACTTTTTAACTAATAAGAGCAAGTTGGCAGAGTATGCAAGGTATTTTCCATGCAAAGGTAGTGACTACCAGAAGTGGAAAGGTTCATGAAAACCTTAAGTTTCAAAAGAATCATGTGTCGAAACGTTTGCCTGAAAAGGAGAAGGAAGCTGAGGTTGCCAGAAATTCTAGGGTGGACACAAAAGCTGATCAATTTGCTAGGGATAAGCAATATGCGAAGGATCATGCGCCACCACCACCTTACCCAGCAGCTTTGATGAGGAGAGGAAAATATGAAGCTCATTATCATCAATTTCTAGAGAATCTGAAGCAGCTTCACATCAACATTCCGTTTGTGGAAGCCATTGCCCAAATGCCTAAGTATGTGAAATACTTGAAGGAGCTCTTTGTAACACCCCCAAATTTGATGATTTGCGGAAGCTTGATTTGGGTGTTACTAATCAATAACAAAGCACAAAGATATATAGTAAACGACTCTATATGCGTCGTTTTAACAAAATATATTGATAATAGAAATGTTTACAACATTTAAAGCTTTACATAGCTCGAGTTTAAATAAAATGAGATTTCAGTACATAAGTACTTGTACAAAAATATACTAATGCAAGAAAATCTCAATCGTCTGTATGCTGACTCGAGCTAAAGTCCTGAAGCAGAAACATCCTACTGCTTGGTACCTGCGATATATGCTAAAAGGTCAGCTAAAAGCTGGTGAGCTCACAGGTTTGAAATCAGTTAATATAGTATGAACCGCAAGATTTAAATAATGAATTGCATCCAGCAATTAAATAATGAATTTCATCCAGCAATTAAATGATAGTCATCGTGTATACAGCCATGAGCACATAGTTGAGCTTAACTCGAGGGCCGGGTCCCCTATAGAGAATTCCGGGCGAGGTGCCTCCACGAATGCCTAATCAACATTCGTCTTCCCAAATATTAGTACGTCCGTTTACCCGGTCAGTGCTTGCTAACCCGGACGAGGTGGGTCAATCCTATATGGTACCATATACTAATATTCACGCTACAACGTATTAACAACTATGCTGACGGAGGACTTTAAAATGATTAGTTTCGAAAAACTCATGTAGTATATGAAATGTTTGTACTTGCGTTCACATGTTAAAAGTTGAGCAATATATCACACCCCTGAGTAAAACAGTAAAAGAGGGGCTATGAGACTCACCTGAGTCTGAAAGCGTTTAAACAAACGTAAGTTGATTAGCCGAGTATGAAGTCCAAAGACTTGTAACCTGAGGGTGTCCACGACACGCGATGGTTATAATCATGATTTGGGTATCTCAACAGATCACCCTTGTAGTTGTTCGTTCAACTATAATGTCCAAATTTCCACTATTTGGTTGATAAGTTTAAGTATTTGAAAAGTGTACGGCCCGTTGGTGACGGATTTGTAATAATAATCTCAACTATTATTATTTTGATTTCGTGGCGTTTTACGTGGAAAAAATGTGTTTTGATTGTGTTTTAGAAGCCGTTATGGAATCTAAGTACGGGGGTCCGGGGGCTCCGCCCCTGGTAGCGGGGTCCAAGGGGCGGCAGCCCCTGGCGGGGTCCAAGGGGCAGAGCCCCTGGCTGGGGTCGAGCTGCCAGGTCAGCTTGGAAAATTTTTATTTCTACTATATTGCTTTAAGGAAAAACGCATCTGGACTTGAAATTGGGTGAAATCGACTGATAAAATTTAGGGTCTCGACACTTAGTGAAAATCTATGTTTTTGAGGTTCTGATTTGTGCGACGTTGGGTGCGACGTCGCAGGTAGGATTGCGACGTTGAGCATGACGTCGCTAAAGGCGACGTTTCGCAATTTAATGCGACGTAGGGTGCTGCGTCGCTAATGCGACGTTCGCAAGTCAATGCGACGTAATAGGCTGCGTCGCTATATGCGACGTCGAGGAATCGTGCGACGTTGTGACTGACGTCGCACTATGCGACGTTACGAGGGGTTTTGTGACGTTGAAGCTGACGTCGCATAAATTCTGGGGCCAACTGCGACGTAGCGGTCTGTTGGCCGGAAAATGTGTCGAAAACGAGTTTTTCGGTTTCCGTTCGGTCCAAAACTTTTACCCAACCCATATATGGACATTTTAAGTGTATACAAACAACCACAAGTCGAAAATAATGGAAATCGAAGAGTTTCGAGAATTGTCGGAAACTTACAAAGTGTCGGATCAAAAATCCGAAAAGATAGGATGATAGATCGTGATGCGGTGAATCTTTTGTTCCAAACGAGCGAGGAGATCCGAGCGTGTTTAGTGGTAGTATTATGTGATTTAATGAGGTGGTGGTGGATGGTGAAGTTGAAAGAAAAGAGAGAAAAGAGAGGAAGGAGAGAGAGAGTTGAGTGATAAATGAGAAAAGGATGGTGGGGAATGGGAGGTTATCTTCCCATTTTTCGCCCCGCGTTTCCGCTCCGTGCGGTGTTCGTTCGCTCCGTCGTTCAAATGTTAAATAATTATTTCAAATATTAAATGGTACGTTTTAAAATACAAATCATTACGCGATATTTTATTTAAATATTTTACAATTTAATTTACATTTGAGTTATAATATGTAAGTTTGTTTATTTAGTTGGCGTGTTTTAATATTTTAAATTGTGTAAGTTTTGTCTGTACGATACGAATGAATACGAAATATTATCATAATAATATTTTTTTTTTATATAACAACATTATTTAATAAAATTGGTCACCAACGTCCGTATTAAATTGAATCGAAATACATTCGATTTAAATTGCGTACGATTTAATCAAATCGCATTTTTGTATATATTCAACAATATATATAATTCGATACATTAATTAGCCTAACACAGAACTAATTACATGTATTAACATATGATTAGGCACTAATTACTAGTCCTAATTTGGCGGGTGTTACATTCTCCCCCTGTTAGAAGAATTTCGTCCCGAAATTTAGCTCGTGGTCGTGTTTGATGTGGAATCAGTGAAGAGTTGAGGATATTTGAGTCGCATTTGGTCTTCCCGTTCCCAGGTGAATTCCGGACCACGCCGCGAATTCCATCTGACCTTGACGATGGGAATACGACTTTGTTTCAGTTGTTTGACCTCACGGTCCATAATTTCAGCGGGTTCCTCAACGAAATGAAGTTTATCGTCAACACGAATTTCATCTAATGGAATAATAAGTGTCTCATCAGACAGACACTTCTTCAAGTTTGAAATATGAAAAGTAGGGTGCACGCTGCTGAGTTCGGATGGCAGCTGCAATCGATAAGCTACGAGGCCAATCCGTTCAAGGATCTCAAAAGGCCCGATGTATCTGGAATTCAACTTCCCGCGTTTGCCAAAACGGATGACGCCTTTCCAAGGCGATACTTTTAAGAGAACTCGATCCCCAACTTGGAACTCGAGTGGTTTGCGTCTCACGTCAGCATAACTTTTCTGATGATCACGTGCGGCTTTGAGTCTGTTTTGGATTTCCACAATTTTCTCAGTGGTGGCGTGTATGAGTTCAGGACCAGTGAGTTGACTATCTCCCGCCTCAGTCCAACAGATCGGTGATCGGCACTTACGACCGTACAGTGCCTCAAAAGGTGCAGCCTTAATGCTGGCGTGATAACTGTTATTGTACGAGAATTCGCACAACGGTAGATGTCTTTCCCAGTTTGTACCGAAATCAACTACGCAGGCGCGTAGCATATCTTCCAGTGTCTGAATGGTTCGTTCACTTTGGCCATCGGTTTGAGGATGGTACGCGGTACTCATATCGAGGCGGGTACCCAATGCTTTCTGAAGTGATTGCCAAAAGTGAGAAGTGAAACGGGCATCTCTGTCAGAGATGATCGAGATTGGAACACCGTGATGAGAAACGATTTCCTTGATGTAGATTTGTGTAAGGCGTTCCATTTTATCGCTTTCTTTGATTGCCAGGAAATGAGCAGATTTGGTGAGACGATCGACGATCACCCAAATGGTATCGCAACCGCTCGACGACTTGGGTAGTTTGGTTATGAAATCCATGGCAATTTGTTCCCATTTCCACTTAGGGATTTCAGGTTGTTGGAGTAAACCAGGAGGTTTCTGATGTTCGGTTTTGACTTTCGAGCAAGTAAGACACTTGCTGACATAAGTTGCGATTTCGGCTTTTGTGACACCCGGTCAAAATAGCCCGAAATTAGCTCCTAATTTAAACTTTTAAAACACGTAATTACATACGTGTCAATACTCAAGTACACAAGTATTATATATATATGTATATATATAAACCGAAACGATTAATTAATAATCGCAAATACACGAATTTAACAAAACGTAGAAACTCAAAATGAAAGCGAGCGAAAAACATTTTTAAATCAAGTATTATTATTGAGGATAATAATTACGTACTCCGTTCGAAATTTAAATACATTTTAGATACTGAAAACTATCCGTACATTTTAAGTAAAACAAAGATATATTTTTATATCTGCATAAAAGTATTTTTATAAGATACTTTGATTGAAAACGTATACGATTACAATTTTAGAAAATTTATCATTTTGAAAGATTATACTATTTTACGATCGGGTACGCGAACACGGGTATAAAATGTACACCTAAAACCAATAATTGGAGCCGGTTATATACCGACTCCAATAATGCAAATAACACACACGCACACTTTTTGATCTATCTCAAACTCTCGGCTCTCACTCTCCCTCTCGGTTCCAATTTTTAACAACAACAACAAACAATTAGCAACATCATAATCATCATCTCCTTCGTCTTCTTGGATCATCATCATCAAGTTCATCATCTTCACCATCTCTCGGTCTCAAATTTTAAATTGTAAGAAAACTTTAAACTTTGTTTTAAATACGTGTTAAATTACTTATATTATCATGATATGTCGTTCTATTATGTTGATTATATGCGAAAATGAGTTTAAAACGGATTTGGTTGTGTTTTGGAAAGAACAGAGTCGAACCAGACCTTGGAATATGGCGTATTCAAGGGAATACGGCGTATTCCCGCCCAGAAAACACTTTTACTCGACGCCTCCTCGGAATACGGCGTATTCAAGGGAATACGGCGTATTCCCCTTCGAAACCATTGAATACGGCGTATTCAAGGGAATACGGCGTATTCCCCTAAAAATCACTGAATCCGGCGTATTCAACCCAATACGGCGGATTCCCCCGTCATATTTCATGATCCAACTGATCAATAAACTAGCCCGACGAATTCTAGCTAAAACAGGGTAGCTTCTCGATGAAAATTTTATTGTAACGGATTGGGCTCAAATTCACACGGTCATTCAAAAACAACCCAATGGTCAAAGCTAAGTGCCTTAGCCTAGCCAGTTTTAAGCCATCCGGGGTCGTCTAGGGGTCGAAAATGGCATATTTCGGTTTTCGGACTCGTGCCAAATTTTGTAACTTATGAAATAAAGAGTAACGGATATAATGAAACTTCAAATGTAATACAATTCGAATACATTGAACGTAATTAACTTAACGAACAACTAAACAAACGAATTATTACGCGTACACTTACAAATATATAATCTCACGTGTTTAGGACACTAGGGGATTACACTTGGAATACGTGCGCACTTTAGGATTGCTTGCTCTACAGGTGAGTCTCACTGCCCCTTTTTACTGTTTTACTTTGGGGGAGGTGCATCACTTGTTTACTGAATATATTGTTTACAAAAATATAATTGTTACTGCTATTACATGTTTACTGTGAGTAATTGTTTACTAGAAATTACTTGAAATATTAATACAAGTACAAACTGTATTTCTTTACTGATTTTAATACAAGTACAAAATGTATTATTTTACTGATTTGAATACAAGTACAAACTGTATTACTTTACTGACTATAATACAAGTACAAAATGTATTATTTTACTGATTTGAATACAAGTACAAACTGTATTACTTTACTGACTATAATACAAGTACAAAATGTATTATTTTACTGATTTGAATACAAGTACAAACTGTATTTCTTTACTGACTTTAATACCAGTACAAAAGGTATTATTTTACAAACTATAATACAAGTACACAATGTATTATTTTACTGATCTGAATACAAGTACAAAATGTATTCTTTTACCGACTTTAATACAAATACACAATGTATTATCTTACCCACGTATTGCCTTACTGAACTGCATGAGTTTCTATTTAATCCAATGAAGTCCTCTGAATTATAGTTGTCAGTTATACGATAAGCGCGAATTTTAGTATATGGATCCATATGGGACTGACAATCCCCGCCTGGGGTGGTAGCGCCACCACGAACATTCAAGGGTCTAAACAGGCGTTTCTTATTCGTTTCATATGAGTATTTTTGGATTAGTACTCACGGGGGCAAAAACTACAGACGTGTTAAGCTTCGACTATAATGGCTCATGGCATGGCAATAAATTGACCGACTACACCAACTGTACTATACTTGTGAAATACTTGTTTACTGACTTACTACTGTTGTACAAATTATACATTACTGTTTTGCTGATTGTAAATGTTTTACTTACTGATTCACACAAACTGTTTATAACTGTATACTACAAACCTGTGAGATTCACCAACCTTTTGGTTGACCTTTTTAGTGATGTATTCTCAGGTACACAGCAACAGTAGAGTTGCTCTGTAAGGATGGCCGCAGGGTATGCTAAGCTAGAATGAGTCGCATGCATAAACACTTGAAGATTTTATTGGCATAATCTTTTGTACTTTGATTATGTGTTTAAAATCTTTTGATTAACTTTGCGAACTCGCAATGATGTACTACTTATAACTTAAAACCTTGTACTACTTTTGTTATACTGTAATGTATTTCTAAAACGTCTCATTTAGAGTCGTTTGCTTGTACTTTGGTGTCTTGATATTTGATTAGTGACACCCAAAACTCGCTTCCGCAAAGCATTAAATTTGGGGGTGTCACAGCTTTCATGTTTGGCCACCAATAAAATTCCTTGATACCGTGGTACATTTTATCGGATCCCGGATGAATAGAATATTTAGACTTGTGAGCCTCGTCCATCACCAAGTCTCTTAGGTTCCCAAAACTAGGCAACCAGATTCGGTTTGAGAAATTCCTAATCCCGTTAGGTTTGATTTCAAATTGTTTGTCAATGCCCCGCAAGGCTTCATTTTTGATGTTTTCCAGTTTCAGGGCTTCGATCTGAGCGGTATGAATTTGAATGGTAAGATCGTTATGAATGGTCATACTGAGGGCTCGGACTCGAAGTGGTTTTGATCGTTCCTTTCGACTGAGGGCATCGGCTACAACATTAGCCTTCCCTGGGTGGTACTTGATCTCGCAATCGTAATCGGTAAGCAACTCGACCCATCGACGTTGCCTCATATTGAGATCCTTCTGATCGAAGATATGTTGGAGACTTTTATGATCGGTAAAAATGGTGCACTTAGTGCCGTAGAGATAATGTCTCCAGATTTTGAGAGCAAAAACGACAGCTCCAAGTTCGAGATCATGAGTGGTGTAGTTCTTTTCGTGAATTTTCAGCTGTCGTGAGGCATAGGCAATAACTTTGTCCCGTTGCATCAGTACGCAACCAAGACCTTGGTGAGAAGCATCGCAGTATACCACGAAGTCATCGGTGCCTTCGGGTAAGGATAGAATTGGAGCACTGCAAAGCTTTTGTTTCAAAAGTTGGAACGCTGACTCTTGTTTTTTGGTCCAATCGAACCTTTTGTCCTTCTGAGTCAGTACCGTGAGTGGTTGAGCTATTTTAGAGAAATTTTCAATAAATCGCCGATAGTACCCAGCAAGACCCAAGAATTGTCGTACTTCAGTTGCAGAGGTGGGTGCTTGCCAGTCTTTGATAGCCTCGATCTTTGATGGGTCCACGTGAATTCCCTGACTGTCGATCACGTGACCAAGAAATTGAACGGTTTGAATCCAGAACTCACACTTAGAGAATTTAGCGTAAAGCTCCTCGTGTCTAAGTAGTTCAAGGATAGTCTTAAGGTGTTGCGCATGTTCCTGCTCGTTGCGCGAGTAAATGAGTATATCATCGATAAAGACAATGACAAACTTATCGAGGTAAGGTTTGCACACCCGGTTCATGAGGTCCATGAATAAAGCCGGTGCGTTGGTTAGACCAAAGGGCATCACTTGGAATTCGTAGTGTCCGTAACGAGTTCTGAAAGAAGTTTTTGGAATATCGGTGTCGCGAACTCGTAATTGATGATAACCTGATCGCAGATCGATTTTTGAGTAGAAACTTGAACCCTGAAGTTGGTCGAATAGATCATCAATGCGAGGAAGTGGGTATCGGTTTTTGACGGTCAATTTGTTTAATTCTCGGTAGTCGATGCACATTCGGAATGAACCGTCCTTCTTTTTGACAAATAAGACCGGAGCTCCCCAAGGTGAAGAACTCGGTCTAATGAATCCTCGATCCAGAAGTTCCTGTAACTGAGAGGACAACTCCTGAAGTTCGGATGGGGCTAAACGGTATGGTGCGCGGGCCACCGGTGCGGCACCCGGCACGAGATCAATCGAGAACTCAACCTGTCTAGGCGGAGGTAGACCAGGTAATTCTTCCGGAAAGACTTCGGGAAAGTCTCTAACAATTGGCACATCTTCAAGTCGCTTCTCTTCCGACTTCTTCTCGGTGATGTGTGCGAGTATGGCAGGGTAACCCTTTCTCAGAAATTTTCGGGTTTTTAAGCAGGAGATTATATTGAGTCCCGTCCCACCGGTCTCCCCCTGTATGATTAAGGTTCCACCAACGGCGAGTGGGATACGGACGATTTTATCGTGACAAACGATTTCAGCGCGATGTTTGGACAACCAGTCCATTCCAATAATGACATCGAAACTTCCGATTTCAATGGGTATAAGATCGATCGAAAAGGTTTCGTCAGCTAGGTTTAAAGTGCAATTAGGTATCACACTGGTGGTTTCTACAAGTTTTCCATTGGCTAGCTCTACAGTGTACTTAACATCTAAGGCAACAGGAGTGATGTCAAGTAATGGGCAAAAATCATCGGAGATAAAGCTTCTATCAGCACCAGTATCAAATAGAACAGAAGCATTTAAGTTGTTGAGGAGGAACATACCCGAGACCACATTCGGGTCTTGGCGGGCGTCCCCAGATTTGATGACGAAAGCTCTGCTGCGAGTGTTGTTGTTGTTGTTGCTGTTGTTGCGGTTGTTGTTGTTGTTGTTCTTCAGTTTTGGGCACGAGTCTCTGAAATGCCCAGGTTTCCCACACTCAAAGCATACCTTGGGTGGTCTGGTGTTGTTGTTGGAATTGTTGTTGGTAGGAGAGCGACAATCTTTGGTAAGGTGGCCGTACCTCTTGCAGTTGTTGCAAAAGGGACCACAGGAGCCTTCATGGTGACAACTGCACTTAGAACAATAGGGTTTGCTCCCAGTGTAGCCCCGGACGATGTCAGTGGTGGTGTTGTAAGCTTTGATGGTGTCGGGTTTCTTGTTTTGTTGGTTGGAGGGGTTGCTGTGGTAGTCAGACCACTTGCGTTTGTTGTTAAGAGATGATGAAGTGGGTGGTCCAGAATCTTGGCTCATGGACATCAGGTCTTGGGCCAATAGGATCGCACCGTCAATGGTGGTTGGTTTTGAAGATATGACGTGTCCCCGAACAGGATCAGGGAGACCAAGGACGTACTTCCTGATTTTATCACGTTCAGTGCTCACCATAGCTGGGCGGAGGGCAGCTAGTTGTTGGAACCTGGTGGTATAACCATCGATATCACCACCCTGAACCTTTAAGTTCCAGAACTCCTCATCTAGCTTTTGGAGTTTGGCAATAGAGCAGTATTTGGCAGTGAGTTTTGCCTTCAATTCCTCCCAAGTGAGTTGGTAGGCAATATCAGCACCCACTGATTGGGTATATGAATTCCACCAAGAGTGGGCATCATCTTCAAGAGAGCAGGTGGCGAAGTTTACTTTGTCGTTCTCCGCGCATTTACTAACACGGAAAACAGTTTCCATTTTCTCGAACCATCTGATCAGTCCGATGGCTCCTTCAGAACCCTTGAAGCTCGAGGGTTTGCAGCTTTGGAAGTCCTTGTAAGAACAAGGTTTGACGGCAGAGGTTCCAGCGGTATCGCTGTTTCTTGTGGAGTTGGGTGGGGTATTCCGAGCCAAGGCTTCAGTAACAGCCTGGGTTATGAGTGACGTGATCTGAGCGTCTGTGTAAGGTCGTGTCTTTGGCGGCATGATTCTTCAATAAAAGAAATGAAGATACATGAGATTTTGTAAGAAAGTTGTATTTATTTCAGATGTACATGTATAAAGGTGGTAATACATAACATCAATATGAAAAAGAATTATGGCAATTAATATGAGTTGAACAACAAGGAATATTTGATAGCTAATACGAGTTCGAAGGTTACATCCTACAGAGTTATTACAAAAGATGTCGGGAATTGTTACATCCGACCGAATTATAGAGTAGCGCGTAGATAGTTACTAAACTACAAGAAAGATTACAAGGCAAAGACTGCACTAGTCTTAACGTAGATTAATTTGTTCCATCATCGTGACAAGACGGTCCACAGTGTTTGCAAGCCTGCTAGCTTGTCGGGCGTTGTCTTCTGCTAGCGCAAGTCGTTGTGTTAGTCCGCGCGCATACTCTTCTGCTTCATGTGAGCGTTGCTCACATTCTTCCATCCTTTGTTGTAGAAGGGCATTTTCCACCCTTATTTCTATAATTTGGTTAAGAAGGACATCCATGTTGTTGTTTGTGGTTTCAAGGTCGTCGGAGACTTGTTCGATGCGTTCAAGGGATGTAAGTCTCCAGTTTTCGTTCGTTTCCTGCAGCACGACATCCATGGTGCGAAGTCGCTGCTCGTGTTGGTTCACCCTAGCGGCTAAGGCCGGCAAGGTGAAGTGAGTGGGGTATGGGCCAGCTCGAGGCAACCTGTTGTTCCTCCTTGCTACCCTTGGGTCCTGCGACCCGGATTGAGAGCGAGATGAGTTTGATGGTGTGTTTGCCATTTCTGAGATAAAGCGTTAGTAAGATTGAGGCCTATATTCATATAGTTCCTATATAATATAGCCTATTGAGTGTCTAGCATAAACATGTTCAAGTCTCGGTTCTCTCGAGGTCAGAGTCTTCTATTGTACCCTGTTCAGCCATAACTACTTTCAGATCTTACATCATCTTTGCTTAATTGTACATAGTTTATCAGGCTATGTTAAATTAAACTCGTATGACGTAATCACTGAACCAGTTATACCTAATAAGGAATACCGCCTAATGGTCATAGTCTAGGCCCACTGAATGCAACCTAGTTCACTATAACCTTAGGCTCTGATACCAATCTGTAACACCCCCAAATTTGATGATTTGCGGAAGCTTGATTTGGGTGTTACTAATCAATAACAAAGCACAAAGATATATAGTAAACGACTCTATATGCGTCGTTTTAACAAAATATATTGATAATAGAAATGTTTACAACATTTAAAGCTTTACATAGCTCGAGTTTAAATAAAATGAGATTTCAGTACATAAGTACTTGTACAAAAATATACTAATGCAAGAAAATCTCAATCGTCTGTATGCTAACTCGAGCTAAAGTCCTGAAGCAGAAACATCCTACTGCTTGGTACCTGCGATATATGCTAAAAGGTCAGCTAAAAGCTGGTGAGCTCACAGGTTTGAAATCAGTTAATATAGTATGAACCGCAAGATTTAAATAATGAATTGCATTTAGCAATTAAATAATGAATTTCATCCAGCAATTAAATGATAGTCATCGTGTATACAGCCATGAGCACATAGTTGAGCTTAACTCGAGGGCCGGGTCCCCTATAGAGAATTCCGGGCGAGGTGCCTCCACGAATGCCTAATCAACATTCGTCTTCCCAAATATTAGTACGTCCGTTTACCCGGTCAGTGCTTGCTAACCCGGACGAGGTGGGTCAATCCTATATGGTACCATATACTAATATTCACGCTACAACGTATTAACAACTATGCTGACGGAGGACTTTAAAATGATTAGTTTCGAAAAACTCATGTAGTATATGAAATGTTTGTACTTGCGTTCACATGTTAAAAGTTGAGCAATATATCACACCCCTGAGTAAAACAGTAAAAGAGGGGCTATGAGACTCACCTGAGTCTGAAAGCGTTTAAACAAACGTAAGTTGATTAGCCGAGTATGAAGTCCAAAGACTTGTAACCTGAGGGTGTCCACGACACGCGATGGTTATAATCATGATTTGGGTATCTCAACAGATCACCCTTGTAGTTGTTCGTTCAACTATAATGTCCAAATTTCCACTATTTGGTTGATAAGTTTAAGTATTTGAAAAGTGTACGGCCCGTTGGTGACGGATTTGTAATAATAATCTCAACTATTATTATTTTGATTTCGTGGCGTTTTACGTGGAAAAAATGTGTTTTGATTGTGTTTTAGAAGCCGTTATGGAATCTAAGTACGGGGGTCCGGGGGCTCCGCCCCTGGTAGCGGGGTCCAAGGGGCGGCAGCCCCTGGCAGGGTCCAAGGGGCAGAGCCCCTGGCTGGGGTCGAGCTGCCAGGTCAGCTTGGAAAATTTTTATTTCTACTATATTGCTTTAAGGAAAAACGCATCTGGACTTGAAATTGGGTGAAATCGACTGATAAAATTTAGGGTCTCGACACTTAGTGAAAATCTATGTTTTTGAGGTTCTGATTTGTGCGACGTTGGGTGCGACGTCGCAGGTAGGATTGCGACGTTGAGCATGACGTCGCTAAAGGCGACGTTTCGCAATTTAATGCGACGTAGGGTGCTGCGTCGCTAATGCGACGTTCGCAAGTCAATGCGACGTAATAGGCTGCGTCGCTATATGCGACGTCGAGGAATCGTGCGACGTTGTGACTGACGTCGCACTATGCGACGTTACGAGGGGTTTTGAGACGTTGAGGCTGACGTCGCATAAATTCTGGGCCAACTGCGACGTAGCGGTCTGTTGGCCGGAAAATGTGTCGAAAATGAGTTTTTCGGTTTCCGTTCGGTCCAAAACTTTTACCCAACCCATATATGGACATTTTAAGTGTATACAAACAACCACAAGTCGAAAATAATGGAAATCGAAGAGTTTCGAGAATTGTCGGAAACTTACAAAGTGTCGGATCAAAAATCCGAAAAGATAGGATGATAGATCGTGATGCGGTGAATCTTTTGTTCCAAACGAGCGAGGAGATCCGAGCGTGTTTAGTGGTAGTATTATGTGATTTAATGAGGTGGTGGTGGATGGTGAAGTTGAAAGAAAAGAGAGAAAAGAGAGGAAGGAGAGAGAGAGTTGAGTGATAAATGAGAAAAGGATGGTGGGGAATGGGAGGTTATCTTCCCATTTTTCGCCCCGCGTTTCCGCTCCGTGCGGTGTTCGTTCGCTCCGTCGTTCAAATGTTAAATAATTATTTCAAATATTAAATGGTACGTTTTAAAATACAAATCATTACGCGATATTTTATTTAAATATTTTACAATTTAATTTACATTTGAGTTATAATATGTAAGTTTGTTTATTTAGTTGGCGTGTTTTAATATTTTAAATTGTGTAAGTTTTGTCTGTACGATACGAATGAATACGAAATATTATCATAATAATATTTTTTTTTTGATATAACAACATTATTTAATAAAATAGGTCACCAACGTCCGTATTAAATTGAATCGAAATACATTCGATTTAAATTGCGTACGATTTAATCAAATCGCATTTTTGTATATATTCAACAATATATATAATTCGATACATTAATTAGCCTAACACAGAACTAATTACATGTATTAACATATGATTAGGCACTAATTACTAGTCCTAATTTGGCGGGTGTTACACTCTTGACTAATAAGAGCAAGTTGGCAGAAGCAACCACAATAATGATGAATGAGCGATGCTCAGCCATGATGCAAAACAAGTTGCCACCAAAAATGAAGGATCCAGGAAGTATCACTATACCCTGTCGAATTGGTAATTTGGACATTGCGAATGCACTAGCGGATCTTGGGGCTAGCATATCTATTATGCCTTATACTATGTACGCTAGACTTAAGCTAGGAAAACCTAAGTTCATCCGAATGTGCATCGAGTTGGCTGATTACTCTGTTCAATACCCCAGAGGGACGGTTGAGAACGTTTTAGTCAAGGTTGATAAGTTCGTGTTTCCCTGTGACTTTGTGATTCTTGACATGGTAGAGGATCCTAAGGTGCCGATTATTCTAGGTAGACCCTTCCTAGCCACTTCCAGAGCATTGATCGATGTTTTTGATAGGAAAATAACCATGAGATTGGGGGATGAGAAGGTTGTATTTAATGTGAATGAATCTATGCAATATCCAGAATCAGTGGATGAGACTTGTTACTTTGCTAGCATGAGAGAATTATCTGAGGATGACGAGAGTTTGCAAAGTTTGAAGGATGACGTAGATTTAGACCCAATGATTCTTGAAGGATGGAAGGGAAGCCTCGCGACAATCCGTGACATCGACAAGTTCGATAAATTGCCTGTGGAGATCGAGACAACGTGCGAGAAAGATTCAGAAAATGAAGGCATTAAGTTAAGGGAGAGTGAAGAGTCAATTTTGACGAATGGAATTTCGATCAAAATGGAGACGCGAATTCTAAGTCATTGTCACAATGGTCCTACTAGAGGGAATAAGGAACCTAATTACACGTCACGAAAGATGTTGAAGGCGAAGGCATTACCTATAAAAGGTGTACGGGTTGTGGTGAAGTTCCGTAAGCGATTGTTTTCACGATTTGGAACGCCGAAGGTTTTGATCAGTGATAGTGAAATGCATTTTACGAATGCACAATTGGAGAAAGTGTTAGGGATGAATGCTTATGTTAACGCTCGACTATATATGGAGCGCACCAAGAAATGGCATGATTCACGCTTTAAATCAAATTGTTTATTTGAAAAAGGTGATAAGGTTCTCCTATACAGTTCTCGTCTGCATCTATTTCCTGGAAAGTTGAAGACTCGTTGGACAGGACCTTTTTTAGTTGAAAAGGTTTATCCTCTTGGTGCTGTTGATCTACAAGGTCATTCTGGAAAAACTTTCAAGGTTAATGGAAGTGGGTTGAAGAAATACTATGGTGATGCTAGGGACTCCAAGCGTGATTTGGAGATGAATTTGAGTTAAGTTATGCAGTAAGAGGTCGAGCTTACCGACGTGATAAACAAAAGCGCTTTCGGGAGACAACCCGTTATTTCGTTATTTTGTTTTATTGTTTTTGTTCGCAGGTTTGAACTTTGTGGGTGTGTTCCCTGGAAACCCTCACGAGACTACAACTCGTCCACTCAGGATACTGAGGGGTTTAAACGCTTGTTGCATACGCTAAATGCAACCGTGATGCCTACGGAAGTGTGCTGTTGTATTTTATTTCAGAACCAGTTCATTCATGAATTTTTCTTCTTAATCAGGGGAGTTTTTCTATTTCACTTCTTTTCTATTCCCTATATTATTGTTTTCTTTTGCAATGGGGACATTGCATACTTTTAAGTGGGGGATGGGGGAAAAGAAGTCTGTTTGTCCTTAAGATATGAATGGTAAATATTTGCAAATTAAAAAACTAAAGGGCATTCTACGTGTTAGTCATTTTTCAGCCCAAATTTTTCTTTTAAAATTGTTTTCTGCGTTAAAGTTTAGCGAATCTTGTAACATATTTTGGGAATGCAAAGAATGAAATGAATTTAATTTTTAAATATTAGATAGTTCATCTTGTGATGTATCGATAGGCAATCTATATGAAGGTTGTTGAGCTATTAAGAAATTTAATGCATTAAGTAGGGATCTATCCTGTGAGGATCTTTTAGCAAGGTATGACCTTAGTCTTAATTCTTGTATGATGGCGTGTTATAATCCATAATTTTGGGATCCTAATTATCATCATTTGGGAATATATTGGGTGTTGTCTCCTATGTTGTACGAAAGTACAGACCTGGTTTCCGTCAGTATATTTGATATCAAAATAGATAAAAATAAATGAGTACAAAGGACTCATAATGTAACAACCCCAAAATTAGGGCCAATTTAAAATTTCCCTAATTACGTGTTTATTACTTGTATATAATATGAAATAAGATTATATACATTATCTACTTATTATATATATATATATATATATGGATGGAATATATGTATATATACGCGTATACGATTCGTTCAAATCGTATAAAACTACAAATTGTACAAACATACGGACGTTGGTAAAACAATTATTAAATAATTTGAAATTATTTAATTACTTCAATTATTACTTTATATTATGTTTATAATATAACGAAAACGTACGTTTTAATTAAAACGTCACCGAACTCTCCGAAAACTCGACCAACCGACAAAACAAAACTAAGTTATATTATTTAACTTGAAAACAAAGTATTTTATTAAAATACTTCAACTTAATTATCGGAAATTATTTCGTATTTTCAAACGTATAATTAATCGCGCGTAAAATGATTTTAACGTTTAAACGACCGGGGAAACGAACACCGCACGGAGCGCAAACACGGGGAAGCAAAAATTGGTGAGATCCACACATGGTGGACCCCACCCCAACCGGCCCAAGCAAGGGGGACATCACCCCCCCTCACTTTCTTTCTCCACACACAAACACCCACACTATCAATTATTTTCTCTCTCTCTCACGGTTTCTCTCTCTCTCTCTAAACTATCATCACTAAACCACCATAAAAACACCACAAAAACACCTCGAAGGTCTATACCCGTTTGGAGAAAAGTGATCACGAGAACGAGGGCTACAAACCTATCTTTTCGGATTTTCGTTTCGACAACTTTGTAAGTTTTCCGGCGACCCGAAACTTTTCCGATTACTTATATTTTACTTCCATGTTGTTCCCCTAACTAAATGATGTCCGAAAATGTAACTTAAACTCGTTTTTGAACAAGTTCACGGAAATGTCGGTTTTGGTCATTTTAAATAAAACGACACTACAGACATTAAAAACGACATCCAACAATTTTTATGAACTCTACATAACATAATATAACTTGTGTAAAAGTTTCAACTTGAACGGAACTCGCTAAATACATTTTCGACACAAGCTAAAACCTGACCAGACGCTAGTGTCGCATGGCTCACGCCAGTTATGCGACACTACGTCTGAGTGACGCATAGGTCACGAACAGCCCATACGTGACACTTCATTAGTGCCGCTAAAACATTAATACCGTCACTTCATTAGTGACGCCATCATATAGCCTTCGGCAGAAACAATACGACACTTCATTAGTGTCGCTATCATATAACTATCAGTAGTAACGTACGACACTCCCTTAGTGACGCTAGAACACTTATACCGACATTCGTTAGTGTCGCTATTATCAGTATAAACTTATAACTTTCAGTAGAAACGAATAACACCTAGTTACTACCGATGACGTCACTCAACCCTCATACCGTCACTTCATCAGTGACGCATACATGCATATACCGACACTTGTCGAGTGTCGCCCCATAAACTGATTTACTTCCTTATACCGTCACTTCTTCAGTGGTGCATAAATACGTATACCGACACTTGCCTAGTGTCGCCCTGATATCAAATTGCTCACTTATACCGTCACTTTATTAGTGGCGCACTGTTTGACTACAACACTGAATACCGTCACTATCATAGTGACGCACTGATGAAAAACTATACTTAATAACGTCACTTACTTAGTGACGCATTATCTGAATACCGACACCACTTAAGTGTCGCATACATTGTTACACAGACACTAAACACCGACACTACTTAAGTGCCGCATACCACACATAAGTGACGCATACAAGTGACGCTAAAACAGGCTGTTTGACACTTACATTTTATACAAGTATGGAATATACTTAAAACGTAAACGTACTTTACTCGGCGTTACTTATACATGAAAATACTATACTTTTGAAAGTATACAACAATACTTGAATACGTACGAGACTATACTAAACTTAACGTGAGATTTCACTCACACACGTACACGGGATTGCAACCGATACGAACTTACAAGTTCACTCACTAGTTACGTGCTGGATTACACGTTAACTGATACAAACATACACTCGAATACTTACGAGGTTTCACTCGTACCCTTTGGGGATTAAGCCCATTGGAACTGACGCAAACGATACACATTGTGATACAAACAAACAGTTATACACGTACACTTTACAAATGTACAAATACTATGAATACATAATAATAATGGATGGAATTATTATTATACACCGATACCAACGGGCCGTACAACTTTTCTACAACTTTTCTACAAACTTACAAACGATTACAAACATACAAACAAACTAATGGACATTAACTAGTTTGGGAACAACTAGCATGGATACTTTACAAGTATTCCATTTACTTACTAAACCTTGTGCGTATTAGGACGCTAAGGGTTGCTAGTTCGGGAATACTACTTGCTTACTTACTGCATTTTCTGCTAGACTCAGGTGAGTCTTACAGCCCCTACTTTACTGTTTTATACTCAGGGGTGAGATGCATTACTGTTTTACATGAACACACAAAACTTACTTGCTGCCATGATTTACTTACTGTACGAGATTACGGATACGCCAATTGCATGAGTTTTCGACTAATCCAATGAAATTCTCCTTAATCATAGTTGTTAGTTATGGAATTAAGCGCGAGTTTTAGTATATGGATCCATATGGGACTGACAATCCCCGCCCGGGGTAGCACGCACTACCACGAACCGTTCCTGTAGAAACGGGCGTTTCTTACTCGTTTCGAATGAATGTTTTGGATTACATTCACGGGGGTACCTATATTTACTGTACGTTAAGCTTCAACTATGGTGGCTCATGGCAATGGTATCAAACGGTTGCATATCCTGCAACCACCCACTTATTAAAACTTAAGTTAACGATGAGCATAACCTGTGATCGTTACTTACTGGCTGGCTATGATTTACAAATACTACATGTGTGTTCAAACTATTTACTTACTTACAAACCTGTGAGATTCACCAACCTTTTTGGTTGACCGTTTTAGTAATGCTATTCAGGTACACAGCATCAGTAGGGATGCCCAGCAGGATAAGCTTACTTAGCTCGAGTCGCATGCATTACAAGCTTGGAGATTTTATTACATTACTTTTGTACTTACTGTTATGTATTAGAATCTCTAGGAATTTACTAGAACTCGAGCTTGTATTTTGAAACTACTTATGTATTAATTTAATAACCTTTCGAACGTCTCATTTAGAGTCGTTCACTGTATCCTTTGTGCTTGTGATTATTGATTAGTAACACCCAAAACATCGTTTCCGCAAACTGTTAAATTTGGGGGTGTTACAGATTGGTATCAGAGCCTAAGGTTATAGTGAACTAGGTTGCATTTAGTGGGCCTAGACTATGACCGTTAGGCAGTATTCCTCATTAGGTATAACTGGTTCAGGAATTACAGCATACGAGTTTAATTTAACATAGCCTGATCAACTATGTACAATTAAATGAAGATGATGTGAGTTCTGAAAGGGGTTATGTTGAACAGGAATGCAATAGCTGACTCTGACCTCGAGAGAACCGGGACTTTTACTTGATTGTGCTAGACACACACTAGGCGGTTATGTGATATCTATATATATATACATAGGCCTCTTTCCCGATACTATACTCTCTCACGACTACCGCGAAATTTATTTTTAACTTATATCCAACAAACGACAACTCGATTCTCGTCGTTCTATCCTTACTCAACTTTTATGAATTCACGAATACCGATATACGTCCGAAGACTTCCACACCGTTGTAACTGACAACCATAGCTACTCGAATATCCTTCGATATGAAGATCGGAACTTTGTTTTATTCGCTAACCTTACCCAATTCGACGTTTATAACATTCTACAACGTACCCCACCGTACCATTAGGTGTAACCTAATAAAAATAAAAACCATTTTCAACTCAAGTCTCCGTCAGACTTCAAGATTTTCAACCGACTTTTTCCATCAAAAATTTTATAACAAATGTATTTTTATCAAACATGTTACAAAATCTCTTACAAAATGTTTCATAAAATTTCCAAAAATTTCAAAACCGTATAAACTTATTTATAATTCACAACTTTGAACAAATTTCAATCTTTGACGAAATTTCTTTGAACTTACTAAATCATCACCGTCATAATTCTTATTCAAACCCTCACATGTTCTTTATTTGTTGTTTCAAGGAACATGCCTCCTCGACGACAATTTACGCTTACTGAAGCCGAAGTAGCGGGTATAATTGCCCGTAGTGTGGCTCAAGCATTAGCTGTTCGAGCAACTACTCCTGGTAGTGAAGATACGGCTAACAATACACCACCACCCAAAACCTGCACCTACAAGGACTTTCAGAACTGCAAACCCTTGAGCTTTGCAGGTACTGAAGGAGCTATTGGTCTGATTCGTTGGACCGAGAAAATTGAATCAGTGTTCCTCATCTGCAACTGCAAGGAAGAGGATAAAGTTAAGTTCGCCGCCAGCACCTTTTCTGACACCGCCCTTACCTGGTGGAACACTTATGCGCAAACTGTGAGCGTTGCCGATGCTTACAAACTACAGTGGGATGAACCGAAGAATATGCTGAGGGGCGAGTACTGCCCGAGAGATGAACTGAAACAATTGGAAGTGGAATTTTGGAATCACAAGATGCAAGGTGACGATATCACCGGTTACACCAACCGCTTTCACCAGTTGGCACTGCTATGCCCATCCATGGTTGATCCTGAGTACAAAAGGATCGAAAAATACGTTGATGGACTTCCCGAGCGACTACAAGATTTAGTAACTTCGTCCAAACCGGGAACCATTCAGAGCGCCATTCGCATGGCTCATGAACTGACGGCAAATTCTGTTCGCCGTGGCTCGACTTCGACCCCACCTACGAATAACAAACGTAAATGGGAAGTGAGTCCCCACTCATCCAACCCTACCTCTGACAAAAAGCCTGCAACTGTCAATGCCAATGACTCAAAGGCTTACAAGGGGAGCAAGCCTTACTGCTCCAAATGTAGTCGTCATCATAACGGCTCCTGTCCCTGTTCCAAATGCAAGAAATTCGGGCACCTGGCCCAAGACTGCCGAACCAACCCCACTGGTACTGATACTCCTGCACCCAAGTCCTGCTATGAGTGCAATGGTACCGGGCACTTCAGGAAGGACTGCCCAAAGCTGAAACCCCGAACCAACTACACGAAGAGTAGAGCTTATGTAATTAACGCTAGGGAGGATGACCCGAACCCGAGACTTTGCGATTTACTCAACCCGGGTACGCTCATTCTTTGACTACCCGAATCTGTTTTCTCATAAATCTCTCGCTTAATGATTTATGTATAACCGTATTTTATTCTGTGTGTTTTCTTTGATCCTAAGTACACAATAGGATTAGGAAATGACCGACAACTTAAATCCCGACAACACAATTTACTTTACCCTTTAGATACAGTAACCAAACTCCTTTCCCAATTATCTCACACTGGTTGAGATCGGGAACTCGTCTACTATTCGTTACTTTAAACAGATAATTTAATATAACTTCACTACTTGAGGCAATTTCTTAAATAGAACCCTTATTTCGTAGGAAATGACAACTCACTCCGTCAACAACCCTACATTGAACGATGAACTGCTCTGTGAGGAACCGACGATGTTTCCTTACCTCCTCGAACTCGAGTGTGATACAGAACACTCCGCTGAATCAGCAATGGCAACCGCTGTTCCTGCTGCTCCAACTGCTGCAAAAGCACCAGTTGATGTAACCATGACTGCTGAAACAGTCAGTCACCTCAACCAAACTATTGATTCGCTGCGAAAACAACTGACTGAAGCACGGGAAGACATTGATGATCTACGACGAATTGCCTTCCAAAATGACCTGCGTATGCGTGAGTACGAGCTACGTTTAATAGCTTTAGAAAACCCTACTTCACCACCAACTTCACATGGTACTCCTACTGAAGAGGATACCGACACTGACTGTACACCACCTCCAGCAAAAAGGGTGAAGGTTTACTTGGGAAATAAACCTTACTGTTCCCGATGCACTCGGCATCATGGAGGGCCGTGTACCACAAAAAGTACGAACCGTCCTAAAGTGAAACTCTGCTTCAACTGTGGGAGTGCTGGCCATCTCAAGGCCCAATGCCCACTACCTCCAGGCAACAAAAATTAGGGTACGTTACCACCTGACAACTACTTGATTTCAAACACTGTAGGACCTACCCTACTACTGTAGGCTACTAGTACGCATGTAGCCACCTGATAAATATCGAACTACCGATTACTACTTCGAACAAATTTCGGGACGAAATTTTCATAACAAGGGGAGAATGTAACAACCCCAAAATTAGGGCCAATTTAAAATTTCCCTAATTACGTGTTTATTACTTGTATATAATATGAAATATGATTATATACATTATCTACTTATTATATATATATATATATATATATATATATATATATATGGATGGAATATATGTATATATATGCGTATACGATTCGTTCAAATCGTATAAAACTACAAATTGTACAAACATACGGACGTTGGTAAAACAATTATTAAATAATTTGAAATTATTTAATTACTTCAATTATTACTTTATATTATGTTTATAATATAACGAAAACGTACGTTTTAATTAAAACGTCACCGAACTCTCCGAAAACTCGACCAACCGACAAAACAAAACTAAGATATATTATTTAACTTGAAAACAAAGTATTTTATTAAAATACTTCAACTTAATTATCGGATATTATTTCGTATTTTCAAACGTATAATTAATCACGCGTAAAATGATTTTAACGTTTAAACGACCGGGGAAACGAACACCGCACGGAGCGCAAACACGGGGAAGCAAAAATTGGTGAGATCCACACATGGTGGACCCCACCCCAACCGGCCCAAGCAAGGGGGACATCACCCCCCTCACTTTCTTTCTCCACACACAAACACCCACACTATCAATTATTTTCTCTCTCTCTCTCACGGTTTCTCTCTCTCTCTCTAAACTATCATCACTAAACCACCATAAAAACACCACAAAAACACCTCGAAGGTCTATACCCGTTTGGAGAAAAGTGATCACGAGAACGAGGGCTACAAACCTATCTTTTCGGATTTTCGTTTCGACAACTTTGTAAGTTTTCCGGCGACCCGAAACTTTTCCGATTACTTTTATTTTACTTCCATGTTGTTCCCCTAACTAAATGATGTCCGAAAATGTAACTTAAACTCGTTTTTGAACAAGTTCACGGAAATGTCGGTTTTGGTCATTTTAAATAAAACGACACTACAAACATTAAAAACGACATCCAACAATTTTTATGAACTCTACATAACATAATATAACTTGTGTAAAAGTTTCAACTTGAACGGAACTCGCTAAATACGTTTTCGACACAAGCTAAAACCTGACCAGACGCTAGTGTCGCATGGCTCACGCCAGTTATGCGACACTACGTCTGAGTGACGCATAGGTCACGAACTGCCCATACGCGACACTTCATTAGTGCCGCTAAAACATTAATACCGTCACTTCATTAGTGACGCCTTCATATAGCCTTCGGCAGAAACAATACGACACTTCATTAGTGTCGCTATCATATAACTATCAGTAGTAACGTACGACACTCCCTTAGTGACGCTAGAACACTTATACCGACACTTCGTTAGTGTCGCTATTATCAGTATAAACTTATAACTTTCAGTAGAAACGAATAACACCTAGTTACTACCGATGACGTCACTCAACCCTCATACCGTCACTTCATCAGTGACGCATACATGCATATACCGACACTTGTCGAGTGTCGCCCCATAAACTGATTTACTTCCTTATATCGTCACTTCTTCAGTGGCGCATAAATACGTATACCGACACTTGCCTAGTGTCGCCCTGATATCAAATTGCTCACTTATACCGTCACTTTATTAGTGGCGCACTGTTTGACTACGACACTGAATACCGTCACTATCATAGTGACGCACTGATGAAAAACTATACTTAATAACGTCACTTACTTAGTGACGCATTATCTGAATACCGACACTACTTAAGTGTCGCATACATTGTTACACAGACACTAAACACCGACACTACTTAAGTGCCACATACCACACATAAGTGACGCATACAAGTGACGCTAAAACAGGCTGTTTGACACTTACATTTTATACAAGTATGGAATATACTTAAAACGTAAACGTACTTTACTCGGCGTTACTTATACATGAAAATACTATACTTTTGAAAGTATACAACAATACTTGAATACGTACGAGACTATACTAAACTTAACGTGAGATTTCACTCACACACGTACACGGGATTGCAACCGATACGAACTTACAAGTTCACTCACTAGTTACGTGCTGGATTACACGTTAACTGATACAAACATACACTCGAATACTTACGAGGTTTCACTCGTACCCTTTGGGGATTAAGCCCATTGGAACTTACGCAAACGATACACATTGTGATACAAACAAACAGTTATACACGTACACTTTACAAATGTACAAATACTATGAATACATAATAATAATGGATGGAATTATTATTATACACCGATACCAACGGGCCGTACAACTTTTCTACAAACTTACAAACGATTACAAACATACAAACAAACTAATGGACATTAACTAGTTTGGGAACAACTAGCATGGATACTTTACAAGTATTCCATTTACTTACTAAACCTTGTGCGTATTAGGACGCTAAGGGTTGCTAGTTCGGGAATACTACTTGCTTACTTACTGCATTGTCTGCTAGACTCAAGTGAGTCTTACAGCCCCTACTTTACTGTTTTATACTCAGGGGTGAGATGCATTACTGTTTTACATGAACACACAAAACTTACTTGCTGCCATGATTTACTTACTGTACGAGATTACGGATACGCCAATTGCATGAGTTTTCGACTAATCCAATGAAATCCTCCTTAATCATAGTTGTTAGTTATGGAATTAAGCGCGAGTTTTAGTATATGGATCCATATGGGACTGACAATCCCCGCCCGGGGTAGCACGCACTACCACGAACCGTTCCTGTAGAAACGGGCGTTTCTTACTCGTTTCGAATGAATGTTTTGGATTACATTCACGGGGGTACCTATATTTACTGTACGTTAAGCTTCAACTATGGTGGCTCATGGCAATGGTATCAAACGGTTGCATATCCTGCAACCACCCACTTATTAAAACTTAAGTTAACGATGAGCATAACCTGTGATCGTTACTTACTGGCTGGCTATGATTTACAAATACTACATGTGTGTTCAAACTATTTACTTACTTACAAACCTGTGAGATTCAGCAACCTTTTTGGTTGACCGTTTTAGTAATGCTTCTCAGGTACACAGCATCAGTAGGGATGCCCAGCAGGATAAGCTTACTTAGCTCGAGTCGCATGCATTACAAGCTTGGAGATTTTATTACATTACTTTTGTACTTACTGTTATGTATTAGAATCTCTAGGAATTTACTAGAACTCGAGCTTGTATTTTGAAACTACTTATGTATTAATGTAATAACCTTTCGAACGTCTCATTTAGAGTCGTTCACTGTATCCTTTGTGCTTGTGATTATTGATTAGTAACACCCAAAACATCGTTTCCGCAAACTGTTAAATTTGGGGGTGTTACAGATTGGTATCAGAGCCTAAGGTTATAGTGAACTAGGTTGCATTTAGTGGGCCTAGACTATGACCGTTAGGCAGTATTCCTCATTAGGTATAACTGGTTCAGGAATTACAGCATACGAGTTTAATTTAACATAGCCTGATCAACTATGTACAATTAAATGAAGATGATGTGAGTTCTGAAAGGGGTTATGTTGAACAGGAATGCAATAGCTGACTCTGACCTCGAGAGAACCGGGACTTTTACTTGATTGTGCTAGACACACACTAGGCGGTTATGTGATATCTATATATATATACATAGGCCTCTTTCCCGATACTATACTCTCTCACGACTACCGCGAAATTTATTTTTAACTTATATCCAACAAACGACAACTCGATTCTCGTCGTTCTATCCTTACTCAACTTTTATGAATTCACGAATACCGATATACGTCCGAAGACTTCCACACCGTTGTAACTGACAACCATAGCTACTCGAATATCCTTCGATATGAAGATCGGAACTTTGTTTTATTCGCTAACCCTACCCAATTCGACGTTTATAACATTCTACAACGTACCCCACCGTACCATTAGGTGTAACCTAATAAAAATAAAAACCATTTTCAACTCAAGTCTCCGTCAGACTTCAAGATTTTCAACCGACTTTTTCCATCAAAAATTTTATAACAAATGTATTTTTATCAAACATGTTACAAAATCTCTTACAAAATGTTTCATAAAATTTCCAAAAATTTCAAAACCGTATAAACTTATTTATAATTCACAACTTTGAACAAATTTCAATCTTTGACGAAATTTCTTTGAACTTACTAAATCATCACCGTCATAATTCTTATTCAAACCCTCACATGTTCTTTATTTGTTGTTTCAAGGAACATGCCTCCTCGACGACAATTTACGCTTACTGAAGCCGAAGTAGCGGGTATAATTGCCCGTAGTGTGGCTCAAGCATTAGCTGTTCGAGCAACTACTCCTGGTAGTGAAGATACGGCTAACAATACACCACCACCCAAAACCTGCACCTACAAGGACTTTCAGAACTGCAAACCCTTGAGCTTTGCAGGTACTGAAGGAGCTATTGGTCTGATTCGTTGGACCGAGAAAATTGAATCAGTGTTCCTCATCTGCAACTGCAAGGAAGAGGATAAAGTTAAGTTCGCCGCCAGCACCTTTTCTGACACCGCCCTTACCTGGTGGAACACTTATGCGCAAACTGTGAGCATTGCCGATGCTTACAAACTACAGTGGGATGAGCTGAAGAATATGCTGAGGGGCGAGTACTGCCCGAGAGATGAACTGAAACAATTGGAAGTGGAATTTTGGAATCACAAGATGCAAGGTGACGATATCACCGGTTACACCAACCGCTTTCACCAGTTGGCACCGCTTTCACAAGATGGGGGTGTTACACATAAATTGAAAAACCAAAGTCAAGTTATGTCGCTCTGTTGTATTGAGGTACAGACCTGTCACCAATGTCTTGGTTTGAAAAATGATTGATTTATTTGGATGTTCATTATTTGGAGAATTGTGACACGTTATTGGTATAAGAGTATTTTGCTATTGTGAATCTAGGGTAAAGCCTGCTAGAATAATAATGAGTTAAGCTCAATTTCTGAAGTTTAGATTGTTTAAGTGGACAACAATATCGGTAATCTGAGTGAATTATCGTTTATGCCTAATAATAATGTATTAGAAGTTGTTTCCCTTAGAGAGTTTCTTGATTGTGAAGCTTTAAGGTAGAATCTATTTTAAGGTAAGAATTTGGTTTGTAGAATGCTGTGTAGTATGTAAGTCCTTTTGCACTTTTGTTTGCCGTTCATATTTAAAGTTTTGAATTTTCAACTGATGGTCTACTTGAGGACAAGTAGGATTCAAGTGGGGGATGTTTGATAAACGCCAAAATGTACTAAATTATAGTACTAATTACCCCCGTGTTTGATAGGTTTCTAATGCATTTTGTATGAATAAGATACTTATTTCGTTCATATTAGCATTTAGGAGTTTAAATGGAGCTTGGATCGAAAAGGAACGGAAAACGAGCTTATTTGGAAGAAAAGTTGCTAAAAGAATAAAACATTGGACAAGAGAAGATTGGATCGAGGAAAAGAAGCTAAGAGAGTGAAGATAGGCAATATTGGATTGGAATAAGTGTAAATGAAGCTTGAATCGGAAAAAGAACGAAAGATGAGCTGAAAATGAAGAAAAGTGTAAAAGCTGAGTTTTCGGACATGCTGTTAGTATTTTGGCCATAACTTCTTCATACGAACTCCGATTGAGGTGATTCAACTTGGAGAATTTAGCTAACAGACGGGGCTACAACTTTCGTTTTGGGTGCTTTTAGTGAAAATGCATCCATACGGCGTATGGATGTCTATACGCCGTATGGATTGAAAACTGGGCTGAATCAAGTTTTCGCGGGCTGGACTGTTGGGCTTTTACATCCATACGCCGTATGGAATTCCATACGCCGTATGGATGACTTTTTCAGCATTTTAAGTCCGATTTTAGGGTTTTCACTTCATAACTTCAATACCAAAACCCGAGTTCGACCAGAGACGACCAGAGGGGGTTTTTCCCTCATTTTGGAGCATTTTGATGGTAGAAAGCAAGAAGAATTGAAGCCCTTTCAATTGTTCAATCATTCTTTCGGTTTTTCGGTTCGAATACATTTCTTTCTTTCATTTGATTATGACTATTGATATGTTATTGAATCTGATTTTCTGTATTATCATGATTGGCTAAATCTTTCATGTATTTGCTTGGATAATGATACTTAGATTATGGATTGATTATTGATTTGCAGATTTAATTCGATTTATTGAAAGTTTATGTGTTTATTTGATGATCCTTGGTTATTGAATGGTTATTAGTAATTACCTAACGTGGTTTTATGGTTAATTGAGATTGATTTCCTTTTAATTATAAGATTATTGATAATTGTTGATTTCAATTGACGATTGTTGCTGAATATATTGAGTTTGACAGGTTAAGGTTAATAATTGGTAATGATCATTGATGAACAAGATAACTAGTAATAGTTGTAGACTTTGTTGATTCAAGTCAAAAGAATAAATCACATAAATGGTGTTGGTTTAATCTAGAATACAATTTGGTGGGCAACGTTAAATTGAACTGTTAGCGTGTTGAAAACAACCTTGTGTCTTTCTTAATTGTGTTTATATCAATTTATCTCGTAAAGAAGATTGGTAACATTTGTCAAATCACCAATAAATCTATAAGTTAGCAAATCAATAAAATGATTTTCGGAATCTAAGGAAAGTAATCCAAGCAAATGCATTTATTTTATAATTTGAATTTGATATTTTTATTTAATTACTTATTTTCTTAAAAGTCATTTATTTTATTTCAAGTATTTAATTTTCAATTACATTTCATAATTGTTAGCCAATTGTTCGATCGGAACTAAAACGCCCCCCAATATTCATTGTTTTCATTATTTGTATTAATTTCCAATTTATTTAATATTGACATCCGTTCCTCGTGTTCGACTCGGTCTTAGCAAGTCTATACTAACATTCGATCTAGTATTCTTGTCTGGTTGTGTGAAAGTATTAATAAGGTATTTCCATTTCTAAATAATAAAACAAGACGCGCTTTCACACGCATCAGAATGAATAGTCTTAGTTTTTCTAAATCACTTAAAATTCTACAGCCTATTGATGAGGTGGCGATTCAGAACCTTCATATGTATAAAAAAGAAGAATGTAAATGTGAGCAAGGAAGATCTCGAGCTTGGTAATTTGAGTACTCTGTGGTAAATATAAGTTTTGAACTATATTATTTTTCATTGCTAATTTGATGCGTCTAATGCTACTATTTTTCTTTTAGATAAATAATAATTCCTTTAGTTTGCTAAAAATATATTTGGTAATTATAATTACACAAAATTGAAAACAGTAAGTGGGTCAACCCTACATGTTTGACCTATTCTTTAATAACACCCATTTTGACCCACACTAGATGGTTGGCGAATCCAATTTTATGTTTCTTTTCCAGTATATATGTTATCGGTAATGGTTAAGACGGTGAGGGGCTAATGGATTTATAATATGAGTTTAAAACCTGGAACTGATAATATAGTTTTGAGGTAATGTGAATGTGGTCTAATGTCAAATGCAAGACTAGGTGGGACGGGGGTGAGACATGAAATTGTTATTCTTTTCCTAATGTAGCCTGAACGAACAGCTGTTGGTAATTATGTCATACAATACGCTCTAGCTTTGGTACTGAAAGAGAGCTTTAAATTTTACTGTGTAGTCAATGATGGTATCATAAATCTTATTGATAAGGTGATTCTTCATCATATACATTATGAAAAACACATTATTTCATTGTTGCTTTTCTTATTGTATCCATAACCATCGGTCAAACCATTCATGTTTTCTGAGATGCCAAGACATGAAGCCATCAAAGCCTTGGGTATATATAAATGAGCCTGCCAACAGGTGACATTCTGAGTTTACTATTGTAAGATAATGGTAGTAAACAAAAGCAAAAAACACATTGTTATATTGCGTTTCACAACTGTGGTGTAAAATTTAATTTTCTACAGGCTGGGAGCCTTTCCGACTTCTATGAAGTTTGTCAAAATTGGAAGTCGCTAGAAACTTTCAGTTTCCCGTTCTTAGAGAGGCAAGTTTACTATGTTACCCACTCTTTCTTTATGTTGAATAAAGTTGATAGATGGGTATTATTGGTGATTATCTAATTGTTTGTTTCCAAAAATTTAGAAGCCTCCCCAATCTTGACACGAAATTTCTATGGTACCCAGGGTGTGATGAACCTTTCAGATGTCCTGTTAGATACTATCTGATTCATGTATAGTTGTCGTTGATTTGCCTCCTAAAAGTGTACTTTATAAAAATTGTTTAACTCAGGTCATGTATTCATTATATTGGTTATTCAATTAATCTTGGTGACTTTTGTATTCATATGCCAAGGTGATATAATGTTGAGATCTCATGTACAACTAACTGCTTTTAAGCCTCTACTTTCGTGTTCGTATGTAGTTGATTATCTATTGGATTTTCCAGATTCCAATAAGCCGGGAACATATAGTATGGTATGAAACCAGAGACTTTGATTGGATCTATGGTATGGTCTAGAGTTCAGAAAATTAGGCGGTTTGGTTTGTGTAAAAGATTTCAATGGGTTGACCCCAAATACTTTGTATCCCACATACATAACATTTTATATTCTTAAATAGTTTGTGTATTTTATGTGATCACATTTACTATAGTTTAAAACTAATTTTCTGTTTTCTTGGGTTTATTTTTTTCCAAAGTTTCGGAATACAACGATGTTAATCCGTCTTCATGTTCTATGGGTCAAGATTGGAAATCTGAAGGACTACAAGTATGAATGACACTAATTGTGAACATGCCCATTGAATCAAAACAATGAGAAGAGTGTCTCTAGGAAGCTGCCTAGCACACTATCAGGACATGATATATGGTGACCAGTCATCTTCTTATTTTCATGGTAATGGTAATGGTGGTGGAGAGGAGTATCAGAAAGTACAAAGTTTCTGATTGGCTATATGGTATGGTCTAGAGTTCGGAAAATTGGGTGGTTTGGTTTGTGTGGTTTATATTGCATCAGATTTATTCATTTATCTCTCGATCACCTGCAACAATCTGAGAAAGAAGTCTGTGATAACTCTGAGACTCAGTTTTTGTGGTGTGTGTAGTGGTGTATTACTTAGATGGACACCAGAAACTCATGATAGGTAAGTACATGCTACACAATAGGCTAAAGAACCATCTTTTCGGTAAGGGAGAATTACATATTTCCCATCTTTAAACTACACAAATATCATATATACCCAACAAAACTAAAAAATATCACATATACCCAAATCACCAATTTAATTCAAATTCTAATTCTAAATACTATAAATAACTATTTATTAAATTGTAAATGACTAATATACCCTTATTCTTTTATATTTCTCCCTTTTTCTTATAACCCTAAACTACAGATTTCTTTCTTCTCCCACAACAATCGTTTTAGTGATTACTAATTGTGGTTTTCCATTTCCTGCTTGTCATATTATATATTTTCTAAAGACGATAAAAAAAATGTGTTTTAGAAAAGCAATTTATAAACATGTAAGAAAAAAGTGAGATGGATCATGAAAGTCAAAGTAAGAGCATATGAAAATAAGATACTCCATGTATATGTTAGTGGTTCATCTTCATCGTGTATAATGGCCTTGTTAATGGCCAATTGAAATCGACTCACGCTAATATATTTAGGGAAAAGTCCCCCGAAATGCTACTAACTTTGGCCCAAAAGCTATTGTGTGTAACCAACTAACGTGTAGCTGTAAGAATGCAACCAACTTTCAAAAATGGGTGTTTTAATGTAATTGGTTGACGTGTCGCTCGTTGAATGTGACACATGGCGTCCGGATGTGCCACGTGGCTTCCGGAGAGTTTGACAACTCATCGACACGTCAGCAAATTACATTAAAACACCCTTTTTGAAAGTTGGTTGCATTCTTACACCCATGTGTTAGTTGGTTACACACAATAACTTTTGGGCCAAAATTAGTAGCATTTCGGGGGACTTATTTACTGTAGACTTATAAAGTATATGGAAACAAAAAAGTGAAAATAGTGTTATTAGTTCTTACGATGAATTATGTATCAACTAGCATTTATTCCCTTCGGGATTTAGGGTTACAAGAAAATGGGAGAGACACAAAGAAATTAGGGTACAATAGTCATTAGTAACTTGAAAAATCCATATATGTAATATTTAAAATTATAATTTGAATTAAATTGGTGATTTGGGTATATGTGATATTTTTTAGTTTTGATGTGTATATATGATATTTGTGTAGTTTAAGGAGGGGAAATATGTAATTCTCCCTTTCGGGTAAATATCTGTTCTTCTCATTCCATGATTATTTTTTTTTATTAAGCAATGAAACTGAATGGCATATCCATATGATAATTGGATATCTTAACTGTATATATGTCATCCATTGATTTTTGTTTTGACATACTATTGAAAATAGAATAAGAACTATGTATATATTTAGTTTGGTCTAAATGTATGATTGTATACGATGTCATCCCGTTTTTTAGTTTAAAAATTTTCATTATCGCTTTTTTGGTAATATTAATCAATTAGGGGATAAGTAACAAATCAATTTTCCAATGAAAGAGGAAAGGAGCATCAACGAGTCAATGCTAATAAATTATTTGAGAGTGCAAATGTAACACCCCCAAATTTGATGATTTGCGGAAGCTTGATTTGGGTGTTACTAATCAATAACAAAGCACAAAGATAAATAGCAAACGACTCTATATGCGTCGTTTTAACAAAATATATTGATAATTGAAATGTTACAACATTTAAAGCTTTACATAGCTCGAGTTTAATAAAATGAGATTTCAGTACATAAGTACTTGTACAAAATATACTAATGCAAGAAAATCTCAATCGTCTGTATGCTGACTCGAGCTAAATCCTGAAGCAGAAACATCCTACTGCTGGGTACCTGCGATATATGCTAAAAGGTCAGCTATAAAGCTGGTGAGCTCACAGGTTTGAAATCAAGTAATATCGTATGAACCGCAAGATTTAAATAATGAATTGCATCCAGCAATTAAATAATGAATTGCATCCAGCAATTAAATGATAATCATCGTGTATACAGCCATGAGCACATAGTTGAGCTTAACTCGAGGGCCGGGTCCCCTATAGAGAATTCCGGGCGAGGTGCCTCCACGAATGTCTAATCCACATTCGTCTTCCCAAATATTAGTACGTCCGTTTACCCGGTTAGTGCTTGCTAACCCGGACGAGGTGGGTCAATCCTATATGGTACCATATACTAATATTCACGCTACAACGTATTAACAACTATGCTGACGGAGGACTTTAAATGATTAGTTTCGAAAAACTCATGTAGTATATGAAAAGTTGGTACTTGCGTTCACATGTTAAAAGTTGAGCAGTATATCACACCCCTGAGTAAAACAGTAAAAGAGGGGCTATGAGACTCACCTGAGTCTGAGAGCGTTTAAACAAACGTAAGTTGATTAGCGAATAATGAAGTCCAACGACTTGTAACCTGAGGGTGTCCACGACACGCGATGGTTATAATCATGATTGGGTATCTCAAAAGATCACCCTTGTAGTTGTTACACAACTATATATATGTCCAAATTACTACGATTTGGTTGATTTGTTAAGTGTTTGAAAACATGTACGGCCCGTTGGTGACGGATTTGTAATAATAATCTCAACTATTATTATTGTGATTTCGTGGCGTTTTACTTTGAAAAATGTGTTTCGATTGTGTTTTAGAAGCCGTTACGGAATCTAAGTACGGGGGTCCGGGGGCAGCGCCCCTGGTAGCGGGGTCCAAGGGGCGGCAGCCCCTGGCTGGGGTCGAGCTGCCAGGTCAGCTTGGAAAATTTTTATTTCTACTATATTGCTTTGACGAAAAACGCATCTGGATCCGAATTTGGGTAAAATCAGGTGTTAAAATTTTTGGTCTCGACACTTAGTAAAAATCTGAGTTTTCTATGTTTTGCGACACAATATGCGACATAAAAGTTTGTCATGCGACACAAGGGTTGTGTCGCATAGGAATGCGACACAATGTCTATACGACACAAGGGTTGTCGCATAGATGCGAGATGCTGATTCAACAGCGACATAGTGATTGTGTCGTATGGTGTATGCGACATAGTGGTTGTGTTGCAAGACTTGCGACACTAATTATCTGGTACGACACAAGGTACGACACAGGAGGTTTTATACGACACAAGTGGCAAAATACGACACAACATGCGACACAAGGCTTGTGTCGCATGGATGAACATCAGCCCAGAAAGTCCGGCTGTCAAGGTTTTTCCGGCCAAAAATCCGTTTTAAACTCGTTTTCAGGTTATAAAATCGTGTTCTATACATTGTAATGGACATATACCAGTGATAATAACAACCACAAATGAAAAATACTAAGAATCGAGAGATTTCGGGATTTTGTCGGAAACTTACAAATTGCCGAAATGAAAATCCAGAAAGATAGGATGATAGATCGAGATGTCGTGGTCGTTTTGTTCCAAAGAGCCGAGATGATCCAAGCGAGTTTAGTATGTTTATTTTGCGATTTTAACGAGTTTGGTGGTTTTTCTTTTTAGAGAGAAAAGAAAAGAGAGAGAGTGAAGGAATGGATGAAATGAAGAAAGAAAAGTGGGAGGTGGGGTTTATCCCCACTTTTCCAGTTTTCGCCCCGCGTTCCGTGTGGTGTTCGTTTGCTCCGTCGTTTAACGTTAAACAATTATTTACATTTTAATTATAAGTTTTAAAATACGATTTATTACGCGATATATTGTTTAAATATTTTACAATTCGATTTATATTTGAGTTATAAAATGTAAGCTTGTTTATTTAGTTTGTGCGTTTTAAACATTTTAAATTGTGTACATTCTGTTTGTACGATACGATTGAATACGAAATATTATCATAATAATATTTTTGACATAAAGTGTTATTTAATAAAACTGGTCACCAACGTCCGTATTAAATTGAATCGAAATACATTCGATTTAAGTTGCGTACGATTTAATCAAATCGCATTTTCGTATATATTCAACAATATATATAATTCGATACATTAATTAGCCTAACACAGAACTAATTACATGTATTAACATCTAATTAGGCACTAATTACTAGTCCTAATTTGGCGGGTGTTACATTCTCCCCCTGTTAAGAGAATTTCGTCCCGAAATTTAGCTCGAAGTCGTGTTTGATGTAGAATCAGTGAATAGTTGCGGATATTTGAGTCGCATTTGGTCTTCCCGTTCCCAGGTGAATTCCGGACCACGCCGCGAATTCCATCTGACCTTGACGATGGGAATACGACTTTGTTTCAGTTGTTTGACCTCACGGTCCATAATTTCAGCGGGTTCCTCAACGAAGTGAAGTTTATCGTCAACACGAATTTCATCTAGTGGAATAATAAGTGTCTCATCAGATAGACACTTCTTCAAATTTGAAATATGAAAAGTAGGGTGCACACTGCTGAGTTCGGATGGCAGCTGCAATCGATAAGCTACGGGGCCAATCCGTTCGAGGATCTCAAAAGGCCCGATGTACCTGGGATTTAACTTCCCGCGTTTGCCAAAACGGATGACGCCTTTCCAAGGCGATACTTTTAAGAGTACTCGATCCCCAACTTGGAACTCGAGTGGTTTGCGTCTCACGTCAGCATAACTTTTCTGACGATCACGTGCGGCTTTGAGTCGGTTTTGGATTTCCACTATTTTCTCAGTGGTGGCGTGAATGAGTTCAGGACCAGTGAGTTGACTATCTCCCACTTCAGTCCAACAGATCGGTGATCGGCACTTACGACCGTACAGTGCCTCAAAAGGTGCAGCCTTAATGCTGGCGTGATAGCTGTTATTGTAAGAGAATTCGCACAACGGTAGATGTCTTTCCCAGTTTGTACCGAAATCAACTACGCAGGCGCGTAGCATATCTTCCAGGGTTTGGATGGTTCGTTCACTTTGGCCATCGGTTTGAGGATGGTACGCGGTACTCATATCGAGACGGGTACCCATTGCTTTTTGGAGTGACTGCCAAAAGTGAGAGGTGAAACGGGCATCCCTATCCGAGATGACCGAGATTGGAACGCCGTGATGAGAAACGATTTCCTTGATGTAGATTTGTGCAAGGCGTTCCATTTTATCGTTTTCTTTGATTGCCAGGAAGTGAGCAGATTTGGTGAGACGATGTTCGATCACCCAAATGGTATCGCAACCGCTCGTCGACTTGGGTAGTTTGGTTATGAAATCCATGGCAATTTGTTCCCATTTCCATTCAGGGATTTCAGGTTGTTGGAGTAAACCAGGTGGTTTCTGATGTTCGGTTTTGACTTTCGAGCAAGTAAGACACTTGCTGACATAAGTGGCGATTTCGGCTTTCATGTTTGGCCACCAATAAAATTCCTTGATACCGTGGTACATCTTATCGGATCCCGGATGAATAGAATATTTAGACTTGTGAGCCTCGTCCATCACCAAGTCTCTTAAGTTCCCAAAACTAGGCAACCAGATTCGGTTTGAGAAATACCTAATCCCGTTAGGTCTGATTTCGAATTGTTTGTCAATACCCCGCAAGGCTTCATCTTTGATGTTTTCAGATTTCAGGGCTTCGATCTGAGCGGTATGAATTTGAATGGTAAGATCGTTATGAATGGTCATACTGAGGGCTCGGACTCGAAGTGGTTTTGATCGTTCCTTTCGACTGAGGGCATCGGCTACAACGTTAGCCTTCCCTGGATGGTACTTGATCTCGCAATCGTAATCGGTAAGCAACTCGACCCATCGACGTTGCCTCATATTGAGATCCTTCTGATCGAAGATATGTTGGAGACTTTTGTGATCGGTAAAGATGGTGCACTTAGTGCCGTAGAGATAATGTCTCCAGATTTTTAGAGCAAAAATGACAGCTCCAAGTTCGAGATCGTGAGTGGTGTAGTTCTTTTCATGAATTTTCAGCTGTCGTGAGGCATAAGCAATGACCTTGTCTCGTTGCATAAGCACGCAACCAAGACCTTGGTGAGAAGCATCGTAGTATACCACGAAGTCATCGGTGCCTTCGGGTAAGGATAGAATTGGAGCACTGCAAAGCTTTTGTTTCAAAAGTTGGAACGCTGACTCTTGTTTTTCGGTCCAATCGAACCTTTTGTCCTTCTGAGTCAGTACCGTAAGTGGTTGAGCTATTTTAGAGAAATTTTCGATAAATCGTCGATAATACCCAGCAAGACCCAAGAATTGTCGTACTTCAGTTGCAGAGGTGGGTGCTTGCCAGTCTTTGATAGCCTCGATCTTTGATGGGTCAACGTGAATTCCCTGACTGTCGATCACGTGACCAAGAAATTGAACAGTTTGGATCCAGAACTCACACTTAGAGAATTTAGCATAAAGCTCCTCGCGTCTAAGTAGTTCAATGATGGTTTTGAGGTGTTGCGCATGTTCTTGCTCGTTGCGCGAGTAAATGAGTATGTCATCGATAAAGACAATGACAAACTTGTCGAGGTAAGGTTTGCACACCCGGTTCATGAGGTCCATGAATACAGCCGGTGCGTTGGTTAGACCAAAGGGCATCACTTGGAATTCGTAGTGCCCGTAACGAGTTCTGAAAGCAGTTTTTGGAATATCGGTGTCGCAAACTCGTAATTGATGATAACCTGATCGCAGATCGATTTTTGAGTAAAAACATGAACCCTGAAGTTGGTCGAATAGATCATCAATGCGAGGAAGTGGGTATCGGTTTTTGACAGTCAATTTGTTCAATTCTCGGTAGTCGATGCACATTCGTAATGAACCGTCCTTCTTTTTGACAAATAAGACCGGAGCTCCCCAAGGTGAAGAACTCGGTCTAATGAATCCTCGATCCAGAAGTTCCTGTAACTGAGAGGACAACTCCTGAAGTTCGGATGGGGCTAAACGGTATGGTGCGCGGGCCACCGGTGCGGCACCCGGCACGAGATCAATCGAGAACTCAACCTGTCTAAGCGGAGGTAGACCAGGTAATTCTTCCGGAAAGACCTCGGGAAAGTCTCTAACAATTGGCACATCCTCAAGTCGCTTCTCCTCCGACTTCTTCTCTGTGATGTGTGCAAGTATTGCGGGGTAACCCTTTCTCAGAAATTTTCGGGTTTTTAAGCAGGAGATTATATTGAGTCCCGTCCCACCGGTCTCCCCCTGTATGATCAAGGTTCCACCAACGGCGAGTGGGATACGGACGATTTTATCATGACAAACGATTTCAGCTCGATGCTTGGATAACCAGTCCATTCCGATAATGACGTCGAAACTTCCGATTTCAATGGATATAAGGTCGATCGAAAAGGTTTCGTCAGCTAGGTTTAAAGTGCAATTAGGTATCACACTGGTGGTTTCTACAAGTTTTCCATTTGCTAGCTCTACAGTGTACTTAACATCTAAGGCAACAGGAGTGATGTCAAGTAATGGGCAAAAATCATCGGAGATAAAGCTTCTATCAGCACCAGTATCAAATAGAACGGAAGCAGTTAAGTTGTTGAGGAGGAACATACCCGAGACCACATTCGGGTCTTGGCGGGCGTCCCCAGATTTGATGACAAAAGCTCTGCTGCGAGTGTTGTTGTTGTTGCTGTTGTTGCGGTTGTTGTTGTTGTTGTTGCGGTTGTTGTTGTTGTTGTTGTTCTTCAGTTTTGGGCACGAGTCCCTGAAATGCCCAGGTTTCCCACACTCAAAGCATACTTTGGGTGGTCTGGTGTTGTTGTTGGAATTGTTGTTGGTAGGAGAGCGGCAATCTTTTGTGAGGTGGCCGTACCTCTTGCAGTTGTTGCAAAAGGGACCACAGGAACCTTCATGGTGGCGACTGCACTTGGAACAATAAGGTTTGCTCCCAGTGTAGCCCCGGATGATGTCAGTGGTGGTGTTGTAAGCTTTGATGGTGTCGGGTTTCTTGTTTTGTTGGTTGGAGGGGTTGTTGTGGTAGTCAGACCACTTGCGTTTGTTGTTATGGGAGGATGAAGTGGGTGGTTCAGAATCTTGGCTCATGGACATTAGGTCTTGGGCCAATAGGATCGCACCGTCAATGGTGGTTGGTTTTGAAGAGATGACATGTCCCCGAACAGGATCAGGGAGACCAAGGGTGTACTTCCTGATTTTATCAGGTTCAGTGCTAACTATAGCTGGGCGGAGGGCAGCTAGTTGTTGAAACCTGGTGGTATAACCATCGATATCACCACCCTGAACCTTTAAGTTCCAGAACTCCTCATCTAGCTTTTGGAGTTTGGCGATAGAGCAGTATTTGGCAGTGAGTTTTGCCTTCAATTCCTCCCAAGTGAGTTGGTAGGCAATGTCAGCACCCACTGATTGGGTATATGAATTCCACCAAGAGTGGGCATCATCTTCAAGAGAGCAGGTGGCGAAGTTTACTTTGTCGTTCTCCGCGCATTTACTAACACGGAAAACAGTTTCCATTTTCTCGAACCATCTGATCAGTCCGATGGCTCCTTCAGAACCCTTGAAGCTCGAGGGTTTGCAGCTTTGGAAGTCCTTGTAAGAACAAGGTTTGACGGCAGAGGTTCCAGCGGTATCGCTGTTTCTTGTGGAGTTGGGTGGGGTATTCCGAGCCAAGGCTTCAGTAACAGCCTGGGTTATGAGTGACGTGATCTGAGCATCTGTGTAAGGTCGTGTCTTTGGCGGCATGATTCTTCAATAAAAGAAATGAAGATACATGAGATTTTGTAAGAAAATTGTATTTATTTCAGATGTACATGTATAAAGGTGGTAATACATAACATCAATATGAAAAAGAATTATGGCAATTAATATGAGTTGAACAACAAGAAATATTTGATAGCTAATACGAGTTCAAAGGTTACATCCTACAGATGTATTACAAAAGATGTCGGGAATTGTTACATCCGACTGAATTATAGAGTAGCGCGTAGATAGTTACTAGATTACAGGATAAATTACAAGACAAAGACTACACTAGTCTTGACGTAGATTAATTTGTTCCATCATCGTGACAAGACGGTCCACAGTGTTTGCAAGCCTGCTAGCTTGTCGGGCGTTGTCTTCTGCTAGCGCAAGTCGTTGTGTTATTCCGCGCGCATACTCTTCTGCTTCACGTGAGCGTTGCTCACATTCTTCCATCCTTTGTTGTAGAAGGGCATTTTCCACCCTTATTTCTATAATTTGGTTGTGAAGGACATCCATGTTGTTGTTTGTGGTTTCAAGGTCGTCGGAGACCTGTTCTATGCGTTCAAGAGACGTAAGTCGCCAGTTTTCATTTGTTTCCTGCAACACGACATCCATGGTGCGAAGTCGCTGCTCGTGTTGATTTACCCTAGCAGTTAAAGCCGGTAAGGCGATGTGAGTGGGATACGGGCCAGCTCGAGGCAACCTGTTGTTCCTCCTTGCTACCCTTGGGTTCTGCGACCCGGATGGAGAGCGAGATGAATTTGATGGGATGTTTGCCATTTCTGAGACAAAGCGTTAGTAAGATTGAGGCCTATATTCATATAGCTCCTATATAATATAGCCTATTGAGTGTCTAGCATAAACATGTTTGAGTCTCGGTTCTCTCGAGGTCAGAGTCTTCTATTGTATCCTGTTCAGCCATAACTACTTTCAGATCTTACATCATCTTTGCTTAATTGTACATAGTTGATCAGGCTATGTTAAATTAATCTCGTATGCTGTAATCCCTGAACCAGTCATACCTAATAAGGAATACTGCCTAATGGTCATAGTCTAGGCTCACTAAATGCAACCTAGTTCACTATAACCTTAGGCTCTGATACCAATCTGTAACACCCCCAAATTTGATGATTTGCGGAAGCTTGATTTGGGTGTTACTAATCAATAACAAAGCACAAAGATAAATAGCAAACGACTCTATATGCGTCGTTTTAACAAAATATATTGATAATTGAAATGTTACAACATTTAAAGCTTTACATAGCTCGAGTTTAATAAAATGAGATTTCAGTACATAAGTACTTGTACAAAATATACTAATGCAAGAAAATCTCAATCGTCTGTATGCTGACTCGAGCTAAATCCTGAAGCAGAAACATCCTACTGCTGGGTACCTGCGATATATGCTAAAAGGTCAGCTATAAAGCTGGTGAGCTCACAGGTTTGAAATCAAGTAATATAGTATGAACCGCAAGATTTAAATAATGAATTGCATCCAGCAATTAAATAATGAATTGCATCCAGCAATTAAATAATGAATTGCATCCAGCAATTAAATGATAATCATCGTGTATACAGCCATGAGCACATAGTTGAGCTTAACTCGAGGGCCGGGTCCCCTATAGAGAATTCCGGGCGAGGTGCCTCCACGAATGTCTAATCCACATTCGTCTTCCCAAATATTAGTACGTCCGTTTACCCGGTTAGTGCTTGCTAACCCGGACGAGGTGGGTCAATCCTATATGGTACCATATACTAATATTCACGCTACAACGTATTAACAACTATGTTGACGGAGGACTTTAAATGATTAGTTTCAAAAAACTCATGTAGTATATGAAAAGTTGGTACTTGCGTTCACATGTTAAAAGTTGAGCAGTATATCACACCCCTGAGTAAAACAGTAAAAGATGGGCTATGAGACTCACTTGAGTCTGAGAGCGTTTAAACAAACGTAAGTTGATTAGCGAATAATGAAGTCCAACGACTTGTAACCTGAGGGTGTCCACGACACGCGATGGTTATAATCATGATTGGGTATCTCAAAAGATCACCCTTGTAGTTGTTACACAACTATATATATGTCCAAATTACTACGATTTGGTTGATTTGTTAAGTGTTTGAAAACATGTACGGCCCGTTGGTGACGGATTTGTAATAATAATCTCAACTATTATTATTGTGATTTCGTGGCGTTTTACTTTGAAAAATGTGTTTCGATTGTGTTTTAGAAGCCGTTACGGAATCTAAGTACGGGGGTCCGGGGGCAGCGCCCCTGGTAGCGGGGTTCAAGGGGCGGCAGCCCCTGGCTGGGGTCGAGCTGCCAGGTCAGCTTGGAAAATTTTTATTTGTACTATATTGCTTTGACGAAAAACGCATCTGGATCCGAATTTGGGTAAAATCAGGTGTTAAAATTTTTGGTCTCGACACTTAGTAAAAATCTGAGTTTTCTATGTTTTGCGACACAATATGCGACATAAAAGTTTGTCATGCGACACAAGGGTTGTGTCGCATAGGAATGCGACACAATGTCTATACGACACAAGGGTTGTGTCGCATAGATGCGAGATGTTGATTCAACAGCGACATAGTGATTGTGTCGTATGGTGTATGCGACATAGTGGTTGTGTCGCAAGACTTGCGACACTAATTATCTGGTACGACACAAGGTACGACACAGGAGGTTTTATACGACACAAGTGGCAAAATACGACACAACATGCGACACAAGGCTTGTGTCGCATGGATGAACATCAGCCCAGAAAGTCCGGCTGTCAAGGTTTTTCCGGCCAAAAATCCGTTTTAAACTCGTTTTCAGGTTATAAAATCGTGTTCTATACATTGTAATGGACATATACCAGTGATAATAACAACCACAAATGAAAAATACTAAGAATCGAGAGATTTCGGGATTTTGTCGGAAACTTACAAATTGCCGAAATGAAAATCCAGAAAGATAGGATGATAGATCGAGATGTCGTGGTCGTTTTGTTCCAAAGAGCCGAGATGATCCAAGCGAGTTTAGTATGTTTATTTTGCGATTTTAACGAGTTTGGTGGTTTTTCTTTTTAGAGAGAAAAGAAAAGAGAGAGAGTGAAGGAATGGATGAAATGAAGAAAGAAAAGTGGGAGGTGGGGTTTATCCCCACTTTTCCAGTTTTCGCCCCGCGTTCCGTGTGGTGTTCGTTTGCTCCGTCGTTTAACGTTAAACAATTATTTACATTTTAATTATAAGTTTTAAAATACGATTTATTACGCGATATATTGTTTAAATATTTTACAATTCGATTTATATTTGAGTTATAAAATGTAAGTTTGTTTATTTAGTTTGTGCGTTTTAAACATTTTAAATTGTGTACATTCTGTTTGTACGATACGATTGAATACGAAATATTATCATAATAATATTTTTGACATAAAGTGTTATTTAATAAAATTGGTCACCAACGTCCGTATTAAATTGAATCGAAATACATTCGATTTAAGTTGCGTACGATTTAATCAAATCGCATTTTCGTATATATTCAACAATATATATAATTCGATACATTAATTAGCCTAACACAGAACTAATTAAATGTATTAACATCTGATTAGGCACTAATTACTAGTCCTAATTTGGCGGGTGTTACAGCAAACTTCCTCTCGTGTGTATGATCAACAAAGGTACAGGCTCCAAAGTGCCCAATGTGCTGCACGACATAAATACATATTTTTTCACTTGAATCTTCTTATCATGACTTTTTTGACTACAACATGATATTATATGCATTTAGGTAAATGGGTGGGTCAAACAGGTGAAACGCCCATAAATTTTTTTATTTTTTTTTTTATCCCAGCGGAATAATGATACTTAAAATTCGATTACATTTGGTCCCATATAAATTCAATCACTATTTGTTAAAAAGAGGTTCCTAAAGTCATACCATCAAAAGAGGTCTCTAAAGTGTTAAAATGTGAAATAAAGAGGTCTCTAAAGTTCACTTAAACACTTATGCATTTTTGAATTTTACACAAACTATACACACTAACGCGATCCGGAGACAAGCCTTGGGATCGCGTTTCTGTGTTCAAAAACGTTCTGTGACGAAAATACACTGACGAACGCGATCCTGACACCTTAGCTGGATCGCGTTTATTAGTTCAACACCGAAGTTGGTGATTTTTCAAAGAGGAACGCGATCCCGGGCTTCCAGCCGGATCGCGTTTGCTAGTTTATTTCCAGTTCAGACTTTAATTCAAATTTTGACAGATTTCAATTAATCGTAACTCATAAACCGTAAAGAATTTGATTCTAAAACTTTACAGATATCTCCAAATGACTAAAATAAAGGTTTCCCTTTTTGTACTTTTTCATTTTTCACAAAGACACAACATTTGGGCGTATAACTTGTTTTCGCCCATTTTGGCACTTTTAGTGAACACTTCAAGATGCAATTTATACAATAGTGACTCTTGCAACTTTCACCACTTCCCTAAAATGCTAAATTACACTTAAAGCAAATGACCAAACTTTCATAACCTTAGTCAAGTTATTACACACGTATGGGTTAAAAGTGACCCATTTTGACACCCACAACACATTCAACCCTTTTTTAACAAACTAACACTTCTATTCCCTCTTTACTACATAATTTACACTAGTTATTGACTTTAGAAGTCAACTATTACAAAACATATTCCTGTCCATTACTTCAATTATTCCAAAAGAGGTGTTGGGGCGTATTACACAAGTTTCATCAAAACGATACCAAAAGAGAGGGCTTGCACTTACAAGCTTGCAAACCAATCCACACTACTCTTTCTTGATTTCCTTATCCTTTCTTTGAGAAATATTACCTACAATACATTTAAATGATACGGAGTAAGCATAAAATGCTTAGTGAATACATAGGAAATCAATTAAGCAATTCAATCACAAATAAAGCTATTATACTATCAAATAATAAACACAAATAGCAATAGATACCAATTGGATCCGCGGCCCATAAGATACGATTGTGCAAAGCACATATTTCGTATTGGTTATTATTTCGTTTCATAAATACAACAATAATAACAATAACTTGATTATGTGAAATCCTTTGCTCGTAAACAATCCGAAATCACATAATCTTCACTTAATTGATCCACAATGTACTCACCTTAATCTTTGATGATGAATTCACTTAGCAAGGATAATAGTTATTCCAATCTTTTATCACCTATACATATGATACATAATTACACATTTAGATTCTAAAATTCATAACAACTAAGTAGTAACTCATAATTCACTCTCCCCCCACTTAGATTAGTCTAAGTAATTCACTAATCCAAGTTCTTAATTATTTGATTTCTTATTAGCATAACCTATTTATACTTCTATCATCACAATTGACTACTTATTATGCTAATGAACTCAATTCAAGAGGATTTTAGCAAAACCCCAATTTTCATCATAAACCCTAACAATGATTTCATTATTTTCATAAGTTAAAATGATCTCTATTAGTGATAACCATATCAGAAATCACTAATTCAATCAATAACATAGTCTAATTCAAATCAATTGATGAAAATCTCCAAAACCCCTTAACCACTTAAACCCTAAATTATGTCTAAAAAGGAAAACACTTACAAGGATTAGAGATGATGATGGAGATGATAAATTCAATGAATTCAAGGCTTAATTTTGGAATTGGATTGAAGAATTGGTGATGGTGGTGATGATACACGATTTCTTGTTCCCGTACCTCTTCTCTGGAATGTTTTAGAAAGAGTAAGGAATGTGTACGTATAATACATATTACTCCAATTCTATTATTTAATTTACAGTATAGAACTGAGGAATTCGATTGCGTTTTATATCATATATTTTTATTTCGTTAATATTATTTCATAAGATGTATATTTCTGGATACACTAAAATAATACCTCGAATATTGGGGTGTTACAAGTCTCCCCCACTTATTCTGTTCGTGTCCTCACGAACCATTCTTGATGCACTGCAGGATAGTACACCATCATCCATTCTTCAGGTTCCCAAGTAAATTCAGAACCTTTTCGATGTCGCCATTGAACTTTAACAATAGAAACCGTCTTATTTCTTAGTTGTTTAATCTTTTGATCAAGAATTTGGACGGGTTCTTCAACATAATTCAATCTATCATTTATTTGGATTTCTGAGAGAGGCACGTATGAAGCTTCGTCCACAAGACATTTTCGAAGCTGTGATACGTGGAATGTATCATGAATACCGCTAAGCTCATCCGGTAACTGTAACCGATAAGCTACACGACCAACACGATCAAGTATTTCGAAAGGTCCAATATATCTTGGACTTAGTTTTCCTCTCTTACGAAATCGAATGATACCTTTCCAAGGAGAAACTTTTAACATTACTTTATCACCAACTTGGAATTCAATTGGTCGTCTACGTTTATCAGCATAAGATTTCTGTCGATCTTGAGCCATTTTTAACCTTTCACGGATTTGATCAATCTTTTCAGTAGTCATTTGAACTACATCAGTACTGCCTAGCTCACGTTGACCGACTTCTCCCCAACAGATGGGAGTACGACACTTTCGACCATAAAGCATTTGATATGGTGGCATCTTTATGGAAGAATGATAACTATTGTTATATGAAAATTCCACCAATGGGAGATGAGAATCCCAGCTACCACCAAAGTCAATGACACATGCTCGCAGCATATCTTCTAGAGTTTGAATAGTACGTTCACTTTGTCCATCCGTTTGAGGATGAAAAGCCGTACTAATATGTAATTGAGTATCCAAATCTTCTTGAAATTTCTTCCAGAATCGAGAGGTAAAACGAGTATCCCTATCAGAAACAATAGAAACTGGTACTCCATGGCGAGCAACAACTTCACGAATATAGATTTCTGCTAATACTTCAGAGGATGATGCTTCCTTGATAGGTATGAAAAGAGCACTTTTTGTTAATCGGTCCACAATCACCCAAATGGCATCATGCTGGCGAGGAGTTCTCGGCAGCTTTGTAACAAAATCCATGGTGATGTGTTCCCATTTCCATATTGGAATATCCAAAGGTTGGAGTTTTCCATATGGTTGTTGATGCTCAGCTTTTACTTGAAGACAAGTGAGACAATTTTGAACATATTTAATGATATCACGTTTCATACCAGGCCACCAATAATCACATTTCAGATCATGATACATTTTGGTGGCACCAGGATGAACAGAATATTTCGATTTGTGGGCCTCATCCAATAACAATTTCTTCACATCACTCGTTACTGGTATCCAGATTCTACCATAACGAGTTCTCAGCCCTCGTGAATCTTCAATTAATTCAGAAAGTTGACCCTTTAAGCGTTGCTTATTCAGGTCATTAGAAGATAATGCATCAATTTGAGCAGTTTTTATAGAATCAAGCAGTTGAGGAAACACAATCATGCTAAGAGATTTCACTGAAAGAATATAATGAATAGCCTTTCGGCTAAGAGCATCCGCAACGACATTAGCCTTACCAGGATGGTAAAGAATGTCACAATCGTAATCTTTGACCAGATCAAGCCACCTTCTTTGTCTGTTATTCAAATCTCGCTGATCAAAGAAATATTTCAAGCTTTTATGGTCAGTATAAATGGTAGACTTGACTCCATATAGATAATGTCGCCAAATCTTCAATGCAAAGACCACAGCTGCTAATTCAAGATCGTTAGTAGGATAGTTTTGTTCATGAGATTTAAGTTGACGCGAAGCATAAGCTATAACCTTCCCACGTTGCATTAATACACAGCTGTTAGGAAAATTAAGATTTGATGTGACAAAGTGTAAACTTATTAGGAAACATTGAAGGTCGGCTTCTAGAAGACTTGGAGATAAAGTTAAAGATTTTGAAGATCGACATAGAATAATAGAAGGACTTAGTTTCCTAATATGATTGTGTTTCCTATTGTAAGTCTTTGGGTATCTATATATAAAGAGATCCCTAGACATTGTTTATGTGTGTTACCATTAGGGTAAAACCCGATCTCATAACTTGAGATCGTTCCCCCATGTACCCCTAAGATTCTTTGTAATCCCGATACAAAGTTGTATCCGTCTTGTTGATTTTATTAATAAGATTAGGGGTTTGGCGTCTAAATTCTTCTTTGTGTTCTTTTAAATTACTTTATCATGTATTAATCTTTTGTTTAGTGTTTATTGGGACTACACAATTGGTATCAGAGCACGTCGAATCTATTCAAGATTTGTAAAGATCCATACTAAACAAAAGAATTCGTATTGAAGAAACCCTAGAAGATTGCTGGAAAAAAAATTCGTTATACTCTGCGCAGCGATAGTAAAAAATTCGGATCTCATTCGTTAACCGTTCAATCGTCGTGAAATTTGAACTGTAGGTTCAAAACACATAGACGCACAATCTGACTGGAGGAATTTTCGATCTGAGCTTTTTATTAAGAGATATCTATTGTCGAAATTGGTTGCAGAAAGTTTAGGGTTTTTCAGAACAGCAGAAGTAAATCGATCACTGTGTCTTCGTTATTCCACGAATATCCATGATTTTTGGATATGTTATTCAAGACATATGTTTCTACAGCGTGTAAAAATTTCATTGTGATCGGATGTTTCTAAATAGAGATATTAAAATTCGAATCTGCTGCAGTACGTTTATGGTTTCTTTCGTGCAGCTGAAGTCAGAAAATTACTGTAGATTCGTTAACCGTTGGATCGACTTGATTTTTGTATATGTGGTTAATGAAACGTTTATGTACTTCGTGTTAAAATTTGAGCTTCATTGGATACGGAATCAAGGAGATATACAGTTACAAAGTTGCCACTGCTCAAACTCAACCGCTGCTAGGTTTGTACCACTGTTTGTACAACGTTGCCACTGCTAAAAGGTTTGTACCACTGCTAGTACAATCTTACCACTGTTAGTACAAGCTTCCCACTGCTAGTACAAACTTGCCGCTGCTAGTAGAGCTTGCCACTGCTTCAACAAGGTTACTACTGTTCAACCATTTTAATGATGCTCTTCATTGTTACTACTACTTAGTATCGATTACCACTGTTAGTCATTTTTCAAACACTAATGCGGAATTAGTGATGCTCGTCATGGATGGTACTACATGGTATTCGTTACTACTGCTGGTTAGTTATTTCTACAGCATTTATGGTTGATTATATTACTTTTGGTGGTGAGATGTTCGATACGACTTCAAACTCATATGAAATCAGACTCAAAGGTTAGCTTAAGTCTACTCAAGATTTATGACCCCATTGATGAAGTTTTCAATTAAAAGGTTCAACATTTATACGTTCAGAGTGATGGGTTGATATTCTGTAACGGGTTTTCATGCTTATGTTCAAGATAGTTGAAGATTTTTCAATGGGTAATAAGTGTTGTTGAAGATAAGAGTTGTAAGAGCTTAAATTATGTTCAAACCAAATCATACAAACTTTCTTTTACAAGATTAGAGATTTTAGTAGATTTCTCTAAGGTTTTCTATCCCTGATACATAGAATTTGTATCTGTCTCGTTAAAGAAGGGTACGGCGAAATAGGGGGAGAACCATTTGACATTGGGTTGCTGATATTGAGGGGGAGAATAAAAAGGTGAAGAGTTATGAAGTTGAAGAAGAAATTGATGAATTATGCAAGATGTTATGAGCAATCAATAAGAAGATTTTACTTTTTCTTTAATATATATTTATCATCTTGTAATCAGTTTACTAGTTGTTTGGTCATCATCAAATAGGGGGAGATTGTTAGGAAAATTAAGATTTGATGTGACAAAGTGTAAACTTATTAGGAAACATTGAAGGTCGGCTTCTAGAAGACTTGGAGATAAAGTTAAAGATTTTGAAGATCGACATAGAATAATAGAAGGACTTAGTTTCCTAATATGATTGTGTTTCCTATTGTAAGTCTTTGGGTATCTATATATAAAGAGATCCCTAGACATTGTTTATGTGTGTTACCATTAGGGTAAAACCCGATCTCATAACTTGAGATCGTTCCCCCATGTACCCCTAAGATTCTTTGTAATCCCGATACAAAGTTGTATCCGTCTTGTTGATTTTATTAATAAGATTAGGGGTTTGGCGTCTAAATTCTTCTTTGTGTTCTTTTAAATTACTTTATCATGTATTAATCTTTTGTTTAGTGTTTATTGGGACTACACAACAGCCCAAGCCAAGCTTAGAAGCATCACAATAAACCACCATATCCTCATTACCTTCCGGTAAAACAAGGATAGGAGCCTGACTGAGCTTTTCTTTCAACAATTGAAATGCTTTAGATTGTTCTTCACCCCATTTCCAAGATACACTCTTTCGAGTCAATTGAGTCAACGGGGTAGCAATCTTAGAAAAATCTTGAATGAAACGACGATAGTAACCCGCAAGACCAAGAAAACTTCTGACCTCAGTGGGGCTCGAAGGAGGATCCCACTTAAGAACTGCAGCGACTTTAGAAGGATCAACTTGAATACCATGGACATTAATCACATGTCCAAGAAACTGGACTTCACGCAACCAGAATTCACACTTGGAGAATTTAGCATAAAGCTTTTCACGTCGAAGCATTTCAAGAACTTGTCTCAAATGAATTGAATGATCACTCTCACTTTTAGAATAAATGAGAATGTCATCAATAAAAACAATCACAAATTTATCCAGCATAGGCCGACATACACGATTCATCAAGTCCATAAATGCAGCTGGAGCATTGGTTAAACCGAATGGCATGACAACGAATTCATAGTGACCATATCGAGTTCGAAAAGCGGTTTTAGAAATATCATCTTCCTTTACCTTCAACTGATGGTAACCAGACCGAAGATCAATTTTTGAGAAGAAACTGGCACCTTGCAGTTGATCAAATAAGTCATCAATTCGAGGTAAAGGATAACGATTCTTAATGGTCACTTTGTTTAATTCCCGATAATCGATACACATCCTTAAAGATCCATCTTTCTTTTTAACGAATAACACTGGAGCTCCCCAAGGTGAACTGCTAGGACGAATAAAACCTTTATCCAGGAGTTCCTGCAGTTGATTCATCATCTCATGCATTTCGGTCGGAGCTAACCGATATGGGGTTTTAGCAATTGGAACAGCTCCAGGAATTAAATCAATTCTAAATTCAACTTGTCGATCAGGTGGAAGACCAGGGAGTTCATCAGGAAATACATCCGGGAATTCATTGACAACAGGGATATCAGAAAGAACAGCAACAGATTTAGAGTTATCAATCACGTGTGCCAAAAAGGCTCGACACCCATGTGATAACAATCTTTTAGCTCGTGCATATGTGCATACAGGAATAGTTTGATTGATACGTTCGCCATAAACAGTTATATCCTGTCCGCTAGGTGCTTTCAGGAAAATAACTTTTTCATGACAATTGATTACACATTTATTTCGTCCTAACCAATCCATTCCTATTACTATGTTGAACTCCCCCATTTGCATTGGGATTAGATCAACATTAAATTTCTCACTTCCTATTTCAATGATACACCCCTTATACACATCAGAAACTATTACTAGCTTATTATCAGCTATTTCAACTTCTAAGGGATGATCAAGTTTAGATACAGAATTATTTAAACATTTACAAAATGAAAGTGATACAAAGGATCTGGAAGCTCCTGAATCAAACAAAACATGGGCAGGTATAGAATTTATAATAAAGGTACCTGTCACCACATCATGTGATTCCTTAGCCTCCTCTGCTATGATTTGAAAAGCACGGGGTTTGGATCCCGATCCAGCAGTTGTCCCTTTCTTCTCAGCATCTTTCCTTTGTTGTTGCTTTCTCTGTTCTTCTTTCTTAATGGGACAATCCGCCTGAATATGATCGCTTTTGAAACAGGTGTAACATAAACGGAAAGGACTAGGGCAATCCGGTGCCATGTGTCCAGGCCTCCCACACTTGAAACATTTACAATCCCCAAGATGTCTTTTTCCACATTTATCACATAATGGCCATTCACGAGTACGGGGTTGAGAAAACTGTTGTTGTGATTGAGATTTTTGTGAGGATTGTTGTGATGGTGATTTCGAATCAGTTCTGGTTTTCTTAAACGATGATGATTGAGATGGAGCAGATTGCTCAGCTTTTCTTTTACTAGCATATTCAGCACGCTTAGCTAGTAAATCTTTTTCTCTTACTAAGGCTCGATTCAATATCGTTGGAATATCCTTATAAAATGACTGATCAATAGATTCACGGATTTCGAGATTCAAATGACGATAGAAATGATCAGTCAACAACTTCTCATTAGAAGTGTACTCCGGACAGAAACGAGATTTTTCATGGAAGGATTTGGAATATTCAGCTACAGACATCCTTCCTTGATTAATCGCAAGAAATTCACCCTTTAACTTTTCTAGTTCAGCTGGTGGTGAAAATTCACTTTTGAATAATTCTTTAAACTTGTCCCAAGAAAACTGAGATGCTGTTTCAAATCCATAGGTGTCAATCTTTGAATTCCACCATTCATGAGCATCACCTTTGAGTTGGTGAGCAGCAAACAGCACTCTCAAATTATCAGGACATTTAGATAACAGAAATGTTTCCTCCATTCTACTCAACCACCTAAGACTAGCAACAGGATTCAATTCACCTTCAAATTCAGGCGGTTTACAACCGGAAAACTTTTTGAAATCATAGCTTTCTGTCGACCCTTGAGCAGTCAAGAGTCCCGAAGTTGGTGGAGGATTCGTCAGAATAGGATGTTGTTGTTCAAATTCTTTTAACTTATCAGTTACAAATTGATTGACTTTAGAAGTTACAATGTTATCTACTTCAGAGATTACAGTTGGGCCAAACTCTTTAAGGGCTTGCCCGATAATTTGCCTAAGCACTGCTTCATCCTCAGGGCTTAAACTTCTATCACCTGCATTCTCTTCATGTTGAGGAGAATTTCCCTGAGGATTCTGATCACCTTGATTTATTGATTCCATTTACTACAAAGATTAACAATTTAATTAATATATTCCAATTTCTATATAATAATACAAGTTAAAGATATCCTATATAAACCATCAAGAACAATCATTCACCAAAGCCATATTACATTCAAGGGTATTGAATCACCCATGTGCACTAGTATAATACAACTGCGTTGGCCAGACGTAGACATATTGTTGGTACATCAATGTGTGTCTGTCAGTTGGTCTCAGTCTGTAATCGTGTCGAAATTGTAATTACGTTTTGAATTGTTTAAGTTCTAGTTTATTTACAGTTTCTGTCATCATGCGACACAATCACTGTGTCGCAGAAGCATTCTATGCGACACAATGCTTGTGTCGCAGAATCATCTCATGCGACACAATGCTTATGTCGCATAAGCCTTCATGCGACACAAAGCTTGTGTCGCATACAGTTTGGTCCAGGCTATAAATAGAGACTCGCCAGTTTCTGTTTATCGAGCCTAAACACAAAACACACACATAACACCTCCAAACTCAGAGAGAAAAATACTAGTTTGTGTTATTTTGATTATTGTGTGTTTGTCAAAGTGTATGTATTGTTACCATCTCTTTATATACAAAGTTATACACTTGTGTTTTGGTCATTTACTTGTGAACTTCTAGCATATCTTGTGTGTTTAATTTCCGCTTTTATAGACAAGTTTAAGCTACTCGATTTGGTCCGTATACGGAACCTACAATTGGTATCAAAGCCGCATACTCTTGAGTTGCGGTTTCGAGTTAGTTTGGTGCTAGATTTTGGTCCAAAAACATTATTTTCATAATTTATGTTTTTAAGTGTTCTTGGTGTTCTTGGTTAAAAGTCTTTATTTTTGCTTATTGTGGTCTTTGATCTTCAAAGAATTGTGTTAGTCTTATTTTTGGAATTGGTTGGTAATAGTTGGTGATCATTTTGCTTGAAGATTTGGTGTTTGCAGTCTGCAGAAAAGTATGGGGTGTAGTTTATGATGTGTTTTGAAAATTGAAATCTTCTGTGGGCTCAAAAAATTGTCTGCACGTGCATTTTTGCGACACAAGGATTGTGTCGTATCACTGTTCATACGACACAACAATACGACATTAAATTGTCTACGACATAACGTGCGACATAACCTTGCGACATAACACTTTTTGACCTTGACTGGTCTGCGACACAAGTTGCGACATAACATACGACATAACTGTTGTGTCGCATTTTTGTCTTCTGTCAGATTAAGTTCTGCGACACTACTTCTGTGTCGTATCTGTACTCTGCGACACAAATATTGTGTCGTATTGGTACTCTGCGACATAACACTGTGTCGCATAATTCCTGACTTAGACAAAAATCAGTTTGTTTTGTGTGTATTTTTCTAATTTGTTTGCAGATTTTCATCATGTCTCTTCAAAGCGTTGATGCAGTTTTACAACATAATGCTACGATTGGTAGTGCAAATAAACCTCCTTATTTTGCACCGGGTTTACCATTTCGATCATGGAAACAAAGGTTCATATCGTTTGTTTTATTCACCGATCCTGATATGGAGTTGGCCCTTCTTGAACGCTATGTTCCACCTGTTGCTCTTGGAGAACACATGGGTGTTCCTCCTCCCAAGCCTGTTCGTTCATACACTACCGAAGAACGTAAAGCATGGGAAATTGAACGGAAGACTCATTCTGCTATTACTATGTCGCTTCCAACAGACGTTTTGGATATGTTTCCACAAACTATTGCTTATGATCTTTGGACTGCAATTGAAAAGAGATTTTGTGGAAACACTGAGTACATCGAAAGCAAATTGGAATTAGTCAAAACTCAGTTTGATTATTTCTATATCCAGAAGAATGAAACTGTCAGAGACATGCTTTGCAGATTTACCCGCACAGTGAATGAACTGCAAGCTGGCGGATATAATCTCAAAAATTCTGAGATTAACAAAAAGGCTTTAGCTGCTCTGCCATCAAGTTGGGAAACACGAGTTTTGTTATTGGAAAGCGATCCAAAAACAAAGCAATTGTCTCTGGATGATCTTATTGGAAAACTTGAAGCTGGGGCATTGGATATTGAAAAGAAGGAAACAAGATCTACTGCTCGTGCATCAGAATCAAGTCATGGTGGAACAGCTTTCATCTCAGCTGAGACAAATTCTCAGAGATTCTCTTCTTACAGTAATCCTACTGTAGGAACATTTTCAGCCCTACCAGCTTATAATGCTTCTTCAAGCAGTACATGTTCATCACCATCTGTTCCTACTTCTGCAACCACTGATGAACATGCAGCCATGTTTACTGCTTTCTTGTCATCATATGAAGACTTTCTTTCTAAAAGAGTCAGTACATTGGAACTGACTGATGAAGACTTCAATCAGGTTGATCCCGATGAGTTAGAAAGGATCGACATTAGATGGAATATGGCTATGCTCACTCGTAGAGCCAAAAACTATCTAAGACGAACTGGAAAGAGATCTCTTGAAGATGCAGCTGACCGAACACCAACGGGATTCGATAAAAGCAAAATCAAGTGTTATAAGTGTCAGAATCTTGGACACTTTGCCCGTGAATGTGAGAAAGGACGACAGCCTGCTTCGGGTTTCACTAAACCATCTGTTGTTCCAAAACAGATTGAGCATACTACTGCTAAGGCTGCATTGTTGATTGAGGATGGAGATGCTTATGATTTTTCTGCTCATGAAACTCAAGAGCAATGTTTTATGGCTATCAACAATGAGTTAGATCATATACAAAGAAGTAAATGGTATGTGGATAGTGGCTGCTCACGGCACATGACTGGTGACATGTCCCTTCTGTCTGATGTGAAACCATATCGAGGAGGACATGTTGCTTTTGCGGGAGATACTGGTGGTAATATCACGGGTCAGGGTACTCTTTCTAATGGGCAAGTGAGTTTTGATAAAGTGAACTATGTCGAGGAACTGCAACACAATCTGATCAGTGTTTCTCAAGTCTGCGACAAGAAGTTCACTACCGCATTTACAGATGTTGAATGTTTGATATTGAAACCGGGATTTGTTATTCCCGAGGAATGGGTGTTACTGAGAGCACCCCGTGTACGCAACTCGTACATTTTGGATATGCAAACTGTGATTACCAAGGAGCATACTTGTTTGCTATCAAAAGCATCTTCTAAAGATTCACTGCTTTGGCACAGACGAATGGGACATATTCATTTTCGCAGAATGAATTATCTTGTTAATAATGATCTTGTGTTAGGTGTGCCCAAAAAGTCATTTGTAACAGATGATGAATGCGTTTCCTGTCTCAAAGGGAAACAACACAAGAAGTTCCATAAGTCTAAGCAGGTGAACTCAATTGAATCTCCATTGGAGCTGCTTCACATGGATCTGTTCGGTCCTGTGAATAAGAAAAGTATTGGAGGAAAATCATACTGTCTGGTTGTCACTGATGATTACTCAAGGTTTTCTTGGGTATATTTCTTGGCTGGAAAGGATGAAACAGCTGATACTTTAACTTACTTATTCGACAGACTGGAAAATCTGTGTAATCTGAAAATCAAGAAACTACGCAGTGATAATGGAACAGAATTCAAGAACAGAACTTTGGAAATGTATTGTCTTCGAAAAGGAATCTTTCATCAGTTTAGTGCTGCTCGTACTCCTCAGCAAAATGGAGTAGCTGAAAGAAAGAATAGGACAATCATTGAGGCAGCAAGAACCATGTTGTCTGATGCGCATCTGCCAACCACTTTTTGGGCAGAAGCTGTTAACACTGCCTGCTATGTGTTAAATAGGGTTTCGATTGTTAAAAGGCGAAAGAAAACATGTTACGAATTGCTGAATAATCGCAAACCAAATTTGAAGTTTCTTGAGCCTTTCGGGTGTCCTTGCTCAATTTTAATTACTAAGGACTCGGTAGGCAAATTTGATGAAAAAGCAGTCGATGGGTTATTTTTGGGATATTCTGTGAACTCTCAAAATAAAAGAGTTTTCAACAAGTCTACTGGGAGAATAGAAGAACATTTTGAAGTAAGGTTTATGAAATATACTGACTCTCCAAAAGGCAAGGGACCTGATTCCTTGTTTGAGTATGATAAGTTGGTGGACTCTTTCAATCTTCCCAAATTTAGTGAAGAAGAACAGATGGTGTCTCTACTTCATGGATTGGATCTTACCTCTGACGACTCAATCTCCTATTCTAGAGTAGTACCTCCTGAGAATGTTGTCAATGATGACAATCCCTCCGATGTTGATCAAGTGGCTTCTGAATCTAATCCTCAAACTGAAACCGATATTGTCACACCAATTGACAATGAGGATACTGCCACTAATAGCTCAGTTGAAATTCAAAATCCTGGAGGTGATCTGTCAAATTTGGATTCAATCATTGTGCCTGATCCGATTCCTCAGCTCAGAATTCATTCTACTCACCCCACTGAAAACATCATTGGTGATCTTCAACAAGGTGTCTTAACTAGGCATCAATCTGCTGCTAATGAAGTCCGTGAAGAATCTTCATCTGCCAATTTTGCCTGTGTTGAAGAAGAATTGGAAGAATGCTTCTTGTCTCAGCATGAACCAAAGAAAATTGCTGAAGCTTTGAAAGATCCATACTGGGTTGAGGCTATGCAGGAAGAATTGAATCAATTCAAAAAGCTTGATGTCTGGGAGTTGGTTCCTTTACCAATGGATGTAGATCCAATTGGAACTCGCTGGGTTTATCGTGTGAAGAAAGATGACAGAGGCGTAGTTATTCGGAATAAGGCTCGGCTGGTTGTTCAAGGTTTTACTCAGATTGAGGGTTTGGACTATGATGATGTGTTTGCTCCAGTTGCAAGATTGGAGTCCATTCGCATTTTTCTGGCCTATGTGACATTTAAAGGTTTTCGGGTTTATCAACTCGATGTCAAGAGCGCATTTCTGTATGGAGAGGTTTTGAAGGATGTGTATGTCTTGCAACCTCCTGGTTTTGAAGATCCACACCATCCTGATTATGTGTGCAAGTTAGGCAAGGCATTATATGGTCTTCATCAAGCTCCAAGAGCTTGGTATGCGAGGTTGGCACATCATCTCACGAGAAATGGCTTCTCACGAGGCCAAATTGATAGCACTCTCTTCATAAAAAGGGTTGGAAAAGATTTGTTACTTGTGCATGTTTACGTGGACGACATCATATTTGGTTCAACAAATGATTCTTTGTGCAGAGACTTCGAGAAGATTATGAAGTCCGAGTTTGAGATGAGTGCCATGGGAGAACTTAAGTTCTTTCTAGGTGTACAGGTTGAGCAGTCTGACAAGGGTTTCTACATTCATCAGTCCAAATATGTCAATGACATGTTGACTCGGTATGAACTCCATGACTGTAAGCCATATGGTACTCCCATTGAAACTGATCACAAACTCGGACCTGCTGAACACGAAGAAGATTGCAAGGAGCGGGACTATCGTTCTATGATAGGATCATTGATGTATCTCACTGCATCCAGACCAGATATTGTGTTTGCTGTGTCTATCTGTTCCAGATATCAATCAAAGCCCAAGGTTTCTCACATGAAGGCTGTGAAGCGAATTTTTGGTTACCTCAAATATAGACCATCACTAGGTCTATGGTACTCAAATGAGAAAAATTTCGCTCTCACTGCCTATTCTGATTCTGATTATGGCGGCTGCAATTCGGATAAAAAGTCAACTACAGGAGGATGCCAATACCTCGGTTCTCGACTGGTGTCTTGGCAGTGTAAGAAGCAAACCACAGTTTCCACCTCAACAGCGGAAGCTGAATACATTGCTGCTGCAAGCTGTTGTTCACAGATTTTGTGGATTCAACATCAATTGCGTGACTATGGGTTACTTCTTACTTTGACTCCTATTCATATTGATAATACTGCTGCTATATCTATTATTCGCAATCCCGTTCAACACTCTAAGACCAAGCACATAGAGATTAGGTTTCACTTCATACGAGATTGCTATGAGAAACATTTAATTGACCTCATTCACATAGATACCCTTAAGCAAAAGGCCGACTTATTCACTAAAGCTTTTTCGCGTGCTCGTTTCAACAAACTTGTGGATATGATAGGGATGATTTCCCTTGATCTCAAGAAATGATTTGTGACTTATTTTCTGTACAGTTTATCTGCTTTTCTTGAGTTTAAAAAAAAAAAAAAAAAAAAAAAAAAAAAAAAAAAAGGGCAACCGCCACTCTTTATACTCGTTAGTATCAAGGAAATGCAATGGTTGCTACATTTTTAAAATAGACGTTGAGTTGAGTCTGTAAACAACTTGGGATATGATAGTACATCGAGTGACATGCACAAAATGGAAGTTTAAGTTTTATCTTTGATGTGTCAGTAGGTTTATCTGACACACTTAAAACTGTTTTTATGAAAATTGTCTTCATCATGCGATGTACCGGTAGGCATGATACACACCTGTCTCTGGGTTATTAAGAAATCATTTAAATATGTGTCTATTATCTTGTGGTAAACTCCGTATGATGTACGACTCAATGTCTTAATTCCTTAACGTAGCTTAACATATTTCTATCTTTGGAACTTTTATCTGAAATCATTTGGGAGTTTATGCTGATTGTTGCCTCTGTTGTACGAAAGTACAGAACTGGTAACAGTTACTATAAACTTGGGGTTAAGCAATTACAGGTCAATGCACTTGAAAATTCTTAATGATACTGAACAAGGTCGCTGTTTGGGAAACTCCAAATCCAGTTTGACTGCGATCGGTTTTGCTTAATCCTAAATCATACTAACCAAGGTCGCTGTTTGGGAAACTCCAACTTCAGTTTGACTGCGATTGGTTGTGATTATACTTGAATCATGTTAGGTTGCTTTGCTGTACTTCTGTACTGACCTGTCAACTCTAGCCTGATTCTTAAAAATGATCTTTCTTTATTCTTTCTAAATATGGAAACTATGTTATTGTCTAGAGTATAGGGGTATATCAATGGTGGGTGCCACAGAGACTTATACATTCTAACAATAAAAGGTTAACTCCACAAACTCGGTTGTAACATGCTTAAGTGGATAAACAATATCGATAATCGTCTTGAAATAATTTTTATAAAACGTGTTTTAAATGTGCCACGTAAATTTAAAGTGGACAAATATACTGATAATCGAAATAACTCTTTCTATTCCTAATAATTGCATGTTATTTCGGTATGATCCCTAACCAGTATCTCAACTCCGTCACCAAAACGATTTTATAAATTTCTAGCTTTTAGTTGTGTTTGTTTCTTTTATTTTCTGTTTATATTTAGTTTTCTTTTTAATTTTTTTTTTGTCACAAATCATCTTCTATGCGAAAATTCTAAAATCAAAATCCGAATCGGCACAAAAATCGATTTTTTTTAATCTTGAAAATTTCTGATTTGTGTTCCGTGCGACACAACCACTGTGTCGTACTCCTGTTATACGACACACAATCTATGTCGTATAAGTCAGTTTTGTTTGTGTCGTATACTATGTCGTATGCGGGTCAGGGATAACTATTCACAACATACGACATAATCATTTACGTTTTCAAATCTTTCACGACACAAACTATACGACATAAAGGCGATTTTGCGACACAAGCATTTTTCGATCGGGTTCGTGATTTTGAAGGCTTTTCTTCGCGTTTTGTTGCTCGATTCTTGTTCATCATCTGTTAGCGCATCCTTAGGTATAATTCTTTCGTGTTTTTATCGCGTATTATGTCCTGAATTCGATCGACCCGTATTACGTTTTTAGGGTTTCGGTTTTTCGTTAAATTATTTAGGGTTTAGGGGTTATTAGGGTTAGATAAATACATATTATTGATCCCCTGTTGTGTACGAACCCTAGGGTATGACTGGATTTCGAAAACCCCAAAAAATCTTTCATCGATCGAATCTGGGTTGCTTTGATGTTCATCTTTGCGACATAACATACGACATAGTCGTTATGTCGCATAGATACTTGGTTTTTTATGTCGTATTGATAACCGGTTCTTATGTCGTATCTTTATACGACACAAACGTTATGTCGTACCCATTTCATACGACACACCATACGACACAGCGACTATGTCGCATTCGAGATTAATTTCTCAATTATTGCTAAATGCAGGGGAAATGCTGTCCGCGTGACACGTGTCATACGACACAATGCTTATGTCGTATTATTCTTATACGACACAGTCCTTATGTCGTATGAACCTCATGCGACACAACTGTTGTGTCGCAGAACTTTTGTAAAAATAAAACGCGAATTATTTTTTGGTACTAACGCTAACGCATTTCGAGTTTTGGCTGTATTACTGTTATTTTTGTAGAAATGGCTGAACAACCTGCTCAAGCTGCTCCAGCTGCTCCAGCACTCCCCGAGATCGATATCTCTAAATACTTCTGGGAGCCACGTCACAACATTGTGGCGTTCATGAATACAACGGTCGAGACTTCCCGCCCGTATCGCCCAATGATCTCATTTCTTCAACGCTCGCGTATTTACAAAGCTATCACTGCAGATACTCGGATCCTGACAAATCACATTACCGAGTTTTGGGATAATGCGGTGGTAAACTATGATGAAGCTGATTCTAGGATCATTTCTACTGTCCGCGGCCGCCAAGTCATCTTTTCTGAGCAGCTTATTCGAGATTTCTTCGAATTCGGTGATAATTCTGACATGATCACCCAGTTTTCTTCAGCTGCTATTGCTCAGGGCATGCGATCGATTGGTTATCAAGACATTCCAGTTGATCAGTACAAGAAAACCTATATGACAAAGGTTTGGAGGTATCTGGCTCACATCGTCATTGTGTGCTTATCCAGTCGCAAGGCAGGTCTAGAAGGGATGAAATTTGCGACTGCCTCTGCTATTCTTGCCCTGATATACAACAAGCCCTTCAACTTCTCAGGCTATATCTTCAGGGGTTTTGTGAACAACGCTTTGGATAATAAAGACAAATGGGCGTTGTATCCCCGATTCACTCAGCTGTTACTCAACCACTTGCACTCGGATCTTCCAGTGATTAACTCTTTTACCTACGCGCAAACGCCGATGAATACCAGAATTTATACTGCCTGTACAAAGTTTGCGAAGTCAGGCGAAGCACCGGAACGTGAGGTTGCGTTGTTCGGTCACATTGTGGATCCTGATTATGTACCTCCTCCAGGCGAACAATTTAATGATCCACCTGCTCAGCAACCTCAAATCCCGAGGCCCCCAGTACAACAGCCTCCGGTTCAGCAGCCACCCGTTCAACAGCCTCCCGTTCAACAACCTCCAGCTCAACAACCGCCAGTTCAGCCTGTTGTAGCTGATCCAGAGTTGGTAGATCTCGATCTTGAGATCGATAATTATCAGCCTTCTTCTCCACCCCCTGAATCTTCCACCCGAGGAAAAAGGCCTCGAGATGTTTCTGACATTGCTGATTTGAATCCTCTGGTCAGACGTTCCCGCACTTCCACTTCCACATCTTCTGAGCCCCCAAGGACTGAAACTCCAATCACTCCTCATCCAGCTGTCATTCAGGAGCTCCTGTCAAAGATTGAAAAGATGCAGCAGTCTATGGAAGCTCAAGCATCTGTTTCTGAAGCTCAGGATGCTAGGATCTCTCGCTTGGAGAAAGAGAATGAAGAATTGAAGACAAAGGTTCTGCAGCTGGAAACCCAAGCTATTGCTTCGGGGGAGACAGCCCAACCGGCCTTAGAATCAATTCCTAGGGTTTCCGCCGAAGGCGAAGAAAATGTAAATCCTGAAAATGTAAATGCTTCTGATATTAATGAAACAACTCTTATTCTTGAGTATATTATTGAGCAACCAGGGCAACCAAAACCGTTAGCTGTAGATTACACGTATTGTAATCTGACTTACTTTCAATCTGCGGTTGACGATGATGATCGTGCGCCTGAAGAACATTTTGACTTCAACTCAGCTGATAATGACGATGATGTTGATGTTGAACAAGAAGAGCTTAATCCTGATGAAGAATATTCTAATTGTCCAGCCTATCCTCAAGAGGGTGTTGTATTATCGGATTCTTCAGACGATGAGTCAGGGCCAGCGTTCAATTACGTTCCAGGATCTTCTTCTCAACCTGGTCCTGCTCAAGAATCTTCTGCACCCTCCAGTTCTTCACAAGCACAACCAGTCCCTGTTCGAGAAACGACAAATTACAATGACATTTTCCCTCTTGATACATCTGAATGTGTATCTTTTGACAAGGAAATGCCCATAAGAGAAAGGGATAACTGGTTTCCAAAAGGAAAAAATCCAGAACCTGCTCCAGTTACATGCAAGAAATATCAGGTTGGCGGTAATTATACAGGCCTGATAAAAAGCTGGAAGGTGAGCAAAGGAAGGTTGATGATTAAAAGGCTTGACGGTATCCAGTACTTTCGTCGATCACTGAGGATATTGAGTACATTGCCAAAGCATGACATCGTTCGTCTTACTCAGCTTCAGTTGATAAATCCTCACGATGATGGAGTTGCAGATGTTATTCAAAAGGTCATGCGTGAGGAAATTAAACGAAAGAAATACCATTATGTCAAACCAGTACTGGGTACAAGGTACACGTTCAAGAAGAAGCTCGATCCAAAGACCAAGCAGCCAATTGTAAAAGTTCACTATCCGCCTGCTAAATGTCTGACTGAAATAGCTCTGGAAACAGTTCCATTCAATCTACTGAAACGTTTTCATTACTGGGAACTGGATGCTCACACTGGCGAAGCCGTCTTAGTTTTTGTACCAGATTCAGAGCCTCAGACAGGATCTTTGTGGGGTCTACGAAAAGCTAACTTCAGAATATTTGACCCAATGAGCTTGATTAATCTGTCAAGAGATGACATGAAGAAGCTATTCGACAATCGGATTCGCTACAATCCAGGAAACGAGTTCAACTCCGTTTTAGCGAAACGATTTCAGAAAATTGTTGATATATGCTTCACCTACGGCATACACGCTGGTGGAAACTTTCCACCTGGATGGGTTTGAAGACTGAAGAAAATTGAAGAATTTTTCGAAGACCAAGCTGAAGACACGGGGGAGTTTGTTGGTACATCAATGTGTGTCTGTCAGTTGGTCTCAGTCTGTAATCGTGTCGAAATTGTAATTACGTTTTGAATTGTTTAAGTTCTAGTTTATTTACAGTTTCTGTCATCATGCGACACAATCACTGTGTCGCAGAAGCATTCTATGCGACACAATGCTTGTGTCGCAGAATCATCTCATGCGACACAATGCTTATGTCGCATAAGCCTTCATGCGACACAAAGCTTGTGTCGCATACAGTTTGGTCCAGGCTATAAATAGAGACTCGCCAGTTTCTGTTTATCGAGCCTAAACACAAAACACACACATAACACCTCCAAACTCAGAGAGAAAAATACTAGTTTGTGTTATTTTGATTATTGTGTGTTTGTCAAAGTGTATGTATTGTTACCATCTCTTTATATACAAAGTTATACACTTGTGTTTTGGTCATTTACTTGTGAACTTCTAGCATATCTTGTGTGTTTAATTTCCGCTTTTATAGACAAGTTTAAGCTACTCGATTTGGTCAGTATACGGAACCTACACATATTATACTAATTACACACTTCTATTCATTCCTCTTGAACATATTTAAGCAAGGCAATAATCATTCTTAAGGTTCCACATCAATTCACAAAACAAGATTCTATCACAATAAATTATCAACATAATCATAGATTCGAAATAGTTTAAGATTATGCAATCCTAATGTGGATTACGTAATTCTCTTAAACTATCGCTCTGATACCAACTTGAAACGCCCATAAATTTTTTTATTTTTTATTTTTTTATCCCAGCGGAATAATGATACTTAAAATTCGATTACATTTGGTCCTATATAAATTCAATCACTATTTGTTAAAAAGAGGTTCCTAAAGTCATACCATCAAAAGAGGTCTCTAAAGTGTTAAAATGTGAAATAAAGAGGTCTCTAAAGTTCACTTAAACACTTATGCATTTTTGAATTTTACACAAACTATACACACTAACGCGATCCGGAGACAAGCCTTGGGATCGCGTTTCTGTGTTCAAAAACGTTCTGTGACGAAAATACACTGACGAACGCGATCCTGACACCTTAGCTGGATCGCGTTTATTAGTTCAACACCGAAGTTGGTGATTTTTCAAAGAGGAACGCGATCCCGGGCTTCCAGCCGGATCGCGTTTGCTAGTTTATTTCCAGTTCAGACTTTAATTCAAATTTTGACAGATTTCAATTAATCGTAACTCATAAACCGTAAAGAATTTGATTCTAAACTTTACAGATATCTCCAAATGACTAAAATAAAGGTTTCCCTTTTTGTACTTTTTCATTTTTTACAAAGACACAACATTTGGGCGTATAACTTGTTTTCGCCCATTTTGGCACTTTTAGTGAACACTTCAAGATGCAATTTATACAATAGTGACTCTTGCAACTTTCACCACTTCCCTAAAATTCTAAATTACACTTAAAGCAAATGACCAAACTTTCATAACCTTAGTCTGACACCCACAACACATTCAACCCTTTTTTTAACAAACTAACACTTCTATTCCCTCTTTACTACATAATTTACACTAGTTATTGACTTTAGAAGTCAACTATTACAAAACATATTCATGTCCATTACTTCAATTATTCCAAAAGAGGTGTTGGGGCGTATTACACAAGTTTCATCAAAACGATACCAAAAGAGAGGGCTTGCACTTACAAGCTTGCAAACCAATCCACACTACTCTTTCTTGATTTCCTTATCCTTTCTTTGAGAAATATTACCTACAATACATTTAAATGATACGGAGTAAGCATAAAATGCTTAGTGAATACATAGGAAATCAATTAAGCAATTCAATCACAAATAAAGCTATTATACTATCAAATAATAAACACAAATAGCAATAGATACCAATTGGATCCGCGGTCCATAAGATACGATTGTGCAAAGCACATATTTCGTATTGGTTATTATTTCATTTCATAAATACAACAATAATAACAATAACTTGATTATGTGAAATCCTTTGCTCGTAAACAATCCGAAATCACATAATCTTCACTTAATTGATCCACAATGTACTCACCTTAATCTTTGATGATGAATTCACTTAGCAAGGATAATAGTTATTCCAATCTTTTATCACCTATACATATGATACATAATTACACATTTAGATTCTAAAATTCATAACAACTAAGTAGTAACTCATAATTCACTCTCCCCCCACTTAGATTAGTCTAAGTAATTCACTAATCCAAGTTCTTAATTATTTGATTTCTTATTAGCATAACCTATTTATACTTCTATCATCACAATTGACTACTTATTATGCTAATGAACTCAATTCAAGAGGATTTTAGCAAAACCCCAATTTTCATCATAAACCCTAACAATGATTTCATTATTTTCATAAGTTAAAATGATCTCTATTAGTGATAACCATATCAGAAATCACTAATTCAATCAATAACATAGTCTAATTCAAATCAATTGATGAAAATCTCCAAAACCCCTTAACCACCTAAACCCTAAATTATGTCTAAAAAGGAATACACTTACAAGGATTAGAGATGATGATGGAGATGATAAATTCAATGAATTCAAGGCTTAATTTTGGAATTGGATTGAAGAATTGGTGATGGTGGTGATGATACACGATTTCTTGTTCCCGTACCTCTTCTCTGGAATGTTTTAGAAAGAGTAAGGAATGTGTACGTATAATACATATTACTCCAATTCTATTATTTAATTTACAGTATAGAACTAAGGAATTCGATTGCGTTTTATATCATATCTTTTTATTTCGTTAATATTATTTCATAAGATGTATATTTCTGGATACACTAAAATAATACCTCGAATATTGGGGTGTTACAACAGGTTGGGTAATAGTCTACAAAGTTTGGAATTAAGATGGGTAGTTAAAAAGAACGGCATCGTAATAGTAGGCAAGGGACGTAGCATATAATCAAATGTTTTGTCATTAACGTTGTAATAACATGGAGCTGTACTGTTTCCCTTTGTAGGTGGTCTTTATAGGAATTGAACTTCGAGAAAATGATTGATGGCGTTACAGTTGTCCTTTTACAAGCAAATTAGACAAGTTTTAATGACTTAAGTGTAGCTCTTTGGGGTTTCAAAGGCGATTGATGTTTATGAATTGGGTTATTGGAAAGCTACAGTTTTTGGGTTTGTTGGTACACCATGGACAATGACTACATATGTTGTAGAAGGTGGCACTATATATAACATATACAAGTATATATAGCAAGAATGTGTCATATGACCCCTCATGTGTTTCGGTATCTGTCACATTTAACCGAGTCTGTTGTGGATTACGTTGTTTGCCAAGTAAAATTGGCGCTCGTTGTGTACAAAGATTTGATTCTTTGGTGGACAACTAAGCTTTGGTCAAGTGATAAGATGGGTTTCATTGATTTATAGTTTTATACAATCATGAAATGACGTAAATGACGAATATAAGTCGAGACACTTTAAGAAATGAGCCTACGAAGATTGTAATTCTCTTCCACATCACAATTTAGAGTTCATTGTAAACCACATATAATTAGATAAAAGAGACCTACAATTCCTTAAATGTATTACTTTCATTGCAACAAATTTCAATGTGTAATCTCGCAAGTCCGACGGTCTAAATACATTATCTTCCACGATTAATACATAACTCTAGCTGAACTATTGTACCTATATGCTTAACATCAAATGAACTATGTATAACTATTGTTCAAATACCACCTACAATAGTGTAACCTAAAAGACACCCCGCAATTTTTGCGAGTTTTAAACTAGTAAATATAATATAGGAAACACCAAATGATGTCATCAAATATTTAATTGACCAATTGATATTTTTGATTTTGTTAAATTTACTAAAATTTAGGAAACAATGATATCATCAATTTTAATTTAATAAAAACAACTTATTATATTTAATTATTTATATTAAAACCAATTTTGGGTAACCTTCGGAAGAAATTTTTCCTTTTTTTTTTTATCTAAATGTAAAAGATATTTTTCAAATACAATACAACTATTACTATATCTTTAATTATTAATATTAATAATTAATTACCTGTATGCAAACAATACATGGAATCCTAATGTGTTAGTTTTAATGTCTACCTCAAAGAGAATAAAAAATATTACTCCCTCCGTCCCAATTTTATTATCCACAGATAAAAAACACGAAGTTTAAGAAAAGTGTACTGGTTGTACTCTACAACCAATAAGATTTAATCTCTCACCACATTTAAATATTTTGATTGGTTAAAAAGTACAAATGGACTATAAATTTGGGACATCCCAAAATGGAAAGGTGGACTATAAATATGGGACGGAGGGAGTATATATCAATGTAAAAGATATTTTTCAAATACAACACAACTATTACTATACCATTAATTATTAATATTAATAATTAATTACGTATATGCAAACAATACCTGGAATCCTAATCTGTTAATTTCAATGTCTACTTCAAAGAGAATAAAAAAAATTATATATCATCATGTTCAAATAAGTACAACAACTTTTTGTGCAATTGAGAGAACTACCAGGACTGCGTCACGTCCCAACATTTTTAAAAATTAAATATAAGTCGAAAAATCATAAAAATTACACCATAAAAATTAACGTTTTATTCTCTTCGATTAAGGATGCGACAATGTATATTTTCAACGAACTTTTTTTCGTCTTTCGTTGGATTTTGAAAACGAGTAACACATGTGATACCGGAGGGTAACCCATGTGTTACTAATTTTGTAAAAAAAAAATCATCGAAAGTATACCTTGTGAGATGGCAATCGAAAAGAAAAAAACGCTGATTTTTTTTAAGCAATTTTTATAATTTTTTGACTTACCGTTTATAATATATTTGATTATTAAAAATGTTCGGGAAAATGACTATTATGACATTTAGCGCATTCTTATTGGTTTCTCCATTCACACTGAATTTTCTATTCTCATTTGAAACTCACCCTATATCATCATCATCGTACTGATCTTGCTGACGTAAATAACAAAACATAATGCGTTTAGCTAAAAACAATTAAAAACTATGATTCCTATAAGAGATACGGAGTACTAAATTGTAGGGTTGAGTTCAAATGACTAATATACCCTTGAATCTCTATTTTAGTTACTTTTATTACTTATTTTTTAATTATAAAATATATATTTTTTAATTACTACACATTGAAATTATAATTCTAAAATATATATACAAAAATTTACTCTGTAACAAATCTTTAAACACCATCCTCAATCCTCAATATCTCAGAGACACACACGCCCGACTACGTTTTGGCCAACATTCGTTTTCCGGCCACCAACATATTCCGGCGTCGGCATATATGGGATCACTCCGGTCCGGCCATCTCTCTCTGTCTCTCTCTCGGTTTTGGTTTCTCATTTGTTTCGGAAAATCCAACCAGAATCCGTTGTAAACTCCTGTGTCGCAAGTTCCGATCTAGGGTTTCTGATCGGTAGTTTTGCTTTCATATTCTAGATCCGGGTTTTCGTTTTCATTTTCATACTCCAGATCTACGTTTTCATTTTCGTTTTCAAGATCCGAAAAGACGAACCGAAGATGGTGGAGGTTACCCGCTGGAAAAGCTATTATCGCTTCTAGGTCTCCGATGTATGGTTTTTTCATAAAAATCCACCATCAGATCACTTCTAGGTCTTCCCATCGGTCATGGTATGTGTGTGTTTTAGTTTCTGTGTCCTCATCGGTCTTTGGTGGTGGTTGGTCTTCGCCGTATTTTTCGCCGGAGTATACCGGAGAAGATAATCGGAAGTAATGAGGATAATGCCTTTTAGAATGACTTGTACTTAGTAACATATTTACGTGTGTTTTATATATATTTTATATTTATACTGAATTAAAAATAAAACAAATGAATTAAAATGGGTATATTAGTCATTTTAAGCGTAGAAGGACCATTTCCAAGTAAAACGTAAATTTATTGAACTGAAAATGTAAAAAAAAAAAGTTTATGGACAATTTTCGTAGATCGGTATAAACCACAAGGACCGTTTATGGAATTTACTCCATAAAAATTAGGGTTAATGGCGCATATCGGTAACGAACTTTTCCTTTTTTGTCGAGTTAGGGTATGAACCCAATTTATTATACAGGTCGGTAACGAACTTTCAAATTATGTTTCGAGTTAGGTAACGGAACTTTTTTCATATAACACGAAAAGTTCGTTACCTAACTCGAAACATAATTTGAAAGTTTGTTACCTAACTCGAAACATAATTCGAAAGTTCGTGTCCAATATATGTTTCGAGTTAGGTAACAAACTTTCGAATTATATTTCGAGTTAGGTAACAAACTTTCAAATTATGTTTCGAGTTAGGTAACGAACTTTTCGAGTTAGGTGAAAAAAAGTTTCGTTACCTAACTCGAACTTTTTTTTGAAAGTTCGTTACCGACCTGTATAATAAATTGTGTTCATACCCTAACTCGACAAAAAAAGAAAAGTTCGTTGCCGATCTGCACCATTTACCCTAAAAATTAGTGTTACTTTTCAATTAGACATCTTGCATGATATATTTTCGACGATTTTATTTTTTTTAAATTATTTGGTGGATTTTACAAATTGTATAGTATCACGTATGATAGTCGTGGGCATCTAATATACTCCATAATATATAAGCATAACTATAAAAATAGAATATGCATTTGACAGACCGTGTGTACACATGTTTAAGTGCTAGTTAGTTAATATAGCTAGAGCTTAACCATTGCATATTATAAAACTATAAAAAAAAAAAAAACAAAAAAAAAAAACAAAAAAAACTAGCTATAGGACCACATTGATTAAGGGTGTGTTTGGCACGAGCTTATGGGAGCTTTTAGCTTATAGGAGCTTATGGCCATAAGTTTTGTTTGGGTACCAAAATTTTGAGTAGCTTATAGTTTCCATAAGCTACTTGAAGTAGCTTTTCAAAGTACGTAGCTTGTAGTTTATGGAAAATGAAATTACACAAATACCCTCCAAGTAATTATATATCATCTTTTAAAATTAATATATTTGTCCTTTTATATCATTTTACATTTATAAGCTACAAGCTTCACCTACTCTGCCAAACACAAATAATAACCAAAAGCCTCAGCTAACAGCTTCAGCTAACAGCTTCAGCCACAAACTACCAGCTCTAGCTACAAGATACCAGCTCCAACTACAAGCTCCAGCTACTAACTAGTTGTGCCAAACATATCCAAGGAAAAGATTAAAAATAATTGAAGATTATAAAAACACAAGTTGGCTTTAGTTAATCATTCATCATTCATATGTCTTTCAATCAATTTATTAACCGCAACATGTTATTGAGTACATATAATAGTTACAAGTAGGCCTGTAAGTGAACTGAACGTTCGGTGAACTATTCACGAACCGTTCGGCGGGAAGTTCGTTTATGTTCGTTCGTTTCGTTATATGAACGAACATAAACAAATTTTTACGTTCGTTTAATTATATGAACGAACATGAACACAGGTCTCGTAAGTTCATTTACGTTCGTGAACGTTCGATAACATGTTCGTGAACGTTTGGTTAAATGTTCGTTTATTAACTAATAATTTAATTAAATTAATACATATTTGTATATCTTATTTTGATTAAGCTAAATATCAAATAGAATATTATTAATATTTTGATATTTTAATTTAATAATATTAAACATCTAGATATTTTTACCTTACAATTTCCCTCCACTCCAAACACACCTCCACTAGTTTCAGATGTGCTGCTCTTTCCAACGATCGGACCAAGCAAAGGAGTTTATCTTCATATTGTGATCGTTTTGTAATGTTGAATATGCATCGCAAAGTTTCAAGGTTTATAATACGGAGTATATATGTGTAGATGTGTATATATATATGTTCGTTTATGTTTGTTGAGGTTCGTTTAAGGTATTAATGAAGAAATGCATTAGATTATGTGTTTGTCCGTGTACGTTCGTTTGTGTTCGTGAACAAACAAATTTTCTTAGTGAACGAACATGAACAACAAAATCCGTTCGCTTATCCGTTCATGTTCGTTCGTTTGTTCGTCAAAACCTTAATGAACGAACACGAACAGACTCCGTTCGTGTTCGTTCGGTTCGTTTACAGGCCTAGTTACAAGTCACGTAACTGGTTTGATTTTCTTTCTTAAGATCGTCTTTCTATTTTCTATTTTAATGTTTATTTTCAATTTTTTTCTTCAACTAGTAAAAAAAGTAAGAATCCATAACTGTTGGTTACAATTGACAAAGTTTATCGATTGATTGCAATGTTAATTTTTAAGTAAATAGGATGCTTGGTAATTAATTTTGACAACAATAATGTGTTGTTTCAAGTTGTGGGTTGATGTTTCTAGAAATTGAATTCATTTAATTAATCTGGCTTCGTAGTACTGAAACTAAATAGAGAAAAAGAAAATAAAAATAATAAAATGAGATCAACGTGTTTTATTAAAAAGTTTTTGATTGGGGATTATAGGGGAAGGGATCTTATGAGGAGAAGGAGGAGAAGTTTTATTTGTAGCCATTTGATGATCTTTTGGGTTGGATCAATGGTTAAAAAGGGTGGCAATTTTGTAATTACTTTAAAAATAAGGGTATTATTTAACAAAAAAAAAATATAACATTAATTTTCACTCCACACCCCTTCTACTATTTAGACTTTTACATTTTATCCCTTCCACTTTATTTTCTTCCCCCTCATACCTTCTTCTTCCTCCAACCCCACCTACCACCACCCCACCACCCCCACCACTTGCTGCCACCACCTGACTGCCGCCAGCCGCCGCTAGCCGCTGCCGGATTCCGGCAACCGGGAAAAAAAATTTCAAAATTTTTTTTTCAAAATTTTTTTTTTCAAAATCTTTATTTTTCGAAATTTTTTTTTTTCAAATTTTTTTCCCATAAATCTTTTATTAGATATAGTAATTCTTTTCCTACTGCATTTTTAATAAAACTATACGTTTTTTTCACTGCATTTAGTATATTATTGTTAATTAACTAAAACTTTTATATATTTTACCGCATCTTCTATACCCGACGTCAACAAAATACCGTACAAATGGATTATATATATAATCTAAAATGCAGTAAAAAGAGAACAATATGTCCTAAATGATGTATATACAAAATGCAATAAAACAACAATATGTATTATACTTTAATACAAAATGCAATACAAATAGATAATATGTAAAATACAAAATGCAGTACAAATCGATAATATGTAAAATACAAAATGCAGTGAATAACAAACAATATATAATGAATTAAATATATGAAAAATGCAGCAAAAATAACAAAATGCAGTGAAAATAACAAAATGCAGTACAAATAGATTATGTATAATATAAAATGCAGTGAAAATAATAAAATGCAGTAAAAAATAAAATGCGGTACAAATAGATTATATATAATATAAAATGCAGTAAAACGAACAATGTGTACTAAATAAATATATGCAAAATGCAGTAAAAACATAAGTATGTATTATACTTTGATACAAAATGCAGTAAAAATGGATCATATGTATAATATAAAATGCAGTAAAAAATAAACAATATGTAATATATGCAAAATGCAGTGAATAATAATAAAATGCAGTGTAATTTTAACAAAATGCAGTAAAAAATATATTATGTATAACTTAAAATGCAGTAAAAAACAAACAATATATATAAGATTGAGGTGTATAAATAAAGTGCAGTAAACAAATCAAAAGAATTATGTGTAAAATACAAAAATGCAGTAAAAACGAATAATATCTACTAAACATATATACAAAATGCAATAAAAATAATAAAATGCAGTACAAAGTGATAATATGTAAAAAAAAAATTGGAAAAAAAAATTATGAAAAAAAATTTAAAATTATTTTTTTAAAAAAAATTTAAAAAAAATTGAAATTTTTTTTTTCCGACGACCGGTGGCGACGACGGCGGGTGGCGCAGCTAGTGGTGGGTGGTGGAGGGGAGGGATGGGTATGAATAAAGTAGGAGGGAGTAGTGTACACTATTAAAAAGGTGGAGGGGGTAAAAATGAAAATTTGAAAATTCTTCTCCTCCTTCTCCTCAAATAATACATTCTCCTCTGAACCTTACCCAAAGTTTTTTGATTAAATGAATTTTTAAATAATTTTTAGATATTTTTTCGGACAGTTTTTCAAGTAAGTCCATAACTTTATTAAAATTGCAAATTAGTCCCTCCTCCATTCCCCCTTCTCCTCTAATCCGCTCCAGCTACAAAATTAGCACTAAAATACACTACAATTTGATGAGCCATGGACTATTGGACTTGATAAAGAATTGATTAATTTTTCTGATGGAGTGGATTCCTGAGTTTTGATATAATAATAAATTTAATTTAATGTTTGGCTGTTTGCGTGTGTCCAAGTCCTGCATTATTGTAGCGTCAAATATAATAAGCATCCTATTACATATTTTAGAGCAGGAGAAAATGACGTTCTAACAATAACCTTGGACAGACAGCTTTTGTAATTATATATAAAGTCATTTCTATTTATATTTATATATACTATAAAATTAAATGATAACAATGAGTTTAAAAGGATAATAAGATCAAAATAATTATAGAGATACTACTCTGTTTCTATTGAAGATACTATTCACAAAAAGCCAAATCCAACTAATGATATCAATTTGACCATTTGTAACTGGATTGTATTCACATATACTTATGTTAGGAATTCGGAAGGAACCCAATCAACGTGTACTAACATAAACACATCAACAATTACTAACTAAGCAATTATTCAAAGCAACAAGATAAATAAATGAAGAATACGAACGCAAGGATTTAACGTGGTTATATCCAAAATTCAACTTGGAGATTGGTTTAGTCCACGGGGGTAAATCAGAGAGTCTCTATTATGAAATTCGTGGCTCAAGGTTACAATACACCAGGGTTATATTTATAGGATAAACCTAACAAGAAATAACAAATCTGACCGACCTAATTTTCGCCAGGTGAAACATTGTCTCGCCAGACGAAACATCCATTGTCCAAATTTTCTTGTTTTTGGTTCGTTAAAGTTTAGGGTAAATATATTTTGTCGGCATCGTACCCCCCCTGTTTGTTCCGAGTTAAGCAACCTACCATTAAAACTCCCATTGTCTGCAGTAAACTGGTTAATGTTGTATCGATATCGGCAATATGATAACCGGTTACCGGGAGAACCGGTAAAATTAATTACGTGTCATTTTTTAGGCCACATGATGTGGTTGCCAAGTCATCATTTTGTAGGTTGTAACGGGTAAAAACATAGTTTGCAAAGATTGTAGCACATAAATAACCGGTTTGTTGCATACATTGAGAGTTTTAGGGGTAGGTTGCTTAACTCGGAACAAACAGGGGGGGTACGATGCCGACAAAATATATTTACCCTAAAGTTTACAATCCTAACAACTTAGTGTAATTGTACTAATATTATCTCATAAGAAATTAGTGCTTCATATAATTATAGGTAACTTACTCTTCCCTTTTTATATAACAGAACATGAGTCCATGATGCGCTAATTAGTTAATTTAGCTACACCTCAACGGAGAAGGAGCTGTAAATATGTGGTTGTGGAAAGTCTGCTCTCACTATCATCGTCATGATTTAATTTGAAGAAATCAAAATTGGATATGAATCAAAAAAGTGAGAGATTTTGATATTGGTTGGGCTTTTAATATTGTTTGGGGATGGGAGATTTTTATTTAAATTAGATGATCTTTAAGAAAATAAGGTTTGAGGATGAAGATGAGGGTATTTTGGTCATTTTAATGTTACTCAACGAAAAAAGTTAATAGATTTAACGAAGTGGACTACCGGTGAGCGATAATAGCAAATACAAGGATGCATGTTGATATTTCATAAAATAAGGGATGAATTGTGATTTTTTGAACAAACACAATGATGATTTGGGCAATTTTCTCTATTATAAAACTAAAAAGTCTAGCTATAGGACTACACTGATTAAGAAGGACAGGATTCAAACTAATACTCCCTCCGTCCCGGTTTAATAGTCCATTATTTCCATTTTGAGATGTCTCAAATTAATTGTCCATTACCAAATATAGAAAGGTAACATGATTCTTTTTACTATATTGTCCCTACTTTAAAAATTAAATTACAAAAGTGAAAGGAAGTTCAAATTAATTGGTTAGGGGTAAGAATGTCATTGTGTAAAAAGTAAGTTATAATTATTGTGTTTATCTTAAACTGCGTGTAGTTCTGTCTGGGGACAATTAAATTGGGACGGAGGGAGTACAAAATTAGAAAAGCGCAAGTTGTCTTTAGTTAATCATTCATATGTCTTTCAATCACTTAACTAACTGCGTCATGTTATTGAGTACGTACAATAGCTATAAATAACGTATAGTACGAATTTAATAAGCCGTTGTTAATGAGCTGGAGTCTTTATTCTAGGAGATGATCGCAACTACACCCGCTATGATTGAAATATGTTAAAACTATAAACTTGATTTGGGACATTTTTATTTCTCACTGGAATTATAATAAATAGTATTTAGTCATCTGCCAATTGGTTTAACAAAGTCCCGCATTTACATATCCATGTTTGCTCTGTTTTAATAAGCTGTTAGCCTTGCTACCATTGCCTAATTCTACTGCAACTACTGGAAATGGGAATTTTACACTTTTATATAACAGATCTTTTTCAAGTTTATTCAAAAATATTGATCAAGAGATGGGATCAATGAAGTACACCATTTTTGTAGAGTATAGCAGAACCACTAAAATGGTGTCATGTGTACAAAACCCATACAAAACTCATTTACCTCCTAACTTAAATATCTCACAAACGATAAATCGAATTTTTTTGAAAATAGCACCATTAGATTCAGCGTTTGATCCTCTTCGATTTGCCGTTCATCAAGGCATACTTTCGACGAATTTTTTTTCCTTCATTTTTTGGTGGGTTTCACACTTTACTAACACATTGGGACGACGGTTTTTTATATTTAAGTTAAGATACTACATAAGTTTGGGTAAACTTTCATTATTTAAGATCGTATGTCTATTTTTTTTATTTTATTTTTTTTTCATTTTTATTCTTCGATTAATAGAAAAAGCTAAGAATACATGCATGTTATCGGTTACAATTGATGGCAAAGTTTATCGATAGATTGCAACATTAGTTTTGAAGTAAATAGGAAATAGGATGCGATGATTAGTTTAGGCAACAACAATAATGTTTTATTTTCAGTTACGGGTTGATGTTTATACAAACTAAATTCATAAGCAGGTGTGGAGCTTGAAAAAACTATTGAGGGGCCAAAAAAGTTTTCTTTTTGTTCTTTTATCTTTATTTTTGACTACTTCTGCAATTATAAATAAAGTCTTTTGTATATATTAAAAAAATAAAAAATGATAACTACATTTTTCAAGAAAAATAAGATCAAAATAATATAAAGATACCATTCTGTTTCTATTGAAGATGATATCCACAAAACCCCAAATTCTGCAATTTTAAATGATAGAAGATTATAAAGACACAAGTTGGCTCTAGTTAATCATCCTTCATTCATATGCTTTTTCAATCACTTAATTAACCGCAACACGTTAGTGAGTACGTACAAGTAATAGTTATAAATTACGTATAAATTAAGTATAGTACGTATCTAATAAGCCGTTGTTGATCGGCTGGAGTGTTTTTCCTAGGATAGAATGGCAACTACATCCACTATTGCAATGATTGAAATATGTTGAAACTATATATCTATATCCTATTTAAAATCATAAAAATTACTCCCTCCGTCCCAAATTGTTTGTCACCAAGTTGAAAACACACATATTAAGAAAATCACATTAAATGCAGCTTTGACCTTAGTATAATGACAACTTTAACCCTGAATCAATAATTAAATTTTTTTTTTTGAAGTATGTGTTGTTTTAGAGTTAAGGGTAATATGGGAAATGTAATCATTAATGCATATTTAATTTTAGAAGTGGGCAATAATTTTGGGACAAATATAAATAGTAAGGTGGACAAACAATTTGGGACGGAGGGAGTATTATTTAGTAATCTGCCGATAGGTTTAACAGAGTCCCACATTTCCATAACCATGTTAGCTCTGTTTAAAAGATGCGAGCCTTGCTAGTTGCTACCATAGCCTAACTCTATCGCAACTCCTGGAAATGAAAATTTACCCTCTTGATATAGTCATATAACTATCTATTCAAGCTGTTCAAAATTTGATTAAATTCATCAGCGTTACAAAAAAATGCATATTCTAATTTCTTAATTTCATGTTAATTCGTTAAATTTATATCAGCAACTATTGAGATGATCGTCATATACAATTTTTACTTCTATTTAACATAAGATAACTACTCCCTCCGTCCCGGAATAAGTGTCCTGTTTCAGATTTTGAAGTCTTACTTTTTCAACTTTGACCATAAATATCTTTGTTTGTGTTATATAATACTTTATGAAATTTATACCAATGAAAATACATTTAAAACTCAATCAATTCATATATTTTGCATCAAGTATTATATAACACAAACAAAAATATGTAAGGTCAAAGTTGAAAAAGAAAGACTAAAAAAGTCAAAACAGGACACTTATTCTGGGACGGGGGGAGTACATAGGTTTTAGTAAATTTTCACTTCGTAAGATCATCTATCTATTTTAATATTTTTTTTCTTCTTAGCCTGTTTAATAGATCCGTATTTGCTGGAGCTTTCTGAAGTCTAGTCATGATCATTTAACCATTTGGTCATATGGATGATTACTTCTTGGATTCATTTCCACTTATCGGGCTCATTTTAAAAAACATGTTTGTCTAAAAGGCTTGTGAGTTCTGACAGTTGGGCTTTCTCTAGCCCACTTATTACCCTTCCTTTCTAGGCCCAAGTAGAATCAAAGTTGGATTCTTCCATTCTCGTAGTCATTTGAACTGAACTCTTCTCACATATTAACATTCATCCATGATCCATCGATCTTCCCTTTGTTCTGGAACCTGGTTGTTAGCGAAGTTTTATCTCTAAAAAAGCATCAAAGTTGCGACTCTTAAATATGTTGTTCTCGATAACTATCAATGCTAAGTTTCATCCGTTATCAACATCATCAACACTAGTATTATCAAAACCATCAACATTGATAACTTACATATTCAGATTTTTATATATATAACACCAAACCATTAAAATTCCAATATAAAAATTGAATACTCAAATTAATAGATTTTTGAAGATGAAATTTTAAATTTATAAACTCAAAACTCAATAATAAAAAATTAAGAATACAGGATACTCGGTAATTAATTTTGACAACAATAATGTGTTGGTTTTCAGTTGTGGGTTGATGTTTATATATAGATTATATATAGATATTGAATTCATTTAAATTAAACATTAACTTTTTTTAGTAACTAATAATCATTGTAATAACCTCATCATGCCTTCCAAATGATGCTATTCGACAGTAACACATGGCCCGTACATATCGGCAGTCGGAAAAGTACATCCACTTATTTTGGTAGTGATAAGATACCTATTAGTGTATTTTTTTTTTCTTTTTGAAAATAAAAGTATACGCTGTTACGTAAAATACAATATTATAAATTTAAGTTGTTAATCAGATATATTTATCCAAAAATTCTGATGGAATTCAAGCGAGTGCAAGCCTGAAAATGATCTCCTATGCTTCTGCGTTCTGCACCATCCTTAAAGTACTCTAATCTGTCTATCTTAATTGGATGTTTGGATATGCGTTTTGAAAATGGTTTTTTGATAACAAATAAAAACCGGAATTACACACAATAGATACATTCATGTGATACACAAAACACACACACATTAGGAGTTTGAAAGTTCATTATGTATCAATCATGATCAAACAAGAATGAAAATCGTCACAAAAAACCAAAGTGATACGACTTTTGTTACCCTTTTAAGCAAAATCAGACTCGTTCAATCGTTTTCCGCGGTGTTTCTTCATTGGTTTTACTCTGTTACTTGAATTTTTTATATTCGTTTTTTTGGATATATACATTGGATCTTATTTTCCTAGAAAACTATTCGTATACTTTATTTTTCACCGTTCAAGTACAATAATTTATGAATTGCCTGAAAATGGTTTTTGCTCAACCTAAAAATGACTAAAGTATCATTTTCTCTTGTCATTTTTGAATAGTCGGGATTTAAACGACCGAAGGGTACTTTAGTCATTTTCGAGCAAAATGTAATCATATTGGATTGAAAAGGTGTAAAAAGTAGTATAAGAACGGTTTTCATAAATCGATATAAACGAACGTGAACTATTTTGGGATTAACCCCATCTAAAAAAAGGCAAAGAATATGAAAGAAAAGCTTTATCCTTAATCTTGCTTAGATGTCAAAGTTCATGAATTTAGCTCCATGATGTCCTTTTCAATATTCCCAAACATACATTCTCATCTAATATATCTCAAACTCTTAAACTAACATATCTTTTCTCTATAAAAAAACTCGTAAAATAATTTCCTTAAAATACATGTATCACTAGAAACAAATTTACGTGGAATACCTTTTTATTAAGCAATTGCTATGATTCATTACATAAGTCACAAGTTTATTTTAATATTAACGAATTTGGGGTCGATCACATATATACGTACAATGTAACATATAAAATTTAACTGATTGTATTTACGAACACTTAATAATATTCTCATAAGAAATTAGTGCTTCACATAATCATAGGTAACTTACACTTCCAATCTTAAATTATATATAGGAAACATCATTATGAAAGCACAAGTTGGCTTTAGTTAACAATTCATATGTCTTTCAATCACTTAATTAATCACAACATGTTATTGTATACTAAGTACGTGCATTAGCTATAAATAAATTTAATAAGCCATTGTTGAGATGGAGTCTTCATTCTAGGAGAGGATGGCAATTGGCAACTACATCCGCTATTGCTATGATAACTTGATTTGGTACATTTTAATTTCTCAATGGAATTATGAAAAAAATCATATTTAGTTAACTGCTGATTGGTTTAACCGTTTAACAAACTCTCGCATGTACATATCCCTGTTAGCTCTGTTATAATAACCCGTTACCGTTGGTACCTAGCCTAGCTAAATCTATTGCTACTGTTGGAAATGGAAGTTTAACCCCCTTGATATAACAGATCCTTTTAAGTTTATTAGAAAATTTGATTAATTTCTTCAATGTTACAAAAATATGTCTAATAAATTTTCAAATATCATAATAATTCCTTAACCCCTTAGTAACTATTGAGATAACCATCACATGTATATATATTTTTTTGAAGTTAAGATACGACATAGATACATAGGTTTGGGTAAAGTTTCATTTCTTAAGATCGACCGTCTATTTTTTTTATTTTTATTTTAATCTTTGATTAATAAAGATAAATCCATAAATCCATAACTGTTCGTTACAATTGATGACAAGAATAATGTGTTGGTTTTCAGTTGTGGGTTGATGTTTATAGAAATTGAATTCATTTAATTTGACTATGTAGTACTGAAACTAAAAATAAATAAAAAGAATACAATTGGATTGGGCTTAATATATTAAAAGGGCTGAAGTTAATGGATACAACGATATATAACATGAATTGGTTTGAATTCATAATACACAAATTGACATTTTTGTTCCTATTTTCCTAATCAAGTTCCAAAGCACTCAACCAGAGCATTTAAACAGAGCACACTCTATTATTACTAGAAATGGTTTCATAAAACCCAGACAAAATTACTCCTTACAAGTTACAACTTTTCTCTTCAAGAGCAACATATAACAAGAGACTTGGGGAACGCGAAATCCCGGAAAATGACTATAAACTAAGAACACAAGATGTCTGAAAACTTCAGTAATACATTTTGTTCTTACATTGGTCGAAACTCAATGCCACATACAATAAAGCCAGCCATTGTTTCTTCATAACTTATAAGTTTCAAATTGATAGGAACACACTCATTTTTAAGGTCAACCTTCGAGTTGAATTTCCATACATTAACCTCCATCCATCCATCTTCCCTGTGTTTCAGTACCTGTTTGATATCATGTAAATTCCATGCGGTTGGAGATCTGACATAAATAGTTTCAACCTCTTTGTTGTTATGGTGAAGTTGATTTCTTACTTTCACTAGACAATGCAATCCACGACATTTTTCTGAAAGCTTGAATAACAGGTAACAATTATAATCTGTATCTGGCGATAACATTTGGCTCTCAATCTCGCACTTGATACGGTATACTTGCTGTGATAGAAACTTAATCACTACCGGAAAAGTGCGCGTACACAATATTCTATCATTTTCATTAAATACTACTTAGCCACACTCAAGAAGTAGTACTTTTGCCATCCTGCATATTATGGGTACATTCCAACTATTTAGGTAAACAAACCTGCATTGTTCCGAGGGCTTGCAGTTAAGAAACTTCACCTTTAAAGAGTCACATAGAAAACCCATAGCAGAAAGCATAAAAAGCTTCTTTCCATCCACTTCACTTAGCAGGCAAAACTGTTCATTTGAATATTTGAGAGCATTTATAAGCATATCATCATCAGTTGACAATTGTTCCACCTGGTCCGTATTCGAGTTTGATTTCCAGACTTGTTGGATTTCCTTTAAGGTTTCCATCTTCTTAAGTCTCCCCTGTATATAAGATCATAAGACAGATGTTACTAGTCGTGTAGAACATGGAAATTTAGCTCATACATCGACCTATGTTCGAATTAATAAAGAAACAAAAAGTACGAGAGTATTTGGAGCTTGCATCGTCGATGGCTCGTAATTTAATTCCTTCAATGTAGATGACAACACTTCCGCAATAGTATTTTGAAAAACTCTCTAGTAAAACCTCGAAATCAGTTTCTTCCTTATGATTGAAGGATCGAAACAATTCAATCTGCATCCATTCATCATCTCTCTGTTGTGCGAAGTATGCATGCATTTTTTCATCCCCCTTTCTGTACCTTAGATTGACATGCATGGGTTTACTTGACACTTTTTTTGAATCACCAAATTTGAAGTTTAGACGAACACCAAAAATGACATTCGGAGATGGAAACTGAGTTTTTATCTTGATTTGGATCATTAAATTTGAAACATCCAATATCAACGACACTTTGTGAAACCTACGCATGTTTTAAAGATATTCCATTAATTTGATTCTAAAAATGTGACACTCTGTAGATACAATTAGACATCTTATACAAATTTGAAGATATGTATATATTATCTTCCATATAGTAATCAGAGAGAGATGAATCATTTTGAGGATTAATAGTAATTCAAGGTTCATATGTAGTAAAAGATAATTAAAAATATGAGATAGAGCCACTAATAGCGTATAATGAAGTAAACCAAAAAGGTGATCATTTTGCAATGACAACGGTTGTGTGTAAACTCAAGTCCCACATCGGAATAATAAAGAAACCAAAACATGTATATAAGCTCATAGGTTACTCCATCTATCACCAATTGATTTTTAGAGTGGAAACCCATCTGTACGTGTACAACGTTTCTGTAGGAAACTCTAAACATAACATGAATGATAGAAATTGTAAAAATTACAAAACGGATAGAGAGATAATATATGGGATAAGTCCACCGAAATGCTACCAACTTTAACCTAAAAGCTATTATGTGTAACCAACTAACACATGAGTGTAAGAATGCAACCAACTTTCAAAAAGGGTGTTGCTACCAACTTTAACCCAAAAGCATGCTACCAACTTTAACCTAAAAGCTGTTGCTACCAACTTTAACCCAAAAGCATGCTACCAACTTTAACCTAAAAGCTATTCTGTATAACCAACTAACACATGAGTGTAAGAATACCAACTTTAACCCAAAAGCTATTCTGTGTAACCAAGTTGCTACCAACTTTAACCCAAAAGCTATTATGTGTAACCAACTAACACATGGGTGTAAGAATGCAACCAACTTTCAAAAAGGGTCGGAGTCTGTGCTCCTAGATTTCGTAAATACTAATTAAAAAACCAAATAATTATATTAATATATTAATATATGTATTCTGATAAACTCGTATAGTTGTATGAGAACCTAGCTCCTACTTTAAAATAATACAATTAAATTCAACAAATGTTGACGTTTGATATATATTTCAAAATACTATGATTCTAAACCTTGTTGTGCTATTAACTTCTTTATACACTTTCATATATACTCATTGTTAAATGAACATATCTTATAGTCCCGACATAATGTTGCGAAACTAAGGAAAGCCTTGTTTGTAGAATTTAGAGAACTTACTTGGAATTCCAATGCTTTTTTAAGTTCTGCTAGCACTTCGCTTGCTGTTGGTCGTTGTCTTGAATCAGATTGTAAGCATTAATGGGCAATCCTTGAAAATGTATGATACGATTGTTGCTCAATTTTTCCGTTTATACCCTCAAAGGCTCAAACACCTTCTCATTATCGAGTTTAACTTCTTTGAAGCGTTCAACTAAAATGGGATCGTTATGTGTGTCTGAATATATATTTTCAAGTCTCCGGCTACAAAAAATCTCAACCAAAACCATACCAAATAGGTAAATATCAAAGAAATTTGGATTATTATCGGGGTGGCCATGCCTCTCATGGGAAGACTCAAAGTTATGAATTTTGGCTTTCCAGTCTCCAGTTAGTAGAATGTTACTACTTTCAATCTTTTCATATATCTATTTAATATTCGAGAACCTTCATGAAGAAAAATTAACCCGGTTGCAATATCAATGCATATCGCAAGCCGTTTCATCCATGTAAGATCATCATTGTTCAACCACTGATCGAGACTTCCGTTAGACGCATACTCATAAACAGAAACGTTTTCACCAGATTCTTGTCAATAACGTTCTAAATTGATGATATTCTCGTGTTTATAGGTTGCTAGAATATAACGCACGTTGTCTAAATATACATAATCACAATAATATCTACGAAACCGCTTTGCAACAATGATTTTCTCTCCTTCAGGATGTGGGAGTTGTCCTCTGTATACCTTCCCTCCAATGCATCTTTCATCACTGAAGTTATCTGTGCCAGATTTTATGTCTTCTAATGAAATTTTGTATGTGTCATAGAATGATTCCTGTGAATCACCATGGAGTCAATCAGCGTTAATTTTCAAAAATTTTGTATGATGTATGTCTACGTAAATTGAGATCATTACTTTATTAGCGCTTGCATGTCATTAACAAATTTATATAATGAGACGTATCATTCCTATCAATTTAATAGACACATAAAAACAACATCTATTCATTTTCTTAATCACAACCGTGTATCATACTATACGTGTATGTAATTACTGCATATAGATACAGCGTAGCGATCCATAGGGGAATGGTTTTTTGGGTAGGGAAGAAGCTTTACTAAATATTTGAACATATTCACAAAATAAAGTAATCTTTTTATTTGTTAACCCATTCCATGCGGGACAAGGAGTGAATCTAAATACTTTCTTCCTACTATTTATAGAAATTCTTTAACTTAACACCTACTTTTAACGTGCCTCGTTAGTCTACTAATTGATCAACCTAGTGATTTACTAAGACCATCCACATTCGGTCTTGTAATAGGTAAAGATATATGCCATCTCATAATGCGTGTTAATCCATTTCGGGTCGAACCAAAAACGAAGAGTATAATAAATTCAGAGTCAATTTTTCTAAATTCATCATAAATGTGAATTAACAAATTATTGGTAATAACTTATTACTACCTTGATAAGGCTTTTCTTTTCAACTTTCAATTTAAATATTTTTATTATTTTGCATTAAATATTAGATAACACAAACAAAAATATTTAGGGTGTGTTTGGTAGGAGGGAATCAGAGAGAATGGAATCGAATTAGAGAATGAAAATGTAGAGAAAGAGAATGAGTCCAAAGAAACATAGTTAATTTATTTGTTTGGCATGAACATAGAATCAAAGTAGACAAAAGAATAAAAGTATTATTTTCCCGTTTGGTAACATTATCCAATGTAATGGAAATAAGTTTTGAGTATTCCAAGTTCATCTCTTTCGAAAAATTTGACCAGAAAATATGAAAAAAGTGATACACACTCTCTTTTCTAAAATAAATATTTAACTTTGTGCGACCACCAAAAAGTTTTCTTTTAAAAGTTTATAGATGATATTTTATCATTTTTATTATTATTAGTATCATGTCCATAGTTGTTAACTCGTGACTCGACTCGTGATTCGGAGTATTGATTTTTAACTCGTGACTCGACTCGACTCGTAAGAGTCATAAATTTACAATAAATACATATATTTATATCTATATGATATTATTGTTTAGATTTCTATCATTGATTGAAGTAAAACATGATAAAATTCATTAAATAACACAAATGTTTAATTTATAATGGATTATTAGTCATTTCCTATCATATTTTGTCATTTTATATTTTTTATTATGTTACATTAAACATGTGTCCGATTTCTAACTCGTAAGAGTCGCCCATGATTCGTAAGAGTCAAAGCCATTTACGAGTCGGGGTCCGAGTCGCCTCGTTTTTTGAATTTCTGAGCCGACTCATAAGAGTCGACTCGTGAATCGTAAGAGTTTAAAAATATGATCATGTCAATTATTATTTGTACAATTCTGAAGTGCGTAAACTTTAAAAGTAGACAATGACTTAAAGCCAAAAAAAAAAAGAGAAAAACAACATGTTTTACACGAAACGAACCCAAAAGTAGTATGTGATTTCACATGAACAAAGTTGAATTGTCTCAATCACTCACTGCAAATAGTGGAGAATGCGGGCCATTAAAAATTGAGTAGTTATCTTAATTAGAAACATGAAATGATATATATATATATATATATATATATATATATATATATATATATATATATATATATATATATATGATTGAAGTTAATCACATGTGAACAAACATGCATTCTTTGTGGTTCTTACAGTTCTCAACTTTAGAGTGGTTCTCATTTGAACATCCCACTATATATATATATATATATATATATATATAGGGTGAGTTTCGAGATTTTTGATGAGAATAGAGGAACCAACCAGTACGTGTCATTTGTCATGAAACCCAATTTTTCAGAATATCTCCCAAATGATAAGTCGAAAAATTATAAAAAGTACATTATTAAAAATCAACATTTTTTTCTCTTCGATTTGCCATTTCACAAGGGTTCAAATGAGAACCAACAAAAAGTTGAGAACCTTAAGAACTACTAGATTACGTGTTCATTCACATGTGATTATCAATTAAATATACATCAATGTTCAGATATGATTTAAGTTAATCACATATAAATAAACAAGTAATCTAATTGTTCTCAAAGTTCTCAACTTTTGGTTGGTTGCCATTTGAATCTGCCTATATGTATTAGAAAGGCAACCCTCCACTCGGTTGATATATTAGTTTTACGTGATCTTTTTTTACATATTATGTCCATCTACTTAATTTGATTTTCAATTTAAAAATTAACTTGTACTCAGGATCCGAGTTTTGGATGAAAAAAAGGACATTACATACCAAAACTAACTTCTATATACTACTACATTGTAGTTCATATTAACAAAACCCAAACGGGAGTGAATACACAAACAGTTTTGAAAGCGGCTCAAATAAAATCTGAAGGCAAGATGTAGTTATATTTTTGAATATTTGCCAACTTTATGCAAGGCAAGATGGATTTGGTGACCCGGGTTAAAGATGCCTAGTCCAATCATGAAAAGAAAAGAACTTACGTATATATATTGTAGAACTAAAAGAAAAAATAGGGGAAATCCGATTAAAAGTTTGGGCCTAATAATGGTCCATCCACTACACAAGTGAGTCCAAAAGAATATAGACCCTAACACATATGAAATGTTTTGTGACTGTGTGTACAAATCAATATCTCCTTTTCAACTTTTAATCACAGTTACACTTTCAAACTTTTTTATTTTGAAACAAAATTTAGAAAATATGTTTTTATTAACAATGGAATATAAGTGCGCGCATTGCTAGCACATACATTTAGTAGGAATGCTAAATGGAGTTACTATTGAATGAATAGTGAGTTTTTTTACAAAATTATTTTACTAACAACAAATTTCTTTTCTAACAAAATTATTCTAATAATAGCAAAAATTATTTTAGCTTATAATATTTAGTGTTTTACTTTATCATTTAAATATAAAAATTATATATATTTTTTACAATAAAGTTATAAAAATATATTATTAATTTAAGTTTTTGCAATTATACACATACATGTTGATATTATTAAAAAATAAACCATAAAGATTATATCTTATTCAATTGTAAATTTTATATTTGATATTAGAGTTTAAAAATGTATTTTTTAATCCCCGTCACAACACACGGGCTAAAAAAACTTGTTAAACATAAGATTCAAGTACAAAGTCATAACGATGATACCAATATTTCACTTGAAAAATATAGCTATAAACAATAAACAGGTCTAGACATAAAATTTTTTAAAAAATGCAAAATACCATTACCAAAGAAAATCAAATACAAAGCAGATCCATACAAGACATAGACAATGACATAACCAATCTACAAGACATAGACAATGAGAGCAGCACACAAATTAAAGAAAAACAAAAAAAAGTAAAATAATACAACAAAAGATCAACATGAAAGGATAACCTAGAACAAAACAGAGACAAAAGTGACCACAATTTATTAAGATCACTAGACCAGTATAGCAAGAGCCATGAGTCCGTCCAAACCAACTTCAGACCTATGTACCATTGCTAGGATTTTTCCAGTCGTTCCAAGACTCTTTTGAAATTTTCCCTAGCCATACCAACCATAAGATCACTTGATTCTCTTTAAGAAACCAACCATAAAGTCTTGACATAAGTATTTGGCACACAAACACGAAACGTTATTTGTATCTATATTTTTAACGGGCACCTTGTAATGCGGACATCACATCTTGCATTTCAGTAGTGATGGAACTATCTCCAAATGTATCAGTTGTTGCCATAGGAGGACCAGTGTCATGATCGGTTGGTTCCATTTCAATCACTGAACTGGTTTCATTGTAGCTGTCTACACTAACCGAAGAATGTTTGGGATACCCTCTCAAACTTTCAAGCTCCCTTGTCACTTCTTTCATGCTTGGTCTTTCGCCTGCTACTAGGTTAACACACCTACATACTAGGCCACTTATCGCTTTAAGATGCTCATAAGTCGCCTCATTTACCACTCTGTGTTCCAAAATATCAAGAAATCGATTTTCCTCCATTGCCTTCACAAAATATGTTACAAGCACTCGTTCTATTTTATCTTTATTCATGGTGAGCGGTCGTTGTCCTGTTAAGAGTTCTGCAAGAACAACTCCAAAGCTATACACATCACTCTTATCTGTTAATTGGTATGTACGGAAGTATTCAGGATCTAAGTAGCCGAGTGTTCCTTGAACTAGTGAGACGACTGCTTCATGACCTAAGGGGACTAACCTTGAGGCACCAAAATCTGCAATTTTTGCAGTGTATTTTTCGTCTAATAAAATGTTAGGGGTCTTAACATCTCCATGTATGATGGGCATTCTAACATCTGTATGAAGATAAGCAAGTGCACTAGCTGACTCACAGGCTATCCTTAAACGACAATCCCATGACAATCCACCACTTTTTTTATTATGAATGTGGTGATAAAGAGTGTTGTTTGAGATATATTCGTAAACTAGCAATGGGACATCATTTTCCAAACATAGCCCCAAAATTTGCACCACATTTGTGTGATTAATCTTGGAGAGAATTACTATTTCATTTATAAACTCTACCCTTTGTCCTTCATCAAGTTTTTGGGCCTTCTTGATTGCCACAACACGCTTATCTGGTAGACTTCCTTTGTATACAGTGCCGTGACCTCCCTTACCCAGAATCTTACTCTTAGCAAAATTATCTGTAGCTTCTTGTAGCTCTTTAATTCCATAAACCTTAACAGATTCCATACCAACACCACCCTTGGTTTTTAGCTTATTTAATTCTGCTCCCCCGTTTTGCTCAAAAAACTTTTTAACTAGCTTTCTTTTCTTGTCCTTGACGTACAACATGGATAATCCAATAATCACTAGTAGGAGTAATGCAACTCCTATACCTATATGTGATAATGGGCACTTACGATTATTACTTTGTTACTTGAATTAATATACATTTGGTTTAAATGTTGGGTTCATGAAGCAATATAAGTAATTCTTAAAACAATCAAGGAATGCAGAATTACTTGACTCGTGATAAATTGGACTAGACGTATCTTAGGTCATCCCCGTAAATCAATTGCATATAATTGATGCGGCATGAATGAATGTGATTTGGCATAAAGAAAATGAAGACTGTTATGAAGACTGTATACCAATATCTTCATTCGTGTGATAGTTAAACATCCTAATTGAGACCAGAGAAAACAGTCTTGAAAAATGTTATCTTTTATTTTATTGGATGAATATAACTCTTTCTAACTTTAAGTCTTTTAAATGACAATATTCATGTTTAAAGTTAATTAAAATGAAATGAAATTTAAGGCTTATGCAATTCCAAGACTACTATAATGATAACAACAGAGCTGCTTTAGGTTCATCTAGGCATTTAGGTAAGACTCAGATAGAAAGTCATCGGTACGAGGTTACCTAGAGATATAAACAGGAGCCTTTGGGAAGGTTTATCACGTTGACAGCCACCTTTACTCTTGGCATCACCAGAATACCCTTTTTTACATGTGCATGTATAATTGCCTTCAGTATTCACACAAGTTCCGTTACATGTATAATTCCATGGTTCATTGCACTCGTTGATATCTAGAAATGAAGGAAATAACTAAAAACTGTTAACTCAAGTAAGCAAGTCGGAGTTTTTCATGACTGTAAGCATTAACTCCATATATATTAATGTATTCAACATTTCATCGGCATATCTATGATTTGTGTGATGAAATAATAACAGAATATTTGCAGGAACATGACTTCTGATATATGAATTATTTCTAACCAGCATACCATATTTTGATGCAAAAAGGGATAGAGTATAGATGTCGTGAAATAGTAGCACATATATAAAAGAAAAAGGTATACACTACAAAACAATTGAGCATAACTTGTCAAAAAATTGTTTTCAAGCGGCCTATTTGTGATCATGGAACAGGGCCATCGAAATTCATAAACCGGCATACTTGTGATCATGGAACAAGGCTTGTATAAATTAAATTAAAACGGTGGGGTTGCTAGTGTTTTCGTTCTTTGCATCTATAGCGATTCAATTGTGTAAGTATTGATAAAATTATTTTGTACCGATTTAAATTAGGGTTAATAATCAAATTTTCAACTTTTTTTTCATAATAACAACACGAGTTTTCTTCTCTGGATTTAATCTTCAAAGTTTCAAAATTTGGTGGTTTCACGAGTTTTCTCTATATTTAATCCTAGGAAGTTTCAAAATTGGGTGGTTTAAGCCTAATGTTTAATTATACTTCAAAATTTTGATGGTTTAATACTTTAAACTTTTTTTTGTAATGATTTTTTCTTTTGAAGTTTTTATAGTTTAATTATTTAACTTTTAAAAATTTTATATTCTAACCATTTGAAGGGTTAAACTGTCATAGAGAAATAAACTTGCCTGTTAAGAGAAATTAGTTACTTAAATCTTACCCTGGCAGCCTGGAAACAAATAAGGGTTTCCTTCATATCCTTCTTTACATGCACAACGATACCCTCCTGATTCCCTTTCAGAGTTAACACAAGTACTATTCTGTTGGCAGACATAATCAGACCTTGTTTCGGCTTCAACACAACTCGTATTACCAATAGCCCATTCAAGAACTATCGGCACTGTATCCTCAATCGTGTTGGCAAATTTAGTATCCTCAATATCCGACGCACCTTTGAACTTATATGCATTCTCCTCACCCACAAATGCATATGAACACCGTTCTATTGAAGGCGGCGCATTGTTTGAATTAACCATCAAGGAACCAATCACTGTTTTAAAGTATCTAATATCATGAGGTATTGGTGTTTGACAACATCCATTGCCATCACACTCGTTACTTAGAGGGTTCTCCTTGCTAACATCTTTAGGACAAAATACCATACAACCAGTAGAAACGTTTCTAGAATTTGTGATGGAGTCAAACCAAGAGAAGTCATTGCAACCAACGACTGTAAACTTATTTTCTTTTGACAAAGTATATGGCGTATTGGTGTAATTTCCGTAGCCAGTAAGATATACTAAAGGACGGTTATCTTCTGAATAGCATTTCTTATTGACCAAATTGGATATCCGGACTCTAGAATCAGATATCTCTTTGATCCATACGTAATCTTCTGTTTTTTTATAGGCTTTTGGAGGGTTGAAAGAAGTGTTGCAGTAGACGTCAAACCCAGGTCCTAAAGAACAACCTGAGTTGATACCAATGCCGAATGGGTAGGGAACAATTAAGTCTCCACATCGGCTTTGGCAGCCTGGATTTCTTACTGCAGATAAGTTGCTGGTAACAGCGTTTTGAAGGGTGTAGGTTTCTGGAGGTGAAGTGGTATTAGCATCAGATGTAAACGTGAGCATTAAAAGTATTGCCGATGTTTGAATAACAATAATATTCATGGCTTTTTATGTTTGGTGTTTTGTTCCAAGTATGTGAGTTATGTGATGAGTTATTTATCCTACGTTTTTATCTCTATATATAAGCGTGCCCACAACCCATATGCATCTTTTTCTTATAACATCTTCTGAGCAAATACAATATTTAACCACCATTATTTTGTACGTTATAAGACAACAAAAGTTACTTTTGTAGTGAATAAATAAACTAACTATGATTAAACCTGTCGACTCAAATTATAGTCAGGATAATCACTCCGAACACATTGATTCAAAGAATATTGTGGTTAGGCCAAACTCAACTCGGATGGATGATCACAACCATAGACAAATTTTAATTTTCATAAAAAGCAAAACTCAAATGTTCATCACACAATGAAACCTTAAAACGGGCTTAAAAGACCCAACGGCCGAACAAAAAGTTAAAAACAAAAGCCTAAAATAAACATAAAAAACATAAAATGCCCCATAAGTAATTATACATCAATTTACTAAGTTGTGCTCCTTGTTTCAAGTTTTGATTCAATAATTTATGGGCCTGAAACGGAACCTCATAGCCCAAGTTATAGCCATTTCCGTAAAGGTCCTTTTGTTACGCCATCATGGACCTTAAAAAATGTAAGGGCACACTCGCATCAGTTACTAAATTACATTTTGGTCTTATCAATAAACATTTGATTTAAGATGATAATTTTAGTCAGTCACTCATTTGTATGTATAATAGTAACACAAAAACGTTAATAGCTAGATATCGATCTCAAATAGACCATAGTTTTAGGAAATATCAAGCACAACTGTGGTAGTGCTTGTGATATATAAGAATGCGCGCCGGATATATATATATATATATATATATATATATATATATATATATATATATATATATATATAGGGGAAGGTTCAAATGAGAACCACTTTAAAGTTGAGAACTGTGAGAACCACAACGAATACGTGTTTGTTCACATGTGATTAACCACAATCATATGTGAACATTGATGTACGTTTAATTGAAAAAGAAAAAAGTCAAAAAAAATCTTAAAATCATATCGAAAAACGCAAAAAACAAATACATGTTCACATGTGAACGATAATGTGAACAAATTGGTTAAAATGCGTTTTAAGACGTAAATTTAAGATTTTTTTTTGACTTTTTCTTTTTCAATTAAATGTACATCAATGTTCACATATGATTGAAGTTAATCACATGTGAACAAACACGTATTCGTTGTGGTTCTCACAGTTCTCAATTTTAAAGTGGTTCTCATTTGAACCTCCCACTATATATATATATATATATATATATATATATATAACATAAGGATCACAAAAACACACAAGACATCATATCATCTTTCGTCATTTACGACTCTAACTTGAGTTATAGCTTGATCACGTACTATGGTGTTGTATATTTTAGTGCATTGACGGATTAGTGGACACGAGGTAGATGATGCGAAATGCGTACCCGGCTATGTTACTAAATATTAGACTCAACTAAAATTACGGGGGTTAAGGGGCCCGCACTTCCTTGTGGGGTCCAAGTGGAAGAGCGCCTGACTGCAAAAAAGTGTAGTGTATATGGAAAAGTGTCTAGATTCAATGAATCTAGAAAATAGTTAATGAAAACTATTTAATGAAAACCGTCATATTTGGTTGTCTTCTTACAGTTTTTAACACTCATACACACACAAGAACAAGACAGGAATCTTATTTTTGGTGCAAGAATCATAATCAAACTATGTGTTTTATCCCAAAGTAAACCCTGGCATCGAATTAGGGTCAAAATCACTACAAGAAAATATAGGTTTAGTGACATCTCAAATATCGTCACTAAAGGAAGAAAAACCGTCACTAATGTATTATAGTGACAAAATCAGGTCGTCACTTTTTGTCACTATAGGTCTGTCACAAATTCTAATTAGTGATGGATCAAAGAATCAGAAAAGAGTTTATGCTGAAGATGGAGGTGATTCGATTGTTAGCCACACTGGAGTATCCGTTAACTTTGCAATACATCTTCAAAGAATGGTATGTCCACGTACTCAAACATATATCTATTTTGACATGTTTTAAATCCATCAGATTGGCTCGGTCCGTTAATATTTATTGCACAACATTGATTAATTGTTAAAATTCTTACTTTGTGGTTCTTGCATTGTTTGCATTTTGTTTATCTAGTTGCTATAAGACTTGAATAGTTTCAAATACTTAGTTTGAACCTTATTTGTTATTTTGCTACCGTCAGGGGTGTTCTTTAAATGGTTTGATTCTAAAAACTGCCCAATCCATATGTGTACCTGTTATATTGGTTTGGATTATTCGGATTTGATCGGGTATTTGGGGCTAGCAGACTTTAGATATCGATTTATGATTTGGGTATAAAAATTAAAGTTTGGTGTCAACCGAATAACCAAAATTATTCGGTAGACGTGGTTTACTAGATTTTAAGTTTGGCATAGGAGAGGGTAAGTGGTTAACAGAAACCTGAAATTGATTAATAATATAGTTGCCTAACGTGAAATTGAAACAAGTAACTAGGTTCCTTATTCCCAGTACTTCGTATTTAAGCTTTAGGTCCAGTTAGAATTAAGCTCCAATTTCAGTATACAATTGCCAAGTTGAATCCTTTTTTTAGAATTTTCTGAACTCTACTTATGCCTTTTCTAAGTGTATTTTATAGGTAAAAACCTGTTGACAACATATTTTTCTAGCCCCGATTGTTTATTTGCATTGTTGAGTAGCGATTTAATTAGTTTATACTTTATAAAAAGTTGATTACTGTGTGATGTTGATCAATACTTACATAATTTAACTTTCAATATGCATCGAGTTTAATTTTTTTATGGTTGATTTTGATTGTACCTTACACAGGAGAAGCAATTGGGGCATACACCAAACAAACTTTTTTTTTTTTTTGCTAAGATGCACAAAAAGAATAAGGGTAAGGGTGAGTGGTGTAATGGAAAGGCAGAAAAAGTAGCTCAAAAGTACGAGGAAAAGATGAAAGAAAAGCTTCAATATGATGGTACGTATTGAGCAACCTTTTGATGGTGTTGACCAACCTGAGATTCCTTTTGATCCTAAAGTATGGTTGGAGGTGACTGGCATTTCGAAAAATAAACAAGTGTTTGGACAACGTAAAAATGCAGAATTTGAGAACTTAATTGGTCAAGTTGCAACTCCGGGTCATAGTAAGCAAACCCCTTCCGAGACTTCTACTCCCATGAATATCGAAGAACAAATTGAGAAGAAGTAACAGCTAGAGTTGATTCTCATGTTGATTCATTAAGGGTCGAGATGGAAAAAAAATGGCAAACTGAGATGAATGCAAAGGAAGAAAGAATGCTTGCTGAGATGGAAGAGAAAATGAGAGCGATGCTCGAAAGTTATCATCGAACTTGGATAGGTCTTCAGATGGAGAAGCTTGTTTAGATTTATGCTTACAACTTCTAGTTTTTAAATATTTGGAATTTGATTTTCTAGTTTAGATTTATGCTTGCAAGAGTCTGGTTTAGATTTATCATATTAAATTGGCTTTGTTTTGTAAAAACTGGATGTTGATTTTTGATCATGCTCAAGTTTTGAATATATTATAGTGTGTATACAGGTTTATATCAAATTATATATATATATATATAGTTTCTCGATAAATTTCAAGCGGTTGGGGATGATGATATGTCATAAACAACAACAGAGTTTGCGTGAAATACCAACGGGAAGCATTTGTTGCTAAGGATGTTTTCAATTCAGCCATGGATATGAAACCCGTTGTTAAATCTATTATTTCTCGTTGGTAATTTATATATATACCAACGGAACTAGAGGTTTTGGCTAATAATATTATCAACGGAAGGTTATACATTTACGAACGGCATATCCGTTGGTAGTCATAAATTTACCAATGGAACCATAAGGTCTCGCGTTCTAGTATTATCAACGGGAAAATTTCGATCATCAATGGCATAGCTGTTGGTAATTTACCAATTTAACAACGGAACCCGAGGTCTCGAATAATGGAATTTCCAACGGACACTTTTTCAATCATCCACGGCATAACTGTTGGTCTTTTAACAACAGACTAAAGAAATCCTTTGATAAATGCGATTAGCAACGAGCCTTTTTGCCACACCCCTTTTCCGTTGATAAACCCGTTGATGATGGATATTACCAACGGAATTCACTTGTTCACCAACGGAATTTTCCCGTTGAATTATGCATTTTTTCTAGTAGTGTTTGAAATTCATCACTGCTTAGTCTCAGGACAAGAGTTGTCACTATATATGTGATGACAGGGTTTGTCACTAAAATTTCATCACTATTTGATCATATTGGTGACAACAGCTACAATGCACCAAAAGCGGCACTAATTAATCGGATTAGAGATGAAAATTATTGAATACCAAATGCGTGACTAATTGGTGATTAGTGTCAAAGAAAGCAATGCACTTGTGACAAGATATACCAACCGTCAATGCTAAAACTCACATATATTTTGTTTTGCAATTATACTTGATGCGCCCTCAGCCTTCGGTGTCGTCGGTGCTGTTGCAACGACCGAGGGTGCGATCAGGGTGTTTTAAAATTTATTTTTGCTCGGGCCTAAACCTCCGAACTACCTACTGGTACTAGGTACAAGTACCCGATACTAGTACATGGTAAGGATGATCAGGGTCGTCTCTCCAGACGGTCAAATTTGAAGTGGAGCTCGTTTGGAAAATTCGGTCTTCAAGATGGGGTTCAGATAGTTGGTTTTGTTTGGTTTTTATCTAAATTAAACTTCTAAAGCAATAAAATTAAAATGAACTAGCTAGCATATAAGGAACAACTAAGGATAGGGAAGACGTGGTTTACCATGACTTGGAATAGTATAATATCGGGATTGTGTTTATGATGGGGACACTTTCAGATTAATAGATTGACAGACTTTGGTGTAAACACTAGAACCCTACCAATTAAATTCCCATTGGCATGTCACTAGGAACTAGGTTATCGTGATTCTGATCGGAGCAATACGCTAAACTCCCAATACTTACCTAGTTGAAAGATAAGCAACCTATTTTGGTGATTAACCGAGGTACATGAATAAAGTAGCATATCGTCTCATAGGTCCGACCATTCTTAACACCTAAGCTTATCTCTCGTTCTTCTAATAGTGTATCTAATTATTAACTTGTTATGTTTAAAGAATCAAATATGTAAAATCTAGGGGGTTGATAAATCTAAATCACTTGGACTTTCCTCACTAGACCTTGTTAATACTTTTCTTAAGCTTCAATTACGTTGATTTATGACCTAGACCTCTCCTTTTCAAACAGTTATACATCTGCAGATTATTCACAGTTTGTTTAAAACATGTTTCACATGAGGACCATGCCTTTCAGTAATAGACAGTGTACTTTACAGGGTAGTTCCACGGGTTCTTACGTCTAACATGCGGTCGAGAGTAATTGACAGTGAGGGTGACACTCTAAACTAACTAAATGTAAAGCAGTGCAGAAATGTAAATCTAATATATACAACGAGTGGTTTCACTGTGTCTTACTTATTGCATGTCGTGGGCACAGATAACTACTTACCCCAATTAAGGTTCCGGACTCCCTAATATCTAGGTTGCAATCACGTGGATAACTGGAAAGGGTACTCCATAAATTAGGTCTAGTATCATATATTTAAACAAGAACAAAGTATAATAATTCCCATTCATATAAGTTTCTTTTTATAAATTTAGACTATGTTGGAACGAGTTGTTTTTACGTTCCTATCAACTAACTAACGTAGAGTTGTCCGCAATCAGATAGAAGATATGTCACGTGGATAGTAAACACAAACAATTACAATACACCGGAAGTTCTCCCAAATGTACTAAACATATCGGCTAACAACTACCCTCGAATCCTATTCCACAATCTCGGTCGTCAAAGATGTCCGTATCATGGCATGGTCTATTGAATAAATAGTCACATAAACAGGTTTTACCCTACCGGAATAAGTTGGGGCAGTCTGCTCATAAGCGGTTGGCCAAACATGCCATCATTCGTTCATAATGTTATAATTAAACTATAAATAGAAATTCATTTAGCACATTTAAAGTATTGGTCCGTAATATAACTACCTTCGGTCGTTCTCAGACTTCCGTACGTTTGTACTCCGCCTAAAGCGTTTCCAGCACTATATCCGAGAACAGTCGAATAGGGGCCGTCATATTACTTCACAACATTTATTATTATCCCATTATAACTATCTAAATCATGGCAAACATATAAACAACTACTCGCATATCATGGCAATAGACATTTCCAATATTAATAAATCATAAACATCAAACAAGAACATTACAATTAATTAATAAAAGAAAAGGATAGATATTACCCGTAATTATTGCGAGCAAAACGATGCTTATATTACTTTCGAATATTCCAAAGCGTTACATTGCTAAGCTAGCTACTACTAACTACTACATAATTAATCCCCCTACTTATCTCTCACTAAATTAATTAACTTAGAGAGAGAAAGTGGAAAGAAAAATAAAAGAAAGAATAAAACTAGAAAAGAAAGGAAGAAATATGCTTAATGTGTGTGCATATGGTGCAAGTTGAAATGAAGCCTAAAGCCTCCTATTTATAGGTGAGCTTTGGCTCACATTAGCACCATGAGGTGCATGTTAGAAAGCTTGCCAAAAATGGTGTGTACAACACGAAAAGTAGGCGCACCGGGTACCGTACAACACGAAAAGTAGGCGCACCGGGTACCAAAAGTTACCAAAAACGGAAACCGAGGTGGGTACAGGCCAGCCGGCGGCGCCACCTGTGTGGCCGGCGGCGGTGGTGGTGAGGCCGGCGGCGGTGGGCCCACCCCCGCCCCGTTGCATGATCTTTTGCTTCGTTTCTCGATTCGTGCGTATTTTCTTCGTTATACGTCCGTTTGAGTCGATTCTTTTTTTGTTGGATTCGTAATTCAAAAAAGAATATTTTGACATAGGATAGGCCCTGAGATGAGGTCCCTAGCTCCAGATATTGCGTACGGATCATTTGGATCTTCCGGCGGGCGCGAAATTTTCATTTTTTACCCGTTTTGGTTGATTCTTCTTCCGTTGGATTCGAATTTTGAAAACGAACATCTTGGAAATAATGGATGTTGGTGGAGGGCATTTTAGTCTTGAAATCTCGTTTTGATGCCTTGAATCTTCAAACGTGTGTGGAATCTTCGTTTTACATCCGTTTTACTTAATTTTTATCGTGCAACCTCGTTTTGACCATCTTGGCATAATGTTACTGAGTTGTGCTGTTTTTGAGTTAATATGCCAAGAATCGTTCTAGAATGAGAGAGATATCGGTAGTAAAACGTGACTTTTTATGCGATATCAATACTTTAAAAATGATGATTTATGATATTTAATAATAAAAAATATCTATTTCATTAACATGATGCAAATTAAATCTAACTCCAAACAGCACCAAATGTTGATATATACACAATGTACCCTTATGGTGGAGTACAAACACGTGGAAACTATGGAAAGGTCGAAGGCTGTATACTGTATTACATCCTAGACATAGTCTGTGATCCAGGAAAGACCGTAATACGGGTAAATACACAGTATAACATTGGAAACACCTCTTGTGAAGTACAATTACATACAAACTGTGGAAAACTCTGTGGGTTGAAGATTGTATCACAGCCGAATATCTCTGAACTCAATCACAACTATTAATGTGTACGTTAGTCGGTCACCACCTGTCTTAAATCTTAAACGCCTTGCCTAGCTTAGATATCTTTGTCTGTGTTAAGAAAGATCAGTGGATAAATTACGGACTGTCGCCTTATTCCTGCACCCCATCTGGAGGGTCACTTGGTCTCGTCATAAGAGACGGTGAGGAGGGTTTCAAGGCAGTCCGATCTGATCAAAATCTTGATAGCCTAGTACTCAGTGATATACTGATCGGTTTATCTGGTCAGTAGGGTACTAGCGTTTACACCACAAGGTATCTATGTGAACGCAAGACACATATCTTAAAATACGTTTTCAAATATAAAAACCTCAATACAACATCACCCCACGTAAAAGCTAATGAAGTCATAACAAACACAAGTTCCCTCATATTAATTCAACCTACCACTTTTATTTACTGTTTTATTTAGTTTAAATTTTAATTACGGACCTAAGTATAAAACCCCCACTCAAACTATTTTCAATCCATTGCTATTTTGAATTGTTGGTCTCGACAAGTCATTTCCCAATACGATTAACTCTTTAGAACAACCCTAGGTCATACTTCAGCTATACAGTCCTAGTAGAACTTAGGTCCCCAGCTAAATATAAATTTTTAAAACTTAACCAGACGTGCTGCCATATGGTCGCGTTGACGACGCGTGCCGGTTGGTGGCGCGTCACTTTGTTTTCTCTTAAGATTTCTTCTTTCAGTGTTAACTATAACAAAGACAGTTGTAACTGTTAACACAATCAGTTGTAATGCCTTGTACTTTCTTGAATCTTTTTAACAGTGGCGATTTCAACCCATATCAGATTAGACTCAACAAACACACAAGACATCATATCATCTTTCGTCATTTACGACTCTAACTTGAGTTATAGCTTGATCACGTACTATGGTTATATATTGTTGTATATTTTAGTGCATTTTTGGATTAGTGGACACGGGGTAGATGATGCGGAATGCGTACCCAGCTATGTTACTAAATATCATACTTAACTAAAATTACAGTGGTTAAAGGGCCCGCACTTTCTTGTGGGGTCCAAGTGGCAGAGCACCTGACTGCTGAAAAGTGTAGTGTATATGGAAAAGTGTCTAGATTCAATGAATTTAGAAAACGGTTAATGAAAACTATTTAATAAAACCGTCATATTTGGTTGTCTTCTTACAGTTTTTAAAACACATACACACAAGAACAAAACATGATTTTTATTTTTGGTGCAAGAATCATAATCAAACTTTGTGTTTTATCCCAATGTAAACCTTGGCATCGAATTAGGGTCAAAATCACTACATGAAAATATGGGTTTAGTGACATCTCAAATATCGTCTAAAGGAAGAAAAACCGTCACTAATGTAGTTTAGTGACAAAAATCAGGTTGTCACTTTTTGTCACTATAAGTCTGTCACAAATTCTAATTATTGATGGAATTTGAAGTTCATCACTGATTAGTCTCAGGATAATAGTTGTCACTATATATGTGACGACAGGGTTTGTCACTAAAATTTCATCACTATTTGATCATACTGGTGACAACAGCTACAATACACCAAAAGCGGCACTAATTAATCGGATTAGAGATGAAAATTATTGAATACCAAATGCGTGACTAATTGGTGATTAGTGTCAAAGAAAGCACGGCACTTGTAACAAGATATACCAACCGTCAATGCTAAAATTCACATATATTTGTTTTGCAATTATACTTTAAAAATGATGATTTATGACAATTAATAATAAAAAAATATCGATTTCATTAACATGATGCAAATTAAATCTAACTCCAAACAGCACCAAAAGTCTAATATATACACAATGTACCCTTATACATGACTACCGGAATCTTGACAAGCAAAGAAACCATTCAGCGTCTTAAACCCTCGTATCTACAAGTTTAACCTGTAGCATATTACGTTTTGATTATTTTATAAACCATTGGTGTCACACCCCCGATTTCATGATTTGCGGAAGCGACGATTTGGGTGTGACTAATCAAATATCAAAACACCAAGATCACAAGCAAACGACTCTACATGAGACGTTTATACATTTTACAAAAGTAGTTACAAAGTGTAAGTTATATGTTTACAACATGATGAGTTCGCATAACAATTCCAAAGATTTTAATACATAACCATTATACAAAAGATAATGCTAGAAAATCTTCATGTTTATATAGATGCATGCGACTCGTACTAGCTAGCATAATCTTGCGGGCCACCCTACTGTTGCTGATCACCTGAGAATACAACACTAAAAGGGTCAGCTATAAAGCTGGTGAATCTCACAGGTTTCAAGTAAAACATTGATGTGATCAACATGATTATCCGACGATGATTAAGTATTATAACCGAACAATGATTAAAAACAATTAAGTTTTCAGAACAATGATTTAACCAATTAAGGTTACCGAACATTGATTTAACAAATTAAGGTTACCGAACAATGATTAAACCAACGCAGGTTTCTGAACATCGACCAAACCAATGTAGGTTTCCGTACAATGATTTATTATACCGACTATGACATTGCATTGCACTGAGCTATGGTTCAAGGCATAACCCGATTTTCTGCCTCCCGAACGGTGTCAACACTCATAACAATTACTAAAATGCCCGCTTGTACATGGTTGTAGCTAGCAACCTGGACGGGGACGTCACTCCCATGGTAGATCTATCTTTTAGTAATCACGCATTATTAAGTTAATGAACCATAAAATGATGAGGACTTTTCCGAATTAAAACACTCGTGCAATACCCGAACATAAAATCAAGACCAACAATGATAACCGTACAATGTAACCAACATGGTTAACCGAATTAAATAATCATTTAATTAACCTAGTTAAATATCAATTTAACTAACCGAATAACTGTGATCACGAAAACAAGTAAGCGTTGTATCTCACCCCAACAGAAAAACAATAAAAGTGGGGCTGTGAGACTCACCTGTCAGTGATGGTGATCCTAAAATACACAAGTCGTTCCAATGGAAACCTAAACATGTGAGGTTTGTAATGAGTAAGTGGATGTTTTAATAAACCATCCATATTAGTGTTTATTCGGTTAAATTATTTTCAAGTATTCGATAAGTGTTTTATTTAAAGTTTATAAAATAGGTACGGCCCGTTGGTGACGGATTGAAATTATATTCCAAATATATAATTTCGACTGTTTCGTATAAATATACTTTGTACATTTTCGTATCGTATAACATATTTGAGACCGGATACTTTAGATACTTTGTAAAAAGTATTTCAGGCAAACTTCCATTTTTTTGGCGTCACTTAATCGATTATTCTTAGTTTTTAGCGACACTAGGCCAGTTAGCGACATTGAAATGGTGTCACTGGACAGTTTAGCGACACTTAATGAAGTGTCACTAAAGGATTAGCGACGCTTGGTGACAATCGGGTCAAAAAGGACCCATCCGGGTTGTTACTCCAACCCGCTGATTTCTTGTGTTTTTCAATTCCGATTCAACAATCAATTTTCAAAACAATTTTTCTAATCCAAATCTTTAGACACAATAACGGATGTAACATGAAAAACATAGAGATTACAAGCTTTCTAATCCGGAATAATTAAAGAAAAAAAAAAGAAAGGTCACTCACGGTGAGGAGAAGCCGAGAGGATGGTGATACACGATGGTGGTGATGATGATATTATTTGGCTCCTGCTGCTGCCTCTCGTGTGGTTATTGTTGTCGGAGATGATGATGTCGGTGGTTTGGTGCTCGGTGATGGTGGTGTTCCGGTGGTGGTGCCGAGAGAGAGATGGGTAGATATGATGATGTTCGATGATGAGGAAGAAAAGATGATGATTAAGAGATGCTGCTATAGATTGTTGCTGCTGTTGTTGTGTACCGATTGTTGTTGTTGTTGCTTCAATGATGATGCTCGGTGAAAGGAGTGAGCCGAGGGTGAAATCGAGAGAGTTGGTAATGATGAACGATGATAAAGAGGAAGAATGATGATGATTAACCAAAGATGATGATGATCAGCTTATGTTGTTGTCATCATTGTTGAAGAAAACATAGAGATAGACGGAGAGAGTAGATAAAGATGAGATATAGATATTGTAACACCCCCAAATTTAATGATTTGCGGAAGCATACTTGGGTGTTACTAATCAATATACAAAGCACAAGATATACAGCAAACGACCTCTAAATGAGACGCTGTAAAATGATTTCATAGAAAATAAGTGTTTGAAAACTTAACGTTTTCGTATACAAAATGTAGTTCCCTAGAGTCCACGCGTATAGCGGGAGATTCTATTACATAATCAAAATGTACAAAAGATAATGCTAAGAATCTCCGTAAATTCAATTGAGTGAAATCATGCGACTCTAGCTATGTCCTGGAGAAATCCTACTCCGTCTGGGTACCTGAGAATACATGCTAAAAAGGTCAACACGAATGTTGGTGAATCTCACAGGTTTGTAAGTAATATCAGTTTTGAACACAAGATTTCATCAGTAGGTTCCCGCAGGCGTAAATCAAGTATTTACAAATCCAGCAAACGTAAAGTAAATAAGTTATACCGTTGCCATGAGGCTCATAATCGAAGCTTAACCCGTAAGTAATAAGTTGCTCCCGTGACATGCTCGTAACTGAGCAAGCATAAGTAACGAATAATAGTCGCCCGTTTATACATAACGGTTCGTGGTAGCGCTACTACCCCGGGCGGGGAGGGTCATTTCCCTAATGGATCCATTAACTAGTGTTCGCGCTTAAGTCCGTAACTAACGATATATGATGGAGAGACTTCAGTAAAAGTAAGTAACTCATGCAATTTCGTATAGTAAGGATGTAAAGTTCGTACTTGTGTTCAGAAAAGTAAGCAATGTATCTCACCGCGTATGTAAAAATAGTAAAAGTGGGGCTGTAAGACTCACCTGAGCCTAGCAAGTAATGTATGAAAAGTCAACCAAGTAACGTGGATGTAAGTCCCTAAGTATGTCGGTTCTCAGAACCCTGCAACCTCCTGGCGTCCGAAACGCACAAGGTTGTAAGTAAATAAGTAATAAGTTGGTGTCTTAAAAGATCACCCATGCTAGTTGTACACTCAACTAGGAAATGTCCAAGTGTTTATTTAGTAATCCGTTTGTAGTTTTGAAAACAAGTATGGCCCGTTGGTGACAATTTATATAATAATCCAAAGTGTTATCATTATATGTATAGTTGAATCAGGTTCCGTTATTTGTAAGTGTTCGACACTTAGTGTGAAAAGTATTTACAACATCTAATGACGGGGGTCCGGGGGCAGCGCCCCTGGTAGCGGGGTCCAAGGGGCGGCAGCCCCTGGCGGGGTCTAAGGGGCAGAGCCCCTGGTTGGGGTCGAGCTGCCAAGTCAGCTTGGAAAATTTTTATTCCTACTACTTTCCTTTAGTAAAAACGTATCCGAAATCTGAATTTGGAGTAAAATTAGGTGGTAAAATCTTGGTCCCGACACTTAGTAAAAATCTGAGTTTTCAGGGTTCCGTTTTATGCGACGTTGGGTGCGACGTCGCAGGTCCTAACTGCGACGTTGGGCATGGCGTCGCTATGTGCAACTTTCGCAATTTAATGCGACGTTGTGGGTAGCGTCGCTATGTGCGACGTTGGCCAATTAAGGCGACGTTAGTGGTGACGTCGCTATATGCGACGTTGTGATGGGTTTTTGCGACATTGTGGCTGACGTCGCAATCGGGCCAAGCCAAATGCGACGTCGGGGTCTGTTACGATTCCGGTGGCCGGAAAAACGGTCGAAAAGCTTCCGTTTGGTCCAAATCTTTTACCCAACCCATTTTTGGACATTTTAAGCATATATAAACCATAAAAACGTAAAAATGAGTAAAAACGGAGAGTTTCGGGTTTTGTCGGAAACTTACAAAATGTCGGATCGAAATTCCGAAAAGATGAAGTTGTAGATCGTGAAGTCGTGGTTCTTTTTCTCCAAAGGAGCGGTATGATTCGAGTGCGTTTCATGGTGCTTTTTGGTGATTAATGGTGATGGTGGTGAGATGGTGAGGTTGAGAGAAAACAGAGAGAGAAAGTGAAGAGATGAGAATGAAATGGGAAGAAAGGGGGGGAAAGGTGGGGGTGTAAGTGGAAGCCCCCACTTTTCAGTCCACGCTCCGTGCGGTGTTCGTTTCCTCCGTCATTTAAGCGTTAAATATTTATTTTACGCGTTGATTATTCATTTTAAATTATGAATCTTTGTTTAATAATTTAATTGAGTTATTTGGTCAAATCTTTAGATAAAATTTGTTTATTTTTGTTTTTAAGTTGCATGTTAACTATTTTAATCGGGTAGACGTTTATTTATACGATATAATACACACTTGACATATTGTTAAAATAATACTTGGAAAATGATCGCGTTATTGAACAAAATGTTTCACCAACATCCGTATTTACTGAATCGAATTACATTCGATTTAAATTGCGTACTATTTAAACAAATTGCATATCCGTATATATTCAACAATATATATTTCGATACATTAATTAGCCTAACACAGAACTAATTACATGTATTAACATAGAATTAGGCACTAATTACTAGTCCTAATTTGGCGGTTGTTACATTCTCCCCCTGTTAAAAGAATTTCGTCCCGAAATTTAAGTCGAAGTCGTGTTCGGGGTAGAATCGGTGAATAAGTGAGGATACTTGAGTCGCATTTGGTCTTCCCGTTCCCAAGTGAATTCCGGACCACGCCGCGAATTCCACCTGACTTTGACGATGGGAATACGATAGTTGTTTGTCCTCACGGTCCATAATTTCAGCGGGTTCCTCAACGAAGTGAAGTTTGTTATCGATGCGAATCTCTTCAAGTGGTACGATGAGTGTCTCGTCAGACAGACATTTCTTTAAGTTGGAAATGTGAAAGGTAGGGTGCACGCTGCTGAGTTCGGATGGCAGCTGTAGTCGATATGCCACGGGGCCAATCCGTTCGAGGATCTCAAAAGGCCCAATGTACCTGGGGTTTAATTTCCCGCGTTTACCGAACCGGATTACGCCTTTCCAAGGCGATACCTTCAAGAGTACTCGATCCCCAACCTGGAACTCGAGTGGTTTGCGTCTAACGTCAGCGTAACTTTTCTGACGGTCACGCGCGGCTTTGAGTCGGTTTTGGATTTCAAAAATTTTCTCGGTGGTTTCGTGTATGAGTTCAGGACCAGTGAGTTGACTATCTCCCACTTCAGTCCAACAGATCAGTGATCGGCACTTACGACCGTACAGTGCCTCAAAAGGTGCAGCTTTGATGCTGGCATGATAGCTGTTATTGTACGAAAATTCGCACAATGGTAGGTGTCTTTCCCAATTTGTACCGGAATCAACTACACAGGCTCGTAGCATATCTTCCAGTGTCTGAATAGTTCGTTCGCTCTGGCCATCGGTTTGAGGGTGGTACGCGGTACTCATATCGAGACGGGTACCCAGTGATTTTTGGAGAGTTTACCAGAAACGAGAAGTGAAACGAGCATCCCTGTCAGAAATGATCGAGATAGGGATACCGTGTCGACAAACGATTTCTTTGATGTAGATCTGTGTGAGGCATTCCATTTTATCGGTTTCTCTGATTGCCAAGAAATGAGCTGATTTGGTGAGACGATCGACGATCACCCAAATGGTATCGCAACCGCTCGACGACTTAGGAAGTTTGGTTATGAAATCCATGGTAATCTGTTCCCATTTCCATTCAGGAATGTCGGGTTGTTGGAGTAAGTCGGAAGGTTTCTGGTATTCAGCTTTGACTTTTGAACAAGTAAGATACTTGCTGAGGTACGTGGAAATTTCAGCTTTCATGTTCGGCCACCAATAAAACTCTTTGATACCGTGATACATTTTGTCGGATCCCGGGTGGATAGAATATTTGGATTTGTGAGCCTCATCCATTACCAAGTCCCGCAGATTCCCGAAACTAGGCAACCAGATTCGGTTAGAGAAGTACCTAACTCCATTAGGTCTGGTTTCGAATTGTTTATCTATGCCTCGTAAGGCCTCATTTTTGACATTATCGGGTTTGAGATCTTCGTGTTGAGCAGTGAGGATTTGGATGTTCAGGTCATTGTGAATTCTCATGCTGAGGGCTCGGACTCGAAGTGGCTTTGTTCGTTCCTTACGACTGAGAGTATCGACAACCACGTTTGCCTTGCCCGGATGATATTTGATCTCACAGTCGTAATCGGTGAGTAATTCAACCCATCTACGTTGCCTCATGTTAAGGTCTTTCTGGTCGAAGATGTGTTGGAGACTTTTGTGGTCGGTGAATACGGTACTTCGGGTACCATAAAGGTAATGTCTCCAGATTTTGAGAGCGAATACCACGGCCCCTAACTCGAGGTCGTGAGTTGTGTAGTTCTTCTCGTGACCTTTAAGTTGTCGGGAGGCGTAAGCAATTACCTTGTCTCGTTGCATCAGCACGCAACCGAGACCTTGGTGGGAAGCATCGCAGTAAACCACGAAGTCATCGGTGCCTTCGGGTAAGGAGAGGATGGGTGCACTGCAAAGCTTGAGCTTTAAAAGTTGAAACGCTGACTCTTGTTTCTCGGTCCAATCGAATTTCTTCTCCTTCTGAGTCAGTGTCGTGAGTGGTTGAGCTATTTTTGAGAAGTTTTCAATGAACCGGCGGTAATAACCGGCCAATCCTAAGAATTGGCGTACCTCGGTTGGAGTAGTTGGCGCTTGCCAATTCTTGATGGCCTCGATTTTTGACGGGTCTACATGAATTCCATGGCTATCAATCACGTGTCCGAGGAATTGAACGGTTTTTATCCAGAACTCACACTTAGAGAATTTGGCGTAAAGCTCTTCGTGTCTAAGTAGTTCTAGGATGGTTCTGAGGTGTTGTGCGTGTTCTTGTTCGTTTTGTGAGTATATGAGGATGTCATCGATGAAGACGATGACGAACTTGTCGAGATGGGGTTTACACACCCGATTCATAAGGTCCATGAATACTGCCGGTGCGTTGGTTAGACCGAATGGCATCACTTGGAACTCATAATGCCCATAACGGGTTCTGAATGCGGTTTTTGGGATATCGGTATAGCGAACACACAGTTGGTGATAACCCGATCGAAGATCAATCTTTGAATAACAGCTTGATCCTTGAAGTTGATCGAATAGATCATCGATTCGAGGAAGTGGGTATCGGTTCTTGACGGTTAGTTTGTTCAACTCTCGGTAGTCAATACACATTCGAAATGAACCGTCATTCTTTTTAACAAACAAGACCGGAGCTCCCCAGGGTGAAGAACTCGGTTTGATGAATCCTCTATCCAGGAGTTCCTGTAACTTGGAGGACAGCTCCTGAAGTTCGGATGGGGCTAGCCGGTACGGTGCTCGGGCCACCGGTGCGGCACCTGGCACGAGATCAATCGAGAACTCAATCTGTCTATGCGGAGGTAGACCAGGTAGTTCTTCTGGAAAGACTTCGGGAAAGTCTCTAACGATTGGCACATCTTCAAGTCGCTTCTCCTCCGAATTTTTCTCCGTGATGTGGGCGAGAATTGCTGGGTAACCCTTTCTCAGAAATTTCCGGGTTTTCAAACAGGAGATTATGCTTAGTCTCGACCCCCCGGTCTCCCCCTGTATGATCAAGGTTCTACCGACGGCGAGAGGAATGCGGACGATTTTATCATAACAAACTATTTCTGCCCGATGCTTGGACAACCAGTCCATACCCACGATGACGTCGAAACTCCCTAGTTCAACACGCATAAGATCGATTGAGAAGATTTCGTCTGCCAGGTTTAGAGCACAATTAGGTATCACACTATCGGTTTCTATGAGTTTACCATTTGCAAGTTCTACGGTGTACTTAACATCTAAGGCCACGGGGGTGATGTCAAGTAGTGGGCAAAAACCCATCAGAAATATAGCTCCTATCAGCACCAGTATCAAATAGAATTGAAGCAGATAAGTTGTTGAGAAGGAACATACCCGAGACCACATTCGGGTCTTGACGGGCGTCCCCTGAGTTGATGACGAAAGCTCTGCTTCGTGCGTTGTTGTTGTTGTTGTTCTTGTTGTTGTTGTTGTTGTTTTTCAGCTTGGGGGAATTGCTCTTGAAATGCCCAGAATTTCCGCAACCAAAGCAGGTCTTTGGTGCGTTTGTGTTAGGGGTAGGAATGATGGCTCGGCAGTCCTTGGCTAGGTGCCCGAACCATTTGCAGTTGGTGCAAGGGCAGGAACCGTCGTGATGACGATTGCATTTGGGACAGTAGGGTTTGTTCCCGATGTACCCTTTCTTTTCCGTAGTCCCCGATGAGTAAGCCTTAACAGACTCAGGCTTTTTGTAGGTGAGTTGGTTGGATGAGTTGGGGTTTCCTTCCCACTTTCGTTTGTGGTTTGCAGATGGGGTTAATGCTGTGCCACGACGGACAGAGTTTGCCGTCGTTCATGGGCCATACGGATGGCGCTCTGAATAGTACCCGGTTTGGATGAAGTCACCAGGTCTTGGAGTCTCTCGGGAAGTCCATCAACGTATTTCTCGATCCTCTTGCACTCAGGATCGACCATGGATGGCACAGAAGTGCCAGTTGGTGGAAACGGTTAGTGTATCCCGTGATGTCATCACCCTGCATCTTGTGGTTCCAGAATTCTATTTCCAGTTGTTTCATTTCATCCCTGGGACAATACTCGTCCCTTAACATTTTCTTCAACTCCTCCCACGGGAGTTTGTAAGCGTTAGCAATACCCACAGTCTGGGCATAGGTGTTCCACCAGGTAAGAGCGGTGTCAGAAAAAGTACTGACAGAGAACTTGACCTTATCCCCCTCCGCGCAGTTGCAGGTGAGAAATACAGATTCGGCTTTCTCGGTCCAGCGTATTAGATCGATAGCTCCCTCAGTACCTGCAAAGCTCAATGGTTTGCAGTTGTGGAAGTCCTTGTACGAGCAGGGTCTGGGTTGTGGCCCGTTGGTAGCTGAATCCTCGCTACCAGAATTTGGCGTTCGAGTAGCCAAAGCTTGAGCCACAGTGCGGGCAATCAGACCCGCAATTTCGTTCTCGCTAAGTGTGATTTGTCGGCGTGGAGGCATGATGCTGTACAAGGAGAACAGGGAAAGAAAGATAAGATTATTGCATGAAATTATGGTATATCACAAGTGTATATGATGAGATACACGATAACAGTATGAAGTGATAATCATATTTCATTCAGAAAATCAGTTGGATACAAGGTACGAGTTTTTCCAAAATATTACAGAGTAGTAGTAGTACAAAAGTGCTGGGAATTATTACATCCGATCGAATTACATAGACCCTATGAAAGCATAAGAAAATACAGGTTCAGCCTAAGCTAATTCTGGCGTAAGTTAAGTTGTGGCAGCAGTGCGTTGAGGCGGTCCACAGATTCAGCAAGTCCGTTGGCCGTTCGGAGGGCGTCTTCGGTTTCCCTTAGACGTGTCTCGTATTCGCGCAGTCTTGATTGTAGCATAGTGATCTCGTTTCGGTTGACGATCACTTGATTGTGGACAACCTCCATGGTTCCGACTGTTTCTCCTACCCGATCTTGAAGGGTTTCCATGTCGGTGACGGTGTTCTCGTGATCCTCAGAGACTTGATGGATTCTCTCCATTTCTGTGAGTCTCCAATTTTCGCGTGTTTCCTGCAGTTCAATGTCCATCTCATGGAGGCGCTGATCGTGATGATGTACACTAGCGGCTAACTCTGGTAGGGTATGGTAAGTGGGGTACGGGCTAGCTCGTGGCGACCTGCTGTCTCTTCTAGTCACCCTTGGGCTTCGTGACCCATGAGTGCGTGACGAGCTGGGTGGTGTGTTTGCCATTCTGAGACAAAGTGTGAAAGGAATGAGGCCTATATTCAAAATACATATAACATATAGCCTAGGGTGTCTAACACAGACACGTTCGAGTTCGGTCTCTCTCGTGGTCAGAGTCAACTAGTGTATTCCTATCCCAATATACTCTTTCAGATTTCACACCATATTTGTTTAATTGTACATAGTTGATCAGGCTATGTTAAATTAACTTCGTATGATGTAATTTCTGAACTAATAATACTAAATAGGGAATACTGCCTAACGGTCATAGTCTAGGCCCACTAAATGCAACCTAGTTCACTATAACCTTAGGCTCTGATACCAATCTGTAACACCCCCAAATTTAATGATTTGCGGAAGCATACTTGGGTGTTACTAATCAATATACAAAGCACAAGATATACAGCAAACGTCCTCTAAATGAGACGCTGTAAAATGATTTCATAGAAAATAAGTGTTTGAAAACTTAACGTTTTCGTATACAAAATGTAGTTCCCTAGAGTCCACGCGTATAGCGGGAGATTCTATTACATAATCAAAATGTACAAAAGATAATGCTAAGAATCTCCGTTAATGCAATTGAGTGAAATCATGCGACTCTAGCTATGTCCTGGAGAAATCCTACTCCGTCTGGGTACCTGAGAATACATGCTAAAAAGGTCAACACGAATGTTGGTGAATCTCACAGGTTTGTAAGTAATATCAGTTTTGAACACAAGATTTCATCAGTAGGTTCCCACATGCGTAAATCAAGTATTTGCAAATCCAGCAAACGTAAAGTAAATAAGTTATACCGTTGCCATGAGGCTCATAATCGAAGCTTAACCCGTAAGTAATAAGTTGCTCCCGTGACATGCTCGTAACTGAGCAAGCATAAGTAACAAATAATAGTCGCCCGTTTATACATAACGGTTCGTGGTAGCGCTACTACCCCGGGCGGGGAGGGTCATTTCCCTAATGGATCCATTAACTAGTGTTCGCGCTTAAGTCCGTAACTAACGATATATGATGGAGAGACTTCAGTAAAAGTAAGTAACTCATGCAATCCCGTATAGTAAGGATGTAAAGTTCGTACTTGTGTTCAGAAAAGTAAGCAATGTATCTCACCCCGTATGTAAAAATAGTAAAAGTGGGGCTGTAAGACTCACCTGAGCCTAGCAAGTAATGTATGAAAAGTCAACCAAGTAACGCGGATGTAAGTCCGTAAGTATGTCGGTTCTCAGAACCCTGCAACCTCTTGGCGTCCGAAACGCGCAAGGTTGTAAGTAAATAAGTAATAAGTTGGTGTCTTAAAAGATCACCCATGCTAGTTGTACACTCAACTAGGAAATGTCCAAGTGTTTATTTAGTAATCCGTTTGTAGTTTTGAAAACAAGTATGGCCGTTGGTGACAATTTATATAATAATCCAAAGTGTTATCATTATATGTATAGTTGAATCAGGTTCCGTTATTTGTAAGTGTTCGACACTTAGTGTGAAAAGTATTTACAACATCTAATGACGGGGGTCCGGGGGCAGCGCCCCTGGTAGCGGGGTCCAAGGGGCGGCAGCCCCTGGCGGGGTCTAAGGGGCAGAGCCCCTGGTTGGGGTCGAGCTGCCAAGTCAGCTTGGAAAATTTTTATTCCTACTACTTTCCTTTAGTAAAAACGTATCCGAAATATGAATTTAGAGTAAAATTAGGTGGTAAAATCGTGGTCCCGACACTTAGTAAAAATCTGAGTTTTCAGGGTTCCGTTTTATGCGACGTTGGTTGCGACGTCGCAGGTCCTAACTGCGACGTTGGGCATGGCATCGCTATGTTCAACTTTCGCAATTTAATGCGACGTGGTGGGTAGCGTCGTTATGTGCGACGTTGGCCAATTAAGGCGACGTTAGTGGTGACGTCGCTATATGCGACGTTGTGATGGGTTTTTGCGACATTGTGGCTGACGTCGCAATCGGGCCAAGCCAAATGCGACGTCGGGGTCTGTTACGATTCCGGTGGCCGGAAAAACGGTCGAAAAGCTTCCGTTTGGTCCAAATCTTTTACCCAACCCATTTTGGGACATTTTAAGCATATATAAACCATAAAAACGTAAAAATGAGTAAAAACGAAGAGTTTCGGGTTTTGTCGGAAACTTACAAAATGTCGGATCGAAATTCCGAAAAGATGAAGTTGTAGATCGTGAAGCCGTGGTTCTTTTTCTCCAAATGAGCGGTATGATTCGAGTGCGTTTCGTGGTGCTTTTTGGTGATTAATGGTGATGGTGGTGAGATGGTGAGGTTGAGAGAAAAGAGAGAGAGAAAATGAGGAGATAAGAATGAAATGGGAAGAAAGGGGGGGAAAGGTGGGGGTGTAGGTGGAAGCCCCCACTTTTCAGTCCACGCTCCGTGCGGTGTTCGTTTCCTCCGTCATTTAAGCGTTAAATATTTATTTTACGCGTTGATTATTCATTTTAAATTACGAATCTTTGTTTAATAATTTAATTGAGTTATTTGGTCAAATCTTTAGATAAAATTTGTTTATTTTTGTTTTTAAGTTGCGTGTTAACTATTTTAATCGGGTAGACGTTTATTTATACGATATAATACACACTTGACATATTGTTAAAATAATACTTGGAAAATGATCGCGTTATTGAACAAAATGTTTCACCAACATCCGTATTTACTGAATCGAATTACATTCGATTTAAATTGCGTACTATTTAAACAAATCGCATATCCGTATATATTCAACAATATATATTTCGATACATTAATTAGCCTAACACAGAACTAATTTAATGTATTAACATAGAATTAGGCACTAATTACTAGTCCTAATTTGACGGTTGTTACAGATATAGATGAATGTGAGAAAGATTGAAAAAAAATGAAAATGAAGAAAAAGGGGTATTATGGTCGCCTTATTCAAGATGGCTGGGACCAGATCCACAATGTGTGGAGGGTGGGTGGTACCTTGTCCCCAAACGCAGTACAGAATACCCGCATTTGTGTACCCGATCGTAAAGTAGTATAATGTTTTTAAATGATAAATTTCTAAATATAAATCGTATATGTTTTCAATCGAAGTATTTTATAAAAATACCTTTAACGAGATATAAAAATTTATCTTTGTTTCACTTTGAATATACGGATAGTTTTCGGTGTACAAAATGTTTTTAAATCATCAATCGAGTAAATAATTTTTATTCTCATTAATAATATATTATTTAGGAATGTTTTGCACCAACGTCCGTATTTGACTTTTTGCGTTCTTTCAGATTTGTTTGTATGTGATTGTTAAATAATCATTTAACGTTATATATATATATATATATATATATATATATATATATATATATATATATATATATATATATATATATATATATATATTATCCGAATACTTTCGTTTTAACACCTACCGAGTACGAATGATTTAGGTTTAAATTGACCGCTAATTTTGGCCATTTTTGACCGGGTGTCACAATTGGCTTTCATATCCAGATGTCTTCTGCTTCCCTTGTAACCGTCAGGCCTCTACATTTATAATGACCAAATAAAAAAGTTGTTCGTAAGCATGTGTATTATCGCATATTATTGCATATATGGGCTATTTTTGTAAGTACACTATCCCATTTTCTTATTTGTTATCCAATAAGTTACTGTAACATATATGTGCTATTTATATATAGTAGCTACCAAACTTTTCTAAAGTATAGAACTATAGATCATCAAAAAATAAACTATAGAGCAACAAAGATATACATAGTTGGAGCTAAATGCACTTACATACTTTGGGGTATTGTACTGCTGGCCTAAAGAATCGCCTCCTTTAACCAACTACACTCCAGGGGTTGCATGAATAAAAGTGGGATTAGATGGGGGCCCAGGCCATGAATAATTGAAATTAAACCATTACTCCACTTTTAGAAATGCTGGAATCTTGACAAGTATTGATGTATTACTTCCGGTCCTGGTTCCTCATCCACCTGACCTGCATCATAAATTAAAGTAAAGGTCAAGTCACTGTACTACTGGAGTATATAATACTCCTATTCAGATATGGTAATAGTAGAGGGAAGTGTATATGTTGAATAAATGGAAATAATTCTTACAAGAATGCTAGTAATATAAGTATATAAACATTATCAGCAAACCAAGAGTATTTTACCCAAAGCCATGAAAAATATTTCAAGAGTGACCGACATATAGTACGTTGAGACAGCTTCAAAATAATGGTAAACAATCAAATAAGATTATAAGAATAAGAATACAACATAATACTGTACAAGAATAAAATATACAATTGAGTGCAGGTGGCAAACTATCAATATCGACCAAGCAACGCGTTAGGATGCAAACAGAGATATAGAGATATGAAGATACCTTTGGAGTCAAGAACAAGCATGGATTTTAGGTCTGCTCAGTAGGTAACGCAGAAAGGAAGATGGGTCTGCAAATCCAGTAGCAACATGTGTGTAGACCTAATCACAGCATTAGCAAACATTTTACAATCGTTAGTAAGACCTACATGATAAATAACCAAAATTCAAGATTAACCATAGTAAGTAAATAAAATTTTCAGCTTTCTGTACATCACATATATCTCATGAACAAAAAGTTATAAAGATTATGAAAGAACACAGAATCATAAGATTTTTTTTTTTTTTGAACGATCGTCTGAGAAAAGAAAGATCTTGTTGTTTCTTCAACAATTTCTGATCTCTAGTGGACCTCTCAGTAGGATTCGAACCCAGATGAAGTTCTGGAATCATAAGATTTAAACTAAGTGTTTCTTGAAATAGTCACCTTAGCTCACAAGCTGTGAACGTTGACAGCTACATCTTTAATTTCTTCAAGGGATTAGTATCTGGAAATGTAACAAACTTTGACCAAATCTCTATTGTGTGTACCCAACTTACATTTGCTAATTTTAATACAACCAACTTTCGAAAAGGGTGTTTTTGATGTAACTTGATGACGTGTCGCTCTCTCCATACGCCACGTGGCACGCTATACGAGCGACACGTCATCAAGTTACATCAAAAACACCATTTTGAAAAGTTGGTTGCATTAAAATTAGCAAATGTAAGTTGGGTACACACAATAGAGATTTGGTACAAGTTATTTGCATTTCCAGGTACTAATCCCTTTCTTCAAACCTTGAAATAGTCACCTAACGATAATGAAAGAGTACAAAATCTTAAGCTTTAAACTAATTGTTTCTTGAAATAGTTACCTAAATCCGTTCACTAAGTAGCCTAATATTTAAACTACTTGTTTCCAATCCTAGTAGCTAAAAAGGATGGAAAGTTACGATTAGCTAGTGCTAGTTGTAAACAAATTGATGCTTTGCGGCAATTAAAAAACGGAGGGGGGTTTTCTGTTTAGGTTAGGGGCAAGCATTTTTACTTAGATGTACGCGGCTAACCGGGTTATCCCGTGAGCCTTTCCGAACCTTTCCCTGGTCACCTCAAGAGATGCTTCTTCTAGTGAGGTTTGAACCTGAGACCTATTATGAGGATAATAGGATGTCAACTATTAGGCTATATTGTGATGGTTTACAACAACTATCTTCCTAGCATATGAAACGTTCAATTCTAGCATAAGCTTAGATAAACGATAATTTTAGGTACGTGTTTTATGAGAAATTTGCATGTTTCATCCTTGTGTTTGTTCAAAAAATCACAATTCATCCCTTATTATCATAAATGTCACCAGACATCCCTATATTTGCTATTTTCGCTCACTAATCGTCCATTTCGTTAAGTTTGTTAACTTTCTCTGTTAAGTCATATGGAAATGACAAAAATACCCTCATCTTCTTTATTTTATTCAAATTAACGTTGTCGTGCTGTTCGGAATTTTGTTGATATATAAATCCTCTGTATATGTGTCTTTTTAATGACTAAATTGCCATATTTTATGAAAATTTAACGATATGAATTTAAAACTTACCTATTTATACATCCCATCTTAAAATTACTCTACCAAATTTTATTACGCTGCCCAATTTTTCGATTTTAGGCCCAAACTTAAAACCCTACCACTTCGCACCGATTCATGGTCTGCACCATTGGTGTGACACTCCTCCAAATTAGGTATATATTTATATTTAATTTCACGCAATTCTTACACTAATCCACTACAAAATTCCAAACTGAACTGTTGATGTGAGATAAGTTTAGCGAGCCCAAAACTTGTGAACAAAAAGTATTTCGATAATTTATAATTTATTATAATTATAAATAAAATGATACGAAATAATATTGGAATAAATCCGACAAAACAACTACGATTGTTGGTGATACAAAAGTTCAGAAAGAACTCGAAAATATTTTCGAACAATTTTTATTTGAAAATAATAAGTGAATTTGTTGAAACAAAAATGAAACGAAAACAAATATATGTTTTATATAAAACGTGTCCTACGCGACTGAAACAATACAAAACGTACCCAAATGTCAAAAATAATAAAAGTGTTATTTTTCCTCTTCATATTAAATTATTTGAAGAAATACCTCAAAATATAATTACGAAATTTAAATAAAAATTTGCACATAATTGGACCCGTACACGAAATTGACGGATTAAATATCCAAAATATTTTAACACTGAAAATATCTACGGACAGAGTAGTGTTGAGGCCATACTCTTTCTTTGACAAATGAAACCACTCCAATTATAATAACCACTCCAGGTACTTGTTTTGTTCAAAAGAAAATCACACAACCATTTCTCCTCAATTATTTGCCTTTTCTTTTCTCTCCATCGGAAGCAGCAACCAACAACATTATCATCTCAGCATCATCATTTTTCTTCACTGTGAGAAAAACTCTTTCTCTATTTCCTTTTATTTATTGTTGATTTTATCTCATAAATACTACCTAGTCATGATAGATTGATAGATTCAACATTAAAATGAAAGCTAAATAAACTAAACACACGTATACGAAAGTTAGTACGAAAGGCTTCCTAATTGTTTGAGATAACAACTCTAAAATGATGAGAAAACGGACTAAAATTTAATTAGATGTTTGTGTATAAAAACTAGTAATTGAAGTACTCAAGTCTAGAACCGAAAATGAAGCTAAAAACGGAGCATCGAACGAGTGATAACCCAAAAAGCATAATAGCCGAATGGCTAAGAAAGGATACCCAAATGGGTGGTAGCATTGTTCAATGGTGTTGCTGATTAGTTTATGTGATTATATGATAATTTGGAGGGTGATGTGTAACACCTAAACTATATTTTAATAGCAAGCTTTCCTGATGTAGAAAGAGAATTAGTACTCCCTCCGTCCCAATTTAATTGTCCCCAGACAAGAAACACGCAGTTTAAGAAAACATCAACTTCTCTCTTACTTTTTGATAAGATGACAATTATACCCCTTACTTTTTACCTACTTTTTTGTCTTACATATATAAAGTAGGGGTATAAAAGGATTTTAGCTCATCATTTTTATCCATTTTTGAAAGTGGACAATTAATTTGGGACAGCCCAAAAAGGAATAGTGGACTATTAATATGGGACGGAGGGAGTATTATTTAATATGATATAGTTTAAAATTAATACTTTACTTGATGATGCTGTGACAAAAGGTGAAATGAATTTAGTCTAATTTTGGGTGAATTTGTCACTCATTTTGTAATACGGATTGTTATACATTCAGATAAAATAAAAAGTTTACTCCATGTATGTTTAGAAGTTATCAAATATCAACTTATGGACATTTCAATATCTCATAAAACAAAATATACATTCTTTAACAATTTATGTTAAACACTGTAGTTTTGAACGTATTATATTCTTTATATATATATTCTAAATATATATACACAATGACAAATAATACGGGTATAAATATATATACGTTCGGATAAATAAAACTTACTTATTTGTACTTATACTCGACTCAAATGAAAATATATTATTACGATAATAAACGATTTTTGTAACGATGACAATTAATTGATATATAAACGGAGTATACATGTGATAACAAGTAAAAACGTTTGGTCCAAACTTTATAATTTGTATGTTTATATGTATATGGACAATGACTATTATCATATATATGTATATATATACGACAATTTATATATGTTCATATATATACGTGTGTAACACCTGCATAATTAGGGTAATTAATTATGCCTAATTATTTGTAACTAGTTGTAATTAATATGTGATAGGACTAATTACAGACTCTATTTGTATATATATATATATATAAGGTAATTTATATATATGTGTGTACTTACGCGATTTGGATGAATCGTACGAATTAACCGGACGGAGTCCGACACAGTTTACTTGGACGTTGGTGACAAGAATTTACCTAAATAATGAGGACGTATTTTATTATATAAAATACACGGTGAACGAACATTATTTATATTATTATTATCGCGACGACATTTTAAATAATTTAACAAAATGTACCAAACGCGGACCAAACAATTTAAATATCTCGACAAATGTTTTTATTATTAATTTCAAGGTATTTTTATTTAAATACTCCAGTCACATTTTATTAATAAAACGGTTTGGTTAAATACTAAAAACAAACGATTAATCGATTAGAACACGGGGCAAATACTGAAATTTGGGAAGTGTTTTCCCTCCCCTCCTTTTGGAATCAGCCACCTACACCCACCTCCTCACTCTTCTCTCTTTCATTTTCATTACTCAAAACATACACACTCTCAAAACTCTCTCTAACCAAAATCATCACCAAATTTCGGAACTACAAACCCGACCACGAAATTTACATATTCGGAATCACTATCACGAGTGGAACAAGGATATCAAGACCGTTTTCATCATTTCATCCTCGATCTAGCTCGATTTGCAAAAGTAAGAAATTTCTAAAAACTTAGATCTATTCATTTCTATGTAATGTTTTGATGTTTTGATGTGTACACAACATAGTTATAACTTAAACATTGAAGGAAACACGATTTTACAGCTCTAAAATGGGTTAGATTTGCGTTTTTGGTCGGAAAATCTCGAACTCCAAAAGTTTCTGGGTTGATGTTCATACGTGCGACACAAGCCTTGTGTCGCATGTTGTGTCGCATAAAGCCGATTATGTCGCACGTTGTGTCGTACCAACCTTTAGTGTCGTAACTCTTGCGACACAATATTGTGTCGCACTCTATGTCGCATATTATGTCGTATTTTTATACGACACAACCACTATGTCGCTATTAAATTAGCATATCGCATCCGATGCGACACAGTCCTTGTGTCGTATCCTTGTGTCGCATGCCATCTGCGACACAACCCTTGTGTCGCATACAAATCCTTGTGTCGCAAATTATGTCGCAGAAAACAGAAAACAGAAAACTTGGAATTTTTGAAGGATTTTCACCATAGCAAAGTCAAAGTTACTGTAGCAAATTCAAATTTTACTGTAGCAATTCACTGTAGCAAGGTTACTGTAGCAAAAATCAACATTTTAGAATTTTGATACAAACCGTCACCAACGGGCCAAACATGTTTTCCAACAAACAAACAATTACAGACATACAGACAAACAGACAACATTGGATATACTAGTTGTGTACAACTAAACGAAACGTCTCACGAGACACATACTTACATAACTTCATATGATTAGGCATTTGAAGGTTACGGGTTCGGGGAACCTACTTGCTATATTTACTACTTGCTAATTGCTACGGCTTATTACAAGACTCAGGTGAGTCTTACGGCCCCACTTTTACTGTTTTATCTTAATGGGGGAGATACATGCTACTGATTTTTCTTGAACACAAGTACTAAACTGTTTACTATACCAAACGGAATTGCATGAGTTGTTTACTATTTACAGAAGTCTCTCATCGTTAGTTATGGACTTAAGCGCGAACACTAGTTAATGGATCCATTAGGGAAATGACCCTCCCCGCCCGGGGCAGTAGCGCTGCCACGTACTGATTTACACGTAGAAACGGGTGACTAATTATTCGTTACTGATGCTTGCTCAATTACGAGCATGTCACGGGAGCAAACTTATTACTTACGGGTTAAACTTCGATTATGAGCCTCATGGCAACGGTATAACTTACATACTTACATTTGCTGGATTGCAAATACTGGTTTTACATTTGCTGGATTGCAAATACTGATTTTACGCCTATGGGCACTACTGATGAAATCTTGTGTTTCAAAACGGATATTACTTACAAACCTGTGAGATTCACCAACATTCGTGTTGACCTTTTTAGCATGTTTTCATAGGTACCCGGATGGAGTAGGATTACTCCAGGACTTTAGCTAGAGTCGCATGATTTCAACACAACTGCATTAACGGAGATTCTTAGCATTATCTTTTGTATATTTTGATTATGTAATAGAATCTCCCGCTATACGCGTGGCTCTAGGAAACTACATTTTGTATACGAAAACATTAAGTTTTCAAACATTATATCTATGGAAATGTAACTAATTTACAAATGTTGCATATAGATGTCGTTTGCTTTATCTTTGTGCTGTGATATTTGATTAGTAGCACCCCAAAACCTGCTTCCGCTAAATAGTGAATTTCGGGGGTGTTACAGATTGGTATCAGAGCCTAAGGTTATAGTGAACTAGGTTGCATTTAGTGGGCCTAGACTATGACCGTTAGGCAGTATTTTTTTATTAGACATGACTGGTTCAGGAATTACAGCATACGACTTTAATTTTACATAGCCTGATCAACTATGTACAATTAAGGAAAGATGATGTAAGGTCTGAAACGATTATGTTGAACGGGGATACGTTAGTTGACTCTGACCACGAGAGAACCGGACCATTACTTGATACGTGCTAGACACTAGGCTGGATATTATATATTTATATATATTAGCCTCGTCTTACTTACACTCTGCCACAGGAATGGCAAACACGCCACCTAATCCGTCACACTCTCACTCACATGGGTCACGAAACCCACGAGTAGCCAGGAGGAACACAAGGTCACCTCGAACCAGCCCCTATTCTGTTCATGACTCTCATAACTCGGCACATCCTACGGTGCCAGGGTTGACTGCTCAACTCCATTGTCAGGAGCAAAGACTCGAACATCTTGAACGTGAACAACACCGAATGACCTACCTACTTCGTCAAGCTCTTGACCGCATATCCCAACTCCAGCGAGAACAAGAGGATACCAACTTCTCTGTAAGCATAATTCAGGATTCAATGACCGCCGAATTAGGTGCGGATGAACTCGTAAGAAACCGACTAGAGGAATGTGAACAGCGTTCACAGGAGACTGAGGATCACTCTCGAGCACTAGTACAACGACTGGCCTTGGTTGAAGACAACGCCAGGCAAACCAACAGACTAGCAGAAACCGTGGACCGCCTTGTCACGCTGATGGAACAGATTAATCTGCATCAAGATTAGATCAGTCTGTAACTTGTAACCAGCTAACTACTTTATTAGGGCCTATGTAATTCAACCGGATGTCACAATTCCCGGCACTTTTGTACTACTATTACTCTGTAATCTTTTGGAAAACCGTACCTTGTATTCAACTTGTTTATCTAAATGAAATGTGATTGTCACTTCGTACTGTTATCGTGTATCTCATCATTTACACTTGTGACATATCATAATTTCATTCAAATATCTTACTCCTCTTTCCTTGTTCTTTTCTTGTTCAGCATCATGCCCCCTCGTCGACAAATCACCCTCAGTGAAGCCGAGATTGCGGGTCTGATTGCCCGTAGTGTGGCCCAAGCCCTAGCCACCCGAACATCGACTCCTGGTAGCGAAGATACAGCTACTAATGGACCACAACCCAAACCCTGTTCTTACAAAGACTTCCAGAACTGCAAACCTCTGAACTTTGCAGGTACTGAGGGAGCTATCGGTCTAGTACGTTGGATCGAGAAAGTCGAATCTGTATTTCTTATCTGCAACTGTGCGGAGGGAGACAAGGTTAAATTCTCCGTTAGTACCTTTACTGACACCGCACTCACCTGGTGGAACACCTATGCCCAGACTGTGGGTGTTGCTAATGCTTACAAACTCCCGTGGGAGGAATTGAAGGAGATGTTGAGGGGCGAGTACTGCCCCAGGGATGAACTGAAACAACTAGAGCTGGAATTTTGGAACCACAAGATGCAGGGTGATGACATCACCGGATACACCAACCGTTTCCACCAACTGGCACTTCTGTGCCCAACCATGGTCGATCCAAGAGGATCGAGAAATACGTCGATGGACTTCCCGAGAGACTCCAAGACCTGGTGACTTCATCCAAACCAGGTACTATTCAGAGCGCCATTCGTATGGCTCATGAGCTAACGGCAAATTCTGTCCGCCGTGGCACCACTTCAACCCCATCTGCAAACAACAAACGCAAATGGGAAGGAAACCCCAACTCATCCAACCAACTCACCAACAAGAAGTCTGAGTCTGTTAAGGCTTATTCATCGGGGATTTCGGAGAAAAAAGGGTACAGCGGGAACAGACCCTACTGTCCCAAATGCAATCGTCACCACGACGGTTCCTGCCCTTGCACTAACTGCTAACGTTTCGGACATCTAGCCAAGGATTGCCGAACCAACATTCCTACCCCCAACACTAATGCACCAAAGGCCTGCTTTGGGTGCGGAAATTCAGGGCATTTCAAGAAAGATTGCCCAAAGCTGAAAAACAACAACAACCTTGCTCACGGCAGAGCATTCGTTATCAAGGCTGGGGAAGCCAGACAAGACCCGAATGTCGTGACGGGTACATTCCTTCTCAACGACCTTACTGCTTCTGTATTATTTGATACTGGTGCCGATAGAAGCTTCATTTCTGAGAAATTTAGCCCTTTACTTGATATTACTCCCACTGCCTTAGATGCTAAATACATTGTAGAACTAGCCAAAGGCAAACTGATTGAGACTTATAACATCATACGCAACTGTACACTTAACCTTACGAACGAAACGTTTTCCATTGATTTAATCCCTGTCGAGATCGGCAGCTTCGATATTATTGTCGGTATGGATTGGTTATCCAAGCACCGAGCTGAAATCGTCTGTTATGACAAACTCGTTCGCATACCTCTTGTCTCCGGTGGAACCTTAGTCCTACAAGGGGAGACCGGTAGACGGAATCTAAATATTGTATCCTGCCTCAAAACTAGAAAATATCTACGAAAAGGGTATCAAGCCATCCTCGCACATGTAACGGAGAATAAGTCGGAGGAGAAGCGACTTGAGGATGTTCCAATCGTGCGGGATTTCCCGGAAGTCTTTCCTGAAGACTTGCCTGGACTTCCGCCACCTAGACAAGTTGAATTTCAAATCGAACTTGTGCCAGGAGCTGCACCCGTGGCACGAGCCCCTTACCGTTTAGCACCATCCGAAATGCAGGAGTTGTCTAACCAACTACAGGAACTCCTGGACAGAGGATTCATTCGACCAAGTTCCTCGCCTTGGGGAGCTCCGGTCTTATTCGTGAAAAAGAAAGATGGATCTTTCCGCATGTGTATCGACTACCGAGAGCTGAATAAGCTAACCATAAAGAATCGGTACCTGCTTCCTAGAATCGATGACCTATTTGACCAGCTCCAGGGATCAAGTGTTTACTCAAAGATTGATCTACGGTCAGGTTATCATCAACTCCGAGTCCGCGACAATGATATTCCAAAGACTGCCTTCCGAACTTGTTACGGGCATTACGAATTCCAAGTAATGCCATTCGGTTTAACCAACGCACCGGCCGTATTCATGGACCTTATGAACCGGGTGTGCAAACCGTATCTTGACAAATTCGTCATTGTATTTATCGATGACATCCTGATTTACTCTCGCAATGAGCAGGAACATGCCCAACATCCGAAAACCATTTTAGGACTCCTTAGACACGAAGAGTTATATGCCAAATTCTCTAAGTGTGAGTTCTGGATTCAAACCGTTCAATTCCTCGGACACGTGATTGACAGCCAGGGAATTCATGTTGATCCCGCCAAGATTGAAGCAATCAAGGGCTGGGAGTCACCGACCACACCAACCGAAGTGAGACAATTCTTAGGTCTTGCTGGTTATTACCGCCGATTCATCGAAAACTTTTCAAGAATAGCTGTTCCCCTAACCACACTGACTCAGAAAGATAAGAAGTTCGATTGGACTGATAAACAAGAGTCAGCTTTCCAGCTATTGAAAAACAAACTTTGCAGTGCACCAATCTTGTCCTTACCCGAGGGCACCGACGATTTCGTAGTCTATTGCGACGCCTCACACCAAGGACTTGGTTGTGTGTTAATGCAACGGGAAAAAGTCATTGCCTATGCCTCACGACAACTAAAAATCCACGAGAAAAACTATATGACCCACGACCTCGAGTTAGGTGCCGTGGTCTTCGCATTGAAAATCTGGAGACATTATCTCTACGGTACGAAAAGCACTATCTTTACCGATCACAAAAGTCTCCAACACATATTCGATCAGAAGGATCTAAACATGAGGCAACGTCGTTGGGTTGAGTTACTTAGTGACTACGACTGCGAGATCAAATACCATCCAGGCAAGGCTAACGTAGTTGCCGATGCCTTAAGCCGAAAAGAACGAGTGAAACCCCTTCGAGTCCGAGCACTTTCTATGACAATTCGTAACGAGCTCCCTGCTCAAATTCTTACCGCTCAACTTGAAGCACTCAGCGATGAAAACCTGAAAAATGAAGCCTTACGAGGCTTGGATAAACGATTCGAAATCAAACCTGATGGGACTCGATATTTCTCTAACCGGGTGTGGTTACCCAAATTCGGAAACTTGCGAGATTTGGTGATGGCTGAAGCTCACAAATCTCGATACTCTATACATCCTGGTTCTGACAAGATGTATCACGACATCAAAGGGTTGTATTGGTGGCCTAACATGAAAGCTGACATTGCCTTGTATGTCAGTAAATGCCTAACCTGTTCCAAAGTCAAGGCCGAACACCAAAGACCCTCGGGGTTGCTCCAACAACCTGAAATTCCTCAATGGAAATGGGAACAGATTACCATGGACTTCATTACCAAACTACCAAAAACTTCGAGTGGTTGCGATACCATTTGGGTGATCGTGGACCGTCTCACTAAATCTGCTCATTTTCTGGCCATCAAGGAAACCGACAAGATGGAGCGTCTGACTCGCATCTACGTCAAAGAAATCATCTCGCGACACGGTGTACCTATCTCGATCATCTCGGATAGGGACAGCCGTTTTACTTCTAACTTTTGGCAATCACTACGGAAATCTCTGGGTACTCGTCTGGATATGAGTACTGCTTATCACCCACAAACCGATGGCCAAAGCAAGCGAACTATTCAAACACTGGAGGATATGCTACGAGCCTGCGTAGTTGACTTCGGTACTTCTTGGGAAAATCACTTACCGTTGTGCGAGTTCTCGTACAACAACAGTTACCATACCAGCATTAAGGCTGCACCCTTCGAGGCACTTTATGGGCGTCAGTGCCGATCGCCTATCTGTTGGACTGAGTTAGGAGAATCCCAACTCACGGGTCCAGAAATCATTCAGGAAACTACTAAGAAAATCATCGGTATTCAAAACCGGCTGAAAGCCGCACGTGATCGCCAGAAAAGCTATGCTGACGTGAGACGCAAACACCTTGAGTTCCAGGTAGGGGACAAGGTACTTCTCAAAGTGGCACCGTGGAAGGGTGTCATTCGATTCGGAAAACGAGGCAAACTAAACCCTAGATACATCGGACCATTCGAAATCCTTGAAAGGATTGGTCCAGTGGCATACCGCATGCAACTTCCTGCTGAGCTTAGTAGCGTTCACAACACATTCCACATTTCTAACTTGAAGAAATGTCTGTCTGACGAGACGCTGATTATACCGCTGGACGAAATCCAAATCGATGATAAACTTCATTTTGTCGAGGAACCTATGGAAATCATGGACCGAGAGGTCAAGCAATTGAAACAGAGTCGTATTCCCATTGTAAAAGTCAGGTGGAATTCTAGGCGTGTCCCTGAGTTCACCTGGGAACGGAAAGACCAAATGCGACAGAAATACCCACATCTCTTCCCAGACAAAGCACCGTCCGTACACTCGAGCTAATTTCGGGATGAAATTTCTTTAACAAGGGGAGATTGTAACACCTGCATAATTAGGGTAATTAATTATGCCTAATTATTTGTAACTAGTTGTAATTAGTATGTAATAGGACTAATTAAAGACTCTATTTGTATATATATATATATAAGGTAATTTATATATATATGTGTGTACTTACGCGATTTGGATGAATCGTACGAATTAACCGGACGGAGTCCGACACAGTTTACTTGGACGTTGGTGACAAGAATTTACCTAAATAATGAGGACGCATTTTATTATATAAAATACACGGTGAACGAACATTATTTATATTATTATTATCGCGACGACATTTTAAATAATTTAACAAAATGTACCAAACGCGGACCAAACAATTTAAATATCTCGACAAATGTTTTTATTATTAATTTCAAGGTATTTTTATTTAAATACTCCAGTCACATTTTATTAATAAAACGGTTTGGTTAAATACTAAAAACAAACGATTAATCGATTAGAACACGGGGCAAATATTGAAATTTGGGAAGTGTTTTCCCTCCCCTCCTTTTGGAATCAGCCACCTACACCCACCTCCTCACTCTTCTCTCTTTCATTTTCATTACTCAAAACACACACACTCTCAAAACTCTCTCTAACCAAAATCATCACCAAATTTCGGAACTACAAACCCGACCACGAAATTTACATATTCGGAATCACTATCACGAGTGGAGCAAGGATATCAAGACCGTTTTCATCATTTCATCCTCGATCTAGCTCGATTTGCAAAAGTAAGAAATTTCTAAAAACTTAGATCTATTCATTTCTATGTAATGTTTTGATGTTTTGATGTGTACACAACATAGTTATAACTTAAACATTGAAGGAAACACGATTTTACAGCTCTAAAATGGGTTAGATTTGCGTTTTTGGTCGGAAAATCTCGAACTCCAAAAGTTTCTGGGTTGATGTTCATACGTGCGACACAAGCCTTGTGTCGCATGTTGTGTCGCATAAAGCCGATTATGTCGCACGTTGTGTCGTACCAACCTTTAGTGTCGTAACTCTTGCGACACAATATTGTGTCGCACTCTATGTCGCATATTATGTCGTATTTTTATACGACACAACCACTATGTCGCTATTAAATTAGCATATCGCATCCGATGCGACACAGTCCTTGTGTCGTATCCTTGTGTCGCATGCCATCTGCGACACAACCCTTGTGTCGCATACAAATCCTTGTGTCGCAAATTATGTCGCAGAAAACAGAAAACAGAAAACTTGGAATTTTTGAAGGATTTTCACCATAGCAAAGTCAAAGTTACTGTAGCAAATTCAAATTTTACTGTAGCAATTCACTGTAGCAAGGTTACTGTAGCAAAAATCAACATTTTAGAATTTTGATACAAACCGTCACCAACGGGCCAAACATGTTTTCCAACAAACAAACAATTACAGACATACAGACAAACAGACAACATTGGATATACTAGTTGTGTACAACTAAACGAAACGTCTCACGAGACACATACTTACATAACTTCATATGATTAGGCATTTGAAGGTTACGGGTTCGGGGAACCTACTTGCTATATTTACTACTTGCTAATTGCTACGGCTTATTACAAGACTCAGGTGAGTCTTACGGCCCCACTTTTACTGTTTTATCTTAATGGGGGAGATACATGCTACTGATTTTTCTTGAACACAAGTACTAAACTGTTTACTATACCAAACGGAATTGCATGAGTTGTTTACTATTTACAGAAGTCTCTCATCGTTAGTTATGGACTTAAGCGCGAACACTAGTTAATGGATCCATTAGGGAAATGACCCTCCCCGCCCGGGGCAGTAGCGCTGCCACGTACTGATTTACACGTAGAAACGGGTGACTAATTATTCGTTACTGATGCTTGCTCAATTACGAGCATGTCACGGGAGCAAACTTATTACTTACGGGTTAAGCTTCGATTATGAGCCTCATGGCAACGGTATAACTTACATACTTACATTTGCTGTATTGCAAATACTGGTTTTACATTTGCTGGATTGCAAATACTGATTTTACGCCTATGGGCACTACTGATGAAATCTTGTGTTTCAAAACGGATATTACTTACAAACCTGTGAGATTCACCAACATTCGTGTTGACCTTTTTAGCATGTTTTCTCAGGTACCCGGATGGAGTAGGATTACTCCAGGACTTTAGCTAGAGTCGCATGATTTCAACACAACTGCATTAACGGAGATTCTTAGCATTATCTTTTGTATATTTTGATTATGTAACAGAATCTCCCGCTATACGCGTGGCTCTAGGAAACTACATTTTGTATACGAAAACATTAAGTTTTCAAACATTATATCTATGGAAATGTAACTAATTTACAAACGTTGCATATAGATGTCGTTTGCTTTATCTTTGTGCTGTGATATTTGATTAGTAGCACCCCAAAACCTGCTTCCGCTAAACAGTGAATTTCGGGGGTGTTACAACGTGACTACGACAAACTTGTATATATGTATATATATACGACAAAGACAATTATGTCTTCAAAACGACAACAACCTATATATATATATATATATATATATATATATATATATATATATATATATATATATATATATAAAGAACAAACAATATATATATACGACAACGACAAGATATATATATATTCAACTAATAAGTATATATATATATATATATATATATATATATATATATATATATATATGTATATACTTACACGCAACAAGTGTTTAAACGATAAACATAACTCGAAAAATAATATTTATTTTTCAAACACATTTATCACCAACAAATTGTACAAAACGTTGAGAATCAATAATCTTTCTAGACAATCAAATTGTTAACACGATTTGACGAGTAGTCAAACACTCATGTTAATATCCTTTTCGTTTAGGACGTTAAAGGATATCCATCTGGACGACAATTTTATTTTAACTGCTAGCTCTCACATCACAGCCACACATCAGACTCAGGTGAGTCTCATAGCCCCACTTTTACTTATTTGAACTGTTTTGGGGTGAGAATACATGCTCAATCTGTTTTCATATTACGCAAGTATCAAATTATTGCTTATTCTGCATGAGTTGTTTATCTAATCACTCAAAGCCCTCCGCAACATAGTTTGGTAATACGATTGTAGCGTGAATGTTAGTGTATGGTACCATATAGGATTGACAATCCTCGTCCGGGTTGGAAGCCCCAACTGGTCAAACGGACGCATTAGCATTTGTTCATTAGAGTGTAGATTAGGCACTCTCAGGGAGGCACCCTCGATCAGGTCCTTGAATGCGGATCCTGACACCACAGTTAAGCTCAGACTATGTGCTCATGGCAGTGATATACATATTATTTATTTGCTTAGTTGCAAATCACATTACTAAAATCTTACGTAACATACATTAATTTATATCAATTAAACCTGTGAGCTCACCAGCTTTTAGCTGACCCGTTTTACATGTATTCTCAGGTGATCAGCAGTAGTAGGACTGCCCACTCAGGATCTTAGCTCGAGTCACATGCAAATATATATCATCAAGAGATTTCACTGCATTTCTATATTTTGTATAAATTAGATATGTGTTAGAATCTCTCAAGGAACTCATGTGAACTCAAAGCTTTTGTAAACAACATGTATCTTTTATGACATTAATGTATTTTATCAAAACGACGCATGTAGATGTCGTTCATTATTATCTTATATGCTGTGATTATTGATTAGTAGCACCCCAAAGTATGCTTCCGCCAACAGTAAATTTGGGGGTGCTACAATTGGCGACTTTGTCTTCATCACCGGTGACACCGCGGGCAACAGCGACCTGCATCGACGGCAACCGCCGAAGACGGTGACCTGCAACGACGTCACATCGCTGGTTTCTGAGCAATACGTTCATTTTTTTAATCATCGTCGATCTCTTTTTAGATCGTTAACTCTCATTTCAAGCTTATTTTTTCAGTTTTGTAGATATGTATGTATGTTCATTTCGTCAAAATTTGTCTAATTTATGCAGTGAGAAGGTTTTGTGTTAAGTTTAACGCTGAGTTTAGTCGATTAAAAAAAATTCCGGCAACAGCACGACAACGTTAATTTGAAGTACCAAATCTGTGAATATCTTCAAATCGCAACTCACCACCGCCGTTGCCGCATCGGTTTATGATACTGCGTTGATGATCGATTACGATTGATTGATGAATTAGATTTACAGTAGAAAATTTTTTTTAGGTTCATGATAGCTGAATCGTCTTTTAGGTTTTCGTTTTTTGGATGTTAAATAGCTTTGATAAATTGATTATGGTTGTTTAATGATCAATGAATTGTTTATCGGAAATTGTTTGGGTTTATGATGAATGTGTTACTGAGTGACTAATGAATTTTATTTGATGTTTGTAGGCTTTACCAAATGATTATCCAAGCTTTAAGATGGTGATAGTGGGTGATGGTGGAATTGGTATGATGTTTTGTTTTCTTAATTTATGTACTTTTGTTCACACTCCATATATGTTGTTTGCCGGTGAGTGTATGACATTATAATGATAGTCAATTCCTTAGAATCCTCACATTGGCGATTAGCTATCAACCTCAATTTAAATGCCATGAATAAGTGATGTTTTCAGTTTTGGGTGAAATTTACGTTTCCGAGGAAGATGAATATAATGAAGAAGATGAGGGTATTTTTGTCATTTCCATATGACTTAATAGTGAAAGTTAACTAATTTAACGAAATGGACGATTAGTGAGTGAAAATGGTAAATATAGGGATGTCTGGTGACATTTTTAATAATAAGGGATGGATTGTGATTTTTTGAACAAACACATAGATGAAACGGATAATTTTCTCTTGTTTTAACTCAATAAGTAATTGTTTTATCACTGAGGAGTTGATTAACACCTAAAAATCGTATCTTCGATCCTTTGTCCTATGAACTATGTTCAACCAAGACTTCTTCATATTCTCTTGTAAAACTAAAAGTTGATCTGCAAGCATATGTGTTTTAGTAGTTGAGAGCCACGTAAAATAATATCCATAAAAGTAATTAATTTTATAAATAAACAACTAAGACAAGACCGGTACTAAAAAAGTGCATACCAATTAAGAAATTAGATCATTTTTTACTAGCATAGACTATATATATAAATTAATTAAACAACCTCATACACTAGCAATTAAAGCAATCATACATAGTTCTAGCTGTCTATAATTTAAACTTCAAAAAGCAACCAATACAAATCTGAAACTACAGTAACATTTCTAATTCTATACTTTGAACATAATTCAGAAGCCACACAACAACACAACTATTAAACTATTAAAGCATAAATGATTCTCCGTACATAATTTAAGAATATCATACTCCACGAAAGAAACGGATTACACAATCCTAATTAACACTCTTGGTTCTAGATATACCATATTTCTAATATATTGAACGGGTAAAATCAAAAAAGTCAGATAGAGATGAAATGGGTCAAACAGGTAAAAAGTTGGGAAAATCACAGAATTGATCCATTGACCATATCTATTTTAACAACGTAATCCGTTAACCGAAGCTTTTAGCAAACTAATCCACCATTTGGCGCCAAAAATGGCGTCCCGGCGCCCCAACAATATTTAATACGCTTCTAAACATTAAGTCAAAGATTTATTAGTATTTAAACCCGTTTAATCACCATTTAATATCCTTAATGGCGAATAAATGATGGGCCCGGCGCCAAATCGAGTGGACCCGGCGCCCCACGCTTTAAATTCTGCCACGTGTACAATCCCTGCACCTAGCGCCATTAATGGACCCGGCGCCCCACTTAATGGGCCCGGCGCCCCAACCTTTTCAGACCTCGTGTTTCGCAAACCGAATAAGTCAAACAAAAACACGTGCGGCGCCCCACACCTTTCAAATAGGCGCCCCTATGCTCACAAACGTCACCATACGAGCGCCAAACCTTTATACAATTCGGATTCATTTGCCAATTGCCAATTATATAAATAACAATTCGGATTATTATTAGGGTTATTATTATTATATTATTATTATTATTATTATTACCCTTATACGGATTATTATTATTATTATTATTATTATTATTATTATTATTATTATTATTATTATTATTATTATATTATATATTATTATTATTATTATTATTATTATTACTATTATTATTATTATTACTATGACAGATTTTATTATATTTGATTCTTTAGCTATTATTATTTTATTATAACAATAATGATAATGATAATAATAATAATAATAATAATAATAATAATAATAATAATAATAATAATAATAATAACAATAATAATCCATGGCAGATTCTTTAGCGCCATATTTTATCAAACTCCGATCAGCGCCCTATGACAGATTTTATTTATATCAATTGCGCCCATGTCATTGGATTCCTGATTTGTGGACAGTAGAGAGGGGAAATGGCGTACATTATTATTATTCGCTTATTGTTGCGTTCTCCTTATAAAAAGAATGACCGTTAACTCCTTTCAACCCGTCTCTCAAAAACTTGTTATGTTTGAAAAAATGAGTTCAGAGAGTGTTAAAATTCTTTTGTGTTGGGGTGGATCGTGGGAAATTGTAAACGGCGTGTATGAATATTTGCCGGTCGGATTACCTAGACGAGCCATTAGTTTGCCAGAAAATGTAAGGCATTCGAAGTTGAAAAAATTGATAGCTAAAAAGGCTCGTTTAGATGTTCAGCAAGAATTCAAATTATGTTATAAAATGTCAACTTTCACACACCCGGTTGATATTTTTGACGACGAAGATGTCGGTTTTCTAATGGAAGTCGTTCGTAATAACCCATATGGTGATCTAACATTATTTGTAGTTCATCAAATGGGTCTCGGTAGTGGAAGCAATCAACCTCATGTTCTCGGTCCTTCAACGGGATATCATCCCCAACAGATCAACGATTACCCATCCCAACAAATAAATACATTTGACCTAAATACATACCCTACCCCAGAATTAAATCAATATCACACCCCTCAAAGTAGCCAGTACCCAATTCATAATCCATTCGTTTATTCACACGATCACATTTCTCAGCATGTTAGTAACCGTCAAGATTTCTTTCAACCTTCGTTTGAAGTCGAAAATGAAAAGCCTCAAAGTACAGTTGAACGGTTTGGGTCTAATAAAGAACATGTGGTTTACGTCGATCTAAATTATAACCCTTTAACCGATCCAGAGGTGGCAAAGGAACTTGGTATATCCGAGTCTTCTGGCAGCGAACGAGAGGACGATGTTAAAAAGGGTGATGATAATGAAGATGAAGATGATGTTGGCCAGGAAGAAAAAGTAGGTGTTCCTCCTCAAATGCAACCTAACTACTTCTGGTCAATGCCCGAATCACTAAAATGCCCCACTTTTCAACAAACACCCGCAAAACCTAGGAGTTATGTGCCATCTGCAAAAATTTATGAAGGTCAGTTCTTTAATAACAAAGACGAGCTAAAAGTTTTTTTAGGTATTAAATGTCTGGAAGTTGGGCGTGAATTCAGAGTAACTCAATCATCAACCACAAGATTTGAAGCACATTGTGCCAAAAAGGGTTGTGAATGGTTCTTTAGAGCTACAAAGCTACAAAATGATGATTCAGTTTTTCAAGTTAAAACCCTAAAAGACCACCACACATGCTCTAAAACGCAAACTAATCCGAATCATCGTAATGCAAACAAACATGTATTGGGTCACATACTTCGTGATCAATTGAAAGATAGCAGTAGGGTATATCATGGGAGCGACATCATGATCGATTTAAATCAAAGATTTCAAATAGATGTGTCTTATTCTCAAGCTTGGCGGGGAAAGTGTCATGCGATAGAATTGTTAAGGGGGACCGATGAGGAATCATTTTACAAGCTACCCATTTATTGTCACAATTTGAAGAAGGCTAATCCTGGTACGGTGACCGACATTAAGACCGATAATGTAGGGAGGTTCGAGAATCTTTTTATTGCTATTGGGGTTGCGGTTAGTAAATGTTTATCCTTGTTGTACTTTTTTTTCGTATTTAATATAACTAACAAATCTGAATTGCAGCTTCAAAGTTTTGTTTACTACTTAAGGCCAATACTCATTATAGATGGTGCACATTTAAAGGGCCGTTACTTGGCAACAAATTTCTTAGCAGTGGGAATGGATGCGAATAATCAAATATTGCCTGTGGCATACGGAGTCGGTAAAATGGAAAGTGGCGAGACTTGGATATGGTTTTTGTCAAAGCTTAAGGAGTGCATTGGTGAAATACCTGGTTTGGCATTCATATCTGACCGGGCAGCATCCATCGATCTAGCAATAAGGCAAGTTTTCCCGCATGCTTATCATGGTTTATGTTGTCGACATTAGATGGTAAATTTAGGGTTAAACACAAAAGAGAAAAAAATGTTCCAAAATTATACTAGAAGACATGCAAAGCATATAGGGTTTCAGACTTTGAGGAATGGAAGGCGCGCCTTGAAGCAGCGGTCCCTACTACTTCTCGCATTATGTAGCAAGCCGGTGTGCATAAGTGGTCACGAGCACATTTTCGTGGTGAACTTTTTAATATAATGACTTCAAATAGTGCAGAGTCCATTAACGCCTTATCTAAATATGCACGTAAACTTCCAATCATTATGCTAGTAGAATTTTTTCGACAATCTGTGCAAGATTGGTACTTCGTTCGCCATGAAACTGCAGGTAAAGTTTCAAAATTAGTTAATTTAGTTTTACTGTAATGTGATCATTTTTATATAATTTTTGTTTGTTCAACATGCTTGCAGTTCAACTCCCAAATGAATTTACACCTTGGGCAGAAGCTAAATTCGAAAAAAGAAAGTTTCACATCTTCAACTAGAAAACACGTGACATTAGTCAAACACAATTTGAGGTTGATGACGGAGGTAAAAAGGGTCTTGTTAACTTTGGTGATGGTACGTGTAGTTGTAGAAAGTGGCAACTTTCTGGAATACCTTGTGGACATGTTATTTCTGTTGCGCGGTGGTTGCTTATTGATGATTGTAATCAATATTTCTCGGGTTGGTATTCTAAACGCGTATATCAACAAACATACGAAGACAAGATTTTTCCATTACCGGCTCAATCAGAATGGGAACAACCAAGTGGACTGATGAATGTGCATCCACCAGTGATGGATAAAAGACAGAGTGGTCGACCACGTGAAATAAACCGCATTCTATCCCGTGGAGAGGAAAAAAGAGAGATTGAATGTAGCAGGTGTCATAACAAAGGACATATGAGAAATAAATGCATTGCATCCGTTCCAAGCGAGTCGAAATGGCTATCTAAGACGCGCAAGTTCTTCGGGGAAAAGAAATCACAGCCATCCGAGAAAGCACAACACCAATATGATACCAACGAGTCAGATGACGAGATGTATGATCCCGTTAATTTGGGTGATTTGTAGATACATATTTGTAAAATTGTTTGGATTACTTTGTGTGTACCATGATGTTGTTGGTTTACGCATGTAAAATAATGTTGTTGGTTTACGCATGTAAGATAATGTTGTTGGATATATTAAATAAACTTTTAAATAAACTAAGTTTGTATCCAAAAATTTTATACGGACCTCTAGAAAAATATACCCCTCGTAATACATCAACTAACACCAGCTTATTCATCTTTTTTAACACGTAGCTTATATAATTCAGTTGCCATTCTTAGTCGATAGTTTCTCGCCCAGGTAGTGTAGTCGCCGTTTATATGAAGTGGTAAATCTTCTAACAATCTTTCTATAAAGTGACAAACAAAAACCCCACAATCCACTGCATTTGGCTGCTGTAGCACATTAACGGCATACCCAATTGTCACCATGATCTTCTTTTTCGCTGTCTTCTTGATTTGTTTCCAGTAGCCTATGCTCTTTAAAAAATCTGGAAGATACGTCTCAAAACTTTTCTTGACAGTCGTTAGGTATTTGCTTCGATCGGATGCCTTGCTGTCATATACAGTCAACGTCCACGTCGACAACTGCAGCTCCCCAAGCATCCAGTGACCACTAGGGTGTAAAGGGATGAGAACCTGCAAATATAAAGCATTTTTATATCTGTTATTTATGAAGTAATTTGTTATCTATGAAGTACTTTTTGTTATATAAAGCATATATAAATTATATATATTTACTTTGATGTTCTATATTTACTTACACGATCGACATCCCACCATGCATGGTATATATATCTACTACCGTTTGCATAACTGGCAACCTCAGCGGGGTTAGAGTCTTCTTTAAATAATATGTATAGGAAATAGTCTGGAACCACAGCGCAACGCTTGTCTCTTGAAGTCGAACTGAGCATCAAATACTGCATCCATGTGTTAATATGCTGATACAATTGCAAAAAAGAAACAAGTTTAAAATTAATATCAAAGCAATGGTAAAAAATTATAAGGTAAACGAGGCTAAGAAATTACTGCGGAATCGAGCCAACGACTTCCATGTACCCCAAGAAGTAATCCCCAAAACTCCTTAGTGTATGGAAAGTTCGGGGGATCTAAACTAAGATAGCACTCTTCCCTATCTCCGTATGAATAAAAATCCGTGGGAGTTTGTGCCCAAGTTTCTTTTTCTCTGTCGAGATCAAATGGCACTATCTCAATATCAGGCCGGTCTGTGGTATCCTCTGGAGTTCGGATGGCAGCATTAGTAAACTGGAATGCCATAAAGGGTGTAGAAATTTGTTGGCCTTTCATCTTCTCTCTCGGACTTCGTCGCAGTGCCATGGGAGGTGTCTAAGAAGTTGACCACATACAATTATTAGTGACTTGGCAAAACTTAGTAATATATGTTCTACGTACTCAATAGTGTGTATATATATATATATATATGTATAAAAATATAAAAATAAAAATATATATAAATAGGTTAAATAATATACCTCCATGACAGTCACGGACGGTGAGCGCAACCCCTCTGTAGCATCATAACCTGCAAACCAGTCGTGTGTTACATTCTCTTGCGGCACCACGTTGTCGAACGGGTTGGCACCAAACCTAAATGCTGACGTGTCCTCAGGCATGGGGTCGTGACCGGCGTGAGAAGCACCGCGAAATTCCTATACATATATTACAAAAAATAAAACATAACACCTTTTATAACAGGTTAAATAAAAATAACATTGAAACACTTACATCAAACTCAAACCGCAGATCCTTAAGCTGTTTTTCAAGGGTCGACACCCTCAAGTCAAGGCTTGGGTCACTATATGTCGGCGGGGGGACGAAGGATGGTTGTTGAAACCCATGCATGGTTCCGTATGACTGTTGAAAACTAGACATGGGGCCAAATGATGGTTGAAATCCTCCCATTGGTGTGTACGAATCCCCAAAACCAGGCATGGGGCCATAGTGAGATTGCTAAAATGTTGGCTTGGGTGGCGACTGGGGTCTAACATCAAAGTCTGTTGGTGGGGGCCGTGGCTTCTTTGAACGAGGTCTGACGTCCACACCATTAAAAAAACGTTCACTAGCTATCCACCAGTCCGTCTGTTGCTCCTCACGTGTTGGCACCAAACCCAACAGTGGTAAACGTCCAGGCTGATTAGAACCAATTTAATGTTAAATGTGTAACGTAGGTTTAAATATTAAATCTGAAATTTTTTTTTTTTTAGAATAACCTGAAAAACTGTAGTAAGGAACCTCCGTGTAACCTCCCACGGACAGCCAATGATGGTCCTCCTCCAAGCAATGGCTCTAGGGATTACACCTTCACTTTTGGTACAGTATCCAGAAAGTTGGCCGTGTGGAAATACCTCGTAAATCCATATCTATTATAGTTTTTGCAAAAATATTAAAGGCAATTATTCTTATAATATATACGTAGTAACAATTAAATTCATCAAGTATAAAACATAATAATAAGTAGATAAATGTGGATATAACTAAACAAATATGGAGATGTTACCTTAAATGCCCAAACAAATCCGGCTAATGAGTAACAAGTGCGCGACTCCGAAGTCTTATTTTTATGATGTAACTCCTCACGTTTTCCTAGCGCATTACGTAGTTTGGGGAAGGTTTCATCCCACAAGTAAGAACCTCACGGAAATTGGTTCCATGCATTTAAGTCTTCCAGAAGGACTAAGACGCTGTCTTTAACTGTATTCTTAACCTCGCCACCATAGAACCCAAAATGAAGTAGGTACAATAAGCACAATCGCACGTGATCAACATCACCTAATGAGTCACTATCTGACTCTAACACATCTCTAACATCACGACCCTTAATTGAATGACCAGCTCTTGATGGAAAAACTCTATCTCTAAATGGATTGCCAAATCTGTCAGATAACCAGTCCTAGCGACCGAATCGAAATCCTGTAATGAGACAAAAGTCCCGGCGTGTGAATGTAAGTTGCTGGCCTGCAACGTTGAACATCAAACAATCGACTTCGTTGTCCGGGACAAACTCAGTATGTAGTATTAAATGTATCAAACTCGGGTCACGGTTATCGCATTGAAGATCCAGCCATCGTCCGAAACACGTATTTCTAAATAACTGTAGTCTATTTGGGAATTTAAATAAGCTTTTATTAATTAGTTTGACCGCCTTCCCAGGATTACATCTAATAGTTAAGTGTGCATCGTAATATATCTTCTGCAAACCCAAAAAATTCACCTAAAATGTGTTAGTTAATAAACAAACAATATACATAAGTTAAAAGAGGGGATATAAATTAGCTATAATGTGTTAGTTATAATAATAATTATTATTATTACTACTACCACTACTACAACAACAACAACAACTATTATTATTACGATTACTACTACAACTATTAAATTGGATTATTATTATTATTATTATTATTATTATTATTATTATTATTATTATTATTATTATTTCTACTACTACAACAATTATTATTGTTATTGTTATTATTACTACTACTACAAGTATTATTATTATTATTATTATTATTATTATTATTATTATTATTATTATTATTATTATTATTATTATTATTATTTCTACTACTACAACAATTATTATTGTTATTGCTATTATTACTACTACTACAAGTATTATTATTGTTATTATTATTATTATTATTTCTACAACTATTATCATTATTATTATTATTATTATTATTATTATTTCTACTACTACAACTATTATTATTAATACTACTACATCTATTATTATTGTTATTATTATTATTATTATTTCTACAACTATTATTATTTATTATTATTATTATTTCTACTACTACAACTTTTATTATTATTACTACTACATATATTAAAATGGATTATTTATTATTATTATTATTATTATTATTATTATTATTATTATTATTATTATTATTATTATTTCTACTACTACATCTATTATTATTATTACTACTACAAATATTATTATTATTATTATTATTATTATTATTATTATTATTATTATTATTATTATTTCTACTACTACATCTATTATTATTATTACTACTACAAATATTAAAATGGATTATTTATTATTATTATTATTATTATTATTATTATTATTATTATTATTATTATTATTATATAAATTATTATTTCTACTACTATCAATATTATTATTACTACTACATCTATTATTATTATTATTATTATTATTATTATTATTATTATTATTTGTACTACTACAACTATTATTATTATTATTTCTACTATTATTATTATTATTATTATTATTATTATTATTATTATTATTATTATTATTATTATTATTATTACAACTATTATTATTATTATCATTCTTATTATTACAACTATTATTATTATTATTATTATTAATTATTATTACCACAACTATTAGGCCTATTATTATTATTTTTATTATTACCACAACTATTAGGCCTATTATTATTATTGTTATTATTGTTACATCAATAAATTATTATTATTATCAGTTCAAGTGAGGCAAAATAATAAATATCTAAAAGATTAAAACTAATAACTTTTCCTAATTCTCATAAACAATTTATACTAACATCTACCTTTAAAAAATTGGGATATATAATCTAACATACATAAAAACATCAATAACTTTACTAATCTAAAAACATATAAATATATGTAATTGTGACGGTAGGAAAACATATAAATATATAAAACATACATAAAAACATATAAACCATAATCCATACGAAACAACAAGTGAACAAGTGCAACCACAATTTAATCAATGTAGTCTTCAAATAGAAATATTTATTCACAAATAACTCATTAAAATCAAATCTAAAAATTACTCCTAATCAAGCCGCATACACACAGTAAAATCATATTCAAATTGAAAATAAAAACTAAAGTAAACACAAAACATGAAAACAAATACGAAGTATGAAAATCAATACCTAATCATACAACAAAACATATAAATATATAAAAACATCAAAGAAACTTACATTAACATCAAAATTAAGATCAAAATCATCAAGTTCTTCCATCTTCTTCTTGTTTTCTTCTTCTTTAATTCCCCTTCCTTGCTCTCGTTACCGGCGCCGGATTCGGATGATGGTGACGGCGGTACAAAACCCTAGCGCCTCTTAATTTTTGATGGTCCCTTGATGGTGACGGCGTAACCCTAGCGCCAATGAAGTGAAAAAAAAAAGTGTAAAAAATAATCCGGCGCTAATGCATTATTTATGGACACGAATGAAGTAGTGAAAGGGGTTAGGGCGCCGATGATGGTGACATTTGTGAGCATAGGGGCGCCGATTTGAAAGGTGTGGGGCGCCGCACGTGTTTTTGTTTGACTTATTCGGTTTGCGAAACACGAGGTCTGAAAAGGTTGGGGCGCCGGGTCCATTAATGGCGCTAGGTGCAGGGATTGTACACGTGGCAGGATTTAAAGCGTGGGGCGCCGGGTCCACTCGATTTGGCAACGGGCCCATCATTTATTCGCCATTAAGGATATTAAATGGTGATTAAACGGGTTTAAATACTAATAAATCTTCGACTTAATGTTTATAAACGTATTAAATATTGTTGGAGCGCCGGGGCGCCATTTTTGGCGCCAAATCTTGGATTAGTTTGTTAAAAGCTTCAGTCAACGGATTACTTTGTTAAAATAGGTATGGTCAACGGATCAATTCTGTGATTTTCCCGACCATAAATAATATAACCTGACAGAGGAAAATCAGGCACCAACGGGAATGTGTACGCCACAAGTTGGTATAGCATAAAGTAGAGGACCACCATGATATGGTGGAATAGGCACACTGAATTCGATATGCAGCAGAATGAAGATCTAACTGTGTTATCTAATTTCTCGTACGTAATTATTATTGTCTGGACTCTGGTACTTAAAAATTACAGTTATTATTATTTTATACCACCTAAGATAATAATAACTTAAAATTATTGATTTTACTTTTACCAAAATAATGCTTTTGGATCTTGAGGTGTTACAACTATTCCCCACTTATTTCGTTCGTATCCTCATGAATGCTACCCGTATCTACTTAGTCGTAACACTTTCTTTACTTACGCGGGGGTGTGTTTCATATATATATTTTTTTATATCGATCTAATATTAAAGAGGATAAAATTTTAATAATTTTGACATAATTGTTTTTGCAAAAAATGTACCAAAGTTGCAATTAAAAGTGAAAAAAGTAGTTCCTACGGTTCATACCATAAGGAATGATTCTACAATAACCCTCCCCAATAATAATAATACTTTCATGAAATTTCAAATAGTTATCAAAATACTTTAATCACTGATTTATTTTTTTTATTGGGTAAATAATGGTTTAATTTTTAAAGTTTCATTTTTTTTCGATTTAACTACTCAAGATTATTTATTATGATTTAATCCTCGAAGTTTCAAAATTTTATTGGTTTAATCAATCAAGTTTATTACACTGCAAAAATTTGATGGTTTAATATCCAAAGTTTATCTTTTATAATGATTTTGCCCTTTAAAGTTTTTTTTAATGTAATCATCTAACTTTCAGATTTTTAACGGTTTAACCCTTCAAAGGGTTAAACCATAAATCATTGCAAACTTAAAGGATTAAATCATTAGAAAAAAATTTGAGTGGGTAAAATGAAAAAATGAAACTTTAAAGATTAAACCATTGTTAACCCTTTTTTATTCATATCCAAGTAATCATTGACACATTTTTTTTCGTGACTAAGGTTTGTAAATTATGTGACAATTAATTCCGTCACTTATATCATTTTTTAGGAAAGGCATAATACCATTAAAATGAAAATAGAATACACCGTTCAAAGATACAAAGAACAGAACACAACCAACACTACATATTAGGTCATGTTAATTTCCACTCCGTTTTCATATATTACTTAATCCCGACACAGATAAATTGTTGTTTCTTTTTTACTTAATCTGAAAGGAATGTCTGCTTCTGAAATAGGAACAAAAATGAAGCTCTTACCAAAAACCAAAAAGAGACACCTAATAATAAATATATATTTTTTCAATATTTTTTCTCCAATAGAAATTGAACACGTCATTTCTTTTTCAAACTTTATATCATTTAACTTTACATTTTTTGGTCAACAAAACTACATTTACTTAAACATCACTAATTAGAAACAAATATATATATTCAAACAGATATCAAACGCAAACACCAATTAATGATAAGAAAAAATTAAAGTAAAAACACAGCAAAAACAAAATATAAACCAGCAAATATTAGCTCAGTGGTTTAGCACAAGTGGTTTCAAAATCACAGGTCAGGGGTTCAATCCCCATCACAGACATATTAAATTCCATTAGGGTCTTAGAGCAGTGGTCAGGGAGTTTTCCACTAAAGTGGTTTCTTCCTAGAGGTGATGAGTTCAAATCTCGCTCAAGGCATTTAGTCTGGTGGAGGGGAGACTCCGCGGCGCGATAACCATCTAAGACATGGGAGAGCGGTCGTTTTAGAGCGTCGCTGATATTACGAACTATGGAGCGATTCTTATAACGGGGAGTAACCACTTGTGGAAGATGAACGAATGGACCAAAGATCCGTCAGTGATTCCCCAACTACCTTTAAACATAAATGAAAAAAAAAAAAAAAGAAAACACCAAAGAGGCAAAGACCCATACATCATCAAATCGAGGGACCCACTAGAAGATTAGAGCGTGCACACAACCGTCCATGTGAAAACTTGGATCCTCTGTACATATATGTGATGAGACCACCGCCAAAAAAACAAACATATTCTTATTCTTTTCTCTAGCTGTAACCCATACATAAGATCTACTCCCTCCGTCCCGGTTTAATAGTCCATCATTTCCATTTTAGAATGTCCCAAATTAATTGTCCATTACCAAATATAGAAATGTAACATGATTCTTTTTACCATATTGTCCCTACTTTAAAAATTAAATTACAAAAGTGAAAGAAAGTTTAAATTAATTGGTTAGGGGTAAGAATGTCATTATGCAAAAAGTAAGTAATAATTATTGTGTTTATATTAAACTGCGTGTAGTTCTGTCTGGGGACAATTAAATTGGGACGGAGGGAGTAGTTTGTATTATATTTAGAGATATAATGTGACGTATATGCATTTACGTCACTAATCTTTATCTCTGATTTTAACTCAGTTTATTGGACGTTATATTCAGAGATAGATTAATGACAATTATTCGGTGAATGATATTAGCAAGTGCTGTATGTGTTAGCGCATAGGGCTCCCAAAATTTCCAGGGCCCCAAATTTTACGATAGTTGTTATATACGGAGTATTAGTATATATAGGTTTAATGCGAAAAAAACCCTATTGTAATACTTAAAGAATAAATATAATGATGAGAATCCAACTAATAATAGGAGTAACCAGATGAAGGTTAGTGGGTTGCATACTACCCAATTGGATGTCACTGTGGCCTCTAACCACTAACTACTAATTAGCTGTTCCAAAAAAAAAAAAAAAGATTCATCACGAATTAGTTACGGCGTGTTTTTATTGTCACTAAGATGGGTGGATAGTGACATTAATAAATTTCGTCACTAATTTTTCATCACTAAAGTCTTTTTTCTTTAGTGAATATTGCTTTAGAAAAGTGATCTCCATACACTATTTGTATAGATATCCAGATTGAAATCAAATTATGTTTCACACAAATTCCCCGACATATATGTTGGTATGTATGGTCTATTCTACATCCACTACTTTTATGTGGAAGAATATAAATGGTTGACCTCGTCGTCTAGTGAAGACTCCGAAAATGGCATGAGCAAACAAAGCTTGCAATTTTTAAGTAGTCCTAAATGATCAATAATTAAAGGGTATTTGTCCCGTCCAAATTAAAATACAATTGATGTCTTACATTGCGAGAACCTTTCAATGTAATCTTTATACTTAAAGAATCAAGAAGGTCCATGAATTTACTTTGAAGTTTCTTCAATGTTTATGAGTACATATTGCCAACACTACTAGCTAGTGTTAAGTTTGTGTACGTGCATATATGGTTCTCTTTATTAGCCCAGAACCGGTCATTATCTCTTAGAAAGTTAACATCTTCTAATTTTCAATTTAAAAAAGAAAATTGGGTGATAAATTTATATTTTCCTTCTTTTCCTTTGATTTGTATGTTAGTAACTAGTTGGACAACTGGATAACAAAAGGAACAATAGATTGCAAATCACTATATATTGATGTTGTCTTGGGATGGACAAATATGTAGGCCAAGTCGCCAGGTCCACTCATGTAGTTCTGTTTGGTATAGTGAGTTACAAAAAACAAGGATTTTGTTCCAACTTACATAAATAAAGTAGGATGGTCGTTTATGATATTTTGACATTCATAATAAAAACAACAATTACTTGTCAAATGTCTCGTTATCTTATTGATGAAGTAGCAGGTTGGATTAGTGGTTGAGTCCCTTGTCTCTAAACAAGAGGTCAGGAGTTTGAATCTCATCCCCTGCAAAAGGCTGGAAGTCCTTTCTACCTTTGGGTAGAACTGGAAGCAGCCTCTCTACCTTAGGGTAGGGGTAATGCTATCTACATCTAACCTCCCCATACACTTTTCTAGACGGTATTTAGCCTTAACCCGCGAGGCGGTATGAGATGTTCCTTTTAACTCTACTAATTGATCAACCCAGTGATTTACTAAGACCATCGACATGCGGTCTTGTAATAGGTAAGGAAAATGCCACCTCATAATGCGTGTTAATCCATTTCGGGTCGAATCAAGACCGTAGACTATGATAAATTCATAATCAATTTTTCTAAATTCATCAAAAATATGAATTAAACAAATTGGTACTTACTTATTACTACCTTCTTCGTCCGTCTCATTATTAGTGTCCTATAATTCTTTTTTTTTTCTTTTCGACTTTGACCTTAAATATTTTTATTATTTTGCATCAAGTATTATATATCATAAACTTCAAAACGTCAAAACAGCACATTTATAATGCGAAGAGAGAGTATATACTCATTTCCGATTCTAAATGTGTTTTCCAAAATAAATATTTAACTTTGTGTCACCACAAAAAAAAATAATTTATTTTAAAACTTAAGATGATATTTTATTATTATTATGTCAATTATTTGTACAATTCTAAAGTTTGTAAAGTAACTTTTAAAGTAGACAATGACTTAAAGCGAAAAAAAGACAACATGATGATTTACACGTCAACTTGCATAACTTTACTCATTAAAAATGTGAGAGCAATAAAAAAAAGTAAATAAATTAGCTTTGCTTTATTAGATAAACCTCTTTCACTCGATCTACAGGAAATCGAAAAACTTGATTCTATAGTAGGTTATCATATCATGCATTTTTCTCAACTTTCAAATACAGGTGAATGGCTTTCTTCATATCAGTTTAAGCACTCGTTTGGGCTTATGCACGTTTGCATTTTGCAATTTTAGGTGTGTTAAATTTTGATTAAAATTATATGGAATGAGCAGATAAAAAACTCTTCTAGAGAGCGAGGGCGTGTGTTGCAATTTAGAGTCTTAACTCTTATGTAGTCAAATAGCGTGAATCCCGTCCGATGGACAGTTCCGTATAAAATTTGATGATGTATGTATATTAGTCAATTAAAATTTAAACAAAACATGAGTCAGATCTAACTTTACGTGAACTATATTAATGAAAGGAAACAAAAAATCAAGCAATCAAGCTAGATATATATAAATGTTCAAATAAAGTGACAAATCATGCAAATTTCATGAAGATAGTTTAATCTCTGCTTGATTTTTTTTATTCATATCCAAGTAATCATTGACACATTTTTTTCCTGAGACTAGGGTTTATAAATTATGTGACAATTAATTCCGTCACTGATATCATAATTATGTGACGTAGATGCCTTTACGTCACTAATCTTTATCTCCGATTTTAATTCGGTGTGTTGGACATTATATTTGGAGATAGATTAATGACAACCATTAGATTCATCACTAATTAGTGACGGCCTGTTTTTATTGTCACTAAGATGGGTGGATAGTGAGATTGATAAATTTCATCTCTAATTTTCCATCACTAAAGTCTTTTTTTCCAATGAATATTGGTTTAGAAAAGTGATCTCAATACACGACTTTTACAAATATCCGGATTATAATCAAATAATCATGTTTCACACAAATTCCCCGACATATATGCTGGTTTGTTTGGTCAATTCTACATCCACTACTTTTATATGGAAGAATATAATGGTTGACCTTATCTTCTAGTGAAGACTCCGAAAATGGCATAAGCAAACAAAGCTTGCAATTTTGCTCAAATAAAAACAAATCTTACAATTTTTAAGTGGCGCTAAATATAATTTCGTATAATTTTTGGATAATTTCTGATCGAATTTTTAAATAATCGTATTTTAAATTCGGATACGGATATTTTTGTAATCTGAGACTTCTATCTATGTTTAAATAAATAAATAAATATTCGGCATATGATAGGAGTTTTTTTTTTTTTTTTATCTACTAGCATTTGGTGATAAAATATATATACTAGTAAATAATATTTTATATTATCTTTAGGAAACTTAAATGATAGGAATGTTTATATATATAGATAGATACATATATATAAATATACATATATAGTCGTGGGTTCAAATAAGAATGTCAATTTTCGTGAGAACGTAGAAAACACTTAAAAATAACTTTTTAGCTATCCAAACCACGTTATTTTACGAAATTTTTTTCGTAGCATTTTTTTCAAATAACTTTTAGAATCTATTTTTCAAATAAAAAAATTTCGACGTTCTTTTATTTTTTAAATTAATTTTTATTAATTTTTTTATTCACAATAATCACATTTTATAACTTGTTAATCACATGAATAATATATGTCATATCTTGTGATTATCTCAAACACAAGATAATCACATTATATTAGAGAATAATTATATGTGATTATTATGTTATATTTTATAATTATCTTAAATAATCACAACAGTAATGACTATAAAAAAAAGTTCGATAAAAAAGGTTAATATTTTTTATTTATATTTATATCATAGCTTCCAAAAGTTATTTTAATAGTAGGGGCAACTACATATATCCCCTTTAAAAACCATGTAAATTACATATTTCCCCAAACATGCATAAAAAGCATAGTGATTTTGAATGAATTCATACGTTCTCACGAAAATTAGCGTTCTTATTTTAACCCACCCAAGAGTTAAGTTCAAATGAGAATAGAATTTTTGGGGAGAATAGGGGAACCAATAGGAATGCACCATGTGTCATAGTACCTATTTTCCTCCACGATTTTAAAAATTAAATAACTCACAAACGGTAAGTCAAAAAATTAAAAAAATTGCCACATAATAATCAGCGTTTAATTCTCTTCGATTATAGATGTGACTAGGTATACTTTCGACAACTTTTATGTTTTTAGGTCATGTTGTACTCGCTGGTACCATGTGGTACTGCCGGTATCACATGTGTTACTAGCCGGTACCACATGTGTTACCCGCTTGTACCACATGTGATATTCATTTTCGAAACCAACCAGAAAATGAAAAAAAAAAAAAATTCGTCGAAAATATGCATTGTCACATCTCTAATCGAAGAGAATTAAACACTGATTATTATGGTGCAATTTTTGTGATTTTTCAACTTACTGAGATATTTAATTTCTAAAAATGTGAGGTAAATTGAGGTTAATGGCACATGACACAATCCTATTGATTCCTCCATTCTCACTCAAAAATGTTGTACTCATTTGAACTTTAGTTTACTTTCATAATAAATCATTAAATAGCTATCAAAAGGTGAGGTTAAAATAAGAATAGAATATTTGGTAAGAATGTAGGAACCAACTCGAAAACGCCATGTGTCACAAAGCCCACTTTTCCCCGTGTTTTTTGAACTTAAATATCTCTCAAATGGTAAGTCAAAAAATCATAAAAATTGCACCATAAAAATCAGCATTTTTTTCTTTTCGATTTGCCATCTCACAAGGTATACTTTCGACAATTTTTTTTTTTTTTAATAAAATTAGTAACATATGTGTTACTAGCTGCTAACACATGTGTTAGTTGCTATTAACGCATGTGTTATTCGCTTCTAGCACATGTGTTACACGCTGGTAACACATGTGTTACTAGCCTGTAAAACATGTATTATTATCGTATAACATATGTGTTAGCAGCGAGTAACACATGTGTTACTAGCTTTTAACACATGTGTTACTCAATTTCAAAACCCACTAAAAAACCGAAAAAAAAATCGTCAAAAGTATACCTTGTCACATCTCTAATCGAAGAGAATAAAACCCTGATTTTTATGGTGCAATTTTTATAATTTTTCGACTTACCGTTTGAGAGATATTTAATTTTTATAAATTTTGTGAGAGAGAGTAAAGTGACATGTGGCACATTCCGATTGATTCGCTTATTCCTTATTCTCACCAAAAATTATTGTATTCATTTCAACCTTACTCAGCTATCAAAATACTTTAATCTCTAATTTATTATTTTTATTCATATCCAAGTAATCATTGATACATTTTTGTCGTGACTAGGGTTTATAAATCATGTGACAATTAATTCGGTCACTGATATCATAATTTTATGACGTATATGAAAAAAATAAGGATCGAGTTAACTATAGTTTTACCTTTATTAACTTTTTGATTGAATCTAGGACTATTCAATAGATTGCGGAATAATCTATTGAGTATTTGATTGAATCAAGAACAAGTGATCAAACAGAAACAACAACAAACACAGAAGTAATTACCAAAGCTTCAATATTATGATTATCAAAATAAGAATACGAATACACAGATTTGCATTAAGGTGATACAACCTTGAAGCCGACTCTATACAGACTGGAATGATCTATCTTTTTATCTACCAAAACTCTATTATATTTCACATATAACCTGTAACACACTATTCTGAATTAATCGAATTACAGTTGTCATGTCTATCTGTATAATTACATTGACAGCAGAAACCATTGTTATCAAAATATAATAGCAGTAGAAATGCAAAGAAATACTGTGAGTATCAGAAACCATCGACAATAGTTGAAACACTTCAAGCATCGGAAATAATACCAACAGCAGAAAGAAAGAGATCAGCAGAAACCTTGCAGCAGTTGAAATGACAAGAACATCATAAACAACTGAAACATCATTCACAACAAGAATAAAGGGTTTTTGCGACGGACAAAAGTCGTCTCTAAAGCCCATAAAATCGTCGTTGTAGAGTTTAAGAGACGACATGTCATCGCAAAAGGGTCGTCGCTATAGCCTCGTTCTGTTACTCTACTGCGACGACTTTATAGGCTTTAGCGACGACTTTTGATCAACCTTGACAATTTTAGAGGGCTTTTGCGATGACTTGTGGCGTCGCAAAAGGGTTTCGTCGTATCATGTCTATTTTGTTGCAGTGATTAGAAATAACTTAAACCTTACGGTATATGCATTTACGTCAGTAATCTTTATCTCAGATTTTAACTCAGTGTGTTGGACATTACATTTAGAGATAGATTAATGACAACCATTAGATTCATCATAGATTAATGACAACCATTAGATTCATCACTAATTAGAGACAGCATGTTTTTATTGTCACTAAAATAGGTGGATAGTGACATTAATGAATTTCATCAATAATTTTCCATCACTAAAGCATTTTTTTTTTCTTGTAGTGAATATTGCTTTAAAAGAGTGATATTGAAATCAAACCATGTATCACACAAATTCCCCACCATATATGCTGGTATAAAGGAAAGAAAAGGAACATCCCATATCACCTTCCGCGGGTTAGGGCCCAATACCGTCTAGGACAGCGTAGGGGGAGGTTAGATGTAGACAGCGCTACCCCTACCCTAAGGTAGAGAGGCTGCTTCCGGTTCTACCTAAAGGTACAAAGGACCTCCGACCTTTTGCAGGGGATGGAATTTGAACCTCTGACCTCTTGTTCAGAGCGCAAGGGACTCAGCTACTAATCCAACGCTGCTGCTTTTACCATATATGCTGGTATGTATGGTCAATTCTACATCCACTACTTTTATATGGAAGACTATAAATGGTTGACCTTGTCGTCTAGTGAAAACTCCTAAAATGGCATGAGCAAACAAAGTTTGCAATTTTAAGTGGTCCTAAATGATCAACAATTAAAGGTTATTTGTCCCGTTCAAAATAAAGGTCCATGAATTTACTTTGAAGTTTCATCAATGTTTATGAGTATACGTATTGCCAACAGTACTAGCTAGTGTTAAGTTTGTGTACGTGTATGGTTCTCTTTATTTGCCCAGAACCGGTCATTATTTCTTACAACGTTAACATCTGCTAGTTTTCAATTTTAAAAAGAAAAATGGGTGATAAATTTAAAGTTTCCTTCGTTTCCTTTGATTTGTATGTTACTATATATTAGGGTTAAATTGTAGGCCAAGTCGTCTGGATAACAAGAAAGGAACAATAGATTGCAAATCACTATATATTAAGGTTAAATTGTAGGCCAAGTCGTTAGGTCCACTCATGCAGTTCGATCTGTTTGGTATAATAAGTTAAAAAAAACAAGGATTTTGATCCAACTTACATAAACATAGTAGGATGGTAAATGGTTGTTTTCCAAAACAGCTCACGGATAGAGGGAGTATATATTCATTCCATCCAATTCTATATTAGGGTTTTCCAAAATAAATATTAACTTTGTGTCACCACCAAAAAAAATTCTTTTAAAAGTAAAGATATTTTCTTATTATTATGTCAATTATATTTGTACAATTCTAAAGTGTGTAAACTTTTAAAGTAGACAATGACTTAAAGCGAAAAAAAAAACAACATGATGTTTTACACGTCAACTTGCATAGATTAGCTTTTACTTTATTACATAACCCTACCTTACTTTTGAAATTCAAGTACAACAACCTAAATAAATTTGATATAAACCTCTTCCACTCGATCTACAGAAAATCGAAAAACTTGATTCTATAGTAGGTTATCATATCATGCATTTTTCTCAACTTTCAAATACAGGTGAATGGCTTTCTTCATATCAGTTTAAGCACTCGTTTGGGCTGATGCACGTTTGCATTTTGCAATTTTTGGTGTGTAAAATTTTGATTAAAATTAAATGGAATGAGATAGATAAAAAACTCTTCAAGAGAGCGAGGGCGTGTGTTGCAATTTAGAGTCTTAACTCTTATGTAGTCAACTAGTGTGAATCTCGTCCGATGGATGGTTCGGTATAAATTTGATGATATATGTATATTAGTCAGTTAAAATTTAAACAAAACATGAGTCATATCTAACTTTCCGTGAACTATATTAATAAAAGGAAAAAAAATTAATACCAAGCAATCAAGCAAGATATATATAAACGTTCAAATAAAGTGACAAATCATGCAAATTTCATTTTTTGCAGATTGATAATTTAAAATGTATCTTTACATGAAAAAAACACATATACAGATACATAAATGTGTACCGTTAGATAACTAAAAATTGAATTAGAAGAAAGAACGTTCAAATAATTATGAAACTAAGTAACTTTACTTACATAGTTAGATATACTATATCACCAACACTATACACAAATGTATCTATAATATATACATTCAACATATATTGCACAATGTAGACATCCAATTATCAATTTGCAAGAGAAATAAACAATCATATCAGTCTTTTTTTATATTCTAGTTGGTTTTCGTTTAGACTCCTTTGAATCTACAAGAAAATGTCACAATGTATGCTATATCTTTTAAAATCAAACTCAAAAAAAGTAATGTGTATCGTGGATGACCTTTATGTAATTTTACATTGAGATAAGTTGTAAAATGATCTATGATGAAACCATTAAACCTTTAAATTTAAAGACAAAATAAAGAAGTTTAGCGAAATGTTTAAATTATTTGAGTAATATCTTCATATTAGCAATCATCATCGTCATATCAATATTTTTCATACTACGTAATACATTATGAAGAAACCCTACAATGTCATCCAAAATAAATAATGGAAATCGATAAAAGTGAAACATAAAGATAATATTTTGTTAATAAGTTCCTTTAAAGTTAATGTAAATAATAATATGAATGTCTATTAAGAAATGATGATTTTTATAACTTATGAAACTAATGTATTAAATGAAAAGTCACCTTAATCACATGTATTTTGATGGGATGAATTCTAATGGATGTCTATTAAAAGGTTGACATGTATGATTTTTTTGACATGTATCATTTGGTAGATGTGGCATTATGAAAAATAGACATATCATTAGGGGCTACTCAATTAATATATAGGTAACAGATGGGATTCCGGTCTTTAATATGTCGGGTTAACAGTACACTTCAACCAAATGTTACCTATATATTAATTGAGTATAATATATAGACTGGAATGCAATTAAAACCTCGTGACAAAAACGTTAATAAAGCTAATAAAGTAAAATCGACACAAGGATATACGAGGAAAACCCTTGATCTTGTTAGATCATCGGAATAAAACCTCGGGAAGGAACAATCGTTCATTGCCTTTGTTAATACCCATTAAGCAAATCCGAGATAATTACAAACTAAGAGCACATTATGATCGAACTATGTGTGTGTTGTGGAGAATCGGTGAAGAAGATGAATAAAAATTGTGTTTTGATCGTAAATAGTGAGAGTAAAGTGTGTTATCAGTGGGCTAGAAGTGTTTCCTATCGCTCATATGCCTTGTTTAAATACTAAATACAATATAATAGAAATTCTGAAAGGGTTTAGTGTCTGAAAAGGCACCAAACTTTAACCAAATATCTATTGTGTGTACCAAACTTACATTTGCTAATTTTAATGCATCCAACTTTCAAAAAGGATGTTTTGATGTATTTTGATGATGTGTCACTCTCTCCGTATGCCACGTGGCACGCTATACGAATGACACATCATCAGAATACATTAAAACATCTTTTTTGAAAGTTGGATGCATTAAAATTAGCAAATATAAGTTGGGTACATACAATAGACATTTGATCAAAGTTTGATACATTCCCAGACACTAAACTCATTCTGAAATATCTGGGATCCTCCGAGATACCCTGGATTGCCCGGATTTCTCCAACGCTCCCCTTGACCATGAATTCCACACGTGTTGAATTCTATTTCGCTTCAATTCAAATAAATCTCGATCCAAGCTTTTCGGGGTCAACAAGCCACATTCAATTCCGTGTATGACCTGGTAAAGATAGACAATAGAACACAAATCAGTAATACATGATCCCGGAATATTGAATAGCATGTATCTTTAACATACCCGAGGTCTCAATAATACCCAGGATCCTAAATATGTCTAAATACCAACCATAGTCGAGATCCATAGCCAAAGCGGAATCCTGAACATATCCCAGATCTTGCGCACTTGTATAATACAAACATAATATCCTAATCAATATCCTGCAAAACAATTTTATGTTTTTTTTATAAAATATACTTATTTATGTCCCATTATTCGTTTCTAAGTAATTTATATCAACACGTAACACAAACGACTCAAATATACGGTCAAAATAAAAGTCACCAAATAGACCGGGTACCCGCCAGGTAAGCTTAAAGGGTGCAAAGGTGGAGATAGTTTTCAAAGGGATTATCAGGTTAAAATGGTTTACCCGCCAGATGTATCAACCGGGTAAGGGGGTTACCAACCGGGTACGACCTTACCGGCCGGGTACTCTTCCTGCACATCAGCAACTCAGATTTTAAATGTCAAATTTGGAATTGCATAACTTTTAACTCGTTTATAGTTAGAACCTAAAAATTTGCAGACACTCCCACTATAATGTTGAAACACCCCCAAATTTTATTATTATTTTTACCTACGCGATCCTAGCAAAGCCCAAGAATCACGTACTTACACTAAAAAGACCACTGTGACCGATTTCCACATACATATGCTATCCTACAAAATTATGGGATCACGTACTTACTCACAAAACTCGACTATGATGAAAATGCATTATCATACGCGATCCTGGAAATTTTTGGGATCGCGTACTCATGCACAAATCTGAAACTCAGCAAAACTGAGATTTTTGACCAACTTCGGAAGTACATAACTTTTTACTCGTTATGAGTTAGGACCTGAAAATTTGCAGACACCTCTACAATATCAAAATGAAACTTTTCCTTTTTTCACTTTTTCAAATTTCAAAAAAACGACGATTTTGGACGTATGTCCAATTTTTGGTCGTTTGACCAATTTATGTAAAGTATAATGTAAAAATAGTTGTTTAGGGGCAATGTGTAGATACTGAAAGTAGGTTTACTGTGGAATTTTATTGCATACGTTGAAAATGAAACACATTTGATGCAAACATATTTATGAAAGATTCCTTTATTAAATCACATTTGGTGTAGTCTTTAGTTCATACATTGAAGATGCCCTATATCTGTTATAGAGTGGAAAATTTAATTAATTTTTTACATATGTATGGGAGGGTTGCAAAAAGAAGTCAGAGAGTTAAACATATATATATTAACCGCATTACCTTATTCCGTATCTACTATAATTGTAGTAATATATAGAAGTTCTTGTCTGAAAATGTATTTAACTTGTGTCTAATGTCTATTATATGTACTATACTTATGTTCGCTATTCTTAATGCATATAATTTTCAAAAATGATATTTTGATGTATTTTGCTGATGTGTCGCCGTTTAAGGTGATACGTGGCATTCAGAGAGTTTGAAACATCATCAAAACCTCACAAAAATACACTAATACACGTTTTTTGAAAGTTTGATGTATTAAAAATAGCAAACGTAAGTTGGGTATACTCAATAGATATTAGGTACAAGTTAGATACATTTAAAGATTAACAAAGTGAAGGTATTATTAGAGGTGGTTTAATTATGACCACTTGCAATGGGTGTTAGAGCACATGGAGTGGCCTTTGAACGCTTGTCACCGTTCATCACCTTGAACGTCAGTACGGACGTTCATCACACCCGGTCGCCATTCAAGGCCGACGTTCTTGCTCAATGTTCAGGTTTAACAGTGAAGGAAGCTACGTTAATTTTTTTATTATTATATTTTTCTTTTTCCTTTTTCTCCAACAGCAGCAAGTCGTTTGTGGTTTTTTTTTTTAATCAACCGGAGGTGGATGATTTGCAGAAGGAAGATGAAGAAGAAGTACAGAAGAAGAATAAAAGAAAGGGGTGGGTGGGTGGGTGGGTGTGTTTGGTTAGGTATATATTACCTTTTTACTATTGTTTTTATTTAATTATATTATTTTTTTATTATATGATTTTTGTATCTTAAAATATTTATTTTTTGTTTTGTTTAATGTATTTTAATTAATTTGTTTTGTTTTAATATATTTATTTGTATTATTTGTATTTGTATTTATTTAGTGTTATTTGTTTGTATTTAATATTTAATTTATTTTTACAAAAAAAAAAAAAATGAATAAAATAATCAAAAGAACACTGAACTGAACACTGACGCTCAAGGTTAATCAATACCTCACTTTTTAGCTTCAATGTTCTTGTTCAGTATTCTTTTGAACGCTGAATTGAACACTGAAACTCCATCAACCAATCCCTGTGCTCTTATATTGTTTTTTTGAACGACAAAGAATTATATATATAGCAAAATGACAAATAGCAAGGAGCTAGAAGCCAGAAAATACAGTGAAGAAAAAACACAAAATTACATAAAAAGGATTCTACCCGAAACTTTAACTGCAAAGATTGCAAAAGAGGTAAAAAAAACTAATGCCGATTACAGATATACCAAGACATGAGAAAAACCCCCACCAACGGAGGCTATGCCACCGGTTTTCACTCCGTGGAGTTTTTGATGCAATCCCATACAAGTTCCAGGTGAGGTATCTTTCCAAAAAGCCATGAGGTTCGTCAAAGATCCCATCAAAGTGTCTAAGGTGCTTCGAACAAACGGGAAAAAAGCATCCAAAATGGTCTTCAAATAAAGAAAGAAACTCCTGTTGCTTGAACAACACACGACTCTGCAAAATAAGATGAATTTGAAAATATCTAACATAAAGGGTTCTTCAGCCACTCTTCTCATTGAATTGTTGTCTTCGAATTTCTGTTCCGATACCACATATAAGAAAAATTAATGATGGAGTCGAAAATAAAGTTTTCCTTTTTTCTAGAGGGGCTGAAGATGGCTTCATTCCGATATTTCCAAAAAACCCACCACACCGCATAAATAACAGTGTAGAGGATGTTCTTTTCTTTAAGGGCTTAGGTCACCGAAATGCAACCAACTTTGCCACGATGTCTATTGTGTGTAACGAACTTAAGGGTGGGTGTAAGAATGCAAGTAACTTTCAAAAAGGGTGTTTTTATGTAATTTGATGACGTGTCACTCATTGAAGGTGCCATGTGGCGGCCGGAGGTGCCACGTGACATCCTGAGAGTTTGACAACTCAATGACACGTCATCACATTACATTAAAACACCCTTTTTGAAAGTTACTTGCATTCTTACACTCACCCTTAAGTTGGTTACACATAATAGATATCGGACCAAAGTTGGTTGCATTTCGGTGACCTAAGCCCTTTCTTTAATATTCCTATGACTGGTAGATACGTACTCAAGAAGATCATTCGGTTCAAAATCAATAAGAAGAGTAGTACCGAGCCATTTGCGAATATACTTCCAAACTCTACCAACCATATTGCAATCTACGAAAGTATGAAAAGTTGTTTCAGTACCATTATTGCACATGGGACAGATAATAAAATTCGAAGTAACACCACGGAACCAGAGGTTGAATCTGTTAGGGAGTATGTCTTTCAACAATCTCCACACATGAATGTTAACCCTTCTTGGCACAGTTTTAACCCATCTAGTAGCCAGATAATGATTAGGGAGCAGCATTTGATCGATGTGTTTTCGAAGCCCATTAAAACTGAATTCATCCATGAAGCAACTAGACCACTTCCTTTTATCAGGAGATTTAACAATAGTAACCTGAGCAATAAGATCGCGAAGCCTATGAAATTGCTCTTCTTCCACTCCACTCCTAACAGGACGTTTCCATTCCCAAGTGTACGAGTATCCATTCCAACGATTCCCTACAACAACCTCTTTGTTAACCTTAAGCGCATAAAGACGAGGGAACTGTGAAGCAAGCATATTAATCGTTAGCCAAATATCGTTCCAAAAAGATGTAGATTGTCCATCGCTGATTTTCTTAAGCATATTATTCCCTGTGCTCTTATATTGCCTCATTATCAACTCACAATGCCTCCAGTGTCTGCAATGGAGGCGTTCTGGGGCATTCTTCAATGGGCGTCGTGCAAAGAAAATGGGGAAAAAGGGCATGGTCATTTGTTTTCTTTTTTCTTTTGCATTATATTAACTAAATAAATAAAAGCATTAGTTAGTGGGATACATGGGCAAAAAGTGAGCGTTTTGGTGTTACCGTTGCTAACAACAAAAATGGTGTTGTGGTGTTGTGCTAATGTGACACAAAAAAAAGGTATTGTGGTGTTAGGAGTGGGTGGTTGATAGTCCCATTATGCCTTGGATCTGATCGAATCGATTACAATCAAACGTGCGAAATCCGTTTAATTAAATATATGAACGTTTACGAATCACCCGAACAATTCTATAATCTTTGTATATATTAACAATTGATAATATAACGATTACAATCACATAACAACTCTCGTTCTCTCCTCCTTCTCTCTGAAAAACGTCTCACCCTTTCTCTAAAATATCTAACCATAATTTTGTCTCTAACTCCTCTATTTATAGTCTGTCCAGCACCTCTAGCGACACTGGCTAAGTGTCGCTAATAGCGACACTGACTAAGTGTCGCCTAAACACATTTGGACATTTCTATATTCACTATTTTCATACACATTTCTATCTATTACATATCAACACTATACATCACATACGCAAACTAATTGACTTTGACAAGTACATATGTTTGACCAACTGACTGACACATAAAATACACCAACAGTGGTCTAAGGGATCAAAGATGTAAATGTAACATACTAATATATAGTACTATAGTAATCAGGCTATAGTTGTCCATGCTTTTTTAATAATCACTACAGCAAAGATATCATTTATCCTCACTTTTTTCACACTTTTTAAAATTGTGTGGAATTATGTAAAATTTTGCACACTTATAATTGTGTAAAAAAATTGTTACATCAAAAAGTTTGAAAATCACTACAATCTTCACATATATAAGTGTGAGAAAAAAGTTTACATTTAAAAGTGTGGAGAAATTAGAACTTGTCAACACCTAAAATTGTGGAAAAAAAATTATAACACCCAATTTATCCAGACTTTCTTTTGTGTGAATAAATCATTTGTTACAAATTTTTTCCACAATTTTAAGTGTTGAAAATTTCTAATTTCCCCATACTTATAAGTGTGAGCATTTCTTTCTTAAAATCTTATCTTTTATCAACAGTTTACACACTTTTTAAAAGCATGAAGAAAAAGATGTGGTAAAAAAACAATTTTTTTGGCGAATAAATTTTAGTTCCACTAATTAAGAAAAGGAACAAACCATACTGCCTTCCGCGGGTTAGGGCCTAATACTGTCTAGAATAGTGTATGAAGAGGTTAGATGTAGACAGCCATACCCCTACCCTAAGGTAGAGAGACTGCTTCCCGTTCCACTAATTAATTAATCTCTAGTAATATGTAAATTCAAGCACATGATGCTACATATTACATCATCAGAAACCTTCCCCGTACGTCATCGATTATTATATTATATAAATATAAATGGGAGAAGCTAAAACACACCAACCTCTCTTCTGCAAATTTACATCCTCAAACACTTGCATCTTCATCTGCACCAACGACCCGATGAACATAATAAACATTTTGGTATGTGATAGTTATTTCAGTTTTTATGTTTTTACTTAGATAATGTAATCTATTTTTTTACATACATGATTTGATTTTGCAGTTATGTTGCCGTCAAAATCGAATGAAGGCAACTGATGATGGCATGAAAAAAAAAGTGACAGATCCCCCAAAGGTAGTGACTATTAATCATGCATATAACTCTAACTATGACTACAAAGAACCACCTACAATATCAGACGTGGCTGATGAATTATCAGATGATTGGATAATGGATTCGCGTTTCCCAACAACATTAGATGTGGCTAATGACCCTGACTACAAGAAACGACTTACAATATCAGAGTGATAAATTTAATCTTGATGGGTTGTTTCTTTGTTAGTATTTTATTAGTTTGTTTTATCTAGTAGTTGACGTGGGTAGAAGTGTGGACCGGTTCATAATTATGTTGTGGCGTTCAAGTTGGTTAAAAGAGTTGATCCCACTTTTCCTAGTCTTTAGGTAGAACTAGTCTTTTTGATTTATGCATGTACTCAACGTGGGTGTAAGCAGTAAGCCTATATACAGGCTTCTTCAATATGAATGCAAATTAAGTTTTTCTGTAAAATTTCATTATATATTTGTGAGTTCGCCTGAACCAACACAGACGTGGTTGATGAATTTTCAACTTCTTGGAAAATGGATTCGCATGAGCCAACATATATAACAGATCAAAAGATTTGTATAATGGGTATTGAATATTGTTTGAAAAGAATATTGTTTTGAGATTCATCATCCTGTATCTTAATTACTATTTTGGTTTATATAAAATTTGTTGATTGCATAAGTGCATGATACTTGCAACTTTGTTTGGTCTGGGTAAATGTAATTATCGAGAATTAACATCCCCCTCACATTTTGGGGATATATATGTATCTAATATTGCAAAATCTAATCTAATGTAATACGAGTACTGGATTAGATACGCATGCTAATGAAGTTACATATATATACATACATATATATACAACCTAACAGTGAGTCATTTAATCTATGTTTTTTCATAATTAACTACGTACAGTATATTAAGGTAGAGCCATTTAATTGGGGGCATCAGATCTTAGATCCATGTTATATTAAGGTAGGTTCATTTAATCTATATTTTTGCATATTTAACTACAGTATGTTTTATAAAAATAAGTTACCATCAAAGAAAAGCAAAGGGATTTTCCCTTTTTCTCATCTTATACTCCTTCCATTCATCTAATCAATTACTTCATGCTTTTTTTTTTTTTCTTTTACTTTCTGGGTATACCATCCTTTTATTTAATTCCCACCCCTGGTTAGTCGAAACTGATTCTGTTCTGAACTGGACCGATCTTAGATAAAACTGAACTGCAAAATGAATGGAGTGAGGTCGGAGGTACTTTTGGGGTGGTTTTATAATTAATTAATATCCCAAAGCAAAAACGTGCTTGCTGGCTATATTTTAATGGTGGGAAAAAAAAGCGTTGATGCAATTGTGGAAGATGATACAATCGGATGAGATGAATGATAGACGGGGGAATCTAAAGACACCCCCTGAAGTCTGGATCTACCCCCTGGCCCACCATTTCGGTATACTTTTATTTAAATTTGATCCAGTTCAGTACAGAATCAGTTTCAGTTTTAGACTAAACAGAAGGCTGAGATGGGGTATACCTAAAAAATAAAATAAAAAAGGATGGGCCAGGGGGTAGGAGCAGGAAAAAAGGGTGGGCCAGGGGGTAGCTTTAATAGGCCCCATGATAGACGCATGATCCCTAGACTTTGTGCAATTATTTTTGTTTTATCATTTTCAACCCTTATAAATTGATTGACAGTTTATTTTAGACCCTAATATCTATAGTAAACAATATACAGTCTTAAGTTCAAGACTTTATCCTGATTTTAATATTTTATGAAAGATGTTAAAACACATTAGGAAAACTCTCAAACTAAATTTTCAATCCTAATGAGTTTTAAGCCATCCAACTTTTGGAACAGAAATAAAAGATAGAAGATCAAAAAGGCAGCTCCCCTATGGAGAGAAGGGAGGGCAGGACATGATAGCCCTTCATTTTCATCATCTATGATCTAATTTTTCTTGAAAAGTACGGTGTTCATTTAACTCAAAACTTGTGGATTAAACTGTTACATGTTATCAAAAGTGAATGTCACTTTTAACCTCACATTTTCTTTCTCTACGAGAAACAGATATACTCCCAATCTCAATACTGCACACTTACTAAAAAAACCCCAATTTCACTCTCAATTAAACAATCTCACTCCTTCGTTTTTTTCCACAAAATTCATCACAAAACATGAAACAAAAACTTAAAAGAGATCTAAACAGAGCGTGGAGTACTGAAAGAAACGAAAGAAACAAGTAGAAATAGCCGAATTTTGAAGATTCCATCACCTTCGTCGTTGCCGTCCCTTCTGCCGTCACTAGCAAAATCTACTAGTGGAGAACGTTAAGAAAGGGATATCGATCCTTCTAGGCGTTTAATCAAAGGTATTTTAGCTCGTGGTATTTTCGGCACCGTTCACCGTGGTGTCCACGAGGTCATCGTCGTCGGTGAGTCTACCAGAGTTATAACGGAGTACGAGAATGGAGACAAGTGATTGTACATTCTACTGCATTTTATTTTATGTTTAGTCATCACTAGTGAATCTTCATTTTTACTGGATTTTAGAAAATTGTTTTACTGCATATTATTGTTGATACAAGTATGTGGGCATTGTTAATGTGCATTTTACGTTTTATTCGCTACTGCATTTTACATTTAGTCATCACCGGTAAATCATTTACTGCATCTTACATTTTATGGATTTGTTTTTATCGAATATTAGATTTGATATGTTGTTATTGTTACTGCATTTTATGATATATTCGATACTGCATTATATATATATATATATATATATATATATATATATATATATATATATATATATATATATATATATATATTTTTTGTTATGAGTACTGTATCATCCTTTTCAATGCATTTTTACTCTTTACTTCATTTTATGCTTGTTATGTTGTTATTTTTGGTTTGTTACTACATATTGTATTGTGTGTCTTTTTTAAGTATTAGCAAAGTAAAAAAATTTTAAAAAAAAAGAAGGGCTAAGTGTCTGAAAATGTATTAAACTTTGTCAGAATCTCTATTGTATGTATCAACTTTCAAAACCTCTATTGTATGTATCCAACTTTCGATTATTTCTTATTATATGTAATCTGACTGATGTGTCATCCATATACAGCAACCACGTGGCGTTCACACAAAGCGCCGCGTCGAAAAATTACATACAATTAGCATAAATTGAAAGTTGGATACATCCAATAGAGGTTTTGAAAGTTGATATATACAATAGAGATTTTAACAAAGTTTGATACATTTTCAGATACTTAGTCCAAAAAAGAATCAAGGGAAAAACAATTCATCGGTTTCCGGCGACGGTCGGTGGTGTCCAGCGACAGTAGTCGATTGATGGTGAGGGTTCGGTGACAAGAAGTTGGAGTTGGTGGTAGGTGGTGGTGGGGATGGGGGAGTGTGATTAATGAAATTGAAGGAGAGAAAATATAGTATAAGTAAAGTAGAGGGGTCCAAAAGAAACATAATAATTGACACATGACGCTGTTTGATTAGCCCTAGTGCCTGCTCTCCTTTCTCTCTAATCGAAGCTTGCTCTCTTGATCTCATCCCGAAATAAAAAGTTCCAACTATAATAACATTTCAATTTCGAGAGAATATTACGGCCTTTGTTTTATGAAATAATTTATATTCTAACAATTTTATCTTAATTTTCATGAAATCCTAATATATCTAAATATTAATAAAAGAAAACTCTCCTAAAAAATCTAAATGCAAAATTGAACCCCTATTAGCCAATCAAAACTCTCAATTTCATCAAATTTCAATTAACCAATAAAATGCTTCTATTCCCCTAAAAAATATAGGGAAAATTACATATATCCTTCTCAAAACTTGTCAAAATATCATATATACCCAAATACAAGTTTTTATTGCATAATGTACAATGATTTTAATGCATGTTTGGGTATATATGTTATTTTGCAAAATGTTAAGGGGAAATATGTAATTGACCCAAAAATATAACCTCAAATAAATAAATTAAACCATATAATCTAATTTAAATCGAAATCTATATCTAAATAAATATTAATAAAATAGACTTTGATAAAAATATGCGTATACGATTGTTAATTAATCATCAGGTTCTATCCAAAAATTATCCTATGTTACGTAGCCAAAAAAGTAATGCACGTACATAACAAATTATATAAATTTAATTATTTTATAATTAAATTAATTACTGTGTACTATTAATATTATACATCGTATTAATTCATCATCATCACATGCTTTAACGTTAGCTAGATATGGCAATTAGATTAGATTTGATTCACAGAAACTTAATTAGCAAAACTTTTATATTAATACTGAGTGGGTGTATGATGTAAAAGTATGATACGCTCTAAACTTTTTATAAAATGTTAATTATGAAAACAAGTTATGTAATTAATATCTTTCATTAAGATAGTTTCATTTCAAAAACATGGTTTATAAGCCATCGAATAATAAGATTCAAATGGGAGAAGATAAAACTTAATTAACATACAAATAAACGAAAGACAATTTTATTCAACATTAATGTGTATAAAGGGTTTAACATACAAATCAATGAAATATAGTTTTTCTTCAACGTTAGTGTGTATAACGGGTTAACATTCAAAACTAATACATAATAATATAATATAATATAATCTTAATAAACCATAATATTGTTAACTCATTTTTCTTAGACACTTAAAATTAATTTATCAATAAGCAATTTCTCCGTTAAAAATAGGTTGACACCGTAACGATAATCAATTATATAGAATTAATACTGCAATAATGTTGTAAGTGTAGCTTATTATGATTATTTCAAATTTTCATATATTTGACAAATGCATGTCTATATATTTACCGACATATTATATAGTTACACAAGTTAACACTTAATATTATTAAGGCTTATTTAACTAATATTGACATTAGGATTTCGCTACGCATTAAGACTTTCATTTGCAAAACTTTTATATTAATAGCAAAAGTGTATGATGTAAAGGTATGACACACTCTGACCTTTTATAAAATGTTAATTACAAAAACAAGTTATATAATTAACGGAGAATTGCATATATGCCACTCATAAGGTGCATAATATCACATTTGCCCAATTAAAATTAAAAATATCATATATGCCATTGTTAAACATGGAAAATATCATATATACCCAAATAGTCAATTTAATAATTAAAAAAATTATTAAAACACTCAATAATTATCAATAAATTAGATATCGACTACTATAACCTTCCTTCTTCATTCTCTTTATCTCCTTATTACTCCGTATTATTTTTGTTGATACTTCTAAGTATTCAATTGCTATTTATACCATGTTAATATAATAAACATTCAAGGCAACAGGCTATCCGATTGAAATTGGCACGCATTTTGAAATGGCTGCAATCGAATGTTGTTCAATTAGGAAAAGCAAATTACCATTCAATAGCAAAAATGATAAAATAAAATAAAATAAATGGATTCAATTTAATTAAAGGACACGGGTGATTAATAGTAGTGGAGGTCGTCTAGCGATGTTTTAGAATTTTAATTTTACTGTCGACGGCAGCTACTCCGTTGGAGTGTTATTTCAAATTTATTAGGTTGTATCATTCAAAGGTAAGAAAATTAGCAAACAAAAATATAATTCGAAGAATGCGTGTTTTTGATATCATCCAATTGAGATTATGGTTGAATAAGAAGAAATATCTTTGCCAAGAAAATCACGTAACTAGGATGAAGAAGGGATGGTACAATAGTCAATATCCAATTTATTGATAATTATTGAGTGTTTTAGTAATTTTTTTTATTATTAAATTGACTATTTGGGTATATATGATATTTTTCATGTTTAACAATGGCATATATGATATTTTTAATTTTAATTGGGCAAATGTGATATTATGCGCATTATGAGTGGCATATATGCAATTCTCCCTATAATTAATATCTTGCTTTAAGGTAGATTCATTTAAAAAATATGGCTTATGAGCCATTGAGAAGTAAGACTCAAATGGGAGAAGATAAAACTTATCTAACATTCAAATAAACGTAAGACAATTTGATTTAACATCACTGAGTATAATGGGTTTAACATTTAAATAAATGAAATATAGTTTTGATTCAACATACACAAGTTTAAAGATAATACCTTTTTTGAGTTGTCATTATCAAAATTATTTTATAACGTCATGTTTAATTAAGTTGATGTGTATGTACGGGTTTAAAATAATAACAAACGAAAACTTTACTATTGACATCTTTAGAAATATAGAGACTGATTAACCAATCAAATTATTTGATTTCATTAAACTCTCGACTAACCAATCAAATACATTGATTTATTCCAAAATTATATTATAATGTCATTTTTAGATAAATTGGCGTGTATGCATTGGTTTAAAATAATAACAAACGAAAACTTTTACTGTTGACATTATTTGAAAAATAGAGACTTATCAACCAATCAAATAATTTGATTTCGTCAAGCTTTTGACTAACCATTCAAATACATTGATTTATCCAAAAAGTATATTCTGGAATAAAAAACCCATGTGAATATCCTAAGCTTTATTTAGTATCTTAGAGGGAAAAGAAACCTCTTCAATTTTATAGTGGCTCCGACCATTATCACTTGATTATTTCAAGTTTCATGTTATGAGAATTTAATATCTCAACATTTTTTGAATAATGGATATAGTAATCTGTTACTTGAACATGATTCTAATCTAAAACATGGTCTAAGAACTATCAATAACGAAACTTGAGTAAAGGATAATGACACTTCAAAAATAAAAAGATGGTTTGATATTCAACATCCCGTGTTTATACACGGGTCTAAAATCTAGTTTTTCAAGAAAAGAAAACCTGCAAGGCACATATAGATTAATATATAAAAGTCGGTTTGTATTTAATTTATTCTTAAAATCTAATGATATATACCTAACTTAAAAATTACATCTTTTACATAAATTTGTTTTATGGTTATTGAATTATTATTTACGAACTACAAAATAGAATGGACGTATAATGTTAAAAATCGAAACGTAGTTCTTAGTCTCCGTAAAATATTATACGATGATTGATGCTTTTGATCAAATAGATGCACAAAGGCGTTGTTTTTGGTTATCTTGTTGAATTCGTAATTCGTATTTTATCTCCTCAAATTGTAATACGTTGCTTATTTGATAATTGGAATGAGAATGAGCAACTTAATTTAATTAATTTCCAACCCCATAAAAGATAGTGCGTTGTTTGTTTACCAATTTAGTGGGGGAATTTTTTGACCGGGTAAATCACAAAAATGATCCGTTGACCGTACATTATTTAACAAAATAATCCGTTGACCAAAGCTTTTAACAAACTAATCCACCGATTGGCGCCAAAAGTGGCGCCCCGGCGCCCCTGACACAAGCAACCAACCAAAAAATGCCACGTGTACGAGGATTGCGAAAAAAAAACATGGAGCACCGGATTAAAAAAATGAGGGGCGCCAAGAAGGAAGAAAATAAAGGGAGGGCGCCAAAAAAAAATCATGGGGCGCCAAAAAAAAATCATGGGGCACCGGTTTTTTTTTTGTTGGCGTACACGTGGCATTTTTTGATTGGTTGCTTGTGTCAGGGGCGCCGGGGCGCCACTTTTGGCGCCAATCGGTGGATTAGTTTGTTAAAAGCTTTGGTCAACGGATTATTTTGTTAAATAGGGTACGGTCAACGGATCATTTTTGTGATTTACCCTTTTTGACCAACCCGCCCGGGCCAATAGAAAAATCAAAACCGGCCCTACTAACGGTCATAGATAAACACGAATTAACAAGTACACAACTTAACATAAGACCACTCACTATGGGAGCTAGCGTTATAGCTCCGTTTTAGCGGCGTGTTAGAAAGACGTCAAGCTCCTCTTTACTAGAGGAACTTCAAGTTTGGAAGTACAATGTAACATCCCGCCTTACCACGGCACAATATTGTCCGCTTTGCCCGCAGGTGCATGGCTTTTTCTTGGCGATCACACTACTACTACCACTACCACTACCACTTCACAGGAAGTGACCCATCCTGGAACTTCCCCGCTCGAGCACGTTTAACTACAGTGTTCTCACGAAATCTACTATACATTTGGTTCCAAAACGCGTTGTGTCATGTAAGGATGATATTACCCTTATAAGCCCCAGATCCCTCATGTCCACGATCGATGTGGGATTCGCTTAAGGTGTTGCATACAAGAAGGAAGAAGAGAGAGGAGAAGACAAAGGTGCAAAAATAAAGAATATTCAAATTGCATTCAATGTTTTGTTTGTGTATCTAATCAACTAGTGATGTATCTAATGTATACAATTTTCAGAAAATGTATTCTAGTGTATGTTGGATTACTTTTAATTTTAATTATGTGTTAACATTTATGGATATCACGTGGCACCTTAAACGGATGACACATCATTAAAAATACTCCAAAATACATTAAAACACATTTTTTAAAAGTTGTATACATTAAAAATATTACCGTTATTTGGGCATATACAACAAATAAGTTTAAGTACACTAAATATACATAACGTGTCATGTCATGTTATTAAAAGTGTAAATGTAAGCGAAATGTGAGCAATGATGATAATTAAATGGTGACTAAGATACTACCCCCCCGTCTCAATCAAAGTGTCAACTTTAAAAACGCATACAGTTTTAAGATTCTTCACTAACTAAACTTTTCACTAATCAAATAACATATCTACCAAAGAAAGTCTCTTTTGATTGGTTGTAACATGAAAATGAACACTTATTTGGGACAACTCAAAAAATAGTAATGTGAACACTTGAGGTGTGACGGAAGGAGTATGTTATTAAGATTGGAAAAGAACCTAAAAGATGGTTACGCACATCGATAATAAAATGAGTAAGTTACTCATATTGATACAGAAGATAAGTACGTTGTTAATTCATTACTTTAACCCTTTTAGGCTTTTATAAATTAAAAGTATTTGATCGTATTACGTAGTAATTAAATTGTTTATTTGTATATATGAGTATTTCTATTTTTAAATGGATGATGATGTAATTTAAAAGTACTAAGAATATAGATGCAATTATGAAGGTTCACCGCAATATACATGAATCTTGAAATCTTCCAAGAAATATTCAATAAACAATTGACTTGAAATTTAAAGGAATTATTAATCATTAAAGAGTATTTGACGAGCATAAATTGGAAGTTTAATGGTTTGCAGGGGTGTTTAGTTATTTGGATGAGCTTGTTTCTTAAGTTTCGTTGCTTATTTTAGAGGGAGTTCAGAAGCTTCAAAATATGCTACAATTTTTCAAATTATTTATTTATAAGTAACAAACATTAAAAATAAACACACCTAAATAACTAGTATATATTATTTTTTGTAACTCTACTTCTAGACAAATAAAATAACATATATTATCCAACTCTAACTTTGTTAGAGATGCCCCAACTAATATTACTTCCTTCGTGTTTGTCAAAATATCCATTTTGATTTTGCACATGATTTTATAATTCTCTACTAAGTACACGATTTACCAAAATAACATCTCTACTTATCAAAATCTCTTTTGATTTGTTGAAATATCAAAGTGAACATTTAGTTAGAAACTTAGAACATTGTAAATCAGTAATGCTCAGATTTTGAATGGACTACGTACCGTTTAACAGATTATTCGCATTATGGGATCCCTCACCATTATTGTACATTTCTTTCTATCACCTATGACCAATCAGAATCATGGCGGATTTCGTGAGGCAGGGAGGGGCCCCCAAAGTTTTTTGCAAATAATTATTTTTTAAGGGAAATTTGAATGAGCCATGTTTACTTAAATAAACATTAGAGGTTGAATAGAGGCGGAAGAATGACAAAACTAAGGGCCTATTATACATATCCCATTTCCCTCCTTTTACTATCTAATACCCCTTTTACCTATCAAATCAATTACATCATATTTATTTTTTTTTAATTTCTATCCCTTATCCCTTCTTTTTCTAATTCCTACCCTAATAATTCTAAAACTGAAACTGATTTTAAAGTGCACTGGAACCGGTCTTAGAAAAGAGCTAGACTGAAAAAGAACCGGATTGGACCTGGGCTATGACAAAGAAAACTGAGGGTATCTTTTATATTTTTTTAAAGAGAAAATTACATGGATCGTCCCTGTGGTTTGCATAAAATTACACTGGTCGTCCCTGCAAGTTTTTTTTGACACTGATCATCCCTGTGGTTGCACGTTATTTCACTGGCAGTCCCTATCACTAACGGGCGTTAGCCAACACCGTTAAAACTCGTCACGTGCACGGCATGTGAGGGTATTTCGGTAATTTTACACAGATAAAATTACACGGGTCGTCCATGTGGTTTGCAAAAAATTACACTGGTCGTCCCTGCAAGTTTTTTTTTACACTGATCATCCCTGTGGTTGCACGTTATTTCACTGGCAGTCCCTATCACTAACGGGCGTTAGCTAACACCGTTAAAACTCGTCATGTGCATGACATGTGAGGGTATTTTGGTAGTTTCATGCACCCTCTTCCAATAATACTAATATTAGTTCACTACACATGCAAATACCCATATGTATCTATCGTTCATTCCATCTATATTTTTTCATATGGAAACGTGAAGAAACAGTTTGAAAACTTTTCAATTTTGTGAAGATGAAATGCAAAGTTTGATGTCATCTGTCGTACCACTGCCGGAAACTGGTAATTCATTTAGCGGGTTGTTAGAACTTTCGAGGAATCAAGCTGTTAAGCTGTTACACTCACCTGAAGATACCGCAACGAGTATTTTCCCAATTTCGAGCCCTAGTAACTGTAATTTGGTAAAATCAGTGTTTTCTTGTATGGAAGGTGATAATTCATTAGGGAATTCTTGCCCTAATGACTGTAATTTAGTAAAATCAATGTTTTCCGTTATGGAAACGGACAATTCGTTGGGGAATTCGAGCCCTAGTTACTTTAATTTGGTGAAACAAGAGCCAATTGACTCTGATTCATTGCACGTGACAAGTTTAACGGTATTGGCTAACGCCCTTTAGTGATAGGGACTGTCGGTGAAATAACGTGTAACCACAGGGATGATCAGTGTCAAAAAAACTTGCAGGGACGACCAGTGTAATTTTTTGCAAACCACAGGGATGACTCGTGTAATTTTGTCTGCGTAAAATTACCGAAATACCCTCACATGCCGTGCACGTGACGAGTTTTAACGGTGTTGGCTAACGCCCGTTAGTGATAGGGACTGCCAGTGAAATAATGTGCAACCACAGGGATGATCAGTGTCAAAAAAAACTTACAGGGACGACCAGTGTAATTTTATGCAAACCTCAGGGACGATCTGTGTAATTTTCTCTTTTTTAAAAGGTAATCCCATTTATAACAGGTTCCCCGGCAGGGGCGGAGCTAGAGGGGGGCATGGGGGGCAGTCGCCCCCCCCCCCCCCCCCCCCCCCCCCCCCCCCAACTTAAAAATCTAGAATTGTGAAAAAAAATAAATTTTTTAATGTTATTAGTGACAGTTTTGGAGTTTTGCCCCCCCAAAATGATAGAAAAAAGAAAAAAAAAAATTTTTTTTTGCCCCCTATACGAAATATCCTAGCTCCGTCCCTGTTCCCCGATTTTGTCAAATTTATACTTATGATGTACACAACTTAATTATTACCGTGGTCAATTCTGAATCTTCCCATGATCACTCCAAAATTTTTTGCGTCAACTGACATCCGAACATGACCTCTATTTATTTACTTTAATAATCCATACCAGAAGATGATGCGAAGGAGCACTATCTAACTTTATTGACTCGAAGAATGTGAAAGGAAAAAGTAGTTCTTTACGTGAACCGACAGTTGCTTTCCATTTTCTTTTATATAATTTCTTATTCCCTCCGTCCTAAATTAAGTGTCATGTATTAGATTTGGAATTTGAAAGACTTTATTTTTCAACTATGACCTTAAATATTTTTGTTTGTGTTATATATTATTTTTTAAAAATTATATCAATGAAAATATATTAAGAATCCAATCCATACATATATTTTGCATCAAGTATTATATAACCAGAACAAAAATATTTAAGGTCAAAGTTGAAAAGAAAAGACTCAAAAAGTCAAACCAGGACATTTAATTTGGGACGGAGAGAGTATGTTTCTAATTTATTTTTTCTTTTTACGATAACATATTATATATCAAATGAGTATAGCAACTTCCGGAATACATTACGTGTCATTTTACTTTTTCTCCTTTCACTTAACATGCCCATTTGCCTACCATTGTATTATAAACATTTATATTACTTTGGGGTTATTATTTAAAATAATATATTTCAAACGGTAAGTTGAAAAATTATAAAAATTGCACCATGAAAATCAGTATTTTATTCTCTTCGATTATAGACGTGACAAGGTATACTTTCGACTAACTTGTTTTTTTTTTTTTTCATTTTTTAATGTGTTTTGAAAACGAGTAATACATGTGTTAGAAGCCGGTAACACATGTGTTACTAGCAACTAACACAAGTGTTACCAATTGTGTAAAATCAAAAAAAAAATCGTCGAAAGTATACCTTGTGAGATAGCAAATCGAAGAGAAAAAAATGCTGATTTTTATGGTGTTAATTTTTATAATTTTTCGACTTATTATTTTAGAGATATTTAAGTTTTAAAAATGTGAGGAATGTGGTTTTTGAGACACATGACACGTTCTGGTTGGTTTCTTTGTTCTCATCAAAAATCTCATTATTATTTGAACATTACCGATATTACATATATTCGTGTTATAATATGGAAGATAAAGTAATAACTAAATAAGGTGTTTAATGTCTATTACGTAATTCTAACAGTAATTTTAAAAATTATGAATCTTGCCAGTTAATTCACAAGTTAATATTATTAAATTTGTGAATAAATACTCGTTTTAATTCGCAAGATTAAAAGATCTATTGTATACTTGTGTAAAATAATATTAACACTTGCTCAAGTACGTTTTCGCAATAGATGATTTTGGCCCCCAAAAAATATACATTCAAGATCCGGAAGGGCCAGCAAACAGGAAAATAAGTGCCTTTAATAAGGAAATCAGAAGCAGGCCGGATCAGTCAAAGCAAAACAAGCTAACCTTCAATGGCCCAAGTCTCTGGAGAGTCATCTTCTGGTAAAATGGAATAATTTTTTTTGCTCTACTTCTGGAGAATGAGCAACACCATCTCTTATCTCTTATTATATAAAATGAGCTTTTTACAACAGTTTGATTGTTTTCATAAAGTATTGCGACTGTTATAATATAGGAACCAAACGTTTGGTCCTTATGAAATGATCAACTCTGATAATTAATAAAAACAAGTATCTTATGATTTATTTTTGTTAAATTAATTAGTACTCCAGTAAATAATGATGCTATACATCACTTTGCAGGTCATTCAACATCCATAGAGCTGATCACAAAGACAACAGACTTAGTTCCAGTAGCTGCAGATTCAGTAATTTCATCTTGCAGATTAATTACCTTTCACAGTATATTTAATACACCCATATGATATCTACATACTTTTTAATGAACAGAATATGGTTAAAACGAACTTAAATTAAATTTTATTTTGAGGGATATACACCTAAATATCAGGGTTGATATGTAGGTTCACCAACAGAGTGAATCCGTTACCAATAATCAGCCACAACCAACCCTTGGGCAACAACAACTACCAGAAGCACCTACCATTTCTCAACAACAACCAAAAGCAAGATACAAATTTCCGGATCGAGAGTTACTTGAAGGTATGTTCTATCATCCAAGGATATGATTCTTACCAGCAAGTTACACTTTAGACTACGTAATGATTCATTTTACTACAATATATGTAGGGTTTATAGCTCCAAAATGTATGAATGGAACATTACAAGTTTTACCATTGTTTATCCAACTTTAGAATGTGTTATTGTATGTATTCAATTTCTAAAAGCGTCTATTGTATGCATTTAATTTATTATTGTATCCGTAAAACTTACAAACAAAAAATTGTTTTATGTAGCAAAAAACAACCCAAAACATACAAATATGCGTTTCTAAATTCTAAGACTTGACTACATACATTAGGACGTTTTAGAGTTGGATACACAAGATAGTTAAACGTGTAAAGTTCTATGCATACAAGTTGAAATACATATGACTTTCTTTTATTAAAAATAACCCATTATCAAATTTTGTAGTTCCCTTTACTTCTTTCAGTTACTTTTTTAGTTTCGAATGACAAACACTCGCACACTTCTCCTTCTAATGGGACTAGAACCTACACCATGTTGATATATTATTGCCTTATTGAACCACGTTGATCGATGATGCTCGGCTAAAGGCCTAATTTGAACAATACGTGTTTAGTAGCCTTATGCGAAATGATATTTGAATTAAGCATGTGATCGAAGAATATGTTATTAACTAACTCATTGTCTTGGAATGACTTAGGAGACCGAAAAGACGATATAAGAATTTGTGTTCCTCTATATGAAGCTTCAATCAAAGGAGATTGGGGAGCTGCAAATAACATCCTCCAGGATCATAAGTATATGGTACGGAATGGCATTACTGAAAATTGGGAAACACCACTTCACATTGCAGCAACGGCCCATAGCGCCAAGTTCTTGATAAACCTTGTTGGCATGATGAATGAGGACGAGATGAAACTTCAGAATAAGCAGGGCAACACTGCTCTTATATTAGCTGCTGAAGCTGGAAATGTGAAACTGGCTAAGATAATGGTTGAAAAAAATAGGGAACTGCTGACAATCCGCGGTACCCGGAACATGATGCCAATCCACCTGGCTGCTTTGTTTGGAAAACGTGATATGGTGATTTATCTCTATGATGAATCTGAGCAAATGTCAAGTGCTGATTGGACATATCATGATAAGGAATGGATTTTCTTGCAGTGCATCGAGGTGGATATATTTGGTATGTAAGTTAGTAGGCAGTCGTTGCAGATATCATGTTATTCATTACTTGGTTCTCCAGTTTTACTTGATTTTGTCACTTTGATCTGATGTATTCATTCTCGTTAATTAATTGTCGAACCTCATGTAGATGTTGCACTAAGAATATTGGAAGACCACCAGAAAAATTTGATGCCCTTCAATGATAAGGCGTTAACGAGTTTGCTACAGGTGTTGGGTCGAAAGCCTTACGCATTTTATGACATAAAGCCACATGCTATCTGGAGAATCATTCATTCAAGTAAGTATCGGAAATAACATATATATTTGTGTATCGTTGCTCCCCTAAAAAATTTGAAAGCTGGCCATGAGAACTTTAATGTAATATTTACTTTAAGTTCTACAAGTACTAGTCGATCCAACTGTTCCATTTCGCGACTCGTAATTTAATCAAGAACACATATAAAAGTGAGTTCATTTAAAGTAATGTTAAAGTTATTTAAACCCACTTGAAAAAAAAAAATACTTATTGTTGTGTTGTTTACTCGTTCTTTAAAATCGTTACTCAAAATAGAAAAAGAAGAAAATACAACAATCATTTGCTCCATCTCTACAAGTACTTTTTTGAAAGAATTTTTATTCAACTGAAAAAAAAAAAAAAAAAACACTAAAGATGTGCCACCTATTTAAAGTTAAAATTAGTGTATTAGTTCTTTGCAAAATGTAGTAAGGGCATTTTCCGGCTTTTCCGTCCGAAGCATCAAAAGCCTCGGGACTGATTGATAGAGATGAGTTCTAATTTATGTAACTTAATTATTGTAAAATAAAATTTATTACATTTATACGTTAGATTGATGGTTTCGTTTTACTAATTTACATCTCCTTTAAAGTTTTCAAGTTCCACCACTATTACAGATAGTCAAACATATATACTTAAACGTATGTGTAGTTTTAGTTCACCAGGCTATTCCTTGTTTTTGTTGCTCTCACTTTTGTAGTCACTCGTGTGAAGATGGGACATGCCACCAAGAAAAGTGATGCCACACAATTACTAAGGAAAATTTGGAAACAAATTGCAGAACGACCTAAGGAAGAAATTTATGAAATGCTAAGAGGCCCCATGATTGAGGTAGAAAAAACTAAAACATACCCTTCTCGAATACTATTTATTGCTGCAGAATTGGGAAACACTCAATTTTTAATTGAGCTCATTCATCTATACCCTGATCTAATATGGAAGAAAGATGATAGCGGTAGAACTATCTTTCACATTGCTGTTTCTTATCGTCATGAGAGTATATACAACCTGCTATATGAGATAGGCTCAATGAAGGATATGATAACCCCTCTCACAGATCGTCAGGGAAATAATATGTTGCATTTAGTGGGATTAAGTGCAGAAAATGATCCACTTGAGGATGTTTCAGGAGCTGCTTTTCAAATGCAACGTGAATTATTATGGTATAAGGTACAATTTTTTTACTGAACTTATGGGTTGTCAGGCTTGTGTATCTCTGATAACTCTGTATATCTCCTATATGCTTCTTTCCAATTGTGCCTTGCAGGAGGTAGAGGCTATGCTCCCTCCTTCTCATAGAAAACAGAAGAACAAGGCTGGCCAAACACCACATGAACTATTCATCAAGAACCACAAAGAATTAGTAACCCAAGGCGAAAAGTGGATGAAAGAAACAGCTAACCAAAGCATGGTGGTAGCTGCATTGATCACTACCGTTGTATTCGCAGCAGCGTTTACAATCCCTGGTGGCTACGCTCAAAGCAATGATCGAAACAATGGACTTCCTGTATTTCTCAAAAATGGACCCTTCATAGTGTTTGTCATACTTGATGCAATTTCTTTAATCTTATCGTCGGTTTCAATCCTGATGTTCTTATCCATCCTCACTTCTCGTTACGCTAGAGATGATTTCTTGGAATCCTTACCCAAAAAATTGTTAACAGGTCTAACAACACTTTTCCTCTCTATTATCGCCATGATGGTTTCTTTCAGTGTCAGTTTCTTTGTTCTTTACCATAACAAATATCTCTCCATACCAATCGTTATTAGCGTAATTGCTATAATACCAGCCAGTTTATACGCTAAACTACAATATCCTCTTTTGATAGATGTGTATCGTGCAACATATAGTTCCAAGTATCTCTTTAAGCCGAAGAAGGGTATACTTTACTATCGAAGTCCAAGTTTTTGAATGTTGTCGTTGTGAATACTTTCATGAATTCTGTTTTTTGTTCCTTTTAACTTGTTATGTATTATTATTCAGTATATTGCTATTATGTGAATTGTTTTCCTTAGCGGAGTATTGAATCTAGTTTTCTGATTTATAAGTGCAGTTATATATTTGTTGTATTTGATATATTCAGATAAACAGACTCATATAAAATATAATTGTCAAAATGAATGGGTCGGGTCATGGGTCTAGATGGGTTATTTAGAAGGATGGGTGGGTCTCGGGTCGGGTCGACCTAGCGGGTTTTCACTTTTTATTTTTTAGTGAAAAATGAAAAAAATGAAATGAAGTGAAAAAAAAGTTTACCCGCTAGATCCGTCTGGACCCGTGGGTTAGTTGTTACAAAATTGGAGGTTATATTGAAAAACTTATTTAGACCAAAAAATGGACAGGAGACCCAACAAACTCATCCCCTCCTAAATATTAACCAATAGGTCTAAAATTACTACCTCTAATATAAACCAAGAAAAAATCACACAAATCCATATCAACCTTAAATACTGAACTCACATCGTTATTCTAGCATGAAACTTTATATCTGTTGCTTTTCGAACATTCTTGAACAAGTGTACATATGTAAAATAAACCGTATATATTGAAGGTTCATGTCCTTAGAAACCTCACATCACAAACACACACAGTTTAAAATGTTTTCTGTATCTATTAATAGTAATACATGAGTACAATTTATAATAGCAATAACAAGACTCTTAACTAACAAACCCCACCCACTACTCCACTATGGAAACATGCCTACCACTCTTTTCCTACGTCAACCCAAACTTTTGACTAAAAGAATGAAACATTAAATACTTATTATATCAAAAGTTCCAAGCATGCATAACGTGAACTCATCAATACCAAATGACTACACAACCGATTAATCCAACATATATGTGCTAATTCCTGTTAATCTGTTATTTAAGCAGAGGTACTAACGTTCTATCCATTTTGAGTGTTAAGATCCCAAATTAAGCTTCCTTTAATTTGTCACTCGTTTATTCTTCTTTACGTTCATTCTCTCATACTTAAAAGATGTCACAGGTAACAACCAAAAATCATCTATCAAGAAATGCTAACGAGTAACCAGCTATCGTCTAACGGTAAATTAATGGGCAGTCATTTCTATCGATCAAACCATCAGTCCTGGAAGGCTGAGACAATAGGTTCAATTTCTTATTTTGTCAATTTATTTCGCTTCGTTTGGTTGTCAGGTTCAATTCATGTATTTTCGTCGCACGCGTTACGTTTTAGATAAAAGGTAAATTGTTTTCGTTTCGTCGTTATGCTTTATCTTTATAGCATAATATTTCCATGTGTAAATAACTAATATACAATATAGTTTTACGTTATTTATAGAATCTTGTATCAACAATGTACGTATATTTTGTCGAATTCGTTCCGATTGTTTCGTGCATAATTATAGATAACTACAAAACTCGTAATACTTCACGTTCACGTATCAATATAGTGAGCTTTGCTAGGCGTATCTCATAAAAATAGTTTGCATTCACTAAATAGTGAAATAGCCTAAGACATACATGATTACACTACGGAATTATACCGTAAATTGAGGAGTATCACATATAGTATTTTTAGTAAAAAATAACTATTAGAATTGTTATATTTTGTATACCCGTTTATTATTCTCATAAATAATATAAATAAAAATATATGCGACTTTTACATGATAAACTTATTTTTAAAAAATGAAAGGGTAAAAGTGACATTAAGTTATTCTATCATGTTTACACGATTATAAGTTCGTCAACTAGAAATAATATGATCTATCGCTACAAAAATCCAGTCGAACATGAGTAAATTCCGGTTATTTAACTATTTAAGTAAACGTAGCTAGTCTAGCATATAGTAGAAATCGCTACTCACAATTCATTAATTAAATTTTATACATTTCATAATGAAAATTTATACGTACATGATTAGTGAAATCTTCCTACAACTTTGTGTGAGATAAGAGAATCAATTTCAACCACTTATTTTCATTAAATAATTATTTTTTTCACATTTTTTAAACTTAAATATTTCACAAATAGTAAGTCGGAAAATTATGAAAATTGCATCAGTTTTCTACTCTTCGATTAAAGATTCTACAAGTTATACTTTCAACGAGTTTTTTTTCTATATTTTGGTGGGTTTTACAAATTAGTAAAACTAGTGATTTGTTGTACAATTGATTTGCGGTCCCAAAACCCTAAACCCTAATCTCTATCCCCTATATCCTAAACCCTAACCCTAACCTTTAAACACAATACTAACACATGTATGATTGAACCAATCACATTCCTTGTTCCTACGCATGAATTTTCTTCTATCATCCCGTCAATATGCTTCTATATTTTCCTGAATTTTTTACATGACTTTACAATTCAATAATCACGATTTCACCAACGAAGTATTATGCCGGAGAATAAGAGTCTTTGATGATAATCATAATTGAATTTGATATTCTTAGAATTGTCTAAACACTTTTTCTATAATGTATTTCGACATTTTACTGCCTTGGGTTCACGAATTCAATATTGGGATAAAATTAAGAATACGTACACTTGAAATCTAGACAGAGAAAATCAAGCAAACATAGAAGGTTTTTGTATTTGTTCATGTTCATTTCTCACGAGCAATCCATTATGAAAGACCAAACATTTGTTTATATATATATATATATATATATATATATATATATATATATATATATATATATATATAGGGGGAAGATCAATAGGGAAGTAAAAAAATGAGGGAAGGAGGGAAGCTATTTTTAGCCACACATTCTGGTCAACACAAAAGTCAACGCGGTGGGAAACATGTATGCATGATAACGAGTGGGAAACATGCCTACCACTCTTTTCCTACTTCCACTCTAACTTTTGACTAAAACAATGAAACATTAAATACTTATTATATCAAAAGTTCAAAGCATGCATAACGTGAACTCATCAATACCAAATGACTACAACCGATTAATACAACATATAAGTGCTAATTCCTGTTAATCTGTTACTTAAGTAGAGGTACTAAAGTTCTATCTCACTACACCAAAACTGCTGATCTTCCACGGTCAAATCTGTGAGAAAACCGTGGGAAATCACGATTTTCCACAGCTTTCCCACGGATTTGGTCCGAGGTAAAACAGGGCGTGGGTAATCAATTTCCCCCACGGATTTTCCCATGGAAGTCAATTTTCTGACGGAATTAACTGTCAATAATCTGTGGCAAAACTTATTCAAAAGCTTTAAAAGATTCCGTGGGAAATTTGAAAATTGCCATGGATTTCCCACGAAAAAATTTCCTACGAGTTTCCCACGAATGTCTTTCCCACGGGTTTCTCATGGATAGATTTCTCATGATTTTCTCACAGATTTCACATGGAGATTTTCTACCAGTTTTCTAAAACCGCCCTGTTTTCATTTTTCCTATTTATATATATGCTTGATAACTGATATGATACAATATGCAAATACAATACATAACAAACATTCAGATTTGCTTCAATCATCTATATAACAAATATTTAAATAAGTTAATCATCCAAATACATAACAAAAATCCAAAATTTGTTAAGTATCAAAAGCTATGTTAAGCTTAACATTGTGTTCATTCTTCAAAAATAACCTGGGTCAGTTCATCTACTTGGGATCAGTACTAGCTAGACAGTGGTGGAAACACCTCTTTCCAATCCTTTGTTAATATTGCAACTTGTTCTTGCACACTTGCTAAATCCGCAACCCTCAACACGTTGGCTTTTAACAAGTTGTTCTTTCAGCTTTAGAACCTACAAACTGAAACACATGCACACAAATAATCAATCATCAATATTAGTTGTATGAGATCAAACATTGACAAACTATTATGACTGAATATATATACAAACACAAATAATATCAACAGTAAAATCAGCCCACACAAAGTGCAACCAACTAGTTGAACCATCAAAATCACAAGTTTGAGTAAACTTTATGTATATTCCAATCTTCAAGTGCAATATAAAGAATGATATGTGATACCAATGCCACATTCTTATAAATAAGCAGATATCTATCTTGCTGATCACAACTAAATTTCCTGCTGCAAGCGAATAAAAACGATGACTCGCTTGCTTATGCAACTTCCATTATCATATATGAGTTATTATGCAGTCAAGTTGTTGGTTTAGAAGATAATAGACCCAACCAATAGTAGCATAACACTAGACATTCAAATACATATGTAAACATATATTCATAAAATAAGGCCAAACCCAACTGACAACAGCCCATCCCAAAACGTATGACTGAGAATAAACTAACCTCTTCAGTCATATCCATCTTTGTAGTTGCAGAAAATCTTTGGTTGCCCCGAACAATCTTCCTTTTCTCTTCCCTCCACAAGCATCATATACCTCTCAATGATCATTGAAAACACATCACTTACAGTTATCATAAATATACACACGTATATATTATCTGTGTATATATAAACTGAGCTTTTAGTGAACCCTTTTAAATTTTGGGCAACCCCAAACCAATTTAGCAGCAGTCCAACATAAAAATATAGCCAGGCTGACCTAACCAGACCTAGCAGGAGCCAAACACAACCCATCTGTCCAACCCACTGCAAATACAAAGTGCATTTGTTAGCAAATACTATGAAGGTAATCACTTACATACAACACATAAGCACAGTAGAGAAGAAAATACTCAATACATAAATATATTTATTAGAAGCAATATTAGAGTATATTTAAGAAACACACTTACAATATACTCCTTTACTATCTGCTAGATACACACTTAGTGGAAATTCAACACCAAAAGCCTATGTACATAAACTATGACTTTATGAACTAGAACACCTAGACTAAAAATGCAGACCACCAAAATTTTTTTAGAAAAGGCAATTTTATTAAAACACTATAAAAATATACAGAGGACCCATGCAAAATACAACACATACTAACTACAAAGAGATCATGCAAGGAACATGACTCCTGTACACATGCTGCACAAACAAAAACAAACAATGGCCCAACACAAATATAGATACATACTGCAATCCTAAACAAGATCCCAGACAACAAATTTTAAACTACAGCAGTACAACCTATCATTTGACTTCATTGGATTTTTGACCTGCACTCTCCGTTTGAGTCGAGAAACCACTGCAATTACAGCCTGAATGAACATGTACATCAAAGCTAGACCATCACATTCCTCATTTTATGATTACGGCAGTAAGTGTAAACTTCAGCCACACTAATATCAAGCAAGCAGACATCTCCCTTGCCCCCAATTAACAGACCAATATTACGAATCACTGACCATTATTTCTCGTTCTGTTTTACATCCCAGCAGACCCAACAGCTTTTGGGTCGTTGAACCATTGTTCCCATTTAATCTGCGCCAATTACAAGTTACAAGGCAACAAATCTTACAAAGCATCAACCATAAAAGCTATTCACACAAAATAGTTCAAGTCTAAACATACAAAGCATCAAATGTAAGAGCTATTACTAATCTATGCACATATATTAGATACATACAGAAGAATGCTAGACCAATTATAGCCCAGCCCAGGAGCTCACAACATCCCAATTTAGCCTCTATTTTTGCTAGACCGATTATACTATTACTAACTAATTTAGCCTCCATTTTTGCAACTGTTAGCACCACATATACCTTTTAACCATATAAATTAGATTAAATTTCAATTTATGAGCATAACAAAGTAGCTAGAAAGCTACTGTAACAATTCTAAAAACTACACACCAACTACAACAAAACTATTATAGCAATATAGCAACAATGACCAACAATGACCGAACAACACACCAACAATGATGTTGTTTTCAATTTAAGGTGTTCAATATAACTTAATCTATTTTAGAAAATACACTTCACAGGTTGTCCTAAACTTTTTAAAAAAAACTAAATCAATTTCAAATCAATATTTAAAAGATGGTGATTGACAATTTAATATAAAAATTAAATATATATATATAGACTGTAAAAACTGAAATAAATACTAATAATAAAAATAAAATTAATTAGCAAGTATTTTCTATATAATACTAGACTAGACTATTACAAAAATTGAGTAAAAACAATAACAGTTGCAAGAATCGAACCTCTGCTAGCTTGCTTACTTGTTAACGCACCTACCACTATACCAGATTAAACTAATTGTTATGATTGCTATTATGAAATATATATAGAAAGACTTCACAAAGGTAAAATAAGTGTTTATGAAAATAGAAAGACTCCTCACACCGGCCACACTCCCAGGTCACCGGGAACAATTATGCATACAATAAATTAACATGAAGACTCACCTACAGTGATGGCATTTGGAGGTTTCGAACAACACAAGAGATGTGGATCTAAGCGGCAACGATGATGGCGGTTGACTGGTTGATGGTTTCAAATGATAGCAAATACCATGGTCAGAGGTAAAGAAGCATCGATATTTGTTTCAGGTAGAGAGAGATCGAAAAATTATTTAGGTTAGAGAATACAGAGCTTCTTTGAACTGATTTGTAAAATCAGAAAGGGGAAAGAAGTAGGTTTGAGTGGGAATTCAATTTTTGGGGGAAAAATTTTAAGTATATATGGCTACCGGGTAGTCTAACTGCCCCTGCCAGTTACAAAATCGCGTTGACTTGCATTTCCATCCATTGGATTTCGTTGACTCTCGATCTCAGCCCTCCAATAAAGGGGGTTTCAGTTTTTTTTCAGGCGGTTGATTGATTTCCGAGCAGTTGGATTTTGTGGTGGAGGGAGAACCGCTCCCACGTTCTCCGCCTTTGATTACTTACGGATTAACAAATCTAATCTATTCACGATGCGTTCTATATTCTTTTTAACCTCTGAAATTCCTCTTCGCCATTTTTTCCAGTTGTTTATTGAAATTCCTCAAATCCACATCAAATTGATGAGGTAAGTAGTTTCTAATACAGATTTGTGGATCTAAAATTGTTTAACTTTTTTTTTTTTTTTTTTTTTTTTTTGTGATATTTTTGATTATGCGATTTTGATGCAGAAGAGCGAGAAAATAAATATGAGTTGGAGCAGCCAGTATTCTTTAAAGAAGATGTGATTAGATTCAAAATATGTAAGTATTCTATTAATTTGTATGTTGGTTCGTGAGTTTCAAATATTTGTTTATATCAAAGTTTTTTTTGACGAGTGCCAACTGTTTGGTGAAATGTCTGAATGAAATTTCTTTTGTAGTTCTATAAGTTTCATGTCATTTTGATCATTGATTTTTCTGTCAGATTATTATTTTATGTTTTCTGCATTGGTGTAATTATTTTAAATGACCCATTTGATTCACAGATACAAACTGGAAATTTGATACGTTTTGAACCTACTCATATGAAGAAGAGATTGCAGAGAAACTCATGTAAGCATCATGACTTAGAAACCGATTTATAACTTGCAGACCCTTGATTCGTTTTATATGTTCAAGTGATTTAATTCTTTGGTATTCTTTGTATTATCATTAATCGGACATCTAAATATAAAAAAAGTTTTTTCATTATATCCAGTTGAAAGCCTTTAATTGGATCAAAAATGAAGAAGACTAATTAATGCTTCGTGGATTTAGACATTATCAAACTCGGCCGCTAGTGTCAAATTTGAAGTTCATGTGTTTTTGTCAGATTATGGCATGGTGTATTAATCTTCTTGGGATTGTCTATGCTGCAAATTCCCCTTTTTATTTGTTTTGTTGGTCGCATTTGTCACGGCATACTCACAAATGTGAATTGTATGTGTCAACCATGTCGTTACAAAATTCAGAAGGCTAGATACCAAACTCATCAATGTAAGCATTAAATTCCTTAGTATGTTTGCTATAAGTCTATAACATTAGATATGGATAGTTAAGTTGACGTCTGATTGTGTGTTCCCAGCTTTGGTTGTTATTTGTTTTTTTTATATTTATATCTTAAAGTAATAAATTAATAATATTATTACATGAAGTTTCTTTAATTGAATTGATCTCCCTACATTGCAGAACTTCAATTGGATTATCTTTTGTGTGTTTCATTAGATTGGTTTAAAGTTACTGAATGAGTACGAGAAATATTATATATAATATAATTGGTCCACTTTTGAATTTGTCTCTGGATGAGTTGCACCTGAGTATTACATTTGATGAGCTTTATATTTCTATTGTCTTCTTATGCTTTTATATGTTTTTCAATATAAATCTTGTACTGGTAATGAGCAATCTAAGTAAATTATGGGTTTGGAGGTTAAAGATCTTTAGTGTTCACTTGCTATGTAATGAATTTGGTTATTTTATTCTAAAAAAAACTCCCTTTATTGTTATAATGTACTTGAGTTGGTTACCCGTGACGTATAAGACGGGTCCTTTTCTACAGCTTTCTTGCATTTGTTGAACTAACTTTTAGTCTTATTACTTCGTTGTTTTGTTTATTAAATTTCCCATATATATATGGTTGACAGGGAGTGGAACTGCCCAACCATGACTTTCATTATCATCCGTCAGATTGTGTTGACTATTCATCCCGGCCATCTAAAAAAGGAGGTTTCGGTTTTTTTCCAGCCAGTTGAGTTCTTTCAACCGCTCCCACGCTCACCGAATTTGTGGGATCTTCATATGATTTAGGTATACAAATCGTCCATTTGCATATGAAACTGTCCAAAACCACCACCCACGTAAATCAATACCCTTTATTACACTATATCTTCTCCAAAATTCAACTCACCTATCGACGGGGTAAATTTTCTGGAATGTCCAATCGGAAAATTGAAGGTATTCGGAGCCAAGTATGTTTGGATTCAGTGCTGTTGCTCTAACATAGATGATGAACGAGGTTACCGAAGTAAGTGCAGGCCACTGATTACTAATCACTTCGATTCTGTATATGTAAATATAAAGTCCCTTATAATTTGGTTATTATTATGTGTTCCATTTTGCTTTACAAGTATTGCCATCAAGTCAATTAGTTTCAGTGACAGATTGTGATCTCTTTTTAGGGTTAATTTTGATTTCTAAAGATTGAAATAAATTTGCATCATAGTTTATATTACGTGTTGGAAATAAAGTGTTCTCTATAGGTGAATAAATACATGTCAAAAGGCAACTACCGGTGTACAACATATCATTGAAGACACAATATTTCTTTTATTGTGAAAATATTTTATAAAATTTCACAGCGTAGAAGGTAGTACTGATGTACACCAACATTCTGTACTGTATAGAGGTATAATTCACCTTAAATATAACTGTTGGTTATGTCACTAGGTTAGTAATCATATTTAACCTTATTATCGATGTTTGCTGTGTGTTTATTGTTAGTTGGGCGCTTCATCTATTCTTATTCATTCATTATCTGTAATAATTTCTCACAGGTTTTACTTATAGTTATAATGGGAACCAGAATCAAAGACGGTGGAAAGTACAGAAGAGCCATACCTGACTATTCTTACCATAAGCTTATCGGTCTGTTCATGGCATCAAACATATCAAAGGAAGATCCTGGCCTTCACAGGTTTTACTTATAGTTGTACGATCATAATGGAGATTGCCGGTCTCAAGCTTTTTTTAAATGTAGGTCGATGTTTATATAATATGCTGCATGAAACAACCTTCACATTTACTATATACAACTCGGTGTCAAAGGCTATATTATCTTATTTTGGCTCTGTTTTTAGCTACACAATGGTCATTTATATATCAGAGGCTATTTTCTCAAATTTTGTTGGGCCTACTCTAAATAGATATTGTCTGTAATGTAGCATTTCCTGCAGCAATATGTAGCATGTCTTACAAATTTTCATGATTTTATATTTTGTTTTCTACAATAAGGTGCAGTTTGTTTCTTATGATAGCTCCAATCTGTGACCTTTTTGTATTTTGTTTTGCAACAAATGAGCAAGATTAAGGAAGATGAAAAGGTTAGAAATATTGCCAGGGAGGTAACATTTAGACCTATGCAGAAGTTGAAGGAAAGGATCGCTCAAAGTAGAGAATCATTAAACCAAGCAATGAATGAAGACCTCCATATCGATTTACAGACATCGGATAAGGATGATTCCAGAATGGTAAGTAGTTGCAGGCTTGTAGCAACCAATCACTGCATCAAGCTCTTAAACATTGGCAATTATCAGCTATTCCTGAAACTTCAACACAACAAACTGGTTTACTCTCATATATTTTACTATTGTCCACACTCATATTTCTATCTGGATTCCGAGTGTTTATTTTAATTGATGACTTAGTTAGATGGATAAATCATGTTTGCTGAACTTCAACTCTAACATATAGGTAATATCATGGCCCGTGCTTCCACCAGTTAGGTCCTAACAAGTACACAGTGTGGAAGCATGTGTTCTTACTCAAAATTTTAAACTCTAGAGATTCAACTTCCACTTGTATTATGTTTTTGAATGGATCGTTCTATTTTACAGATGTTAAGATGGATATATTAGCGTAGACTATAAATATCAAAATAGGCAGGTCGGGAGGTCAGGTAGCTGGCTAACCTGGCAATTTCTTAGTTTGGGTCAAAATGTGGCAGCTTGGGTTGACCCAAATTCGCTTTTTGTACCCCATTTTACATTTTGATAACTATCATGATTACAAAAACTCTTATTACAATAATAGTATAGATTTAGTAGTTTCTATACATTAAATGGATAGTTGGGCAACTTTGAACCCATTTTGCCACTTTCCCGCTTATGTCTTGCATTTAAGGTGGGTCGGTGGGGTTTATCACTTTATTGTGTTTAACCATTTACTAATTATGACGTTTAATATCATTCAAATATTCTTTTGTTTGGTATTCTATTTTTCTATTTCTTTGCCCATAGATAGTTTTCATTTAATAATAATAATAAGTCTATCAAGTTATTTCTACTGATAGTGTAGTGCTGTGTTTCACATTATTAGTGTGCAACACTCAGAGAAGATTTCTTTTCAAAGACGATGAATTCCTTGAAAATTTGTCTTGTAAAAGTTTGTTCTTGTGAAAATGGGTAAAAGGACTCTATAGATTGCAATCTATGTTTTAAATTTTGTCTGGTGAAAGCTCCCGTTGGAGTAAGTTTGTTCTTGTGAAAATGCTTAAAGAGACACTATAGATTGCAATAATTAGCAATTGTGAAAATGCTTAGTTCCGTTATACATGACTGACAATAATTTTTTGGTGTGCAATTGTTCTGATCATTTGATTCTAACTCTTGGTTTAGGTAAAAATCTTTTTACCAATCAATCCGAGTTACCATTTTCATTGCAGGGGTAGATTTACAATTTGAATGAGATGATGCTCATGCTTTTAATAGATAAGCTGATGGTTGGGTCCATATCACATACATACATTAAACAAGGTAATTTGGTTAAGTTGTTCTGTTTTGTTAGTTGTTTAAGAAGGTTTCTAATTATTAAGATTCTTAATAGCGGTATGATGTGAGATCTCAATAGTTTTCTAATTAAGTTATATGGCTACTATCATGATAGGGTGTAATTTAAATTGCCATAACAGTAATTTTGGTCTGGGTTGGTTTTGTTTGGCTTGCCATGGTGTATAATGGGTCACGTAGGTTATGTTGCATCATTCACTGGTTAAACTGTAAATATAGATTCAAAAAGTACTAAAGGAAATGGGCCAATCTGAAGAATTCATATAAAAGTACTTAAATTCATAATCGAACTTTTGTAATTAAATGATTTATAAGGTTTCATGAATTAAAAGTATATTGTGGGTGACTTACGACCCATTTGACACCTTTGATTATAAGCCGTGTTTCCCTCTCGACCCAATAGAGATAAAAGACAACCCCATATCAGCTTATCTATAAGGAAGGACTTTTTGGAATGATAATCAGAGTCAGCTCAGTTGCCTGAAATTGGCGTGACTGGAGCTTACTGAATGCACGTGTTAAGAAGAAGATTATTGATGCTAAAATTTAGAGCGAGAATGGAGCTGAAAAGCCTACATCGTTTGAAGATGCGAGACCTGCAAAAGCAGCATTGAAGAGGATTCCGAAGAAAATAGATCGATGGATTCAGTCTTCCTATACAGATGGGGTACCTGCTATTTCTTTGGTAGCTTGGTGGGTTTTGATATAACTAGATCAAAATTAATATATGTATTTGACATTTTGACTCTATCAGTTTTGTATTTGATTATGCAGGGGTTGTTCATGGGATCAATTGGGTGATCTCAGCTCCAACCTATTTGATCTCGGTATGTTATAAACTTGCAATATAAAAAATGTTCAAGCTGAAGAATATATTCCTTCATTTTAATAGCAACAAGGTTTGAGGTCAAAGTCTTAATAGCTGACTTTTTACTTTTTCTATTGCAGATTTGAGGTCTACAAATACACATTTATAATAAAAGGGAGTTGAAAGTTTGGGCTGGAAAGTAGATAAATGGAATAAGGAAATAGGTAAACTGACCGCGGATGATGTTAAAAATCTCTTTCCCTTGCAATTCTTTATGATTTTTATAATAATTCTCTCATTGTAAAGGATTTTCAGTGGTTTGGACTTTGGCTTCCGTTGTAGACAAAACCTGGGTTATCACAAAGGTTGAAAGGCACATTTTTATGAGTATGGGTACTGAAAATCAACAAAAATCTTCTGAAAATGAGAAAGATCATTTAAATGAATATTTTCTAGAACCTAAGATTAAGATTTATGCAGTTTGTCATACAAGAGACCTTTGGCGGAAAAGTGGAGAATCACTTTGAGTGTATGTGTGTGCAGAAAAGGCTGCTTGGACACGGGGATAAAATCCTGCACAACAATCCGACTGTTGTCTCGCTTCTGTCTGAGTAAGTTATTCTTTTGCTTTACTAATGTAATGACAAGAGGTATGGGCAAACCAACGCACTAACATGGAAAAACTTAAGTTATCATCAGAGAGTCGCAATATGCTCTTAAGCGAATCATTTTTGTATTTTTAAAGTAGCGAACAATAGGCGTCTATTTTATTTTGCTTATGTATCTTTCTTTAGAATTGGAAAAATAATGATGCCATTGTAGGACAAAGCACAATTGCGTTTATATTGGGACCTGGGAGTTGGGAGGGACTGAATCAAACATGGATCTTCACGATGGAAATTTTGTACCATTATAAGGTCAGACTTTTATGGTTGCGATTTTTTGTCTGTAAAAAACTTTGGCTCAAATTTGTTTTACGAGTATTCAAATCTTGCTATCTTTTAATCTCTACTTTGTAAGATGCAGACCCAACAGTCTTAAAGTTACTTGCTATTATAGCTTATTATGCCAATAGGGCAATAAGTACAGTATATCTTTTGTTGTTTTTCGCATTTTGGTTCATGAGATTATGGGATAACCATTTATACTTTCTTCTTTATAATTGTAGCTATTCATCGTATTTGTCTTAGTGCTTGCTTATTTGTTGGTTCTTCTGCTAACTAAGTGGAACTTGCTTGCAATTTCAATACTTTTCTACCTTTCCAATTTGCAGAAGCGATTTTAGTTTCGGTTGATTTACATATAAGAATGAAATGTGATGTGAAGTCAAGCTTACTGAGCGTTTTGTTATTATCTACTAATAGTTTGATTTATCTATTGCAGGTACATATAGTTATGAAAATAAATTTAGATGGAGGGTTGAACATGGATGGCTATATGCCCTTTCACTTTCTATTTTATATTTAATGATAGCAAACACCTATCCATACCATCCTCCAGATGGAGTCTGCAGCTCCAATTTGGGATTTCGGAAATGCTTCTGTTTTTAATTGAGATTTAAGAACTTATGCAAGACGGTCATTCAGACAGTGTTATTCTCATTCATGTACATGTACGGTCATATTCAATTATTCATTATTCAAGTCCTCATTTAGTTCTTAAATCACTCACTTGTGACGCTAAATTTTTCTATATTATATGGAAAAGAGACAGATTATGTCAATATATCATTTTTTTTAGCTTTAAGTTCTTATTTTCGCTAATATTTCATATTTAATTCTCAATTGTATGATTGTGGAAATACAGATACTACATACATAAATTCGGCAACAAAAATTCGACAACAACCATTCGGCTGGGCAACGCCCGGGTATAAAACTAGTTAAGGGTAATTTGGGGGGAACTTTGGGGGAGGGGCGGGAACATTTGGTGAAGGAAAATTTTGGGGAGATATTTTAGGAATTTTGGGGGAAAATTAAATTAATTAAATTAAATAAATGTTTATTAGGTAAAATTAATACGAAATTAATACTCCGTACCTCTTATAATTGATTTCCGGTTCTTTATTAAAAACTTGTCAAAAGAGATATCGGAAAACCCCAAAATACCCCTAACGTTAACTACACTTTTGGGTCTCGCTTACTAATTATTCTATACTAAGTATTTTCATCAATCAAATATTAAATCTACTCACTAAAGTCTTTTTTGATTGGTTAAATATACACTTATAATGGGACGTCCCAAAATAGTAATGTGGACATTTTAAATGGGACAAACGGAGTACAATATATTTTTATTTCAAAGCATTCATTCGCACCTCCACCCACCGTCAAAACTTTCACCGCTGTATTGCGCGGGTATAATGCTAGTATATAATATAAGTATAAAGAGTATAAGAGTATAAGAGTTATCATAAAATGCGGGTGTCAAACATCGCCACATTTCCACCTCTTATACGTATGGAGGTGGGTTAGCAGGTTTGGATATGGGTTGTATACAAATATTCGTAATAATCAGTATGTCATTTCAAATTCAATTTTCTATACGACTTCTTTTGATTTAGCTGGAGATAGAGGTGACATGTGACTACATCAATCAGTACACGGCAAATGATATGCCATCAACATAGAATTGGGGGAGTAAATGTAGGGTATTAAATGAAGTGTGTGTATAGAATGTGTTCACATTGAAGTGTTTGAGTCGTATTTATACCCTCTTAGGTTAGTCTCACTATATTGCCCGAAATGGGTATGACAGTTTCCTCCAGCATCATCATGCCGACACTCTATTAAGTACTGATCAAACCCTTTTACCATTTTTGTCGTGTGCAAGGTCATAAATCGCTGTACGTAGTTGAGTCGAGCTCGAGCTACTCGAGTAAACTTTCGAGTCGAGTTCGAGTATCAATATACTCGCCTCGAGAAGCTCGCGAGCTTAATCGAGCTTGCATTAATTTACATTTTTAACCTCCATTTATATAAATATTAACACATTTATCATACTTATTATTAAACTTCGAGTCGAGCCGAGCATGATAGTATCGAGTCGAGTCGAGTCAAGCTTGAAACTACCGAGCCGAGTAGTGTTAAATGTGAGTTAACTTAATATTAATATTATAATACAAATAATCGAGTCGAGTCGAGCCGAACTCGAAAGTGTCGCCACAATAGTCGAGTCGAGCTCGAGCTTGAAAATACAAGCTCGATCGAGTTCGAGTCGAGTTTCGAGCTTCGAGTTTTTTAATCGAGTCGATCGAGCTTGGCACTGTGTCGACTCGACTCGATTACACCCCTACCCCTAATGCCTAAATTTTGTGATGTTGCACCGTGTTAATTTGCTTCCAGGATTTTCCATGGAATGATAAAAACAATTATAATTACATAATAAATAAATCATCCTACAGAAATATGTGGAAAACAATAAGCACGATCCACGGATTTGCCACAGATTTCTCACAGAATTAGTTAAATTTAATTAGATAAATAAAATAACTACACATCCTACGGATTTCCCACGGATTTTGAAAATCTGTGGGTAATCCGTGAGAAGTTTTCCACGGATTTCTCACGAATTACTCATGGATGCAAATTCTGTGGGAAATACGTGAAAAATGTGTGAGACAACATTAAAAATCTCATTAATATATGATCCGTCAAAAATCCGTGGGAAATCTGTGGATAATTTCCCACGGATTTGTCACGTGAGCAAATTCCGTGGCGAATGGACATTTTTCTAGTAGTGTCTATTTTGAGTGTTAAGATCCCAAATTAAGCTTCCTTTAATTTGTCACTCGTTTATTCTTCTTTACGTTCATTTTCTCATACTTAAAAGATGTCACAGGTAACAACCAAAAATCATCTATCAAGAAATGCTAACGAGTAATCAGCAATCGTCTAACGGTAAATTAATGGGCAGTCATTTCTTTCAATCAAACCACGAGAAGGCTGAGACAATAAGTTCAATTTCTTGCCTATCTGTAACCAATATTTGTGTTAAGTATTTGTAAATGTATATAATTATGCGTTGACTTCTTTATTGTATAGACAACTATATTGACCACCATTCTATCTACGTAACTTTTAATTTTCACCATTTTGTGTATGGGACTGGTTATATCAAGTCACTTGCCTATCTGTTACCGGTTACCAATTTCTTTCTTTTCTTTTCTTTTTTTTATTAATTCCACATATAAATGACGTGCTATATTAGAAGGCAAATAAATAAAGGGAAAAAAATAGAAGGAAAAAAAAAAGTCGTTTCCACATACAGATCTGCAAATCTGATTACATATACATAAGTAGAACAGAGTAGAAGTAGCGGAGCAGCAGGGTTGGATTAGTGGTTGAGTCCCTTGCCTCTGAACAAGAAGTAAGGGGTTCGAATCCCATCCCCTGCAAAAAGGCCAGAGGTCCTTCTACCTTTAGGTTCGCCTCCTCGTTCTCTTCTGACCTGCAGCCAGGGATGGTGGTCCAAGGTTTCGCCGGAAACCTGCAATAACCATCGTTTGCGTCTTACATTTAATGGCCTGCAACAACCGCCACCAACATTTCGATTGGATTACACAAATTAAAAACCGTCACCGTTATAGTGGCTGTGCTAAAACTAATTTTAATGGTTGCTTATTTTGTGTTTATGATTAAAATAATTAAAATATCGATGATTGTTTATTTTACCTTTGTAATTGTTATTTTGACGTGTTCAAGATTTAATTTGATTTGCTTTGAACTAATTTTTGATTTGTGTACAACGAGATTTTTCTTGCCAGCGCTATTGCACCGGAACTTAATTTCTATTTAAATCAGTTTCTTTGTTAGTTTTATATTTAAGATTTTAATAAAGTTTACACATGCTCATCTTTTCTTTGAATGTTCTTTTTCTTCTCGGATTTGGTTTAGAGTGTCTAGCTATGCTGATTTGCAGATTGCGTCTCATAATTTTGAAGATTTAAAGCCTTTCTTCATTTCTACTAGAGTTCCGAAGAATATTAACCATGTGATTTCCCGGTTGATCTTGGCAGCTATGGTCTACTTAATTTGAATTTAGGCATAGTATGTAAAATAATGACCATTCAATAAATAAAAATTAAGAAATTCCGTATAAGAACACTAGATGACAGAAAGTTCTTTATTTACATTGGCCGAAATTCGAGGCCATATAAAATAAGGCCGGCCATTGTTCCTTCATAGCAAATAAGTTTCAAATTTATAGAAATATCCCCAGGAATGACGTGGATTGTTGAGTTGAATTTACATACACTAACCTCCATCCATCCGTCTTCTCTTTTTCTTGAGACTTGTTGCATATCATGTACATTCCATGGAGTTGGAGTTCTAAAATAAAGAGTTCCAATCTCTTTTTTGTTGCTACGATATTGAATAAGTTGAATTCTTACCTTAACAGGACAATGCAACCCACGACATTTCCCAGAAAGCTTGAATACAATAAAACACGTATAATCCGTATATGAAGACAACTTTTTTTCCTCAATATTAAATTTGATATGGCGTACTTGTTGTGAAAGAAGCTCTATCACTACCGGATATCTGCACGTACAATGTTATATAATTGAGTAAGTTACATTTGTCGTCCCTAAAATATGGCATTAGTTTTACACCTTGTCCCGGTCGGGTTTTTTTCCGAAATCAGTCCCTCAGCCCGGGTTTTTTTCCCACTCCCAACCTATGTTTACATAAATCCACATGAATGAACTAAAACAATACGGAGTATTTGATATGCCCTTCACAATGTGACAGTATACTATACATTGTAAATTCTGAAATTTATTTCTCAATCTTTTTGATTAAATTATAGTTGTAGTTTTAGAATTTAATCATGATATAAATATTTTCATGATGTTTAAGAAAAATTGATAGTCTTGAATTTAAAGTTCCTATTGAAATATATTTTTTTTCTATGAGGTATTTAGTTTGTATAGTAGTGTTATTACTAAAACTTCTTTTAAGTATGGGACATGATTAGATTTTAATTTTATAACTTGTTACATATTAGAGAGGGAAAATATACAAGTAACGAAACAAAAATCAAAAACAATGTTGGAGAATAAAGGTAACGTAAAAGTAGGGGCGGATTTACAGTGTTAGGAGGGGGGTCCCGGGCCCCCAGTAACTCCAAGCCCAATACTATATATTTATGTATATCCACCTAAAAGCCCAAATAAATATATAGGTAAAAGCTAGACTTATATGTATATATTTATGACTTCAAGCCCACTACTATATATTTATGTATATATTTAATGACATCCACCTAAAAGTCCAACTAATTATATAGGTAAAAGCTAGAATTATGGACATCCACCTAAAAGCCCACCTAAAATCATATTTAGTTGGGTTTTTATGTATATAGTCTCCATGAAATTCCTTGAATCCAACCGATATATTTATGTATTTTGCTTTCATTAAGGAGTGGATTTTTAGGTAAAAGCTGGACTTCTTATTATTTATAAATATCTACGTAGGCTATTTTCATGGGATACATTTACATACCAAACTTTGTTACACATTTTAAAAGATTTTATATTCTTTTCTACACATTTTTATCATACATTTCCGACCCGTTTTTAGCAGTTAGCTAACCCGTTTATATTGTTCTATTAAAAGTGGCCCCCCGTGAATCAAAATCCTGGATCCGCCACTGCGTAAAAGTACAATATTGACTTTGATATTCTCATGAGAATCTTATATCTCATGTTTCAATGATAGAATAGTGATAAGTTGGCATGATAAAGAGTTTATACACAAATAAGTAGTTTGAGAAAATGTTCAAATTCATACTGAACTTTGAAAATGTTCATTTGGATTACTGTACTTACAAAAATGTTCAATTTGGTTAACAAACTTTAGACAATGTGCAATTATGTTACTTTACTTGCAAAACTATACGTAACGATGTGCAATTGGGTCACTCGGAATCGTGAAACACGTTTTGAAAGTACGGTAACCCAATTGAACATTTTTAAAGTTTAATAACCTAGATGAACATTTTCGCAAAGTACAGTAACTTATTTGTGTATAAACCCATGATAAAATAGTATTCTAGTTTTCCATTTGATTATAAGGTGTAATACCCATAATTTTATTTATTTACTAGTTTTATTACTAATAAATAAGACCAATAATACTTTTTTGCTTTTCTAAATAGTACGATTAATTACGGAGTAATAAACTAACAAATCAGCATAGGTAAGTTCCAATAGGATAGCTTTATAATTTTCTTGAGAAAATTACAAAAACAGTCTTTATGGTTTAACCAGAATTGCACATTCAGTCCTTTAATTAATTTAATTAAATAGATGGTCATTTTTTTTAAACTTGTTACGTAAATAATCCTTTTTAATGAATTTATTAAGCGAAATGTAAAGGCTGACAATGACGTTGTACACCTAATAATGTATATATACATATTTTAGATTTTATAATTTAAATCTACTCAAAAATTATAAATTTAAAAGAATAAAAAAATCTTACACACGTGGTCCTTTTTAACGGAGATTTAACAATCGTTAGTGTAAATGACCATTTACGTAACAAGTTTCATAAGAAATGACAATCTATGTAATTAAATTAATTAAAGGATTGAATTTGCAATTTAGGTTAAACCATAAGGACAGTTTTTGTAATTTTCTCAATTTTCTTTTTGAACATGATCCGTCCTTATTTTGGTTTTGTAACACGTATCATCCATGTGGTTGTATATTTTGACACATCCTCGTGGGTAACGGTGTTAATTTATGTCAGTTAAGTCTACGTCACATTCTAATCATGTGGAGTTATTTTCTTCAAAATAAATATTCTCTTTTAACAACTTGTACCATAAGCAATACAGCTTATACTCCACTCACTCAACACCTACCCAATAGATCTGTCACTCTCCAACTTACGAAGTAACTCTGTCTCTTTTTCTAAATACAGAGGAAATAGAAAAAAAATTCCAACATATTTCTCCTCTTAAGAAACCTTTACTTCAACCATCTCCTCTAAATGCCATAACTCTATACATTTTTATCCTACTAATTAATCTTTATACAATATAAATAGGGATTATTAATGTAACATCCCATTTTTATTGTAAGTCCTAAATAATACTCCCTCCGTCCCATAATTATTGTCCACCAATCAAAAACACACAGTTTAATAATAGTGGGACCACAACACCTTTCAACCACTCAAATGGAATCTTCACCCACTAAAGTCTCTTCCTATTGGTTGAAATGAGAAGTGGACAATTATTTTGGGACGTCCAAAAAAGAAAAGGTGGACTATAATTTTGGGACGGAGGGAGTATTAAATTCTAAAAGTATACATATAAATATGTGTTTATTAATTGAGTATATGTAAGTATTTGTGTATGTGTCATATTACTTGACTTTGAATGTGTATAAATACATATATTATACTTAGTTATATATGTATGAGAATGATATAAGATTTGGACTAGAACGTGTAATATGAAAGTGTAATAAATGAAAAGTGTTGGGCTTGTCCAGATGGAGATCGCGCCGCGACCAAGGGGGATCGCGCCGCGATCAAAGGGGGATTGCGCCGCGACCATGGAGGATAGCGCCGTGATCCAGCCATTTTCAGAAACGGGTTTTTAAGCTCCAGCAGCTTCCAGTCTGTTCTAACACCTCATAAATACCAAAACAGAACCCAGCTTGCTAAGGGGGCGAATTTGGGGTCTTGTGATCATCCCCTAGTCATATATTCTTGGAAATGCATCTCTTTCAACTCCTATTTACCTTCTAGGTGATTATAAGGTATAAACCTCATATTCTTGTTGTTTGATTAGTGTGTAAGGGTTTGGGTGTATAAACCCTAAGTTTATGATAATTGTTAATTAAGTAGGTTATTGTTAAATAGATGATTAATACATGTTAAGTAAACATATTATGAGATGTTTGTGATGAATTCAAGTTAGGGTTTGAAATTGTGATAATTGGGTAATCTTGGAATAATTGATGAACAAGTAAATTATACATGATAATAACCCTTATATGAGTATGAAATTGTTATAAAAGGGATTGGAAATGATATAGATGATACATATGTCTATTAGTTTGGGTTCTAAAAGAAAGGTATGATTTTGGTGTAAAGATTGTGATATTGAGGGTGGTTAGAACCAATAACCATATGTACATGATGAAATTGTGATTGGTATAGATGAAACTAGTACCAATTATGTTGGAAGAAAAAGAAGTATGATAAAATGATAAATTGTGATATGGTTTATAATATGTGAATTATGTGTTATGTGATTAGGTAGTAAAGAAGTTGGAAGTGTTTCAAGTGAATTGTTGGTCCTTTCACAAGGTAAGTTTCGGGTTACATGATCATGGTTGTCAGGAGTGGTTTGTGCGGGTAATGGTTGCGGCCATAGGCTCGCGTGATTGCTAGTAGTGCACAACTAGCATGGGTAGCAAGGATCCTTAGCTAAAATCAGGGACGAAGCTTCTTGAGGGCTAGGGAGGGTTGTAGCCCCTCCAAAAATTTAGGTTCTAAATAGCTTTATTATATTACAAGGGTTGAAAAATATGTAAACACATATAATAGCCCCCCTCAAATATGGAATAAGCTAAGTCAGGTACATGAAATCTCATGGCCCAGCCCAATCTTTACATGTATATTCAAATTATCTATTTATTAAAATCCGCATACGTTAATTAGAAGATACTCTTATCATAAATATTATCCTTCTTTTCGACTTAACTAATGGCTCGGTTTTAGTTGTAAAGATGTACGTTCTACGCTCTTTGATGCGTTTAGAATGTTAGTTCCGTTCGTAGAACAAAGCACTATACATTTATACGATAACGATTTTGGCCCCCCCCAACTAGAATGTTCAAGCTCCGTCACTGGCTAAAATATACATATATAATAATGACATGCGATTGTTTTCCGTTACTTACTAAGCAGTGGCTTACGGTTGTTTATCTCACATTTTTTTAGGTGAAGCAAGTGGACCAAAGGGTGACTTGGGTAAAAAGCCCGTTGGAGGCTAAAGGTGGAAGTTGCTATATCGGTAACTAGCTCGGTTTTTTTGGATCATGCTCTCGATGCCTAAATCCCAAGTCTTTTGTATAAACTATGTTATAAGTCGTTTGACACTTAAAGTTTGACGTATGGTTTGCGTTGGCGTGTAAATATTAAGTATTGTGTAAGAGAATAAACTAGTTGTGGCTTGAGTTCCTAAACGGTTAAATTAGGGAATCCGGTTTGGTTCTCTTGTAAAGGTGTGTTTTGAATAAAAGTTGTGATGTAGCGTTACAATGTTGCATGACAATGAATTCTGGAAATTTTTGAGGTCAAAGGATTGGTCGATACGTGTTTTTGGCGCGGATTTGAAGTCGGGTCAGAAGCTGTCTGCGCAGGGATTGCACAGACCTGAATCACCACACGATTTTGTCTTAATCGCGACGCGATCTTTGTGTGTTGCGGCGCGATCTGTGTTTCAGTATGTTAAAACGAGTTTGAAATTTAAAATAAATGGTATAATGTATTGGGGTGTTTCAATTAAGTTTAATTTCGTTTAATTATGTTACTTTTATTTGTTTGTAATCGTTAGTGTAAATATTGTAATACAGAGTATATATGTTTTCTAAAATATTTTTTTATTTATATAATACTCTTCCCGTCCAAGAACAATTGTCCTGTTTTGATTTTTTAAAGTCTTTCTTTTTTCACTTTGACCTTAAATATAATAGTTGTTGCAAAATATTTGAATAAATTGAGTTTTAAATTTATTTTGATTGATATAATTTTCATAAAGTAAGTATGATATAACTTAAATAAAAATATTTAAGATTAAATTGAAAAAGAAAGATTTTAAAAAATCAAAACGGAACAACTATTTTAGGATGAAGAAAGTAATAAATTAGTACTAATAATAATAATTAATAAACATTAAATCCTTATATTAATAAACTACTAATATTACACTTCGATTTAATATTTTGCAACCCTTATAAAGGGTTTCGCACTCTCTTAAGTCTCTTCCTTACTACTTGAAATTGGAAGATGAGAATTCCATATTAGAGGTGGGTTTTTATAAGAATGTAAAAAAAAAAGTAAAGAATGGGAGAATTAATAGGATTGCTCTATTTCTCTATAAAACTCGCTTATCTCACAAATCGCAAATTCATAAATTATAAAAATTACGTATTCAGAACTAGCTTCTTTTTCTCTTCGATTAAAGATTATAAGCTATACTTTCGCTGAATTTTTTTCTTCATTTTTTTTACCTAATTCTACAATATAATCACATGTGATTTATGATAAAAAAAATAAATTATAATTTGTTCACAATTATTTATTCATGGTATATGTTATTTAACACGTAATTACTACATAATATTCATTCACATTAATAGTTATTAATTAAAATTAAAAATTGCATTAGTTTTCTTTAAAAAATACATGTGATTATTATTTTTACATTTAATCACAAGTGATTTTTTATATAATCACAATTGATTTGTTATATAGTCGCATATGATTTTCATCCAAAAATTGACATTTGATGAGAAATTTACTGATATATGATAATTCATGTATGATTTCAACTTAATTTTTACTTAATTATATAATTATAGTCAAAGATTTAAAAATTCGTATTTTATTACTCTTTAGTCACATGTGATTGATATTTTCATATTTCATCGCATGTGATTACAACTTAGTTTTAATGATAATCTCTTTAAATCATCAATGATTTGAATTTAAAGTTTAATCAGAGATATAATTGGGTGTGATTATTTTTTAGTGTTAAATCACATGTAATTTCACATTACAAATTTTTAAAACCAACAAAAATGGGAAAAAAAAACCTTCATCGAAAGTATAGCTTGTAGAATCTAAAATCGAAGAGAAAAAGACGTTAATTCCGAAAATATAATTTTTATAATTTATAGACATACGGACATACGGTTTGTAAATTATTTAATTTTGAAAAAAATGTGAAAATGAGCTTTTGAAATGTAACAATCCTATTGATTCCTCCATTCTCTATTTTTTATCATTCTTTTTTAAACTTTCCTCTTCCATGTTATACCGTTCATTCAAATATCTAATATGGTAACGTTACTATGAAAAGTTTAAAAATTCTTATAAATCTTCTTTATCTATTAAATTTAGGGGGCAATGTATAAATAATAAAAGTCGTTTTAGTGCAGAAATTTAATGCATATGTTAGATATGAAATGGATTTGGTGTAAATATATTCCTAAAAGATTCCTTTATTACACCAAATTTAGTGTAGTTTTTAGTGCATACGTTGAAAATGCCTTTAGGTATATTCGAAGTATGGATATGAATTTAATTATTTCCATATTTAATAACTGAATAAATTGTACTCCCGCCGTCCCTAATCTATTGTCTAGTATTCTATTTTGGGTAGTACCAAATTAATTGTCTACCTCTTTTTACCCATATTGTATATACATAAGACAAAAAATAAAGTAAAAAGTAGAGGGTAAAATTGTTATCTTACCAAAAAGTAAGAGAGATGATTATATTTCTTTAAACTGCGTATTTTTTTATCCGGGGATAATAAAATTAGGACGGATGGAGTATATTTTATGTGGTTTGAGATTAGAGATTAAAGGGCCAGAAGGGCTGGAAATTTCTTCAATTTTACCTTAAGATCCAACTATTTTGTCTACATCTCTTTCCACGCCTCCCCTCGAGTGCATCCATTTTGTGTTATCATTTTCAGTTTTGAGTAAATTACATCCCTTATCCCTTATCTTTATCATACATTTCAGTCCTCGTCCCCGGTTTGTTTTTTGCGGGTTCAGTCGCTTGACCAAGGTTTTCGTTGCACTCCAAGTCCCTCATCCATCATGAAAGGACTAAAATACCGTTAAAAATTTACGACTTACCGTCAAGGGATGTGGAGTGAAACGAGACCCCAAGTCAAGGGACTAAACCTGCACAAAAAAAACTCGATCTGGAGATGCGGAGTGAAATGTATGACAAATATTAGAGATGGGGAATGTAATTTACTCCAGTTTTTGTTACTCTCATATGATTTGATGTAGTCTAATAAAGCTACGGTAGTGCATAGAATTTAATCATTCATAATCTGGTAGCCACTTATAGTAATTGTGCAATTCAAATGAATTATTTATCTGAACAAAATATGTCTTACATGAGATGTTGGCTTAAGGTTACACGTTTGTTGTTTTTTTTTTTTTTTTTTTTTTTTTTTAGGTTAGTATAGATATTAGAGATATAAAGCAAGAGTTAGTAACAAACCGCCAATGAGTCTGCTAGAGTTGGTTAATAATTGGGACACTGATAACGATTATTAAATTGATAGCGCTTAAAAATATAAGCAAATAAAGAAGAATGAACAAATGAAAGAATGAGAATTATAGTCAAAAAGGTTGAGGAGGATATTGAAGAAGATGGAGTATTTTTGTCTTTATAATGTGACTTAACGAAAAAGGTTTAATGAAGTATAGGAATAATTTGTGGTATTTCGTGAACTTAAAGATTTTTTCTAAACAAACACAAGGATGATATTAACAACATATTAACAAAAAAGGAAGCATCATATTTTCTTGATGAGTCTTAAACCACCGTCTAGATCCGGCTATCGTTATCCTAGTTCCAAGAACAAACCACCACCACACGTTGTTTGCAGTCTGTCAGCTCCGACCAAACTAATGAGGACGATTTGTGTGATGGTGGGTGAAAGTACAATTTATTCTACCTAAGGTACAAGTTTTTTATGTGTAAAAAGGAACTCTTTAAAAATATCAAAAGTGCCCTCACACGTTTAGCATGTCCCGTATCTTAACGGGTATAATTAACGCCGTTAGCAAAAAGGACATCCCATGTGAAAAAAATGCAAGCCACAAAGATGACAAAACAAAATAGGTACGAACCGTGTACTCTTCTTACTGCTTAGGTAAACGTAGTTAAAAATGTGAGTTAATTGCATCGTTGGTCCTCTTAGTTTATACACACTAACACACCTTGTTCCTCTAATTTGTTTTTTCATTCCAAGTCCAAAAAACAATAGTTGTTGCGCTCTAAGTCCCTGTTCAATTAGAATGACTATAATACCCTTATCACTTGATTTTTATAATTTAATTGAATTTAAAAAATCGATATGTTTAAGAAATCAAATTTGAAAAGAATCACAAATCCACCATTTTCACAACTCCCGGCTGTCAAACTCTCATCTCCTCCGATGGTCTCTGTTTTCCGATGCCGGCAACGTCACTATCTTCTGCGATCTCGCATGACTTTCTTACACCCCTTTTTTGCAACGTTCTCTTTCTCTTATCAAGAACACCAACCATACTAATAAGCTAAAATTTAGATCGTAACCGTCATTGGTTAAATAAATCAAAGTTGTGCTCGACGGTGAGATCAACGGTGAACTCGACAGTGACGTTTGCGGTAATAGTTGCCGTTGAATTTAACTGATCTCGCGGGGCAGGTTGATGTTCGCCGTGATGGTTGCAAGTTTTACACCTTCCGGCACCGTTTACGAGGGTTCCAAATAAGATATGTGAACTATCTTTTCTCCGTTCGAACATATACTCCGGCACCAGTGACTACTCGATCTTGGACACCCACAACTAGTTTGAATTCAAGCACATCAAATGTTCATATTTAGATCTACACATTTCAGATCGTATGTCAAATTAAAGGAAGCAACATGGTGGTAGATGTTGGGCCGATTGAGAAGCGTGGTAGTGGTTGGGTGGCCAGAGGTAGGGTGACCGATGGTAGGTTAACAAGGTGGCTCGTTACTTTCAGGTTATTTGGAAATGTGTTGCTGGGAAACACATTAGGCATTTAGGCCTCGAGAATGGGATTAATTAAGGAAATGAATTAAAAGAAATGAGAAAACAGTATATATGAATTATTAATATATATTATTTATGGGTATCTTCTAATATTATCACATGTATTCAAAATTAAAAGAAATGAATAATGTATTAAAGTAAGGGCATGCTAGTCATTTAACTTGGGGAGGGACCGAGAGCGCAATAATGTTTCGAGTTTTGGACTGTCAATCCAAAAAATAAAGTACGAAGACTAAGTGTGTTATTGTGTGTAAACCACATGGATTAACCATGCAATTAACTCTGAAAATGTAGTTAAAAACTTTTAAGAGAAGTATCACAGTTGAAATAAAAATAAAATAAAAAAAATAAATGAAACTCAATTTGTTCAGAAAGCAAACCTGGACTGTTTTGACGGTTTCCTTTTAAGAAACTTTATCTTTAAATCGTTGTCGTGATGGTCGTCGTGATCGTCGTCGTCATCATCATCATCATCAATAATAAAATCTTCTATGAAACAGAGTGCAGAGACCATACAAAGCTTCTTTCCATCCACTTTACTTACCAAATAATACTCTTTATTAAAGAGTTCTTCAAGATTTTCTTTCACATATTTAGTTGACACTCGTTCCAACTGGCCCATGTTCGAGCTTAATTTCAAGACCTCTTGAGATTCCCTTAATTTGTCCATTTCTTCAAGTTTTACCTGTATACAATATCATAAGAGACATGTATGTTATAAACTTGTGCTGCACAACACTGAAATTTTGCTCATACATCTACATATGTTGCAAATTCTAAGCAGTAAATATATGGTATGAGAATTTTCAGAACTTGCATTGTCAATGGCACGAAACTCAATTCCTTCAATGTAAACGACACCGCTTCCGCAATAGTATTTCGAAAAACTCTCTAGTAAAACCTCAAAATCAGTTTCTTCATTATGATTGAAGAATCGAAACAATTCAATCTGCAACCACTTATCATCTCTCTGTTCTGCGAAGTATGCATGCATTGTTTCATTCCGCATTGTATACTTTAGGTTCACATACATGAGTTTACTTGGAAATTCTTTCCGATCACCAAATTTGAAGATCAGATGAACCCCGTAATTGACATTTGGTGATAGAAATTGAGTTTTAATCTTGATTTGGATCATTAAATTTGAAACATCTAACATCGTCGATACTTTTTGAAACCTGCACACGTTATAGTTATGGATATTAATTAGAGTCTAATTGAATTGGCTCCTATACATACGAGATTTAATTTGTACACGTGCACCTTTAAAATTTTGAACAAGGGTACATACAGAAATGTTGCTAAACATGGCATATAAAATTGTTCAAAATTTGCAGAAACAAAAGTTTAATTTCTAAATTAAATCCGCACACTAGCTCGTAAGCATGCATGCAGAAATTAGTTAGATGTCCAAAGTTCGTTAAATCTTTTATATATATATATATATATATATACGTTTTTTAGATATGTACTTCTAATTTTAATTTCTACATGTTAACGAGAGACAAAGTTGAGATGACCTTGATTTCGGAATGAGCTTCCACTTGAGCAATGTTGGGTTTTTGTAGCAAAACATTCTTGCTGATATCAATTCCTTACTTCTTTTATTTTTGTCAAATGAAATTGACTGTCACGCAAAACAAAACAAATTATTGTGTGATAACACATCCCACACACAAATATATACTCCCTCTCTCCCTTGTGACAACTTCATATTTTCCTCCTTCGGATTTGCCCAGACCGCCAATTTAAAAGTCACTTCAAATCTTCAAATTAAAATTACTTTAACACAATAAAAAAATTAATCAGACAAATTATATCATTCAATTCATATTTTCATTCTTTTTGAGTGGTGTTTGTCAAATATTTTATTGTTTAGCATCTGTAAATTTTGAGGCGTAGTTAGGTGCATAATCGTAGTTATGTGTAAAATGCAGTTACGTGTAAAATGAAGTTAAAATCTTAATTCAATTAAGGGAGAAATAAAAAACAAAAATAAATAAAAATTGAAGATGCAAAACGAATCCCCTCGTCCTCTTTTTTATAATATATATATATATATATATATATATATATATATATATATATATATAGGATTAGGATCTAGGGAGAAGGTTTTTTAGGGAGAGAAGAGGGAGAAAGATTTTTTATTACTGTGATTCAGTATATATATTCTAAGATTCGATATTTTTATTTAAGATTCAAATTTGTATTACTAAAACTTTTGAATCATAGCAACAAAAGACTAAATCTTATTAATAAAATATTGAACCAAATCAATAAAATGTAGAACTATATTAATAAAAAAATTGAATCATAGCATCAAAATATTGAATCATAGTAATAAAAAAAATCCTTCTCCCTCTTCTCCCCTAAATTTCCTTCTTTTTTGATCCTGTTACTATATATATATATATATATATATATATATATATATATATATATATATATATATATATATATATATATATATAATGAAAATGAGATGAATTGATTCAATACTCACGCCATAAAGGTGGTTATTTTGTAATGACATACACGAAAGATTGAAGTTAATTAAGATATACTAAAGAGATAACGAGATCTATGAAGGAGCTAATTACCACTTTGCCTACTCGAAGGAGTAATCCTTCAGAGAACAATATGTCACAGAGATCCTTTTTCTTCATGTTGGAGTCTATCTTGGCGTTTTTTGACATTTGAATTAATCGTTTGTAATCCGTTGGCAGTTTGTGATCCCAGATTTCATAGTCCTCCTGTATAATAAGTATTGATCAAGTAATAGTTATTAATCTATCTATGTATTTGAATATGTTCGTTTGAGAACCTACATTCCTCTTTATTACTTAAAATTGATTTAATTAATCTAAAATTGACGTTTAATATTTGACTTTATTAATTGTAGCCTAAATATACTCGAAGTTTCATCACAGAATCAGATCTACTACTTTTAATTAACCAATAATACATGTCGAACACCCCTTAATATACTCTTTGAATTCTAAAGCCAATGTTTGTAGAAGTTTGAGAACTTTACTTGGTATTCAAATGCTTTCTTAAGTTGTACTAGCACTTCGCTTGCCAGTGGCCGTTTATCTGAATCAGGATCTAAGCATTGATGGGTAATCTTTGAAAACGTATCATATGATTTTGGCCCAATTGTTCCTTTTATACCCTCAAACACCATCTCATCCAGTTTACCTTCTTCAAAGCACCGTTTAGCTATTAAGCATAGGTCATCATCATTTGAATACACAAGTCTCCCGCACAAAATCTCCAATAAAACCCCACCAAATGGGTATATATCATCGTGTTTTGCTCTCCAGTTAGTGGTTTTACTATCCTTGTCGTGTATCTCATGAAACTCAAAGTCAGAAATTTTGGCTCTCCAGTCACCACTTAGTAGAATGTTACTACTTTTAATGCTCTTATGTATCACACATTCATTGTTTGAGAAACCTTTATGAATAAACTCTAACCCGCTTGCAATATCAATGCATATCGCAAGACGTTTCATCCATGTAAGATCGTCTTTGTTCAACCGTTGATCAAGACTTCCTTTAGACGCGTACTCATAAACTAAAATCTTTTCATCCAATTCTTCACAATAACCTTCTACTTTGATGATATTCTCGTGTTTAAGCATTGTAAGAATACGAAACTCTCGATCAAATACATCATTTTCTTGACCCAAACCTGTAGCAAACCGCTTTGCAGCAATGATTTTCGGTCCATTCGCATGTGGAAGTTGCCCTGTGTATACCTTCCCACTTCTTCCTCCTCCAATGCACCTCTCATCACTGAAATTATCCGTGGCAGATCTTATTTCGTCGAGTGAAAAGATGAATTGGTTATAGCGGTTAAACCTTGCTGCATCAACCTGGAGTCAATCAAACTTTAACATTATTATTTTTTATATATCTAAATACTAGTTTTAAACCTACCTCCAAATGCAATCACTACCAAAAAAAAAATCATTTTATCACACTTTTTTCTCCATCCTTTTAAAAAGTGTGTTCAATTTTTTGCAAAAGATAAGATTCTCCAAACCTATATATGTAAAAAAAGAAAAGTTCATTATGGAGAAATTAAAATTTTTTAATACTTAAAAGTCTGAAAAAAGTTTGTAAGATATGATTTTCCCACGCTAGAGGAAGTGTGGATAAATTGGGTGTACGAACTTTTTTTCACAATTTTAAGTGTTGACAAGTTGTATTTTCTCTACACTTTTAAGTTTTGACAACTTTTAATTTCTTCACACTTTCAAAGGTAAACTTTTTTTCCTTATACTTATATATATGAAGATTGTGGTGGTTTTTACATTTATTGATGTAAAAAATTTTTGGGTTAATTTCCTAAAAACACAATATACTTTCAATTGTCCATTTTTCCCATTGTACTTTTTAATGTATCAATTCCCCATCAAACTTTCATTTTTTGTCCCTGTTTTCCCAACTTAGAACAAATATATCATTTTTCAAGTTTTATTTATAGTTTTTTTTATCATTTATAATTCAAAAACATTTTATTTCAAAAAACTTATCACTTAAACTTGAAATATAACTTTTTTAATGATTAATTATATAAAACTTTAAATAAAATTTGAAAAATGATTTGAAAAATGATAGATTTGTTACATATTGGGGAAATAAGGACAAAAATTAAAAGTTTGATGGAAAATTTGGACATAAAAAGTACAATGGGGAAAAGGGGACAAAATTGGGGTGCTGATAAATACAACACTAGTTTTGATTCATACAACACAAATACGCATTAAGCAATTGTACTGTACAACTGTTTAATGCATATTTGTGTTGTATGAATCAAAACTAGTGTTGTATTTATCAACTCCCCAAAATTGAAAGTATATTGTGTTTTTAGGTAATTAACCCAAATTTTTTACACAATTATAAGTGTGAATAATTTTACATAATTTTACACATTTTTAAAAAGTATGAAAAAAATTGTAGATAAATACTATCTTTGTTGTAGTGAATCATCAATCAAAAACAAAACTATATAATAAAAATAATAAATTTATATTCATTATAAATCTTCGTCTGTATGTTCTTATTTTGGGTTTAATTATAAGGGGGTGCTTGGTAGGAGGTTTTATGGGGTAAGGAATGATAATGATAGTCATTGAAGATGTTTGATTAAATGTAATGCAATCAATCATTATAGAGTATGGGGTAATGAGGCATTCCCCACTAATTTGGGAGGTATGGGAATCATAATAGATTATAGATGTAAATATGTAACTGCCAACTACAATTATGTTTATATGTTTTCTTTTTTCGTTATATAACTACAAAAAATTAAGTACGGACATCCACCAATTTGATAGTAATTTTTATTATCGTATATTCCTTCTTCATTTGTATATCATTTAAAAAAAAAAAAATTGGCTTAATAGAAGCAGCGCAACTAACCTAGTTCTTATCCTTAATTTGATATTATCTTCGTTTCTAAAATTTGGCTGTAGCTACAAATAAAAATGAAACCCTTAATTTTGCTTAAATTTTCATGCAATATTTCAGATAGAAAATATTATAATAGCAATGAACTCATATTTTAAATATCCGTTTTTTAGTGAAATTTTTGTTTATTATTTTTACTTTTTTTATTCATATTAAAAATAAAAAGAATTGATCATAAATAAAGACTTGTAGCTAAATATTGAAATCAAATTGATCAGAACCAAAGTGTTTTTAAACCAAGCACCATCAAAGATAATGATAATGTCCATTCCATTCCTTAGTATTCCCTTTGACATTCCCTTTTCCATTCCCCTGTTTAAACCAAGCACCTCCTAAATCTGCATGTTCTTCAAACTATGTAGTATAATAAAAATATAAAAAATGATTTTTGCATTGAATACGAGGGATTAAACTTTGTAGAATTAGGAACTATGTTATATTATCAAGGGTTAATTACCTATATTCAGCTATGATATATCATAAGTTAAAACGGTATATAAAATGTTTTAATCATATTTAACTTTATATTGTATACACTTTATATAAGGGTGATGATTAGTACATTGCAGTTTTATATCCGTACATTATCAGTTATACTTCAAGGTGTTGTACTATATAACTGTGTAAATCATGTTTGTGATGTACGGTTAAGATGTATGAATTGCTTATCTTTATATAATCATTTTTGTTAACATTAAAAAATATATAATATTGAGTAAGTGGCCGGGTTTGGGGAGGGGGAATTTTGTATTGAATAAACTTTTTTTTACCATTATTAGTAATATTGTATAATACTTTAACCCCTCAACAATAAAATAAGAAAAATAGTTGCATCAATGAAATGAGAAGAATAAAAAACGTTGTGTATTTTGTAGCGAAATTTTTTTTTCTGGTCATTGTAACATTTTTGTTTCTAGTAGTTATAATATGCTAAGGTTACTACAATTTGATGAATAATACGCATGTTCATAGTTTTGGGAAACATAAATTATAACAATTACTATAACAATTTAGACGTTGCATTGAATAACTAATGTACATATATGAATATACAAAACATAAATTACAAGTGATATCACATGACACATAATTCTAATTAAATTAGTTATAATTTTAATTTTATCAATTACCTTATTAAATGAAATTAGTTATAATATGAATTTTAATTAAGTATTATCTTATTTAGAATACAGGTATAGGAAAAATCCATATCATTAAGTTGTTTTATATGGTGATGACACATAGAATGTGTATGATGTGGTATGTGTAAATATTTAACAAATAATTAGAGCTTTCATTCTTTAGTTATGTAGATAGATAGCTTTAAACAATCATTTATGAGATATGGGATATAAAATATTAAATCATGGATGGTTGAAAAGGAAAAAAAAAAACACTATTGCATGCTATTAAAAACAAAGATAAAATGAAACATAGAAGGAATAGAGAATGTCAATTTAGGAGGAGTTTGAAAATAAAAAATAAAAAAAGATTGCTGATATATTTAATATAGACTACTCCCCGACAAGAGGTGAGCATGCTTAACCGAGAAACTGATCCAAAACCGATTAACCGATTTAACCGACTCGATTTAACTTATCCGTTACATTAACCGATGAGTCGGTTATAAGATTTTAACTAACCGAATTATTTGGTTCGGTTTCGGTTGATAGGTGTTAACCGAACCATTTGAAACCGACCCACTACAATTTTATTGATATTTCTTGTAAATACGTATTACGTGTACATTCGTTGGTTGAATAAGAACTAATTACTTAATTAATAGGATATATTTATTGTTTCATTGATATTGATATAACTATACAATAAGAATTCATACCACATATTTACTGAGCCAAGGTTTGACACGTCTCTTTTTCATTTTTTTATTCATTAATTGTACTTTTCTCCTTTTATACTGTATATTTTGTGCTTCTCTTTCCTAGATTGTTATCTCTTTCTTCTTCATTCATCTTCTCATTTCTTTCGTAGTAAAAACCCTAGCCGCTAAATCGTAATGTTTGCTATGAACGAATGAAGATATGATATTTGAACAGATCGAAGTTATGCCGTTTATCTACGTTTATATCCATTTACCCACGGTGATTAACAGAAATCGCTTAATCGAATAAAGTGATTGATAGAAATCGCCTAATCGATGAACTCGTATGCGTTTTTCTTTTTCATTGTTTGTAAATCATGGATAACCGACTAACCGACCCAAACTCCATCGGAAAACCGATCGACCGACCCGCTAACCGATCGGTTTCCATATCTGATTAACCAATAAGTCGGTTTTGGATTCGGTTTTGGGCCATAACCGACCCAAACCGCCCGTGCACACCCCTAAATTATAGAGAGCAGAAAAGTTGTTATCTCCCTCAATCTCAAGATAAGTGTAACACCCTAAAGTCCAAGGTATTATTATGATAAATAAATAAATAAATATTTTAAGTTAATATTATTGTAAGAAAAATAAAATAATAAAAATCGTGAACCGTTTTTAAATTCACAGACAATAGGTATTAAGAGGAACAAAACTAATACTAATATATACACCGTAAGTACCGTTCTTTCCATTCCTTTATTCCAACAAATTCCAGACCCCAAAATTGAGAAAGTGTGTGTCGCAGGGAATAAGAAACAAGGGAAACAAACTCAATTTCATTTCAACCTTCAAATTCAAGCATAAAACCTTAATTCTTCATCTTCATCTTCTTCCTAATTCAATTGTAAGTATGATTCATTCTTGTTTAACCTAAAAATTCATTATAGTGGGATAGTTGTGGGTTATTGAAATATTAATTTAGGATTTGGAAAGATGATTAATTGGTGTTTATTAGCATTTGGTGATGATCAGAACCTGGGTTCATCCTGTTTGTAAAGGAATTTTGAGCTAGCATGAGAACTGAAACTGCAAGATTGAAAACGAAGAGGATCGCGACGCGATCCTCATGATTTCATGATGCGAAAGTATGTGGATCGCGATGCGATCCTAGGACTATCACGACACGATTGTTTGATCAGAATCCTTTTTTGTTTTCTATTTGAATTGGTCATGTAATTAATATGAAGTTGCAAGCAGAAGTGGTAGTATAATTTGAATAAGAAGTAAAACCACAATTTGAATAGAAACTTCAGTGATCAAATACTCGAGTTGTTTATAACCATTAAAATATGGTTTGATCGACTAGTTGAAAGGCTAAGCTAAAATGGGGGAGGGAATTAGATGATAGTAGTTAAAATGTGATTAGTAAGTGCTAAGTATACTGTCATGTGTATATGTTAGGTGTAAAAGACGTGGCATCCTCGTTGGTTATTAATTCACAACTTGCTTAATACAACAAAGGTGAGTGATATGAAAGTTAGCCAAGTAATGGTTGTGTAATTAGGATTGCATACGTGTAAGAGAATTATACAATCGTTTAAAGCTGTTATGTTATGTTATTTTAATTGCAAGATGTTGATAATAAGTGGGCATAGAGAAGCGAAAGATATTGTCAAAGTGTAGTGTGGATTCGCTTGCTCAAGTGGGTTAGCAAGTTCTTCTCTTTAAATGATCGTTTTGTTTATCGCTTGTATAAACCGGCCGAAAACAATATCTTTTTTCATTAGTACTAGTTGAAGGGTGAAAGTTAATGTTTAAAGTTTATATGTTGTTATAACATTGTAACACCCCAAATTTTATAAGTTCGTAATTTTTAAAGTTTAAAGAGTTAAACTATTAATATTATCTTATATTGAGTTTTTACATTTTTATTTGAGTAAGGAGTTTAAATTTAGAGGAAACGAGCTTTATGATTAAAAATATAATACCGAGACTGGAGGGGTATAATATGACAATAGTCTAAATTGGTTTCACTTAAATAAACCCTCACCTCAATAATTGAGAGGGATGGGGCATTGTTTCTGGAACAAGAAAAAGAGAGTGACCGAGACAGTGAAAGAAATGAGAGAGAAAGGGAGAAAACAAAGAAGAAAATCACCAAATTGAGCCCGTATTCTTGAAGATTAAGAGTTTCTTACGTATTCATGATCCTTGAGGTAAGAACAACTCATTTAACCTTTCAGTTTTGTGAGTTAGTGATTTTGTGATGAACTCCATTTTTTGGGTTCTTGAGAAAAAGATGATTTTCATGATTTGGAGTAATTAGAGAAAATTAATATTTGTGAAAATGAACTTATTTGTGTATTTACACACTATTTGGTTGTAGTTTTGCGTATTGTTAAGAGTGGAACCTTTGAGGAGGTTGATGATGATGAGTTAGTGTTTTCGTGTTATTTTTGTTAGCATGTAGCAAAGCTAGCTAGATACACGCTTAAAATTATGGGAAATAAGAGATTTATTATTATTATCAATAAAATCACCTCGAATAGAGATTTATAATGATTATTGATGATATTGTGTCATGGTGTTTAAGTTATGAGTTATTGTATGTGTTTGACGAGTTTAAATAAGTTGAGTGCCATTGAAGATGTTGATACGTGTTCATGTTTAATATGAGACTAAAATGAGCTAGTTGAGATTTAAATGAGAATTTCATGAAAAAGAGATAGAATGTGCCTAGTTGAATCATTGTATGATTAGGGATGAAACCATTCGGGTTGATTGATAATATGATGTTATTGAGATATAACATTTACTTGATGTACGCGGGTCTAATTATAAGATGAGAATGAGTTAACAATGAGTTATTGAGAAATTGTTTAGTGAGTAATCCTTGTGTGTATGCTGGTATGATTAGGTAAATTCAAAGAAAGTCAAGTTGAGACGATAGCGGGAATTAGCTAATCATCCAATTGCCGTAGGTAATGGATCCCTAAGCTTGATACATATAATTGTGTTTTGTATGAGAATAAATGATGAGTATAGTTGATTAATGTTTTTATATAACGAGATTGATGAGAACGCAAATAAGTATAATTGAGTAATGGCATTTGGAAACGTGAGAGTGCTCAATGTTTACATTTAAAACGGTGGAATTTAAGTGTGACACTGAGACTTGAGAAACCTCATTGATTATGCCTTGACACCGTAAGGTTGGACTCTTTGAGTCACTAAAATGAGCATATATATATATATATATATATATATATATATATATATATATATATATATATATATATATGTTCGGATGATTTCTATTAACGTCGTTAAGGCGTAACATAATTTTGATGTGGTGACTTTATTGAGAAATTGCCAATGTTATTGATGAGTTGTTGATATTGACAAAAATTTGGATATAGTTGTAAAATTGAGTGTAGAGAGAGTTATATTGTGAAACGGGTCAAAAAGGATCCATATGGGTCGTAATATGGCACTTACGTTAGATTGACTTGCAATTGTAGTATGGTTGATATGTTGCGAGTTTTAAACTCCATTTAAGTTGTTTATTATGTGGGAAAAAGGTCCGAATCGGATTGTATTTGGTTTGTGATCTTGGTTGTCTCCAAAAATGGCCCAAAACGGTCATTATTTAGTCACAGGTCTAATTTCGTCATTTTTGAGATATTGAAAAAAGTACAAAAAGAGAAACATTCATTGTGGTATTGTGGAGGTGTCCACAAAATTCGTGTCATAACTCTAAATGAGTAAAAAGTTATGAGTACTTGAAATTCGTATTTTAAATTGAGTTGTGCAGAGTTTGGGTCAAGAGGAGACCTGCTGTAATCTGGGGTTACCCGACGGGTAAAACCCCTACCCGACGGGAAGGCTATTTACCCGGTCAAGTACCAACTTGATAACCTTTTCAAACCGGATAACAAAAGCACAAAATGAGGTAGTGGCCGGAGGGCTTATGGTTACCCGGCGGGTACCCACACTACCTGGCGGGTAGTAGCCTTTTTCTAACAACTTATGATTCAAGCTAAAGTTTAATCATTTGAGTGATGTACAGACCTAATAAATTTACGAATAAGTTATATAACACTATTAGAGGTGTTTTAATCCTGTATAAGTTTTATTAATCGTTGTACGAGTTGTACTAATATGAGTAGAGTTATAACTTGGGATTAAAGTAGAGCAATTGTGTTTTATCTTTAACGTCTATTACGGAGATACAAGAGTTTATACCACAGATTAGTTATCTAATGGTATCGTTTTGGGTCACTTGCATGTGAATGATTATTGTTGTAAATGAACCTTTTGAGTAAGGTTAATAATTTATTATTATTAGAACTGATCATTTGCGTATGATCAATGGTTGGGATTTTATACTGTAGTCCAGATTGTGATAGAAGTCACTATTACTTACTATGCACTATCGCTTATTCTATTATTGTTGTTGGATGTGTTGTAGGTGTAACAAGATAATGGTATCATTCTGGGACATGAATCCGATGACGACTTTGGGTGGGACTTACTATGGCATGAGTAAGTCAATCCCTTATTTAATCATGCTCTATACAAAGAAAACCCCATTTGTGTATATATGAATCATTTGAGTATGGTTCACTAGTGTTGAGAAATACTTGTAATACTTTTGGGAACCATTGTGTATAAGTAAAAGAGTAATACTTTTATTGAGTTTAAAAAAATAATACAGGGTGTTTCAAACATTGTAAGTTAAGGAAATGTGCTTGATAGCAAATTTTGAAAGTACAAGTGTATGTAATACTTGCCATTTTGGGAAATTGTAATGATATATATATATATATATATATATATATATATATATATATATATACATACATATATATATACATATATATACATACATATATATATATATACATATACATATACATATATACATATACATATACATATATATATATATATACATATATACATATATACATATATATATACATATATATATATATATACATATATATATATATATTGTAAGTTTGAGTAAGTCGAAATGCGGTTGTTTGGATCGGATTATCGAGTTCTGCATTATATGGGTCATAAAGTGCCTAAATGGGTTACTTGTGTACCCATGTTCTAAAACGAACCAAGATATTTTGTGTCACTTATAATTTGTGAACGTTTGAATACCCCTATTGCTAAACTGAATCATCCCTTGGAAGTTGAAATAGCTGATAGCAAAGTAGTAATTGTTAGCGATGTTTACAAGGGGTGCACTATTGAGATCGATGGTGAGATGTTTAGAATAGATCTATTTCCCATGCAAATGGGAGAATTTCACGTGGTTGTAGGAATGGATTGGATGGGTAAGAATAAGGGTGTAATAGATTATCATGAAAAAGTAGTCTTCTTAAAGCACCTAGAGGAAAGGAAATGATTGTTTATGGTGAACGTTCCAATCGATATATTCCTATTTGTTCTTATGCTCGAGCCAAAATATTGTTGTCACACGGGTGTCGGGCCTTTTTGACGCACGTGGTTGATAACGCCAAAACTGTAGCAGAAATATATGATCTTCTAATAGTAAATGAATTTTCCGATGTATTCCTTAATGAACTTTAGGGTGTTCCACCAGACAGACAGGTGGAGTTCCAAATTGATTTATTTTCTAGAACTGCACCTATTGCTAAAACTCCTTATCGATTAGCTCCGACTGAAATGCATCGCCTTGGGGAGCCCTAGTATTATTTGTGAAAAAGAAAGATAGGTCCCTGAGAATGTGTATCGACTATCAGAAGTTAAATAAAGTGACCATCAAAAATCGGTTCTACCTAGAATTGATGACTTATTCGATCAACTGCAAGGTGCCAGTTTCTTTTTAAAAATCGATCTTCGTTCTGGCTACCATCAGTTGAAGGTGAAGGAAGAGGATATTCCTAAAACCGCTTTTTGTACTCCATATGGTCATTATGAATTTGTTTTCATGCCATTCAGCTTGACTAATGCTCCAACAGCCTTTATGGACTTGATGAATCGAGTTTGTCGTCCAATGTTTGATAAATCAGTGATTGTTTTTATTGATGATATTCTCATTTATTCTAAAAGTGAGAGTGATCATGCAATACATTTAAGGCAAGTTCTGGAGATGCTTCGACGTGAAAAGTTATATGCTAAGTTTTCTAAATGTGAATTTTGGTTAACCGAAGTTCAATTTCTTGGGCACGTGATCAATGTTCACGCTATTCAAGTCGATCCTTCAAAAGTAACTACGGTAATGAAGTGGGATCCACCTTCGAGTCCCATTGAAGTTAGAAGTTTTCTCGGTCTGGCTGGCTATTATCGTCGGTTTATTTAGGATTTTTCCAGATTGCTACTCCGTGGACCCAACTACCTCGTAAAAATGTTCGGTGGAAATGGGGTGACGAGCAATCTAAAGCATTCCAGTTATTAAAATAAAAGTTAAGTGAAGCACCTATCCTCGTTTTACCTTAAGGTATAGAGGATATGGTCGTCTATTGTGATGCTTCTAGACTTGGTCTGGTATGCATTCTTATGCAACATGGAAAAGTCATTACTTATGTTTCACATCAGTTGAAAACATACGAGCAGAACTATCCCGCTCATGATTTTAAATTGGCAGTTGTGGTCTTTACTTTAAAGATCTGGCGACACTATCTATATGGTGTCAAGTCCACAATCTATACAGACCACAAAAGCCTCAAATATTTCTTTGATCAGCGTGACTTGAATGATCACCAGAGGAGATGGCTAGATTTGGTAAAAGATTATAACTGTCACATAATTTACCACCCTGATAAAGCTAATATTGTAGCCGATGCTCTTAGCCGAAAGGCTATTCATTATACTCTTCAGGTGAAATCTTTAAGTATGATTGTGTCCCCTCAGCTTTTCGATTCTATATAAGTTGCTCAACCTGAAGCTTTAGCTTCTAATGACCCGAATAGACAACGGTTGACGGGTCAACTTTCTGAATTAGTTGATGATTCTGTAGGCTTGAAAACTCGTTATGGTAGAATTTGGATACCAAGGATGAGTGATGTTAAGAAAGTGTTGTTAGATGTGGCCCACAATTCAAGATATTACATTCATCCATGTGCTACCAAGATGTACCATGATTTAAAGTGTGATCGTTGGTGGCTAGGCACGAAGCGCGACATTGTTAAACATGTCCAAAATTGTCTCACTTGTTTGCAAGTTAAAGCGGAGCACCAACGAGCATATGTGAAACTCCAACCTTTGAAAATTCCATTATGGAAGTGAGAACATATTACTATGGATCTCGTTACTAAGTTACCGAGGACTCCACGACAACACGATGCTATCTGGGTAATTGTTGATTGACTGACTAAAAGTGTTCCTTTCTTACCTATTCGAGATACTTCTTCTTCTGAAGCGTTGTCAGACATTTATGTTCGTGAAGTAGTAGCAAGACACGGAGTTCCAGTTTCTACAGTTTCTGATCGAGATACTCGTTTTACTTCTCGATTTTGAAAGAAGTTTCGAGAAGATATGGGAACTCAACTACGTATTAGCACAGTTTTCATCCTCAAACGGATGGACAAAGTGAGCGTTCTATTCAAACTCTTGAGGATATGCTACGTGCTTGTGTTATTGATTTTGGTGACAGTTGGGATACTTACCTTCCATTGGTAGAGTTTTCTCATAATAATAGTTATTATTCTCCGATTAAAATGCCACCATAAGAAATGTTATATGGTAGAAAATGTCGAACTCCAATCTGCTAGGGAGAGGTTGGTTAGTGAGAAATTGGTAGTACTGATGTTGTACAATTGACTACAGAAAAATTGACCAGATACGTGAGAGATTAAAAATGGCACGGGATCGACAGAAGTCATATGCAGACAAGCGTAGAAGGCCAATTGAGTTTCAAGTAGGCGACAAGGTGATGCTCAAAGTTTCACCTTGGAAAGGTATTATTCGTTTTCGCAAGCGAGGAATGTTAAGTCCAAGGTATATTATATGAAATTCTTAGTAGAGTTGGAAGGGTCACCTATAAGTTACAATTACCAAAAGAGCTTCTTATGTGCCACTGCCCGAAATAGAAATAAATGAAAAGTTAAGCTACGTGGAAGAGCCAGTTAAGATTCTTGATCAGAAAGATAAGCAGCTAAGGAATAAGTCAATTTCTATTGTTAATGTCCAGTGGCGTCATAGGAAGGGTTCAAAGTTTACTTGGGAGCTAGAGGAATGGATGATGGTGTATTATCCTACGGTGCGCCAAGAATGGTTCGTGAGGACATGAACACAATAAGTGGGGGAGAGTTGTAACCCAAAATTCAAGGTATTATTATGATGAATATTTAAATAATTATTTTAAGTTAATATTATTGTAAGAAAAATAATATTGTATAAATCTTTATTTGGTAAAAAATTATTGTATTCAGAAAAATAGAGCATTTATTTAAATGCGGGTGGTTGAGCTGAGTTTTTAAAAAAATATAGCAATGCTATTATTCTATTCAGAAAAATTAATTGTGAACCTTAATTTCGTTTTAGCTTCACAAATTACAAAGAAGTGAAGGTTTATATTTTCCCTTCAAATAAACTTGTAAGTTTAAATCTTCATTTATTTTTCAATGTATTATTTTCAGAATAATGTTTTTATTTTTAATACATTACCGTTTGGCAAGAAACTTTTAAGAGCTTTTAGGAGTTTTAGCTTTTAATTTTTAAATCAAAAACTCCTACAAAAATAAAAGCATTGTTTAGTTGTGTAAAATGGAGCTTTAACTTTGACAATAAAAGCTTCAAATTAAAAGCTACCAGAACAAGCGTTTCAAAATGTGGGAGGAGCTTTTGGCTTCTTTACTAACTAAAATTACAGTTATACCCTTTCTAAAAAATGTCATGTAAATATTCCATCACTTGATAGTTAGAGATTCCAACTATGTTTTTACTTTCTTTTAATTGCATAACTAGTTTATATCCCGCGAATTCACGGGTTAGTCTATAAATTGTTTAATAATTCGAAAATGACCAAATCATTTGACGAAATTAATATATATAAATATGTTTTTTAGGAATTTTTTATTGATTTGATTAGTGTTTATAACATATTTATCTTTATTCTTCTTAGAAGATTCATTGTATAAATTAGTGTATATATGACTGTTGAAAATTAGAAAAGTAAGAAAATATAAATAATGAACAAATACGTCCATCATTAATATTTGTTTTGAGAAATATTAATTCAAAATTTTAATTATTGAATTTCCAAATATTAATTTAAAATTTTAATTTAAATTAGATGTATTTAAGCACAATTAACTCCTACCTAGTGTAACCTTAGTCGTGAAATCGTATGACTTCTTATATTTTTAAGTTTAAGTGCTAATATTAAATACTTTATAATTATGCAAATACTTATACTAAATACTTTATAAGTTTTCTCTAATTAATCATCAAGGGTAGTGATGTCTTTTGACTTAAACCAAATTTGTTATTTAGGTAGTCACATATAAATTAGGAGATCAATGGATATAATTAATTACCCCTACTTATTTAATGGCAAAGATTCATCTAAAATGATCTATTTTAAGAAGGGTAACCTAATTATGGTTTTCTTTTACTCCTTCCATCCCAAATTGTTTGTCCACCTTACTATTTATGTTTGTCCCAAAATTATTGCCCACTTCTAAAAAAAATATGCATTAATGATTAGATTTCCCATATTACCCTTAATTTTAAAACTACACATATTTCAAAGAAAACCATTTAATTAATGATTGAGGGTTAAGGTTGTCATTATACTAAGGTCAAAGCTGCATTTAATATGATTTTCTTAATATGTGTGTTTTCAACTTGGTGACAAACAATTTGGGACGGAGGGAATAATACATTAATTAAAGAGATAATACATATTTATTTTTATTACACTACGGAGTACTATTTTGTAAAAGATTCATGACACATGTATTAATATTTTTATATAATGATCTATTATATAACTCTTATGTAAAATAAAAAAAAGTATATTTCTTGATATACAAACATTTATCAAAACAAACATTTAATGAGATGAAACAATGGCATGTTTCTTGATATTTTCATTCCTATTTACGCGTTTAATTTTTTTTTATAATGTTACCTTAATTATATCATTTAATTTTTTATTATTATTGCCCTTTATTATACAATAACCTATTTTTCTACCTCTATATGTAGTATATATGTCTTCTTTCCTCCTCTATATCTATATATATATATATATATAGAGAGAGAGAGTGGCACTAAAGGGTAACATTTGAGTTGGTCTGAGCCGTACAATAGGAATTATGGGCAGAATTTTCCAATTTTTTCTTTGAAAGGCAGTTGTGGAATCACTGACGGACCTTTGGTCCACCGGTTCATCTTCCACAAGCGGTTACTCCAAGATGTGAGAACCGCTCCATAGTTCGTAATCTCGGTGACGATCTAAAGGGGTTGCTCTCCCATGTCTTAGATGAGTATCGCGCCACGGAGTCTCCCCCTCCCCATGGTATGCCATGGGCGAGATTCAAACTCATCACCTCCAGGAAGAAACCACAATAGTGGAAAACTCCCTGACCATTGGTCCAAGACCCCAATGGAATTTAATTTGTCCCCGTGTGGGTTTGAACCCATGACCACATGCATAACATACATGCGCTCTACCAATTGAGCCAGAACGGAAGGACATGAATTTTCCACTTACATTGAATTTATGTGTCAAAAGTTAAAAGATTCGTGTTTAAAAATCAGACCCCTTTTTTTTCTTTCTTCAAAGATAAAGTATTCAATTCAGACTTAAAATAACGAAAACTTACATGGATTTTAAGTGCCTCCCTAAGTTGGGTTACCACTTCACCTGCCGTTGGTCGTGCTTGTCTGTTGTCCTGCAAGCATTGAACGGCGATCCTGTGAAGTATGGTCAATGATTGTGACTTGGCTATATCTGTTTTACACTTTAATAGCAATTCATCGAGTGTTCCTTCTTTCATCAAACGACCAAGATGATCTTTGTCCGGAAAATACTTCGCCGTGTTTTGAAACACGATGTCACATAAAACTACACCAAACGAGTATATATCACATTCTTTGCTTAACAGACCCGTACGCACATACTCCGGTTCAGTGTATCTGTCTGCATTACTTTTGACGGAATGTACCGTTTCTTGATTTACTGGAAGTATTATGGAACGCCCAAATCCCGCAATTTTCACGTCCAGGTTACTATCTAACAGAATGGTACCGCTGTTGATATCCCTATGAATCACTATCTCTTCTGTTACGAGACCTCCATGTAGGAACTCCAAACCACTTGCAATATTTAGGCATGCCTCTATATATTTCATCCACGTAACATCTTCCATATCCACATACCATTCAAGAGAGCATGTACTATTAAACAAAGTATCATAAAGAATGATTCTTTCATCTATTTCATTACAATAGCCTACAAGACCAATCAGGCTCTCATGTTTATACTTCATAAGAATTTTTAGCTCCCTGAGAAATATACCTTCCGATTCACGATGACGGGTATCCAGCCGCTTTGCACCGAAGCTGATATCTTTACCATCAAGTAAAATTTCTCCCTCATATACTTTCCATAATTCTCCTCTTTCCCAAATGTTCCCATTCCCGAAGTCATTAGTGGCTGATTTTATGAGTTGAAGTGGAACTTGGAAGATCTCTTTGCGGATTTCCTGTGAAGCATGACACACTCAACTAACTTCAACATATATAATTCCATAAGAAATAAATTTCTTATTTAAAATCCCGTCATACTATCACCAGTTTTAGGCAACTAATCCACAAGTTAAATCCATGTCAATTTTCATGTTGTTAAAAAAAATGACTTCTACTTTGGTTGAGTGTGGTTTTAGGTAAAGTCTAAACGATTATTCTTGGTTCAAAAAGTCATGTTATGGTATAATTGTATTCAAATGAGTATTTTCAAAAAAGTTTTTCGTATTAAAAAGGAAAACTTATTTTTCTTAGAAAATTTTTTTTAAAAAGTGGGAAGTTTTCTGTAACAAAACGCACCCCAAGTTTTTCACCTTTTTCCTTTATACCACTTCATCATTTTTCTATAATTTTTCATAAAGCTTTTTTTAACATAATTTTTTAGAATGTAAAATATATCAACTATTGAACACATTGTCTAAATTTTTTATATGTACTTTTCCAAGAAAACAAAAACTCTTTTCATCTCTTAGAAACTTTAAGATGAAAAATTGTGAAAATTTTCCACAACTAAACGCACCCCCGCACCCCTTAGATATAATCAATATAGTATATATATTTAAAGCACGAAATTTTTGTTAAAAATATCTAGGCGGACTTAAATATTTTCTGATGGGACTTAGTCCCTCGAAATGCTACGAACTTGGCCAAAAACGCACTTGTATGCAACCAACTTTCGACGAGGCATAAGAATGCAACCTACTTGAAAAAGTGGGGGTTTTGATGTAACTTGCTGATGTGTCGATGAGTTGTCAAACTCTCCGTAAGCCATGTGGCACATCCGTACGCCACGCGTCACCTTCAACGAACGACACATCAACAAGTTACATCTTTTTCAAGTAGGTTGCATTCTTATGCCTCGTCGAAAGTTGGTCGCATACAATAGCCTTTTTTGCCAAGTTCGTAGCATTTCGGGGGGCTAAGCCCTTTCTGATAATAGAAGTTCTTGATTTTGAGAAAGGGCTATTTTTGTCACAAAGAAATTACTATTGGATCTTCTTTAAGATTTGGGTTTGATTGATTTTAAACGTGTTTTGACACCTCTAAATACTTAAATAGTGAATTACCTGCACTTTGTAGCGGTGACAAATGAAAATAAATGTAGTGATGGTTAACATTGATAGCTAACAATATTTGAATACTTCAAGTATGTTTTCGTTGTTTAATAGTTTAAGATTATCGACAAAAATGATAAATGGTTAGTTTTTAGAAACAATTTAAATTAATGAGATAATTAAATTGAAAGATTTATTTATTAAATATTTCCATTTTACTAACTTTAGGGGTAGAAATGTAATTTTCCATCTTGAATAGTGTAAGGCAATGAAAAAAAAAGGCTAAATACTTTATAATGTAGTATAGATTATCGATCCGTCCCAAATTAAGTGTCTCACTTATTATATTGATTTGTTTTAAAATAATTGTCTAGATTCCATTATCCTCTAATATCAATTAGCAACCTCTTATAAATAGTAGGTTGTTTGTCATTTTGCTAACTTAGTTGTATTTGTCTTTATAAATATATTTATTTGTGTCAACAGAGTAAGATGATTCTTTTAGCATATTAGTAAGGGGTCTTACTATCTAATCCATTGGTCCCATGTTCAAGTCCTACCATCACACTTTCTATTTAACTTAATTCTTTTTTGTTGTTAATAAATATTAGAACAACAAATGTAATACAAGGAATATTAGACTAATGATTTAGTATGAATAAAAATGTGGTTAAAAAGTATAGGACTTATATACAAATACTAAAATTATTTAGTTTATGCCAGAATAACATAATACGAATATTACAATGTGTATTGATATACAGATATACATAATTTAATTAATCATGTCACATGTCTTGATTTTTTTAGAATACTTATTATCTTATATATTGACTCGGGTAGTAACAAAGTTAATTATGTAAAATATTTTTCCGTTTTAAATATATAGCAAATGGCATATTCTAGCGGCATGTAACTAACTTTAAACATACATGTTGTGAATTTAAGTCTCATTTGAAATAATATGTATAATTGAAATGCAATTTTACGTAATAGATAAAGTTGTATATGTTATAATTCGCAGTTTCATTTACAAGAAGAATAATTAAGTGGTGAATATAATACATAACAAATTAATCTAATAAAGTATAACGATAATTTATAGAGTATTACGTATTGTTATTTTGCAGTACTTTTAGTATAGGATTTAAAGGTAAAACAAATAAATTGTAAAATAAGTATATATGTTTTGTTTAAGGTATTAAAGGTTTTAACGTTAGATTCGTTTTATATATAGTATAAAGATAAAAAAAAAGATTTAATTAAGGAATCGTTTGAAATAAATTTATAACTGTTTGATGACATCGTTTGAAGATCCTGATGCAACGCATGGACATGATAATCCTTGTTACATTCAATCAAAAAAGAGATTTTAATAGATAAAGATGAAATGTTATTGATAAATAAAAATGAAAATGAAAATGAATTACCCTTTGACAAATATAATAGAATACTAAGTTAATAGATAGGGATCCACATAGAAGGAAATTTAAGTGAAGAAGTAGGAGAAGCAATATGATTCAGTATTTTTATTACTACGATTCAACTTTTTATTACTTTAATTATAATAATAAAAAAATGAATCATAGTAATAAAAATACTGAATCATATTGCTTCTCCCTCTTCTCCACCTAATTTTTTTTGATCCCGTTACTATATATATATATATATATATATATATATATATATATATATATATATATATATATATATAGAGTTTGGATCAAATGAGAACATCTTAAAAATAAGAACGACTAAGAACGCTTCAAATGCACAAATACTGTCGATAAAATAGTTAGATTTACATTCGAACATCCCAAATATGCAAAGAAAAACAAATGTACACTTCTAAAAATGCTCAAAAATCGAAAAAACGACTGATGCACAATTATCTCTATAATTGTGCATCAATCGTTTTTTCAATTTTTGTGCATTTTCGAAAGTTCTCATCTATTTTAATCTATTTTTCTACATATATTTGAGATGAATGAGTGTGAATCTAATGACTTTGTTGGCTAGTTTTGAAGTTATCTAATTGGAACCTTACCCTATATATATATATATATATATATATATATATATATATATATATATATATATATATATATATATATATATATATATGTGGGGAAGATCAATAGGGAAGTAAAAAAAATGGGGGAATGAGGGATGCTATTTTTAGTCACACATTCTGGTTAACGTAAAAGTCAATGCAGTGGCAAACTTGTAAATAACTTAAAATCACCTCCCAGATCGTTAACATGCATTTCAGAAGCATGTTAATCAAAATCAAATTTTTAGCACGTTAATATTCATTTACGATGAATGTTAACGCATATACATTATTATTCACCTTACGTTATCACATTCAATAGTGTATAATAACATATATAAATTAATATTCATCATAAATGAATGTTTAAGAGTATTAAGTTGTAATTTTGATTAAAATGCTTTTAAGATGAATGTTAACGGTCTGGATTTTTTCAATCTGTAAAATTCAATTGGAATGACAATCATAATTCGATTAATTACTTGTTTACAAGTTTTGTACGATCAAATTCGTTTAAATTTATTGTTTTCATTGTCAAATCAAAATTTTCTCGAAAATCTAAAAGTAACTCCAATATTCATAATTTTTGATGAATTTGAATTATGACGAATTGAAGATATATATAATTGCGATTGATGAATTCGAAGATTTATAGCGTTTTTGATTGATGAATCTTTAAATTACATGCTTTAATTTGGAATTTTAGATGAAAATGGATTAAATGGATATTGTGGATAAAATTAGAAGAGGAGAAAATATAGAATAGGATAAAAAATAAACGGCTGAAGTTTGCTTCTCTCCTTCCCTCAATTTTGAAGTTTTCCTCTTGATCCTTCCCTATATATATATATATATATATATATATATATATATATATATATATATGTGTGTGTGTGTGGTTTAGATCAAATAGAATAATGTTTATGATAAAAATAATAGAAAAGCTCTTTTTCACATAGAATTAAATAGTCAAAGGGCTTAAAGGGTAGATTAGTAGTATTCTTCTTAATTGCAACTAAAGTATTTCTTTTTCTTTAGCCGTTCAACACAAAACTAGAAAAAAAAAAAACTTATCTTTTTCTTCACGATCGAAAAAGAAGGAAATTTAAAAAGAGAAAAAGGAAAAAAAAAATTGTTACTATGTTTCACTGCTAAGATTCATATTTTATTAATATAATTCTCCATTTTATTGCTTTGATTCAATAATTTATTAATAAGATTTAGTATTTTTATATATATATACGCCCACGAATATGAGAGAAATCCTTAAATTTTTTTGAAATAGACTTACTTGAAGGAGTAGTGCTTTCTCAAGTTCCTCGAGAATAATATCCATTGTGAGACGATGGTTTTGTCTTTCGTCTAAACAACGACATGCGATTTTTGAAAATGTGTCTATAGAAGCTGAATCTGGTCCTTTAAATGAAGCAAACCTGGTTTTAGTTATTTCTTCTTTTATTCTCGAATCTACGATTTGATTTGCAGTTCCTTTAGAGATGTATTGTTGTGCTAGGAGCGCAAGTCCCTTGTTATACTTTGTGGAGTAAATTGAATCGTATGCCAGCGTCCCACTTAGAATCTCAACTAGGACTACCCCAAAACTGTAAATATCTAACTTTTTTTCCAACTTAGCTTCCCCTGCATATTCCGGATCTGTGAACACTCTTGTGCCTGCAACACCACTATTCTCTTCAAAGGCAGAGAGAAACTGGGAGAGCCCAAAGTAACCAATCTTCGCATCGAAATTCTCTCCCAACACAATATCCGCACACTTTATGTGCACTATCTCTTGTCGGTGCCCCTTACTGGTGTGAAGGTAGCGTAATCCTATCGCGGCATCTATGCAGATTTTAATTCGTTGCGCCCAAATATCATTATGATAGTTACTCTTGTTTTGTAAATAATCAGCGAGGGTTCCATTGGAAGCATACTCATAGATAAGGATCATTTGTGAACTTTCATCACAAAAACCAAGTAGAGTGAGTAAGTTGGAATGCTTACAATTGGTAAGCATTTCAATTTCTGTATAAAATCCTCGTTCTCGGGAGTTGTCTCCTGTAATGAAGATCCGTTTTATAGCTACTTTTCTGCGTTTCTTGGGTGGTTCATTTACACTCTCCCCTTCTTTAGGGAAACAATGTTCTCTATCAGCTAGGTCAAGTTCTGCTTCGTATACGGTACAGAATCCACCTGATGCAATCCAACATTCAGAGGCGAAGTTGTCGGTGGCCTCCAATATGTATCTGAGTTGAACCCTCAAGTGTTTTAAGTTCTCTAGCTGCAACGTTTGTAATTGCAAATAAGGTTGAGAAACAAATTATACATAGAAATATAGAATGGATATTTTTGACAGAAGATAAAAATAAATTAACATATAACGTCTAGTTGATTTATAAGCCCTACTCGAAAAATATAAATAGGCCCTGTAAAATTAAAATTTAATGTATGACTAAAAACAATACGATAAATTGCTATAATTATTAAAAACTCTAGCACAAATACGATAGCAAAGTGTTTATATCTCACCGATTACAAGTATTATTGTAATTATATAAAATTTGTAACACATATAAAAAAAATTCGAATGCACAATTTAAAATTGAATGAATAATTATATTGATAAACTATTTAGGATAATAGGATTGAAAAAAATAAAACTCAAAAATTTAAGAACACATACCTTTTAGTTTTAGTCGTGCAATTTAAAATCGACAAATCATAAACTTCCCGTGTTTGTAACTTGTTAAGTTTTCATATTTTCTTATTCTATTTAGTTATTATTTATATATTATACAGTATTAAGAAAGGAATTTAAGATATTAAGATAAAAATGGGTCTATATCCCGATATCCGTGGACCGTGAGTCCGTGAGAAGTAATTGGAAAAGAACTAGAAAACCTATTAGTATCTTTGGGCTGGGACTCAGCTGCGCCAATCAATTGGGCTTGTATTTATTTAACCATTATTTGGTAAAAAAAATAGGCTCTTTATAGATTTTGGGCACTTTGCAGTTTGCAGTGACTCATCTTGCACATATCCAAATCCAGCCCCGAATATGATCTATCACGAGAAATCATATTGCCCGTGCTTCTCTGCCAGATGATATCTTACTATATATTAATGGACAATAACGCTGAAGTCATCACGCTAATTTGTCACTGTCTAGAGTTGGTTTTAGTGCTGATGTGGCTGATCCAAATTACTTCGCTTATGTATGCATGACATCATAACTAAGGCTGGAAATGGCCTAAAATTATACTCCCTCCGTCCCAAATTATTTGTCACTAGACAAGAAACACATAGTTTAAGAAAAGTGCATTTATTACTGTTGACCACCAATAGAATTTCATCTTTACTATTTTCAAGCATTTTGATTGGTTGATTTTGAAAGAGGACAATCATTTTGGGACATATCAAAATGGAAAGATGGACAAATAAAATGGGACGGAAGATGTACGTAGTTACTAAAAATGGGACGGAAGAAGTACGTAGTTACTAATTTTCTCATGTACTTTTTTTTTTCCTTAGACAAAAGCATGCTTTCTTGAAAACAGCTATTTACACTTTCTTTTAAGTTGGTATTTTCAAGAATTCAAATTTATCCTTCTTCTATGTGAAGTACATTTATTAACTTTCATATCTTCTCCTTCTCCATCACTCTTCATCGTTTCCTCAGGATTCATATTTTTTGAGCTTCATCGCAAATTTTCCAGGTATTCTGAAGCAATATTCACCGGATCATATCATCATAATCATCTACGTATCGAAATTACGGATCTTCCTGACTTGGTTGATCTTCCTCATCTTCCATTATCCCTTAATCAGTTAGTATTTCGTATTATGCATTTTGTATTTTGTAGGTATATATTTTGTGTTTATCTGACTTCTTCAAGGGTTTTTAAAATTTTCCAACACATGTAAGTTCCATCAATTCCGAATTTTAATTTATATTGACTATTATTTTGTTGTTTTACGCAATTTGATTTCTTCATTTGGATTTTCATTTACATGTTGATTTGGTCATTGTATGTATGAATAAAGTTACTAATTTGAAAGTGTTCTGTAAGGATGTATTTGGCATTCCATCTGTTTAGACATTTTTGTTTGTTTCAGGCAACACATAATAAAGCTATTTTTCGGGATACTTGGTCTCAACTACTAGAGTTTGCAACTGTAAGTTATATAATCTCAAATAGCATACTAATATTAACCTTATTTTATCCCTTATCAATTTTTGACTGTGCTTCTGTAAGCCAACTCTTCAAGAACATTCAATTTGTTTTTTTGCTTGACTAAATCATAATATAGATTAAATTTCATATACTTTTTATTTGGGTTATATGCAGGTGTTGAAAGTTTCATGTAAAATGGCGATTGTGAAGTGCGTGAAAGGTGTTTTACGGTGGTGGAACTTGAAGATACAAAGATGGATGGTGGAACTAAAGGTGTTTGTTGAAGTGGTAAACAAGTGTTCAAAGAAAAAGCATACCGAAAGAACTATTCAAGGTATAATTGTTCTACTCATATGATTTTAGTTTGTTATTGTGGATGTTACAGGTTATAAAAGTTGCTTCACTGATACCTTTAATCTATATAAGTGAGTTTTTAACATATGTTTATGAAAGTTTCTTATGAAGTTTAGTATTGGCACCACTTATAATTAATTCACTGGAAACAAATCAACTAAGATATTAGGGTATATATTAGGGTTAACAATACATTTGAAGGCTTCTTATGACCAACAACTACTTTTAGTGATTTATTGTTGTGTTTTTATAACTTTATATAGAATAGAATGGACTCTATTGCTACTTTTCTAAGGTTCATCTTTTGTGCAAAAAAATATACCAAGAAAAGGAAGCACATTATGTTGGTTTTGCTTTAAACAGTTAAGAACGTCTCATTATGATCGGGAAGAGCATTTTTCAACCCTTAAATTGAGAAAGTGATATGAATCGCGTTTTTTTATATGGAAAAACCAATCAGGTAATATTAAAGAGACTTTATTTTATAAGGTGGATATTTTAATAGCTTTCATAAATATGTCGACTGTTTGAGAAATATAAGGAACTGAGCATAGTGTCAGGTGGGTTGTCAAACTCAATGTTGTTGTTGATCCCATGTTCCACCCTCAGTGTAAATGGACTACTAAGACTCTTAACTAGGAAATAACTCTTTTTAATCATTTATTTTGTAGGGTAACAATAATTAGATTGTGGAAAATTGGGTGCAATTTGACCCCTTTTTGCAAACTAACAATATATGATTGTATATGTGGCATGATACTTTAAAAATTATTAGAATTGATGATCATATAACATAAAGAATGGAAGCAATAGATTATTTATGGGAGTTTTGGAGTGGACTAAAGTCATAATTGTTTTTGCAAAATGATGTACTTTTGTGTACTTACACGTATATAGGTCAAACTGTACAAGTAAGTACGTGGAAGTGAAGGATAATGGAGTTAAAAATTATCAGGAAGGCTACATGGTTTGACAGGGAATTTCCGTGACTTCTACAAGTGAAACTGCAAGTTTTAAGCAGCTTGGGATTTTGAGTGTAAATGAAAGCTGTTTAGGATTTGGAGTGATTAAAGGATTTTGTTGTATATAGCTTTAATGTTGGTATAATCGTTTAATTATAGTTACTATCGTTCCTTTCATATTTTCTGTAGATTTAAGATTTCTTATGTGATACTAATCTTGAAAATTAATTGATGCGTTTTTTATGTGGTTTTCTTTTGTAGGTGTATCCGGTTTCAATCGTTTGACTTATAATGCAGTGGTAGTGATGACATCTTGAAACAACTACAAAGTTTATTATAATCTAAACAAATTTCTTCTTTTGTCTTGATCTGCAGTTGGCCATGTAGGTGTATTAGTTCAGGTTCAGAAGTTTTTTGCATTGGATACTGTTGGAAATCAGTCTTTCCCTTGAACCCGAATGCCCGCCCACAAACAAACACTCATTGAACGACTCTCATATATTGGGGTTTTTACTGTGTATATTACTTTCAATATGGGAAAACTGATTACACCTTCTTAGAAATGAAACCTACTCTATTTATAGAATAAACATAAAGAAAACTACTAAATAAAACTAACACAACATGGGTACATTAGTTGTCCATGATCTCCTTTATTTTCTCCTAGTACATGCACTCTTAATTCCAACGTGCATCCCATAATACTCGGTCAAACCAAATGTCGAACCACTGACCCGGCTCCATGACCTGCAACTAGACTAACCCGCTGATCCGTGGCCCATAACCCGCTCCATGGACTTAACCCATCAAGATTACCCAACATTCACCCCCGTAATCTTGATGATTTCGATCCGTTCAACTTCACTTGCTTGATTCGATTCTCTTTCTTGCTAACATCGAATCTTCTTGCTTTCTAACTTACTATTCGAACCATAAAGTCCCGTCTTGCTACTTGCTACGAGTCACACATGACCCGGTTCATGCTACTTGCTTTCTTTCTTTCTTGTTGCTTGCTTCTTTCTTCCTTTCAAGTTAATTGCATAAGGCTGCAATCGACCCTCTCTTTATTAGGCAAACCACCGTTCTCGTTTACCTTTTTCGATCTTACTCGGTCTTCGGTCTACAGCTCTTCTTGCTTATGGCTGCTGCTCTTTTCTTTTGATCACCACGTGATCGACTTGCTTCTTGATCACTGTTGCTGCTGCTGCTTCTTGCTTTTGATCACATCACGTGATCACCTTCCTGCTTGCTGCTAGTATTTTCAATTCTTCTGCTACTTCTTTCTGCTGCTAACACGTGATCAACTTGTTGCATCCTACTTGCTTTCTCTCGACTAGATTACATGGGTTTGCAATCTGCCCTTTCTTCCTTGCTTCGCACCAGGTATGAACCGTAACCGCTCTAATACCAAGTGTTGGAAATCAGTCTTTCCCTTGAACCCGAATGCCCGCCCACAAACAAACACTCATTGAACGACTCTCATATATTGGGGTTTTTACTGTGTATATTACTTTCAATATGGGAAAACTGATTACACCTTCTTAGAAATGAAACCTACTCTATTTATAGAATAAACATAAAGAAAACTACTAAATAAAACTAACACAACATGGGTACATTAGTTGCCCATGATCTCCTTTATTTTCTCCTAGTACATGCACTCTTAATTCCAACGTGCATCCCATAATACTCGGTCAAACCAAATGTCGAACCACTGACCCGGCTCCATGACCCACAACTAGACTGACCTGCTGATCTGCGGCCCATAACCCGCTCCATGGACTTAACCCATCAAGATTACCCAACAGATACGGCTATAGGGATGGCAATTGTTATTTGTCGAAAAATAGTGGTTGTTAGTTGATCATTGTTGTCAAATTATACAGGTAACCTGACGGAAAATTAGAATGTGAAAGGTAGTTAATTAGTAAATTATAATCTTTTCATGCAATGTGGATTTAGACATTTTTGTTTGTCTCAGGCAAAACGTACATAATAAAGCTATTTTTCGGGATACTTGGTCTCAATTACTGGAGTTTGCAACTGTAAGTTACACAATCTCAAATAGCATACTGATATTAACCTTAGTTTATCCCTTATCAATTTTTGACTGTGCTGTGCTTCTGTAAGCCAACTCTTCAAGAATATTTCTGGTGGTGTTTGGCTTATCCCTTTTAACACAATTTATAGCTTCTTTTACCAATATGCTTAGGTTAGTAAGCTCCTTAAAACGCCTCACCAGAAATAAAGCTCTCTAGGTAATCAGAAGTGTTTATAACATTTTATGGTATTAAATTTTTCAGGAAGTTGATAATAAAGGTAGTGAAGTCAAGTCTTCAGATTGTGACCTACTGACATTTGTAAGTTGGTGTTAATAGCATGAAAAAATAATTGTAGTATTTTCAATGTATAGAAGGGTTGTTTGTGAAGTTGGTGTATATATATTAGTGGTGCAATTAGTATCATCTTTTGTAGGTTGGTTGTTAAAAGGACTAAGAAAGGGTTCAAATGGGCGGGTCAATATGGGCTGGGTCATGTCTGTGAAATTACATACATTTAATTTCAGTTTGATCTATTTTAATTATACCCATAACTAACTGTTGACAGGTCTTCAAAACTACTTCCAGGATCTCCATACATCAAACATACATCATGTATATCAATTAACATCAAGAATCATCATCAGGAATAAGATGGGGTTTGAACCCAAACAATAAACTGATTTGTATTAAACGAATGGGTTATGTTCTTTGATCGACACATATACATATATATACAATACCAATCGACACTATGAACAGACACGATGCTTCAAACTAACCGGTTCTATGAACCGTTACAACCCTAATACTAACTGCTAACTGCCGCTATTGTTTTCCTGCGTGGGTCAGTGGGTGTGTTTGTTGGCCTGCGGCCCAAACACATAAACTTTAATGGGCTATATTTTGACCCATACATACAATATCTACATGACCCATTAACTATCAAACTAACCCAAAAGATTAATTGATTAAAACTTCCAACATTCTCCCCCTTAATCTATTAATCTTTTGTTTCTTCAATCTTCTTGCTTCATCACAGTTTCCTCCCCTTTCAACCTTCACGATTGTCTTCCTTAAACAAGCCAACACCCATTTGTCGGTCTTTATCCTTGGCATCACGCCTATCTTCTTCAACTTGATCATATCACATGATCTTTCTTCTGTTTTCATTCAATCTATCACAGATCGTCCTTTTGGTTGCCTCACACAACTTCTTTGTCGGTTGCCTCACACAACTCCTTTGTCAACTCCTTTATCGGTTGCCTCACACAACTTTTCTTGTCTCTCTCTATACGATTTTCCTGAATCGAATTTGGGTTTTCTAACCCGTTTTGAAGAACAATCTAATCCCGATTGGTTCTTCTCTTTCTCTTGATCGATTCCTCTTAATCGGTCTCTGTCTTTTCTTTGCGTTGTCAAAAACTCAAGAACATTCCTAGTTCTACTCTTGTTCATAACATGCAATCTGTCTTTATTGATCTTCCTCTGATCAAATTTCTTCTCTTAATCTGTTTAATCCTTCTTGTTCCTTGCTTTCCTTATTCCTACTTGATCACCATTATTTTGTAGATTATACCGAATTCGTTTTCTTCTTGCTTTGAAGATTCTCGCAATCTTCCCTCGTGCTTTCTTCCACAACTTCTATCCCAAACTTACTTAACCCATCAAACTCGTGTGGGGTTTCTTACTTGGCTTCTTCACAGCCTTCCTCAACCTTCTCGGTTGTCACATACTTCAATGGTTCTTCCTTGAACTGGGGCCTCAAAGTTGTGCCTTCAATTTTCTCCTTACGTTATTCGGTTAATCTTTCCCACAATGATAATCTCTTCCCTTACTTTCTGATCTAATTCAGTTCCTACGATGCCCTCTCTATCTTCTTGTTTTCTGGTTAACCACCCGTTTAGTGGTGTAACCGTATCCATTCTTTTCTTTCTTTCTCTTCAATCGGCATCTCTTCTCAATCATGGCTGCCCTTCTTTTCTTGATATAAAAACGCAGTTTAATGATCCTTCGAATGATAATTGTAACATGATTCTTCTTGTTGTTTGAATCCCGCTCTGATACCAATGTTGACAGGTCTTCAAAACTACTTCTAGGATCTCCATACATCAAACATACATCATGTATATCAATTAACATCAAGAATCATCGTCAGGAATAAGAAGGGGTTTGAACCCAAACAATAAACTGATTTGTATTAAACGAATGGGTTACGTTCTTTGATCGACACATATACATATATATACAATACCAATCGACACTATGAACAGATACGATGCTTCAAACTAACCGGTTCTATGAACCGTTACAACCCTAATACTAACTGCTAACTGCAGCTATTGTTTTCCTGCGTGGGTCAGTGGGTGTGTTTGTTGGCTTGCGGCCCAAACACATAAACTTTAATGGGCTATATTTTGACCCATACATACAATACCTACATGACCCATTAACTATCAAACTAACCCAAAAGATTAATTGATTAAAACTTCCAACACTAACAAATTAGTTTTAATGTCTTAGTAATAACTTTTGTTTCTCATGAATCATGATATTGTTGATTGATATACATATTCGGATGAAGAACCAAATGGTTGGATGAGTTTGTTTCAAAGTTTAGATATTGTAAGCATCATTTTATTACAATTTTATTTGATACTGTATTTCTATACTATTGTGTTAAGTATCTTATGAACTACGGGCGGGTTTTTGGTTTGCTCCTAAGCTTTTATGTGTGTATATATAATATAAATGTAAATGTGTACTGCACCAAACAAGCTCTTCATACATTAGCTGGGATGATTACATTTTTTTAATACAATATTTTCTTTAGTTTGATCTTTAGTCACCCGTGTAAGCATCCAAACTCACGACTCATTCAGCTGGGACTCAGATTGCAATCAATTGACGAAGGCTTAGCAATTGTAAGAAGTTGATGGTTGTTCACTTTGTTAAGCATGCCACAGTTAAGAGTAATGCCAATGTCATCGATAACTACTCGCTTCATCGTTGGTATTGCTATTGAGGGATGTACAAATAATGACTCTTTTCGTTAGTGATTGTATCCTTGGGTTATGGATAGATGCTAAGTGATTGTATACGGTTAGAAGCCATTGATTTTGGTAATATGTATTTAGTAATTGCTATATCTTAGTTGGAAACTATCAATTTATAATATATTATGGTTAAATATTCCATTAGAAACTAAATTCAAGTATTACAATTGACGAGTTCTATAGATAATTGCTAAATTATAAGTGGCCAATTTTTAGATATGATCTATTTTAAGTTAAATTAAATTGACTTGAAGTAGACAGCCTTACCCCTACCCTAAGATAGAGAGGCTGCTTAGAGTTCTACCTAAAGGTAGAAAGGACCTCCGACCTTTTACAGGAGATGGGATTCGAACCCATGACCTCTTGTTGTATCTATCATTGCCAATTAAACAATGACAACCTAGAAGTTTACAAATGGGATTAGGATCTGAAAATACAACTAACTTGTACCCAAAATCTATTGTGTGTACCTAACTTATGTATCCTATTTTTAATGCATCAAACTTTCAAAAAAGGGTGTTTTAATGTAACTTGCTAATGTGTCGCTCGTTTATGGTGACACGTGGGATCCGGAGAGTTTGACAAGTCAGCAAATTACATTAAAACACCCATTTTTGAAAGTTTGATGCATTGAAAATAACATACATAACAATAGATATTGGGTACAAGTTAGTGGCATTTCCATATGTACTAATCCCTTTACAAATCTTATAATTTTGTGCAAGTTAATTATTTATGCTTACTACTTAAAATGAGAAGAAACTAATTACCATCAACTTCAAGTGGTGGGGTAAGATACGTTCCCGTTCAACTGCAAGTGTTGGTCGTTCCTGTAATATATCAGTCGCACCAATGATGAGTAATATAGCAAATATATAGACTATTGTTACATAATTAATATTGAAAGAAAAAAGAAAAAAATATATATATAAAGCCTTACGGGATGTTCCCGTTCCAGTTGAAGTTTCAATGCTTCGTCAAGTCTCTCAAAGACCAGATTCATAGATGGTGGAACTTGATGGTCCCTCAAGCAATAACATGCAGTTTCAGAAAAGATGTTGAATGATTGTGGGTCCATTTGGCTTAATAGATCCGGATCAACAAACTCATGCAGTTTTCGGTTTTCAAAATGGAATATAGCCAATGGAGCCTGAAAGCTACCATCCTCATCTGCGGTGAATGCTTTGGCTCCGCACAAGATTTCGAATAGTAGGATTCCAAGCTCTTTGTAAACTGTGCCTGGATCCTCTGAAGAAAGTGTCATGCGATATTTAAAGCCAGATAATTTGGCTTCCCAGTTTTCGTCTAATAAGAGTGAAGTACTGTTGACGTTATGATGTATGACCCTTGCATTATGCAGGTAACTTAATGCACTTGCAACACCAACACATATCTTCAATCTTCTCATCCATGTAAGTCTTGACTCATTTAAATCCATGTAGTCTTTGAGACTTCTATTTGTAGCATACTCATAAACGAGGTACATGGTTGAACCTTCATCACAAAAGCCAAATAGAGTGACTAAGTTGGAATGCTTACACTCAATACACATTTTAATTTCTTCATAGAAGTTTCGTTCTCCTGACTCATCTACACTATTGAAGATACATTTTATAGCTACTTCGCTACGTATCCTGGGTAGTTCTCTCTCACTCTCCCATTCTATAGCACAACACTTTTCTCTCTCAACATGGTAAAGTTCTGCTTTGTATACGGTACCAAGTCCACCTGACACAACGCAATATTCAGAGGCAAAATTCTGAGTCGCTGACCCTATGTCATTGAGTGGAACCCTCATGTGATCCACGTTTTTCAGCTGCATCATAAGATATATTAAGAACAAGGGCAATTGTGAGAAAAATCATATCTAATCTAACATAATTCTCGTTTTAGCCATCAAAGAATTTTTGTTAAAACGAGTTTTTTAACAAAATTAATTTCGTTGCTCCGTTGTCAAATATTTTTTAAAAGATATCATTTCCTTTTTTCTTATTACGTAGTATTTTATATTCGTTATAATCGCATTTCATACTTTGATAATAACATTGAATAATATGTGATCATCAAGTCCTATTATCTGATTACTTCGAACACACACTATATTAGACAAAAATAATCACGTGTAACTGTTATGTTATATTTTGTTTTTATCATGGATAATCACGACATTATCCAAAGTAAAAAAATAAAATAAAAAATATATTAATGTCTGTAATCACCCTTAAAGAAAAGAAATTAATTAGTTACCTTTAACTCCGACTGAAAGGATAATCTACGTTCAACCATATGTGATGAACGTTCCTGATATATCAATTGAAACAATATATATAAAAATGAGTAATAAAGCAATAAAAATATAATTGGTGGATCTAAAAGTGGAGGCCTAAATTGGTGGATGTAAAAAAAATGATCGGATAAAACTAGGAGGGGAAAAAAATCAACCACTAAGATAATTATGTCTATATATTATGCATATATAGCATTACTCCACTTAGAACAATTCTCATTTCTAAAAATCTAATTAGTTGAGCAAATCCAAGTTATCTCAAAAACATTTCTACGAAAAGGCTAAAAAGTTGAAAACTATATTTTATGGTTCTCTAAGTTTCCATTTCTAATTTATCTTAAATAAAACTACATCTCTCATATTTGAATGCATTTCTAAATTTTTTTTGCTTTCTTATAGAGGTAGAACACTCTTCACTTCATAAAAACGGAAATATAAAAATGGGGAAGTTTTTTTTATGATTAAACGCACCCTAAAGATTACTTGAATTGGTGATTAGAAAATTAATTAGTTAAATAAAACAATATAAAATTTCAGAAAATATAAACGAGGGCTAACTTTTATGTTTAGGTGTTGTTAAATACAACAATTTTTTTGATGCATACACCACAAACTATGCATATTAATCTGTACAGTACAACAGTTTAATGCATGTATGTGGTGCATGTATCAAAAATTATGTTGTATCTATCAAAGCCCTTTATGTTTAAGTACTTGAAGGATGGTCTATGGCTTGTAAATTTGTGTTGCATGTGTATATTGCACATGCTACACATAACATTAGGATATATCATATCTTAAATTTTTTTTCAGGTCATATTAGCATAACAATTAATAGAAAAACTTCAGGGGAATTTTACGGTTTAACATGTTTTATTGGAAACTTGTTGTTGTCGTCGTCGTAGTCAGAAAAGGAAACTTATAAAATATAGACATCTGACTTACATGAAAGAGTGCTGCTTTCTCAAGTTCCTTGGTAACAACTTCCATTGTGGGACGATTCTCTTGTCTTCCGTCTAAACATTGATACGCAATTTTTGAAAATGTGTCTACAGAATCTTGATCAGGTCCATTAGTTATTCCTTCTTTTATTTTTGGATCTATGATATCCTTTATTGTTCCACCATTGAAGTGTTTTTGTGCTAGGACCGCAAGCCCCTTGTTACTGTACTTAGAGTAAATTGGATCGTATGTCAACTTTCCAATTAGAACCTCGAACAGCACTACTCCAAAACTGTAAACATCTAATTCTTTTTTCAGCTTAGCGTCCTGTTCATATTGTGGATCAATGTACATTGTTGTGCCTGCAACTCTGCTATGCTCTTCAGAAGAAGACATAAATTTGGAGAGCCCAAAGTCACCGATCTTCGCGTCAAACTTCTCGCCCAAAAGAATATTCACACTCTTAATGTCACGGTGCACTATCTCTTTTCGGTTCCCGTCACTAGTGTGAAGGCACCTTAATCCCTTTGCAACATCTACGCAGATTTTAATTCGTTGTAACCAAATGTCATCGTCAGCATGATCATTACTCTGGTTTTGTAAATAATTAGCGAGACTTCCTTTCGGAGCATACTCATAGATAAGGATCATGTCTAAACCTTCATCACAGAAGCCAAGTAGAGTGAGTATGTTGGAATGCTTACACTTGGTGAGCATTTCAATTTCTGCAAAAAACCCTTCTTCTCCAGACGCGTCTGCTCTGTTGAAAATGCGTTTAATAGCTACTTTTCTGCGTCTCTTGGGCAGTTCCTTTACACTCTCCCCTTCTTTAGCAAAACAATATACTAGGTCAAGTTCTGCTCTGTATACGGTACAGAATCCACCTGACGCAATCCAACGTTTAGAGGCGAAGTTATCCGTGGCCTTCAGTATATATTTGAGTTGAACCCTCATGTGTCCCAAGTTTACCAGCTGCTTCATCATCATTATATATGTTGAAAAAAATTTCAGAGTGTTACCCAAAGCATTTATTATTGCAAGTAAAGATGCAGGGGCATCTCGTTAAGTGGGTGCCGTGTGCTATAAATAAATTATAAGCCCTTTAAAAATTAGTGGAGAATTTGAATAAAACGTCTTCTTCCTCAAACTAGACTTGTAATCACACATCCTCCATTGAAACAAATACAAAAAACTTGATTTTTTTGTCTACATTCAATAATTATTGTATTTAGCATCATAAGACTTTGTTTAATGAGATTGATAATTACAAAAATAAACCACCTATAGCATAAAACTTAAAAATTTGGACCCCACGAAAATTAAGGGCCCTGTGCAATAGCTCAACCTGCACACCCTCAAATCCGCCTCTATAAAGATGTAAGAATGAAATTAGGTATAATGATATGCTTTATTATTAACTACTGTATAAAAGGGGAATACTAATGATTAATGGAGTACTAATGTCTACTACAATCACCCTTAAATGAGAAGAAATCAATTACCATTAACTTCAACTCATGCGATAATTTGTGTTCAACTGTAACTGCTGTGCATTCCTATCATAGATCAGTTGCAAGAATGAGTAATAAATGAAGTAACAAATATATATATTAGTGTATTATTAGTAATTTAGTAGCCCATTAGAATTTATCTTCTTAGCCCAATGTAAAGCCAGATGGGCTCACGGGTTTTAGGTTTTGGGTGTTCCTATCTCTATATATATAGGATCCTAATGTAATGTTTCATTCAAGGCATTATCAATAAACACTTTTATGGTATCAGAGCGGGTTTATCCCTAAAATTATTTCTTTTGCTTCGTTTTTCCAGATTCTGATTATCTTCCTTCCTCTCTAAACGACGACTACGATCGTCAGTCAAAAGAAAGAAAATTTTTTTAAAAAAAGAGGGAAAATCTAATTAGTGCCCTAAAGGCACAAGTTAGTGACATTTAATGATGTTTAATTTTTCATAAATAATATAAAATGTAATTAATGATGATGTATAATTGGAAACAAATGAGTTTAATCAATGAATTTTGTGATATATATAGAAAGTTGTAGTGCATTTGGCACAAGTTAGCCAAACTCAAAAAAAAAAAAAAAATAATAATAAAATAAATTGCTTCAAGCGCCGCCGATCAATATTTCATTGTCCTCAACAAGATCACTACATCTATTAATTTTGGTTTTCGTGTTAGAAAGAAGTGAGCAACCACGTGTTAATAGTTCTTGCATTTGGTTTGATATGAATGAAACATTACATTAGGATCCTATATATAGAGATAGGAACACCCAAAACCTAAAACCCGTGAGCTCATCGGGCTTTACATTGGGCTAAGAAGATAAATACTAATGGGCTAATAATATGGGCTACTAATAATATACAGCAGGGGTTGTGACATGATATTAAAAGGTAAAAGAAAAAAAGGAAAAAAAAAAAAAAAACAACAAATATATGCCTTACAGGATTTTCACGATATTGTTGAAGTTTCAATGCTTTCTCAAGTCTTTCTAGGACCTGACTCATGGATGGTGGTGGTCGCTGCTCCCTCAAGCAATAACATGCTGTTTCTGAATATATGTTGAATGATTGGGGGTCCATTTGCCTAGATAGATCCGGATCAACCAATCCATGCAGTTCTCTGTTTTCATGTCTGAATATGGCCTGTGCCGCCTGAAAGTTACCATCATCTGCAGTGAAAGCGTTCGCTCCACACAAGATTTCGAATAATACGATGCCAAACGACAACACATCTGCCTTGTAGCTTCCAATTCCAGGCTGTTTGTATGCAAGGATTAGATTATTCCTTTCTGCTGGATTTATCATAGAGTAATCAAAGCCAGATAATTTGGCTTCCCATTTTTCATCTAATAAAATTGAAGTGGTGTTGACGTTATGATGTACGACACTTTTACTATGCAAGTACCTCAATGCACTTGCAACTCCAACACTTACATTCAATCTTCTTTTCCAAGTAAGTTTGGGATTACTTAGATGCCTGTTGACACTTCCAAGAGCCTCACGCTTGTTCACGATGATCATCTCATTATTCTCGTAACAAAACCCGACCATAGACACCATATTTTGATGCTTAAGTTTTGAAAGGATTGCAATCTCCTTATCAAAGGCAGCCTCTTGGAGATGATAACTATAATCTAATCTCCGTACTGCAACATCGATTGACTCTCCGGATTGTAATGAGAGTTGGCCTTCATAATTATTTCCGAAAGCATTTTTCCCAATAATTTTGTTTTCAGAAAAGTCTTCGGTGATTGATTTGATATCTTCTAAGGGGATTTTTTGTGCGGTAGACATCTTCTCGATCTTTTTGTATTAGATTACAATAGATGAGAAATTGAGAAAGGAAGATAGCTATAGTATGCAAGAATTACAATGAAGTGTGCACACCCATATCAATACATAAATGCATACAATTATTATTTATATAATTAATTAAACTAACAACTAGTAGATCATTAGCAACCACTTGTATTAGTTGACTTTTCAACTGATATGGGAGTAGGTACCAATAGTCCAATACGCGTTACTCTATATTTATTATAAATTAAAATTTGTTTGTATTGGTTGACTTTTCAACTGATATGGGAGTAGGTACCAATACACGTTAACGCTGTTAATTCAAACATATCGTTGATCTTTATGAGAAAAGTGATCAAACTAATCTAAGTATATCAATAGGGTTTTTGATATTTCTAACATTCAATTTCATAGATCCACCAAATATGTACATTAATGTATACCTTTAGTAAATCTATCAAATTGACGGTGAAAATATCATTTCCCATATGGATACTACTAGCAACAAGCCCTTAGGAATTTAAAAGTTGACAATTGTTTTTTTAAAAATTTTTTATCGGGGTTTACAATTTACCCAAAAGAGTTTGACGTAATCATCCGTAAGGCCATCTCCAATGGCATACTTCATAACCACTTTTTCTCTATATTTGAAGATTTGGAGTAACAAATTTGGAGAAAATCCACTCCAATGGGTACTCCAAATTTGGATAATTTTTGGAGAAATGAAAATCTACTCCATATTTGGAGTAATCCTACCTCTCCTCCAGAACCATTTATCATTATAATTGAATATTTTAATGAACTTGTTAATATGTATATATACTTATATTTAATATGTACTCCGTATTACTATTAGTTATTACTACTAAATATAAAGGGTAAGGTTCAAATGCGACTAAAACTTTGTGTGAGAATGGAGGAACCAATGATATGATGCCATGTGTACAAAGAGATTACAAAACTCATTTACCCCTTAAGTTAAATATCTCACAAACGACAAATCGAAAAATTATGAAAATTGCATCATTAGATTGAGCGTTTGATCCTCTTCGATTTGCCGTCTATTAAGGCATTCTTTCGACGAGTTTTTTTTCCACGTTTTTTCGGTGGTTTTACAAATTAGTAACACATGTGTTAGTGATTGGTTGTACCTTTGATTTGTGGTTAGGTTTTAGGGCTAGGATTTAGGGTTTAGGGTTTAGGATTTAGGGTTAGGGTTTAGCAGGGTTTAGGGTTAGGGTTTAGGGTTTAGTATGATTTAGGGTTTAGAGTTTTGTAAAACGTTTAGGGTTTATGGTTTGGGGTTTAGGGGTTAGGGTTTATGGTTGGGGGTTTGTGTAACATCCTCATTACCGGCCTAGGAGAAATTTGGTAAATTACTTAATTCGGTTGATTATTTAATTTAGTTTAGAAATAATTTGTATTAATTGCCTAATTGAAATTAATAGGGTAAATGGTCAAACGAGTTATTGTGATATATAAATTATTACTTGTTTTAAATAAATTTAGTTGACGGTATAATAAAATATATTTTCACGTAAACGGTTTTTAGGTTCCAGACAATAGGTCTAGAGCGGGTATAATTGGGTACCAACTTATACTCACCTCTAGTTGGTGGATCGGTTTATTTTATTTTCCCCAATTCATTGTAACCACACACACACACTTAGAACAAAGGAAAATCAAAGGGAAAAACATTGGGAAATCGATTTGAGCTTGGATTCGTGGTTAACGGTTATCATCATCACCATCTACTTTGCTATTACCTCTATTGTAAGTTAAATTGCTTTGATTATGTGTTTATAAGCTAGGGTTTGTAAAAATGAGTTAAATGAATGATTATGCTTAGATTGATGATGTAGGAAGTTTGTTGTGGTTAGAACTTGTTGTAGGATGTTATTTGAGGTATTTTGATTGTTAAAAACATGTATTGTATCTAGATTTGGTGGAATTAGTGTTGTTGGTTTGTGATGGTGTTCTTGATGATCTGGGTTTTTGTTGCTGAAAAAGTGTCGAACGCGATCCAGCCTTGTCACCCGGATCGCGTTGCTATGTATTAAATGGTTACAACACAATTTCGTTCATTGAAACGCGATCCAGATCACCTCGCCAGGATCGCGTTGGTCAGTGAAAAGCTGAGTCACTGGGATTTTGTTCTTGGGAACGCGATCCAGCCACCTTGCCCGGATCGCGTTTGATAGTGAAAAACGGTAACAGAACTTTTTGTACAGTGGAACGCGATCCAGCCTACTCTCACCCGGATCACGTTTGCATGTTGTAAAAATGACGAATTTGATAACTTGTGACTTATGCATTCGTGTTAATCGCATTGTAGTAATAGTATAGTAGATATTCTTATCTGACACTATATACATGATTATATCATAGTTAACTTGAATTTGAGACTACTTCGGGTTGGTTATATTTTCAGATAAAGCGAAGACTCAGTGAGACTAGATCTCTGAGTGGTGACATTATCAGTAAGGGTGAGTGGATCATTGACTCTCATTCTGAATTAGTTGTAACAATCCGGTTACAACGGGTAAATATGGTTTTACAGTTATATGTTGAATAAGTACAATTTGCCATGATGATTATGGAATGTGCTATCTTGTCAGGGGTCAATATGATATTGGGTTTGGATACTGTTACTTTGGACGACATGATTACTTTGTACATGTGTTGTTCATTGAAGTCATGTCGTATGTAATAATGGTACTGAACTATCGGTAAGACCACTGTTTGGCCTTCAGTGGTTATAAGTGTTACTTGGGGAACCACCGCGGCATGAGGGTACCTCAAGAACCACCGATCCTCTTTGATGTAATTGTTATGATGCTTTGTGGTGATCAATTGCTATGATAGTTTAGATTGATAGTTGTGATCTATTCACTTAGCTTTGTGCTAATCCCTCTCCTCACTTCTTGCAGATTACTTTTGATGTGGGTGGGCAAGAAGTTAGTTTGAAGAATGTTTGACTGCCTACTCTGACTATACGACATGTAGTCGTTTATAAACTTATGTTTTGGAAATTAAATAACACCTAACTTAATATTGTAACTAATGTGGTTATCTAATCAACTTATCATGTAAGTATAGATTGTGTTTTGGGAACTATGTTATACGCAATCTATAATACATGATTTGTATTTAATCGCTTCCGATATATGTTTAAAAAAAAAAAAATGTCTCTTGAAATATTGTGGTGTTATAAATTGGTATCAGAGCCTAGGTTTGGGTGAATTGAGCATGGGTTAAGTGTTCAATCCCAAATCTATGTGTGTCAGTCAAACATTCCAGGGAGTGGGATTTTGTTAGCATGTGAAGTTGGTTAGTATATAGGTACTAACAACTAACCTGTTATGAGATGTTGTTTTGGTACAGATATGGCAGAGAATGAACCTCCAGCTGACACACCCAATGATGCTACTCGAACTAATGTATCTCCTCCTGAAACCCAAAATGTTAGCCAGGGTCAAACTGGTACTACCTTTTCTGCAGGAGATTTTGATCATGACGATTATATGATTCATCTAGAGACAGAAAATCTGAGACTTAAGGCAATAGAACAACAGTTTTTGCAACAACAACAAAACCGGTCTTCTCAACAAATCTTGCAATCGTTGCCACCTACTGTTAGCACTATACCACCACTTTTGGTGACTTCACAGATTCCAGTATCTCAGTCTTACTATCATCATCCACACTATGGTACCTATCCGATTTCGGCTCCGTTCTCTTCCGGACCTTCGGGTTATCAGACTCCGATATTTCAAGCTCAGAGTCAACCTAAGCTATGCTCTTTTAAGACTTTCAAGTCTTGTGGACCATCGGATTATTCGGGTAGTACAAATCCCTCCGTTACCTTGGATTGGCTGAGGGATGTGGAAAGAAAGTTTGAAGTTTGTCGATGTGAAGAGGAAGTCAAGGTTCCTTTTGCGGTGCAACTTCTCAAGGGTCCCGCAATGGTTTGGTGGGATTCCATTACATCACATTTTACCCCACAGCAGAGAGCATCGATTTGTTGGTCTGATTTCCACAATGAGGTTTGTAAGAAATATTGCTCGGGATTTGACATGACTCGGATTCGACGCGAGTTTTTGGATTTGCAATTAACGGATAAGATGACGATGGATGATCTCATTTCCCAATTCACTGACAAGTTGAGATTCGTGCAACAATGGGTACCGGAGGAACGTATGAAGATTGACCATTTTGTGGGAATGTTACCGCATACTTATCGGACGACCGTGAGATTGGCGGGTACTCTTTCCCAAGCTTTTGATCTTGCCCGTTCTGTGGATGGGGATGTTAGGGCACAGGGCTTAGAGGTTAAGGAAAAATCTCCATTTAAACCCAAGGGTGAATCTTCGGGGAGTCCTGGAAAGAAGAAATGGCAGGGATCTCATCAACCTAAGAAGTCCAGTTCGGATAGTAAATCATTGGACAGAACCAATTGGTGCTACAATTGCAAATCGCGACACACGGGTCCTTGCACTCCACAAACTGCTAGGTGTATCAAATGTGGACAACTTGGTCATGACATCAAGGATTGTGCGTTTCCTAGACATGTGTGTTGGAATTGTAAAAAGGAAGGTCATCGTTCGGGTTTGTGTCCGGAGGCTGGAAAACAAAAGATGGGTGTGGTCGGAGGGTCTTCATCTTCTGGCCAGAAAAGAAAGAATCCACCAACGGCAACTGGTAGGGCATTCCAAATGACAGCTGATGACGCTGTCAGGACTGAAGATGTTATCACTGGTACATTTCTAATCAACTCTGTACCAGCTACTGTTCTGTTTGATTCGGGAGCCAATTGCTCATTTATATCTATGTTTTTCTGCGATAAACTGAAATTGACTCCCACTTGTATTACAAATCCTATTGAGGTTGAGGTAGCAAATGGCAAGATAGTTCCCGTTACCACATCGGTGACTGGAGCTAGCATCTTGATTGAGGATCATAGTTTCCCAATTTCTTTTCTATTGATGCCTATCCCCAGTTTTGATGCGGTTTTAGGCATGGACTGGTTAAGTGAGAATAAGGCAAGTATAGAGTGCCATAAGAAACTAATTAGGATTCCAATCTCTAATGAGTCATTTGTTGTGGCTCGAGGGGAACGGGAAAGAGGTAGTATCCCTATGATTTCTATGATGAAAGCTAGTAAATCTCTAGCTAAGGGGTGTGTATCCTACCTGGCTTATATAGTTGATGCAAAATTAGAAAAGAAAACCGTTTCCAATGTTCGGGTGGTTTCTGATTACCCTGACGTCTTTCCTGATGAGTTGCCTGGGTTACCTCCCATTAGAGAGGTGGAATATAAAATTGACCTAATTCCGGGTTCTACTCCCGTAGCTAAGGCTCCTTATAGACTAGCTCCCTCCGAAATTCGTGAAATGATGACCCAAATCCAGGAGCTATTAGATAAGGGTTTCGTCAGGCCTAGTTCGTCTCCTTGGGGTGCACCCGTGTTGTTTGTTAAAAAGAAGGATGACACCCTTCGGATGTGTATTGATTATAGAGAGTTGAATAAGCGAACCATAAAGAATAAGTACCCTTTGCCCCGAATAGATGAATTGTTTGATCAATTGCAAGGGTCTTCCTATTTCTCTAAGATTGACTTGAGGTCGGGTTATCATCAAGTGCGGGTTTGTGAGGAGGATATTCCTAAGACGGCTTTTCGCACTAGATATGGTCATTATGAATTTCTTGTTATGCCTTTTGGGTTGACTAATGCTCCGGCGGTCTTTATGGATTTGATGAATAGAGTTTGTCGGCCCTATCTTGATAAGTTCGTTATTGTATTTATTGATGATATATTGATTTATTCTACGACTGAGGCTGATCATGAAGTACACTTGCGTTTAGTACTCGACACTTTGAAACAGGAGAAGTTGTATGCTAAGTTCTCCAAATGTGAGTTTTGGTTGCGTGAGGTCTAGTTTTTGGGGCATATTATCTGTGAGGATGGAGTTAAAGTAGATCCATCTAAGGTTGAGACAGTTATGAATTGGCAAGCACCTAAGTCTGCTTCAGAGATTAAGAGTTTTCTTGGTCTAGCGGGTTACTATCGAAAGTTCATCAAGGATTTCTCTAAGCTCGCGGGTCCTTTGACGAAATTGACTCGAAAGGATGTTAAGTTTCAGTGGAATGATCAACAAGAGTCGGCTTTCCAGACTTTGAAACAGTTATTGTGTCAGGCTCCAATTTTAGCCTTGCCTGAAGGGTCCGAGGATTTTATTGTGTATTGTGATGCTTCGCATGCGGGGTTGGGTGGTGTCTTGATGCAACGTGGTCGGGTCATTGCGTATGTTTCTCGTCAGCTTAAGCATCATGAAAAGAATTATCCTACCCATGACTTAGAACTTGCAGCTGTAGTCTTTGCCTTAAAAATCTGGAGACACTATTTGTATGGTACTAAATGTGTTATTTGTACGGATCATAAGAGTCTTCAATACATGTTTTCTCAGAAGGAACTGAATATGCGTCAGAGGAGATGGTTAGAGTTGATAAAAGACTATGATTGTGAGATTCGTGACCATCCGGGTAAGGCGAATGTGGTCGCGGATGCGTTGAGTAGAAAAGGGAAATTTGAGAAAGTTTGCTTTATGCGATTGGAAGTTTCCTCTGATTTGATTGAAAAATTGAGAACGGCACAAATGGAAGCATTGTTGGATCAAAATTTGAAGGCCGAGATTCTACTGAAAAGAAAAGAACTTTTATGTGACGATTCTCGTGGGTTAAAGACATTTCAATCGCGTGTTTGGGTTCCTTTGCTTGGTGGGCTTCGTGATGTAATATTGATGGAAGCTCATAAGTCTAGATTGTCGGTTCATCCCGGGAGCACAAAAATGTATAATGATCTGAAACCTTTGTATTGGTGGCCTACTTTGAAAACGGATGTTGCTCGATTTGTGGAATCGTGTCATATATGCTCTCAAGTGAAAGCCGAACACCAGAAACCGTATGGGTCGTTGAAACAACTTGAGATCCCCGAGTGGAAATGGGAAAACATTACGATGGACTTTGTAACAAAATTTCCGCGAACCATTAGAGGAAACGACATGATTTGGGTGATTGTGGACCGATTGACTAAGAGTGCTCACTTTCTTGCTACTAGTGAGACGGCTTCTTTGAGTAAATTATCCCAATTGTACGTCAATGAGATCGTTTCGCGACATGGAATTCCTTTATCTATTGTGTCGGATAGAGATCCACGATTCGTGTCCGGGTTTTGGCAGGGTTTGCAGAAGGAATTGGGTACCCGAATTAATTTGAGTACGGCTTATCACCCACAGACGGACGGTCAATCAGAGCGCACCATTCAAACTTTGGAGGACATGTTGCGTGCTTGTGTGTTGGAATATGGTGGGTCTTGGGATTCACACCTGCCATTGATTGAGTTTGCGTATAATAATTCTTATCACTCGAGTATAGGTATGCCTCCGTATGAAATGCTTTATGGGCGTCGTTGTAGAACACCCACATGTTGGTTGGAAGCGGGTGAGAAACAATTTGCGGGTCCAGATATTGTTCAGATTACTGCTGATAAGGTAGCAATTGCTCGTGAGAAGTTAAAAGCGGCACGTGATAGACAGAAACAGTATGCCGATCCGCGGCGCCGTCCGGTTTCGTTGGTGGTGGGTGAATTGGTTTACTTAAAGGTTTCCCCTTGGAAAGGTGTGATTCGGTTTGGTAAGCGTGGTAAACTTGCTCCTAGGTTTATTGGGCCATTTAGAATTCGCCAAGTAGTTAATGATCAAACGGTATCGTTAGATCTTCCTCCTGAATTAGCAGGTATTCATGACACCTTCAATGTTTGTTACTTAAGAAAATGTAAGGTGGAGGACCAATCCCAAGTCCTTCCGTTACAAGACTTGCGTGTCGACTTAAGTCAGAAACTTGTAGAGGAACCCATAGAGCTTGTAGATAGAAAAGTGACTAAACTTCGAAAGAAGGAGATACCCATGGTTTTGGTTAAGTGGCGACATAGTTTGGGTGCTAATCTTACTTGGGAAACGGAGGAAAGCATGAAAGTGCGTTATCCAAATCTTTTTGAGCGTGGCGAGATTTCGGGGACGAAATCTTCTTAAGGAGGGAAGATTTGTAACATCCTCATTACCGGCCTAGGAGAAATTTGGTAAATTACTTAATTCGGTTGATTATTTAATTTAGTTTAGAAATAATTTGTATTAATTGCCTAATTGAAATTAATAGGGTAAATGGTCAAACGAGTTATTGTGATATATAAATTATTACTTGTTTTAAATAAATTTAGTTGACGGTATAATAAAATATATTTTCACGTAAACGGTTTTTAGGTTCCAGACAATAGGTCTAGAGCGGGTATAATTGGGTACCAACTTATACTCACCTCTAGTTGGTGGATCGGTTTATTTTATTTTCCCCAATTCATTGTAACCACACACACACACTTAGAACAAAGGAAAATCAAAGGGAAAAACATTGGGAAATCGATTTGAGCTTGGATTCGTGGTTAACGGTTATCATCATCACCATCTACTTTGCTATTACCTCTATTGTAAGTTAAATTGCTTTGATTATGTGTTTATAAGCTAGGGTTTGTAAAAATGAGTTAAATGAATGATTATGCTTAGATTGATGATGTAGGAAGTTTGTTGTGGTTAGAACTTGTTGTAGGATGTTATTTGAGGTATTTTGATTGTTAAAAACATGTATTGTATCTAGATTTGGTGGAATTAGTGTTGTTGGTTTGTGATGGTGTTCTTGATGATCTGGGTTTTTGTTGCTGAAAAAGTGTCAAACGCGATCCAGCCTTGTCACCCGGATCGCGTTGCTATGTATTAAATGGTTACAACACAATTTCGTTCATTGAAACGCGATCCAGATCACCTCGCCCGGATCGCGTTGGTCAGTGAAAAGCTGAGTCACTGGGATTTTGTTCTTGGGAACGCGATCCAGCCACCTTGCCCGGATCGCGTTTGATAGTGAAAAACGGTAACAGAACTTTTTGTACAGTGGAACGCGATCCAGCCTACTCTCACCCGGATCGCGTTTGCATGTTGTAAAAATGACGAATTTGATAACTTGTGACTTATGCATTCGTGTTAATCGCATTGTAGTAATAGTATAGTAGATATTCTTATCTGACACTATATACATGATTATATCATAGTTAACTTGAATTTGAGACTAATTCGGGTTGGTTATATTTTCAGATAAAGCGAAGACTCAGTGAGACTAGATCTCTGAGTGGTGACATTATCAGTAAGGGTGAGTGGATCATTGACTCTCATTCTGAATTAGTTGTAACAATCCGGTTACAACGGGTAAATATGGTTTTACAGTTATATGTTGAATAAGTACAATTTGCCATGATGATTATGGAATGTGCTATCTTGTCAGGGGTCAATATGATATTGGGTTTGGATACTGTTACTTTGGACGACATGATTACTTTGTACATGTGTTGTTCATTGAAGTCATGTCGTATGTAATAATGGTACTGAACTATCGGTAAGACCACTGTTTGGCCTTCAGTGGTTATAAGTGTTACTTGGGGAACCACCGCGGCATGAGGGTACCTCAAGAACCACCGATCCTCTTTGATGTAATTGTTATGATGCTTTGTGGTGATCAATTGCTATGATAGTTTAGATTGATAGTTGTGATCTATTCACTTAGCTTTGTGCTAATCCCTCTCCTCACTTCTTGCAGATTACTTTTGATGTGGGTGGGCAAGAAGTTAGTTTGAAGAATGTTTGACTGCCTACTCTGACTATACGACATGTAGTCGTTTATAAACTTATGTTTTGGAAATTAAATAACACCTAACTTAATATTGTAACTAATGTGGTTATCTAATCAACTTATCATGTAAGTATAGATTGTGTTTTGGGAACTATGTTATACGCAATCTATAATACATGATTTGTATTTAATCGCTTCCGATATATGTTTAAAAAAAAAAAAAAAATGTCTCTTGAAATATTGTGGTGTTATAAATTGCAGCTCAATTGGTGATACTAAGTGGTAAGACTTAGTATTAAAGGGATTCAAGTTCGAATCCAACAACCTACCTGGGAGGTGAATTCCTCAGGTGATGTGGTTGGGGTGTATTGGGCTGCAGACCTGACATTGCTCCTCAGGCCCAGCTGTGGACCGCGTGAGCCCAGTGGGCTCAGGGGGAGGATGTTACAAAAAAGTGCACTTTTTATGTAACACCCTCCCCCGAAGCCCATCCGCAGATGCAAGCCTAGGAAGGAATGTTAATATAAGCCATTGGGCCAGGTCTGCAGCCCAATGCACCCCAACCTATCTCCTGAACATCTCAGGTAGGTTGTTGGATTCGAACATGAATCCCTTTAATACTAAGTCTTACCACTTAGTATCACCAATTGAGCTGCAGCTCAATTGGTGATACTAAGTGGTAAGACTTAGTATTAAAGGGATTCATGTTCGAATCCAACAACCTACCTGAGATGTTCAGGAGATAGGTTGGGGTGCATTGGGCTGCAGACCTGGCCCAATTGCTTATATTAACATTCCTTCCTGGGCTTGCATCTGCGGATGGGCTTTGGGGGAGGGTGTTACAGTTTGGGGTTTCGGGGCGAAACCCCAAACCACCAACCCTAAGCCCTAACCCCTAAACCCCAAACCCTAAACGCAACACTTTAACACATGTGTTAGTAAATGTGAAACCCACCAAAAAAGATGGAAAAAAAATTCGTCGAAAGTATGCCTTGAGGGACAGCAAATCGAAGAGGAGAAAATGCTGAATTTAATGGTTCAATTTTCATAATTTTTCGATTTGTCGTTTGTGAGATAATTGATGTTGGGGGTAAATGGGTTTTGTACATGTGGAACATTCTCTTTGTACACATGGCACAATATTAGTGGTTTCTCATTCTCACACAAATTTCTATTCTTATTTGAATCCAACCTATAATTATAATAGTACAATTACAATATAGTAGAAAATCTAGGACCCTATAATTATAATATTATAATAGTACAATTACAATATACTCCCTCCGTCCCAAAATAAGTGTCCCGTTTAACTTTTCGGAGTCTTTTTTTTCATCTTTGACTTAAAATATTTTTCTTTGTGTTATATAATATTTGATGAAAATTATACCAATGAAAATACATTTAAAACTCAATTCATTCATATGTTTTGCATGAAGTATTATATAACACAAACAAAAATATTTACGGTCAAAGATAAAGAAAAAAGACTCCGAAAAGTCAAACGGGACACTTATATTGGGACGGAGGGAGTAGTAGAAAATCTAGGATCATATCGATCAGCAAGTGCATTAAATATGCGACACAAGACCACTTGTTATTAGGAGTGTATGTGGCACATGGTCACGTGTTTTTAGGGCCTCGACTTTAAGGACCCTCGTTGTTAGAGCACTCGGAGCGCCTTCATATTTGTTGCCGTTTTCTATCGAAAACACCGAGGACTCGGCGTTCGGCACTCCGACCCGACGTTCTCGGTCGGCGTTTTCGTCCAAGGTTTTGTTTGAAACGCCGGTTTTCAAAGTTTTTTTTTTTTTTTCCTTCCAACGGTTAGATTTCAAAAAAAAAAAATAATAATAATAAAATAATTACGATAACACTGACGAAAACACTGAAACTCAATGTTAACCACTACCTCACTTTTCTGTTTCAGTGTTCTCGTTCAGTGTTTTCGATAACACTGACGAAAATACTGAAACTCAATCGAGCGCTCCTTGTGCTCTTATTATTTATTATATAGTCGCAAGGTCAGAAAAAAAATAATCGTCCTTCCTCAAGAAATAAAAGGATGAAAAAATAATAATTGGTCCTCATATTTTATCCGATAACAATAGCTTTAATTACGGAATATAAGGGTGTGTTTACTTAAAAAAAACACTTCCACTTTTCTTGGAATTTTTTTTTAAAAAATTAGAAAAATAGAAAACGTGTTTAAATATAAGTTTTCTAAAAAAAATTTCTAAGAAAATTAAAGGAAAATCTTTGTCTTCCCTTTTATAAATAAAAATTTAAAAACTTCTTCTGATGGTTTTTCGAGTTTCCATTATGCGACTATAATAGCGGAGTGATCCTCTAATTTTGTGGCGTGAGATTGAGGCACCCAGGGCCAGGACCTGGATGCTTATTTTCGATTGTTTCTCTTTTCACAAGTTGGATAAATATTGGATCCTACATTGTACTAAACGCTAAGCTGCGAAAAATAATACAAAAACTCTCTAGCCGATTTAGTTTTAAGTATTTACTTTATTCGTCTATTGATTTTTAAGTGCAATTGTGTTCAATTGTTTGTGTTGCTTTGGTTCTAAATTTCTAACTCAATTTTAGGGGCATAAATAATGTATATATCATTTCTCTAATTACGAGATTATTTTCTTTCATAAAAAAAATCTATCAAGAAATATAATTTACTAAATTATCATCATCATCCCCTAAGCCAAGCTAGTTGCACATGTTACAGATTTTGTTTTATACTACTCAAGTGAGCAAGGGTTTCTAATTTCTATAAGTGTCGTTATAGAGTTTTTGTTCAAAAATAAGGTCAATATGAAAGTTTATTGGTTCCTAATTTCTAGTATATTTTTGTTGGGTTCACTACTACAAAATCTCAAATGGCTCACGGTTAAAATCATATATGGACCACGGAAAACGGGGGGTGGACTAAGGGGGGAGAAGTCTATTTGCAAAGCAAAAGGACCACGGTCAGAATTTCGTGGTCTAATAACTGCATGGACCACGGTATATCCGTTAAAACCGTGGTAAATTAGGTTGACCATCGTAGTCACGGACCACGGCTCTCTATCTTAAACCGTGGTCCTAAAACTTAATTTTAATTATTTAAAATATTCTTTGCTACGGTTTATTTTAGAACCGTGGTCCTTTTTTGTTAAGCTTACCACGGTTCTGAGAGTGAGACACGTGGTCCAATATTTAATTCTTAATGAGATTGGCTACGGTTCGTTAAAAGAACCGTGGTCCTTTTTTTGTTATTATAAATAAAAAAAAGACCCCGTTATAAAGAACCGGACGCTGTTTATTACAGAAGCTGTTTACAGCATTATTAATTCTACATTCAAAAAAATAAAAAATACAACCTCGAATGTTATATACAACATGGAACATGCCCAAAATTGGGCATCTGCTAAAAAATTCAACATAGACTCCAAAATTTAAAACCTGCAAACTATATACACACGATCCAAACTATACAGCCATCACAATGCAAACTCGGAAAAAATATCACAACCACAGCCTTCGGAAATATCTCAGCCTTTTTGATCTCACACAACCACAGCCTTCTGAATTTAATTTTATTCATCATTGATCTTGCAACCACCTCAAACTGCCTTTTTTCAACCTCTTGGACTCACATTAACACTGCATGATCCAGGATGTTGCAACCATTGAAACCACCTAACACTGCCTTTTTCTACCTCTTGGACACCCATTAGTTATTATTCATCATTGAGCATCTCATCATGAAAAATTTGAAACCAACTGAACTAAAGCATATGATCAACATCTAAGCATTTTCAACATCTAAGTATTTAATTAAACATATATACAAGCACATAGCGCATAAGCAGTTAAGCATTCAAACGTGCATATAATTAATATAAAAATAATACGGAGTAATTAACAGTAAAACAAATAACATATATATATATTCACCTAGTTAATTATTGTTCTGCGGTCCAAGATGCAGAACCGTCTGGTCAAACCATGAACACCACGCGGCAACAATTCTATCCAGCTCGGCATGCGTAAGTGAAGTATTATTGGACCTCATCTCCGAAAGCTATATCCAAATTTATTTGAAAGAAAATACAAATTTATATCAACGTACATTATGATAAAAATGATTGTTACATTCTTGGGAAAGCCAAACTGATGTTTCCACACGAAGTCGAATATGAACTTCATGGCATAGTACCCGCATTCCCATCCTCCTCGTTGTTGATTACAGTCAACCATATGGTATTTTGGCTGATAACGGAACTTGGACAAAAATGCTCTAAACATAATGAAGAAATTAGGTGGTGTTAGAAATTATAATAAGATGCATTTCAAGCTTATATATTGTTATATGTTTATTAAAATCCTTACTCGTTAACACACTCCGTGAGGTGGTAATGATCTTCTTTGGGGATTTTATCATTTAGGGAGACCTTGGAGTCGAGTATGTACACCGAGCGGCCACCAGGGAATAAGATATACAATACCCAGTGTTTACTATTATATTTTATTAATGTTAGTATGTAACAATAAACATATATAAGTAAACAATAAGGATTAGGTTAACACTGATCATACCCCTGCCAATACGGTGCTAAGAGAATGGACTTTGAAGGAAAATAGAGGTCCATATATTCAAGGATGAAGCTTGTACCGTTTCTTTTCTGGATGCAATGATATCACTAGTAATCCCAGAGGGATTGATGAATGCGCATCTGTTTTGGCGGACTTTCTGAGAGTTCGTGATAACCCCCCTAAGAACATACTAAATCGTTAGAAAAATACATGATAATTGTTCTAGGAATGTAATACAGTATACATTCAAAAACAATACTTACGTCAAGAAAACAATGAGGATGGTAATATCGATTTCCCCATTCGTCAGTAATAATTTGATATCTGCAGCATCCAATTGTAAGAAGATAGAGTTTGCACCTAAAAATCCAGCGGGATATTTCGTTTAACACTTTTCTCCGGAGACGATTTACCATCGGAGGCTTATGACCCAAAACATCTTTCTGCAGGTTGGTAGTTAACACACATTTATCCACCCTCCTTAGGGTACTAGGTATGACTTGTTAATCACCCACATTCCTTCCTATGATTGTTTGTGGGTTGACTTATCGACCGGCATTTCCTTTGTTTCGTTGGGGGTTGACTTCCATTGCTAGCAATAACTTTGTTTTATTTAACGTCCTCGGTGCTTGGGTTGAACAACCACTCTGCTTGGAAACCCGTTCTGTACTTCCTACCCGCTTGACAAATTTTTTAGGTTGATCAGGTAACGGTATAGGGGCCCGCTTTTTATGACTTGGAGCATGTTGTACTGGTTGTTTTGTAGGTGTACCCGTTTTCTGCCTTTGAGGCATACCCTGATCATTTACGGGTGTTTGGGCCCACTTTTTTTGAGCTGTAGCAGGTTGTACCAGTTATTTTGTAGGTGTACCCTTTTTCTGCCTTTGATTCGCAACATCTTCCAAATGGAACAAAAAATCTGTCTCATCCTAGTAACAAATTAAACCGAAAGCATGCATTTGTTAGGTTTTCAATACAATAATTAAAGTACATATGATTTACTTATAGATAAATATTGGGTACGTACATCAGTATATTCAATCAACGAACATGGCCATGAAATGAAACTGTTTTTGGCTTCTCCCAAAGTAGTCATTCCACCAACCGGCTTAGGAAGTTTCATGTTCCTGTATTGATCATCAACTTTATCAACCTGTACCTTTTGGTGGTCTGGTTACATATGTTGCCCGTGTACCTACCCATTCCCTCGAGGATAGGCTATTCCTCTAGCAACTTTCACCCTTTCGAACCCAAAATCAGCGAGCAAATTACATGCGGTGGGGGTCTGCAATGATATGTTATGAAAAAATATAAAAGTGATATATAATTCCTCCAGCTGGTAAAAACGTAATATTTAAATCTGAATACCGTTAAATCAGGATAAAACCCTGACCCAACACTACTCCACCTCATATCGAGACTTGCTCCAGATATACCCAAATCCCTTGATGCCTGCATTGCTGTCGCATCCTTCCTTTCAAGCTCAAGCCTCTCTAGCTCAGCCACCCTTCTTTCTAAACTCTCTTTTTCCTCTTTCTTTTTGTTTCTCCTTGATTGCTTCTCATAACCTGAGACTGCCTTTGTGAAGCCGATTGTATGGCCCACCGCCCTTTTCACCAGTATCACCAGATGAGGAAAGAAAGCACAGATCCTCATATATCATTTCACCATTTTCATCAGTATCACCAACTAACAAAGCAGTGGTCGAACTGGAGGACGCAGTCGAAAGAGTTGTTTTACCATGATATAACCCAGGGTTCTGAACCTGATCATAATCGGTATCTCTTGACTTTCTGGTGAAATCATAACCCTTGAGCTTGTCAATAACCTGCTCTAAGGTTATGGTAGCATATCTTGTTTCATTATCCTTGAGCATAACCCCATGCATTTCCCACTTAGAAGGCAAACCTTCAATAAACTTGTCGGTTTTCTCCACTTCTTCTATAGTAATCTCATGGTTCTCTAGCTCACTCAGTAAATGGTAGAAATGAGTAACGTACGCATCAAGATCTTCTCCCTTTAAAGCTTTAAACGCAGTAAAATGCTTCTTGAGAAGATTCTTCTTGCCAGCTTTTACTTGTGGACTACCTTCACCTCTTTTCTCAAGAGCTTCCCAGAGCTCTTTAGCAGTATGAAAAGATTTCAGCTGATGATTGATCTCTTTAGGAAGACACATTTGAATGCAAGAATGAGCTTTATTTTCAGATTTAAAGTCCTCCTTCTGTTGATCACTCATGTTCTGATAGGTAAGGACCACAGTAGCATTTTGAACAGTTTGAGTAGGTGCAGTATAACCATTCTTGATACACATCCAGATTGAGAGATCATGGAATCTATAGTAAGATTCAAATCTATCTCTCCAACTGTAATAGTCTTCAAGCTTTAACAATTTAGGTGGAACATTAGATTTTCCAACCTCGTGTTCCATCTCAATCATTTTACATAAGTCAGACATCTTGAAAAAGTTCAGACTGTTCTCGCGAATTCAGATTAAACTCGACTTGCAACTCAGCTCAACTCGCAATCTCAGCTCGACTCGCAAACTTCAGTTCGCCAATCTCAGTTCGGATTGCAACAGATGTCAATTTGCAAGTGATCTTGGTTCGCATGAGATCTCGGTTCGCAGATTTGTTCGACTCGCAAAACGCAGTTCGGTTCGCAAGTTCAACTCGGTTTGCAGACTGTTCTGAAACCCTAATCTCAACTCGCGAAACGGCTGAAAAACCCGAAAACGAAAATTTTAGGTATTTTTACGATTGAAACTGGAAATTTCGACCGTAAACAAACCCTAAATCGTCCAGAGAGTGATTTTAATCGTTAATATGTACTAATGTACGTAAAAACGATCCGAAATCAAACGCGATAATCATAAAAACTCCGAACTTACTCGTATTTAGCCCGAAAACTCTAATACGTACCAATTGTAAGTCCCTAGTTCTAGGATCGATAACTTCGTTATCTATAGTTTTAAGGAGCGAAATTCCTCAATACGGTGTTATATTACTTATAACGAATAAGTTCGCGTTTACTAATACATAGCTTTAAACGATAAACCATCAAAGCCTAGTCGTTAGGATTGTTTTCTCTGGATATTAAATTCGCAGGTTTTGGAATCGGAATGCAAAAGTTCAGTTCGCAAAAGGTTATAAATTTTCTAAACGAAAATTCAATATATACTCGACTCAACTCGCAGCCCGTGGGCCTTGCCAGTTGACTCGACTCGCCTCGCAGCCCAAGCCCATAATGAACTCGGCTCGCTACGACAATCACTTCTTGCGAGTTCAGATCTCATCTCGCCTCGCAACTACCTTGCGACTTGAGATCTCGACTCGCAGTAAACGTATATGTTAAATACAAAATACGTCTAACATATAATAACAAATATTCATTTACAAATCTAAACCAATGTATCAACGTGATAACAATTACACCAGTAATATCGCAAGCTAGATCTGTTGTCACAAACTATGTCTCAACAGACTCCCCCTTGACAATAGCTCTAGCGTCTTTATCTTCAAATTGTCTTTGATCTTCATTTGTAAATCCTACTACATGCATAGATCTTCATCTTCATACAAGTTTTAACCATCATTTGATAATCTCTTGCTAAGTCACCCCATCCTTCAGTACAAAAGATTCTATTCTCGTTCAACTTCAATATATCTTTTCTTGACATATTCATTAGGTGACGATGGTCATAAACTCTAAAGATTTCACTCTCACCACCTTCAACCTCATCATCAGCTATAACCATAACAGCTTCTCCAGTTTCTGAATCCACGTGCCAACTCTTCATATTTCCCAGAATATCCTGTGGCATTGTCTTCAGTGGAATCTGTTGTACACACTTAACAGCTGGATAAACTTTCTTCCTAAGTCTTCTTCCAGTTCTTTGACTTCTCTCTGTAAGCTTTTTCGTCTTTCCCTTCCTTGGCTTAATCTTGTCAAATTTTCCTGAACGAACCTCAGTCCTAATAATATGCTAAACATATCTTCCAAATATATTATCACTCGGGTTCTTCAGTTCTAATCTGGCCAAGTCACGTATCTCATAACGTGGTAGAGAGCTGAACACTAAAAGCTTTTGCTCAAAATATTGAACTCCGTCAAACCTCTTAATCGCAAACAGCTTCAGGTCAGAGTCAAAGTACCAACCAATTATTCCTTTACACGGAACACGTTTTCCTGTTATATCCACTTCTGAAACTCCAATCTTCTTCTTTTGTTTTGGAAGTTTCCTAAGCATAACCGCAGGATTAGTGGTAGGAACAAGAACTTCTTCTTCTTCAGAATCGGTTGAATCGTCGATATCTTCATCTACATCGACAACCGTTGGACCTTCATCATTTTCAATAATAACTTCTGTCCTAGAAGGGCTCACATGGAGTTCATCTATATTAGCATCTAGATCTACACCCATGTCTTGCACAATCTCAGAAACAGAAGTCCAATCAGTAGGTGGTTGGAATTCTCCTTCCTCAAGATCATAATCAATCTCTTCATCTATCTCATCCAGAATATCATCTTCTGAATCTGATAGATCGAGCATTTCCAATCCTAAGACAAATACAAATAAACATTAATGATCTAAATACTTTTATTGATTTCCCTGAATCAATCTAAGAATTTCTTTATTAATTCTTTTGTATATTTTAACCTAAAATATAAACGCGAAATATATAACTTATAAAATCTTTTATTGATTACCCAGAATCAACCTAAGATTTCTAAAGTCTTATATCAAAAACACTTAGTAAATATTAATTAAATTTAAACTCTAATGTATTGTGAACAATCACCAAACATTCTAGTTTACTATTAATTAACTTATATAATTTCCAAGAGTTACGATAATTGAACTGTTATATAAATAAAACTTAACTATCAATTATATCTTTAAATTATATATCATTTACCTAGCTATAAAAATCACCTTTTTAACTTGTCAGTTACTACAACTCTCAAGTCTAAAATGTCTAAGTTAAAATAAACTTTGACCGCTGAATTTAATCAGAACACGCCACTCGACTTCTCAATGAGTCGGAAGACTTTCGATCACTAATTTATTTAACTTTTCAGAATTAAATAACTTAAATAATTTCTAATATATTTAACATGTAATATTAATCTCAAGCCGAATATATTACCAAAATATTAAGTTACAATTATTCAGTTACAATTAATTTACAATCATAATTCAACTAAAACCTAAGTACAACTAATTACACAAGTCTAAGCTATCTTACCAGCTTCACTTGTCACTGCAGTACTTGTACCAGCACCATCACCACTTTTACCAGCACCAGCATCACCAAACTCCCCCTGAATCATAGCTTGCTTACTAGTCTTTGAAGGACCAGTCAGCTCACCATCTTTCGATGCACTGGGATCATCATCTTGGTCACGATCTCTTTTCTTCCTTAACTCATCTTCTTTACAAGACTCCAAATATGTCTCTATCTCCCCCTGAGCTGATTGTCCTGAATGAACTCTCAACACAAGACGTTCCAAGGCATCTAGCTTCAATCGCTGAACAGTAAAGTCTTGAACAAAAGTGGTATGATTCTGCAGCAGTGTCTTGTATGATTCGCTCTGTTGAGCAAACTGCTTTGCCAGAATCAGATTCTAAGACACCAACTCTGGAATACGTGCAGTAAGCTTCTCTAACTCTTTAACCCGCGACTCTAAGGATGTAATCCTTTCAGTGTCTGTCGTTGGAGTAACAGAGATAGTAGATGGTCCAGGTGGTGTAAGAGAAGCAACATTAGCATCAAATGTAAGCGGTGGTGGAGGTGGTTGAGACAAGGCTGTTGTGAGTAAATTAGCAGCAAATCTGCTTGCTTTAGTCGTCGGAAACTGAGCCGAACGAACTAAATCAGCAACCTTAGTCTGTTAAGTTAAACAAAATTAAATAAGTAATTGTTACAGATTACTCTGTCTCAATCTCTAATTAATTATAAAACACTTGTAGTACTAAACTCATATCCCTTACCTCAAGCGGTACAGATATCGGTTCAGAAACCACCGGTGTCACAGACTCCACCTGCGGTGTATCTTGAGCAACTGTTACAGAATTAACTGTCTCAGTTTAACTCCTGATAAACAACAAGTTAAGATTATCTAACTTTAAATTAAAACTTACCATCTCTAATTGTCAACGTCCTCGAACGTTTCCTCAAAGGAGTATCAGTCTCCTCAGTACCTTCTTCCAGGATACTGAAGTCAGGGTCGACTTCCTTACCCTTCCTCTTCTTCTCCCTAACAGAGATAGGTATCTTTCTAGAACCATAACGAACATTAGAAGAAAACGGAGGAGGTGTATTATCAGAATCATCATCTGCAGCCGTATCACCATCACGACCTTCAGATGGACCAACATCCTAAATTTTAAATATATTAACCAATGATTAGCACAAAGCTCTATCATACTAGATAAATATATATTTAAGATTATTCAACTATAATACCTTAACCGGTAAAACCGATGAACTATCTTGTTGTCCGTGCTCACCCTCAGGTCGAGTGACCTCTGGGTCTGCAGTCTCAGCTCCCTGAACATAATGATATTTATATTTTATAATTAGAAATATTATCTAATCAACTAAATCTATATCATTATCATTATATAATAATACTATGCATTTTAGATTAATAATGGTAATCTATCAACTAAATACCTATATTAGTATATAATTAAAATATTACCTCAGATGGAGCAACATACTGATCAATCGCCCGTAACACAGGATCAGTAGCATCATCATGGTGTACAAGAATGTCCTGTACCACCTGTGCATCAACATCTGGGTTCACCTGTTCCCCAGCATGTCCAGGTTGTTCCAAAACATCCTCAATGAGCTCTTGTGGATCTTCAGCATGAGCCACATCAGTGACATCACCCGATAAGTCAGGTTCGTTTTAGCTCATGTGAGTGAACCGTCCTCGTCGTCAAAGTACTTGTCCGGACAAATCAGGCGGGCGTCGTGGGTAAGTTTTAAAATTTATAATATGCGGGGCTCAACTTATAGGTACTACCTACTACACTGGGTGAGTAAGCAGCAAGTATAACTCGAGGTCGTTCTTTAATCGGAGCGAATTGAAACGAAGCTTAGGCCAAAGATAAGGTTTACTAATAGGATGGGTTGTGTAGATAGGTAGATTTTGTTTGTTTGGTTTTCTAGTAATTTAATTTAACTAAATGCAGAAAAGTAAAATAGAGATGAGAATCGGTAATTAGCTAGATAGATAGAGAATGCGGCTGTTGAAGTTTCAATAATCAGTTGTTAGGATGACGTTCATTATAAAGGTGATTAGGGACTTGATTAATTAACAGACAGATGCGCTACAGGTGTAAACGCAAGGACCCTACTTGTTTCGGTCAGACCTACATAAGTATGTCACTGAGTACCTACGTTATCGTGATTCTGATCAGAAAAGACTATCCGACCCCCCACACATGTCTTTGTAGAGACAGCGACCCTTGAAGGGTGCAGGAATAAGGTGACAGGCTGCCCATTGGGTTATTCCGACCTTTCTTAACACCTAAATACAACTGCTATTTATTTAACCATGTACTAATTATAAACCTATTATTTCAAACTATCAGTTTTGTAGAGACTAGGGGTTTTAAGAATCTTGAACCACTGCTGGGCTTGACTTTCATCTCTAGACTCATGCCTTAGGTTTTATAAGCTTAATTACTTCTGTCATGATCTAGAACTCTCCTTTGCGATCAGTCATTCGTCCCTAGACATACTTAACGGTGTACAGTGCACTTTTCCACAGCGGTTGCTAACCCTGAGTACTATTACGGTGTACAGTACTGTTACCATTTTCCACAATGCCGTATAATCGGAGATCAGTCTACCGTGTACTCCAACAGTCCCACGGTTCAACCAATTCTAGATACTATTACAGTTTACACTGCTTACAGCATTTCCACGGCTTTATAACCAGAATTGATCTCACCGTGTATAACTATTTTTCCACAGGTTAACCAATTCTAACTATAGACACGGTGTACTTTAGTTACTGTATTTCCACAGTGTGTTCGTAACCAGAGGTAGGTCTACGGTGTACTTGGCATTTCCACAGCTTTATGATGTCTAGACCATATTCTAGGGTTTCTAGGTAGTCCACAGTGATGGTACCAACGGCTTTTCTCAGGCTTCCACGGTTGTACTCCACCAGTGGTGTTTCAATCGCTATACCCAATACTTTAGCCGAATTACAGTAACAGACACGGCTTCGTACGATAACACAGATAACAAACTACCGTATCTAGAGGTGATCAGTTTCTAAACCTAAGTAGCAGTCACGCGAAGGACTGGAAAGGGTGATCCATAACTAAGTCTAGATGCATGATAAGTTTGAACATAATAAAGTTTAATAATTCCCAATCACATATTTAAATAAAGATTAATTTAACATCATCCCTACATCTAATTATCTACGTTTCAACAACCGCAATAGTACACTACTCAGTAATCATGACAATACACATAGCACACATCATACAAATAAGCAGAAATAATTCAAACATAATATAAGTATGAGAGGATAGATATCACCAGAAATTCGAGCAGAGTAATATTGAGAAATGCGTAGTTTTGCACCAAGAATGCTTTTACACCGTGATTACAACGCCTTGCTTTTCTCTTCTCTACCTCTAACTAACTAACTATCTACTTCTCTATAGAGAGAGAAAACTCTAGAGAGAGAAACCAAAACTACAAGCTAAAAAAAAAAAACCGAAAAATAAAATAAAAGAGAAGTGTGAAAGTGAGAAGAGAATTGGATGAATGATGAATGAAGTGTTTGAAATGAGGAGGTGAAGGTTGGTATTTATAGATTTGTCTCAACCGTATTCCTCAACCGTATTTCCACCTCCAAAATCTCAGCCGTATTTCCCTCCCGTATCAAGATTGCACCTTGGATGACCAAAACACACGATACGGTTGAATTTGGCCGTATACGGGAGAGATTGGCCGTATCGGGGGAGGGACAAGGACGGATACGGGGGAGATTGCCCGTATACGGCTGGGAAGTGACCGTATATGGTCAAGATAGGCCGTATACGGCTTGGTCTTGGCTGTATATGGCGGGGCTAGGCCGTATCCGGCTTGTCTCTCCCGTATCGTGATCCGTCGGTTGCTTGTGATCTTCGTTCGGGCGTATCTTCTTCATCGTGCGTCCGTTTTCAACGTTCTTTATATCCACGCGATCGTCTTTTCCTAACAAACATAATGACATAAATTAGAGGTCATAATTCTTAGTTTTGCTCAAAAAGTGTTGAAACGCGTGAACTAAAGATTCGTTGACCGTTTATGCTCTTTTTTTCACGTTTTTCGTATCATTTTCAATGGTTTTATAAATATCGCTTCCGTTTTGACTTAGTTAACAAAATATCATAATATTTGACATTATTGGTGTGGTTTTGCTAACTTTGAGTCTAAAATGCGGGAAATAACATAAGTAAAAACATGACTTTTTACGTGTTATCAAATATCCCACACTTAGAACTTTGCTTGTCCTCAAGCAAACTTTTAAAAATTCTCACCTGCTAAGAGTTTTTGAAAATAACAGTTTTAGGCTTTTGACATAAAATACTTTGAGATTAGTCATTTGTCAGCCATTGGATAAATCTTTTCAGAAAGCAAGCATCATTAGAACATTCACCCCTTAGATTTGAAATGTTAGCCCTGGCATACTTTCACAATTCTCGATGGATATTGTACATGACTAGGCGATCTCACTAGGTGGTCACTCAATTCACTCAGAAGTGTTTCGGGTTACCTATCATTCTAAACAAACGAAATCGCTCATAAAGCCAGTCATGCATTTGCTTCTCGTCATAGGCTTGATCGAGAATCGGATCTCCACCACTTCGATGAGAACGGTGCTAATCATCCCAGGACATCCAAATGGGTTGTAATGTTTGGTGAGGTTTAAAGGGAATGGTATAGAAGGGGAATTGGTTTTAAATAAAAAGGGTTTTGCTTATCTTAGGCATTTTTTTAAACTTATGAAAAAATTTATTTAGATACACTTTTTAATGAAAACGGAAACGGATAACGATAAGGGAGCGAGATAACTACTTTGACTTCTATCTCTTGGAAACACACGGAAGATTTTTGAGATTTTAAGAGAGCAGAGTTTCGGGAGAATTCGAAGCACTTAGCTTTATTATATATATATTTTCGTTTCTTTTCTTTTCTACTTTTCTATATTTTTGGCTTAGAATTTCTTTGCCAAGGAATTTCTAAGGAACTTTCAAATTTATTCAATGTCCCTTTTTTGAGATCTTTTCTGACTTTCATTTTTCACACTTTTGACAATTTCAAATTTACCTGGTGCCAATTTTTTGCACCACAAGACTCTCGATTTTTGAGTATTTGATCATAGAAACGCACACGAGGAGTTTTGAGTAAACACGATTTTTGTGAATTTTGAGTGAAAGCAAAAAGAATATCTAAATAGCGTTTTTCAAAAATTTAAAAATTCCTAAGATAAGATTTGGTGGGTGTGGAAGTGAATAGGTTGAAAATTTGGGTTTTAATGAAACGAAAAGGCTAAGGCTCAACAGGGTTTTCTAGGCGGATCATCAACACTTAAAATGAGTGTTGGAAGGGTTTTGGGCTGAAAAAATGGTTTTAAAGAAAAAGGGGTTAATCCTAGGTAATGTCAAGGTCATCTGATTGCACCTACACCGCGTACGACGCTCATCGGTGTGGTCTCGAAACGTATACCAAGAGCAAGTTCTAATTCAAAGCAAAAGCATCGGCACACACATCAATCGAAAGTGAAGCATTAAAGATGAATGCTTAATGGGCTCAAGTACCTCACTGCAAAAAGGGTGTATGTGCCTAGCCGTGCGATGCTCATGGATTAACATTTCATTTCTAAGGAATTCGTATTCTAACTTATCTTACTTTCCAAAGCAATTTATTTAATTTCTGACAAATAACCGTTTGCAAAAAATATTTTAAGTCAAAAAATTTTAAAATTTTAGCAGAAATGAGGTTTTGATGAAAATTTTAAGCTTAATGGGTTTTAAGCTTATTTTTATTTGTAGCTTACTTTGGACAAGCAATCAAAGCCAAAATACGGTATATCATACCGTGTATCCCACACTTAGAAGAACATTGTCCCTAATGTTCACAAACTAAGTGTAAAATTCTTCTTTGGAGAAGAATCCCACACTTAAAGCTTGATTATATTTTGGAACTTTGTTTCTAAGTTGTTTTGATTTATGGGATTTATAATCCCACACTTAAAAATTTAAGCATAAAGGACAACGGTATAGATATATTATGATATTTAATAACCACTAGGAAAAAGAACGAAAAACTCCCCTAAGATAGAATGAGACGGTTGTTTGATAGATTTGGGTGTGTAGACAGCAGTTGGAGAATCTAGCGTCGTTCAACCCGAATCTTGCGTGATTTGCGCGTCGTCTTATATATCCTCGGAGAACTTCAATTTTATTCGCATTTTTCTCTTTATTCAAAAGCAAAATAAACATAACATTAGTAAACAAACTAAGATAATGCGATATATAAAAGCAGATAAATCCAACCAAATGATTGGTTGGTCCCAAAATATATCCGCCGAATCACAATACTGATACAGTCATCCAAAACATCAAGTAATAGTACAGTCATCCAACATAAGTAATAATAAGATAAAGAGTGATAGATAAGTGGAATCAAGGAAGAGGAGGGTCCTGATCCGGTAGTGACTCATGGAGAGTAGGAAGAGAGCTGCCTGCTGCCTGCTGGGTGACGGAGTGCTGTCCACTCGACGCCATGCGGGATACTGACCCCGATGATGCGGCCTGCTACTGCTCTGGATGTAGTGGATACAAATGGAAGTTCGAATCAAGGCCCATATCTCCTATGTCAGCTGATCCGAGAGGGAAGTCACGCAGAACCTGTGCCAAGTGAACCGGTGGTAAATCTGAGGATGGAACAGGGGTGGTGTCAAGTAACCCTGTCAATCCAGAATCTGTAGGTCCAGTAGTGAAGGCTGGCACATAGTCTTTCTGTATCTGCTCCTGTATCTGCTCATCCTCATGCTCATGTACTGGCTCCATCTGAGTATCCAAACCCTGCCCTGACTGCGGTGAATCTGTCTCTGAAGATGTATCTGTATCTGATGCAGCAGACTCGGCTGGTCGCGGACGGGTGACAACCCGTGAAGATGGCTGTAGGATAATCCGTGGATCATGCGGCTCACGTGTGGTGGTGGTGTGAACAGAGAATACCGGCTCAGGTGTGGGTATACATGAAGATCGGCGAGCCCTAGGTGGAATCCCTGTGGTGGTAGTAAGTGTGATAGTGGTAGTGGGGTGAGGTGATGTGATGGTGGGTATGGTGGTGGTGAATGGAGTCATGGTGAATGTATGGAGTGGTGATGTGGTGAAGTCGGGTGGTAGTGGACCGCAGATCCAAGTCGGTGGAGCTGGTGTAGGAAATCCAAACTCATGAGCTAGGTATGTATCCATAGTGTGTCTCTGCTGAAGCATGTGTAGCATACCATAGAAAAGCTCAGATGATGGTGGATCTCCCTAGTGAAACACTCTGGGCTGAGGAGCAGGTGTACTCTGAACCTCCACATCAGGAACTGACGTCTCTCCTGTCTCAGGTTCATGATGGACCTCATTCCTTTGCTCCCTATGCACCGTTCTATCATCAAACTCAATCCTAGCTCTCTTACTCTTCGGAGGTCTCATAGAAACTCCCGGAATCAGCTGACCATCTTTCCAGCGGATATCACCATTCAGATCTTTTTCCAATATCCAAACTTTTATCATGTAGTTCATATCATATGGCTGCGACTCCTTGCCCTCCATCTCTGTCAATCTGCTAATCACATCACTAGTCAAAAGCCCCATCTTTCTAACTAGCTTTGTAATGATAGCTCCCATGTAAACAGTCTCAGACTTAGAATAAGCAGATTCAGTGAGAAGACGATCAGCAACCAAGTAGGCAACATTCACATGTTCATTTTCAATGATACTCTTGATGATCAACAAGTCTTTCTGGCCAACAGCTCCTTTTGTCTTCCTTTTACCTCGAATACAACAAGCAAGAAGATTATGAAGCACATTGTGATATCTATCCTGAAAAACTCGAGCTTTGACATTTGAATGAAACCGTCCTGATCCGTACTGAGACCAAATAGCCGTGTGATCTCTCTGTTTTGGACTGCACTCTGAGTTGAGGAAGAACTTGGTGGTCACTTGATATTCACTATAAAGCTCTAAATGAACCGCAAAAGTGGCTAAGGACATGCTATAACTTTTTCCCTGAAAGTTAAACTTGATCATCGAAGCATCGTCTAATTTAGATACCGATTTATCAAACTTGAAGGTAACCATGAATTCTGCCACAAGTTCTTGATAAACTTTCTCTTTTAAGTCAAACAAACTAGTCCATGCCCGAAGATGTCGTTTTCCCACTTTAAATTCAATCAACTTCCTAAATCCTGTCGCTAACCCAATCTTAGCCAAATCCTCCCATACTACGTATCTGTTAACTCCTAACTCATGAGATAGCCATTTCCTATAAAGCTTCCTTTTCTCATCGTCTTTAATTGAGTCTTTAATGTATGAAGGAAGTGAAGTCTTGGCCATCTGAAATAAGAGAAAAACAAACATCATAGTAGGTTATATTAAATCAATTACAAGTACACGGATTATATTAAACCCTAGAATTTTTGGAAAAAATTCGAAATGAGGGCTATAAAAAGTGGATAATCCATAAACCTGTAATGACCAAAAAATAATCAAAATCTCACTTTTCAACCATCTAAACAAACTTTGATTCATGTAAGAAGCTATCACGAACTATTTGCAACAAATTCCCAAGTGGACTTTATCAAATTAAAGTAACTCGAGAAATTGAGACTAGTTCCAATTTTCAACCACATAAGCATCAAGAACCTAGAATTTTACAACATGTAATATGCAAGTTTGTTCTAGGCCATCTAATTACCTTAAAGTGGCGAAAGCAACTTACTTACACAAACTAGCAAACTAACATGGCATTTTAAAGTGAACGTTTTATGATCATGCCGAGCAAGTAAGCAATCAAAATTTCAAGTTGACGTATTTGGCCATTTTGCAATTTGACATTTGCTCTTTAAAGTAGGTATGGCAATTTTGGTGCAAACATCTCTTTGGTTATAAAAGATGGTCATTTAAAGTCGCGATGCATTTGAGCCAAAAGTCACCATATTTACTTCTAAGTTCAAAGTCAAGCCACAAATCAAATTGTTTTAAATTGAAATGGTCACTTGAATGTCGGAACAAATCGTAACTTATAAGCTTCACTAACTTTGTTTTACCAAAGTAGCGCCACTTGAAAAATCTTGATCCATTCGTTAATTCATTTTAAATGCTTTCAAGAATCAAAGTAAGCTTATAACATTCAATTAAGCTCAAGCATCATTTTTAAGTAAAGATTTTGTTTCAAAATGTGATACTTAACAAAAAATCGTCTTTTAAGCTTACTTGAATTCTCAAAGTGCAACCATAATCATGTTTGATTAAGAACAAAGCAAATGCACAAGTTACTTATACTATTCTAAGCATATAACAATCACTAGTAACTTCACATAAGCAATTTAATCATCACTTAACCAAATATGAACAATTAGGGCAAAATAACTAACTTTAAAAACTCAAACTCATAATTCTCCATCTAATTTATGAAATGAAAGCTCCTACATCATCTAATATCACTACTAAGCAAGAATCAATGCTCAAATTCGCAACTTTAGCTAGCAATAATCACCAAGTAATTTGAAACCCTAGGTTTTTAAAGTTAGAGAATTTTGATAATTAGAGCTTGAAAATTACCTTAATGGAGATGCAAATGGTGTAGAAGTTACATAATCATGTAGTGGATGAAGATTTTAAGCTTGATTTGGTTGAAAATGGTGAAAAAATGGAGATGGTGGAGGGTTGGGGTGAGGCCGGCGCAAGGAAGGAGAAGAGAGGGGGAGAGAATTTTGAATTTTTGATTTTTTTTGTTATTATCTTAAACCTAAAATATTTAAATACCCCTCCTTTCTTCTTTTATTTTAATTACTTATGTCTTAAATAATTTTGGATAAACAATTTTAAAAAAACTTAAGCTATTTAATTTTAGCAAAAATTTTAAAATTCTGCGCAATACAGTGAGCGGACAAAAAGTTGTTTAAAATGCGAAAGATTAATGCTAAAAATAAAGCGAACTTATTTTTGGTCTAAAAAATATTTGAGTTTTTTGAAATCTTAACAATTTAAAAATTTAAAGTTTTTAAATTTTAGAAACTGCGCAGATTTTGCGAAAACCAAAGTTTTTTAGAAGCTTTTGTATTTTAAGGAAACTAACTAATTTAAAACTTTATTAAATTGGGTTGCCTCCCAATAAGCGCTTGGTTTAAAGTCTTTAGCCCGACTTTCCAAAACAGTTTTAATTAATCAAGATCAAATGCTTAAAAGCATTCGGTGCTCTTGGATGCAGTCGAATATGGCGAGGAATGAATTTAATCATAAGGGTTTTAATGACAGAGTCGACTAGATCTGCAGGATTTAGAAAAAATATTTCGAATTCACTGAGAAACTTATGTTCCTTTTTGCCTAAGTCTAGAAGATTGCCAATAAACTTATAAAATTCTTTCCTAACTCTCTTCGGACTTGAAATTCCTACTCGTGTTCCTTTGTCTATATGATTAAGGTCGTGGAGAAGTTTATCTAGAGTATTCTGAAATTTCCGTTCTTCCTCTGAATCAGGATCTCCGGTTGTAGTGTGAATTGCTTCGGTGACATCCATCATCAACGATCTTTGAGACAAAGTGAAAGGATATTTAGACTGATCGAAAAGTAAAGTGAGTTCAACGTGAATATTCTTTCTTTTAGCGAAGAAAGTGGCTTCTCTCTTATCGTCAGCAGCTCCAGGAAATATCTCTAACAACGTTTTGATCATATAGGTGGCAGGGTCAACGAAGAAAGGAATTTTTCCAGAAATGTTTAGAGGGATTGCGGGATCTTTTGAGATCCAGAACTCAAGCTCATATATCATAGCCGCAACATAACGATCAATCAGGGTTTTGTGACTCCGAGTGATAATTAGTGCTAGCGAATAGGTCCATTAGTAGGTCTATTATGGATATAAGCTTTCGTTCTTCCACCCTATATCGTGTGAAGATACCATCTTCCTTTTGGTTTGGAAGACAGTAGAGAGTACTGATCTGATTATCAATCCTACTGATGACTACTCTCTGTTCGACTGAGAAAGGAAAGTATGATGTTTTGAGATGTCTGACAAATGCCTTACAAACAGTTAACCTCCTGTCAGGATCAAGAGAGTACCCAACATAGCGGACTTCTTCATTAGTCTGGTCAAGTATATCTCTATCAATGACACGGTATATGGTGTACGCAGGCTCTGGTACGAGGTTTATAAAAATTGGTGATTTTGGAGGATATTCGTAAGCGTCTTCATTCCTTATGGGGATGCGTTCTTCAGCGGGTGGAAAACGGAAGGTTTGAAGATTCTCAGAAGTTCCAGCAAAATCAGGGAGTTGCGAGAAATTTTCTAAGGGAAATGAGATCTCAGGTTCAGGTATGACCTAATAGCTTGGAATGCTAGAAACAGAAGTTGAAGTCTTCTGCTGAGATTCATTGGGTCCTAAGTCAAGATCTAAGAATTGCCCTATGGTTCTAGAATCGTCATCTGGACTAACGGAGATTTCTTCGGATGTAGTTGAAGATGAAGAGTAGAATTCGGATTCAAACTCTTGTTCTAGGCAGTCGAAGAACTCAGCGTCGTCCGTGGCCGTCATTTCTTCGGTCGTCTTGTGGGCTATTGGAGAAACGGGGCTTGAAGGCGGCGAATCGTAGAAAGATATTTTTGAATTTTTCATTTTATATTACTAAATTATTCTAAGGCAGGTAAGTAACTTTCGGATAAGTCCAAGTGAACCTAAACGAAAAGGATCTCCTAACAGCTAGTTTATCTAAGGCGGCTTCAGAATCGTAACGCTCTACGATCCCCGGCAGCGGCGCCAAAAACTTGACGTCACCCGATAAGTCAGGTTCGTTTTAGCTCACGTGAGTGAACCGTCCTCGTCGTCAAAGGACTTGTCCGGACAAATCAGGCGGGCGTCGTGGGTAAGTTTTAAAATTTATAATATGCGGGGCTCAACTTATAGGTACTACCTACTACACTGGGTGAGTAAGCAGCAAGTATAACTCGAGGTCGTTCTTTAATCGGAGCGAATTGAAACGAAGCTTAGGCCAAAGATAAGGTTTACTAATAGGATGGGTTGTGTAGATAGGTAGATTTTGTTTGGTTGGTTTTCTAGTAATTTAATTTAACTAAATGCAGAAAAGTAAAATAGAGATGAGAATCGGTAATTAGCTAGATAGATAGAGAATGCGGCTGTTGAAGTTTCAATAATCAGTTGTTGGGATGACGTTCATTATAAAGGTGATTAGGGACTTGATTAATTAACAGACAGATGCGCTACAGGTGTAAACGCAAGGACCCTACTTGTTTCGGTCAGACCTACATAAGTATGTCACTGAGTACCTACGTTATCGTGATTCTGATCAGAACAGACTATCCGACCCCCCACACATGTCTTTGTAGAGACAGCGACCCTTGAAGGGTGCAGGAATAAGGTGACAGGCTGCCCATTGGGTTATTCCGACCTTTCTTAACACCTAACTACAACTGCTATTTATTTAACCATGTACTAATTATAAACCTATTATTTCAAACTATCAGTTTTGTAGAGTCTAGGGGTTTTAAGAATCTTGAACCACTGTTGGGCTTGACTTTCATCTCTAGACTCATGCCTTAGGTTTTATAAGCTTAATTACTTCTGTCATGATCTAGAACTCTCCTTTGCGATCAGTCATTCGTCCCTAGACATACTTAACGGTGTACAGTGCACTTTTCCACAGCGGTTGCTAACCCTGAGTACTATTACGGTGTACAGTACTGTTACCATTTTCCAGAATGCCGTATAATCGGAGATCAGGCTACCGTGTACTCCAACAGTCCCACGGTTCAACCAATTCTAGATACTATTACAGTGTACACTGCTTACGGCATTTCCACGGCTTTATAACCAGAATTGATCTCACCGTGTATAACTATTTTTCCACAGGTTAACCAATTCTAACTATAGACACGGTGTACTTTAGTTACTGTATTTCCACAGTGTGTTCGTAACCAGAGGTAGGCCTACGGTGTACTTGGCATTTCCACAGCTTTATGATGTCTAGACCATATTCTAGGGTTTCTAGGTAGTCCACAGTGATGGTACCAACGGCTTTTCTCAGGCTTCCACGGTTGTACTCCACCAGTGGTGTTTCCATCGCTATACCCAATACTTTAGCCGAATTACAGTAACAGACACGGCTTCGTACGATAACACAGATAACAAACTACCGTATCTAGAGGTGATCAGTTTCTAAACCTAAGTAGCAGTCACGCGAAGGACTGGAAAGGGTGATCCATAACTAAGTCTAGATGCATGATAAGTTTGAACATAATAAAGTTTAATAATTCCCAATCACATATTTAAATAAAGATTAATTTAACATCATCCCTACATCTAATTATCTACGTTTCAACAACCGCAATAGTACACTACTCAGTAATCATGGCAATACACATAGCACACATCATACAAATAAGCAGAAATAATTCAGACATAATATAAGTATGAGAGGATAGATATCACCAGAAATTCGAGCAGAGTAATATTGAGAAATGCGTAGTTTTGCACCAAGAATACTTTTACACCGTGATTACAACGCCTTGCTTTTCTCTTCTCTACCTCTAACTAACTAACTATCGACTTCTCTCTAGAGAGAGAAAAATCTAGAGAGAGAAACCAAAACTACAAGCTAAAAAATAAAAACCGAAAAATAAAATAAAAGAGAAGTGTGAAAGTGAGAAGAGAATTGGATGAATGATGAATGAAGTGTTTGAAATGAGGAGGTGAAAGTTGGTATTTATAGATTTGTCTCAACCGTATTCCTCAACCGTATTTCCACCTCCAAAATCTCAGCCGTATTTCCCTCCCGTATCAAGATTGCACCTTGGATGACCAAAACACACGATACGGTTGAATTTGGCCGTATACGGGAGAGATTGGCCGTATCGGGGGAGGGACAAGGCCGGATACGGGGGAGATTGCCCGTATACGGCTGGGAAGTGACCGTATACGGTCAAGATAGGCCGTATACGGCTTGGTCTTGGCCGTATACGGCTGGGCTAGGCCGTATCCGGCTTGTCTCTCCCGTATCGTGATCCTTCGGTTGCTTGTGATCTTCGTTCGGGCGTATCTTCTTCATCGTGCGTCCGTTTTCAACGTTCTTTATATCCACGCGATCGTCTTTTCCTAACGAACATAATGACATAAATTAGAGGTCATAATTCTTAGTTTTGCTCAAAAAGTGTTGAAACGCGTGAACTAAAGATTCGTTGACCGTTTATGCTCTTTTTTTCACGTTTTTCGTATCATTTTCAATGGTTTTATAAATATCGCTTCCGTTTTGACTTAGTTAACAAAATATCATAATATTTGACATTATTGGTGTGGTTTTGCTAACTTTGAGTCTAAAATGCTGGAAATAACATAAGTAAAAACGTGACTTTTTACGTGTTATCAATCAGCTACAGGCTCTGGAACAGCAGCAGCAACAACATCTTGCCAACCATTGTTCGGTGGCGTCACATACAACGGATCGATAAGAAAACCAAAGAGCTCACGTTCTTCTGGCTTCACAAACCCTTCACGTCATATGGTCTGCTGAAACATGGTTTGTTATAAACCAGTGATAGTACCGCCGACATAAGAGCAGGGCTCAACTCATCGAAACCACCCTTCTTCGGTCCAAAAACTGTAACAATCACATGCCACAGAAATCTCCATTGGCCGATAACAAGAGGCTTCAAAAACTGACAACCTCTTCGCTCACCAGTATAACCCATACGACCTAATGCACCCTCAATAAATTCCATCGGGTACTCGGTCGGTCCATCCTCTTGTTCTACAGTACCCAGCTGTAGAATCTCACGTAGTTGACCAGCAGAAAATGTAATCGGCTGCTGATTCACCGTGGCTCTAATCACCGGAGGATTGACTACCTCATCGTACTGAATATCCGTCCAAAAATCGTTCAGTATCGATAAAGAAATAGGTGGAGACGCAGTAATTGCATATCTGATGCATGACCGTGCAAAAAATGATAGCACTTGAGCTACTTTCCTAGCTCCACGTGCTGAAAGATCTAAGTCAACAAGTATGTTGTGACCTTTCTCAAATTGTCGTGTCATATCTGTGAAAACACAAATGACAAAAACAATTAAGACACGTTAGTGTGAACTATAATGTATTATGAATCAATATTCATCAAACATCAAAGACTTAAATTATATATAACTTGTTACATAGTTGTCGCAAGTCGTATATATTTCAAAATTTAACTTATTACTATGTAGTCTTAAGTTAATAATATATATCTATAACTTCTAATAATCGAATCTAAAGTTATATATATAAGATATATGTTATTACGTAATTAACGTCAAAACATATATTAACTTTTGAAATCTAAAATTATAATTATATAACTTATCACATCAAAAGTTTACGTTGCAAATGACATTTTATTTTTACAAGTTTATTTCAGCTCGTAAAAACCAAACTGAACTCGCAACTCAATTCGCAAACTAGTCAACTCGCTAACCAAGTCAATTCGTAGCTCGACTCGCAAGTCGATCCGTAATCAACTTAGTCCGCAAGTCAACAGGTCAACGACTGATATCGCGTAAAAAGTCACGTTTTTACTAACGATATCTCTCTCATTCTGGAACGATTCTTGGCATTTGAACTCAAATAATGCACAAATCTGTGATATTATGCCAAAGAGGTCAAAACAAGGTTGCACGATGAAAATCAAGTAAAACGGACGAAAAACGAAGATTCCACGCATATTTGAAGATTCAAGGCATCAAAACGAGATTTCAAGACAAAAGTGCCCATCACCAAAATCTGTCTCATCCAAGATGTTCATTTTCAAATTACGAATCCAACAGAAGAAGAATCAACAAAAACGGACGAAGAATGAAGATTCTACGCACGCCAGAAGATCCAAATGATTCGTACGACACATCTAAAGTTCAGAGACATATTTTTGGGATTTATTTTCATCAAAATCTTTGTTTTTGAATTACGAATCCAACGCAAAAAGAATCAACGCAAACGGACGCATAACGAAGAAGATACGCGAGAATCGAGCAACGCAGCGAAAGACGACGAACCGGGGTGGGGGTAGGCCAGCCGCCGCCGGCCACCTACCAGCCGCCACCGGCCACCTGTAGGCTGCCGCCGGCCACCACCCTCCCGCCTCGTTTCCGCTTTTTGGTCCTTGCTCGTACCTGGTGCACCACCTTTACATGCTTTTTGGTACCCGGTGCACCACCTTTTCCACATTTTGCTAATGTGTGCCTCAAATTGCTAAGATGCACCAAGACTCACCTATAAATAGGAGGCATGAGGTTCATTTGAAGACACACCTTGGAGAAAAACACCAACACACTCCATATTTCTTTTATCTTTTCTTTCTTGTAAAATTAGTGGTTCTTCCTTTTGGTTAGTTTAATTAATTAGAATAGCTAATTAATTAGCAAAGAAAGATTTGTATGGAGGTACTCCGGGATGCATTTTAGCTTTGAGTTATTTGTACACCTTTCCAGGTTTTGATCTATCTTCCATATTTAAATATGCCTGTTCTTTCTTTAATAACTTTAAGTATGCATGCTAGAACTGCCATGATTAACTAGATAACTCAATTGTCTGCTATGATAGTCATCTAGGAAGTTTTGAATATGTGAATATGTTGTATGTTGTGAAACTGCGGATGGCTTGTTTTATAAATAGATGTAGGAATTAAATCTTTATCGTTTATCTGCCCAACTCATGTTGTGACTAAAACCTTATCCGAAAATGAACGTAGCTAACTCATAGGGTATAGGTCACTTAGTTATACTATGTTAGATTGAATCATTGAGCTCGGCATGGCCGGTGTTCTCTAGACCAAAATAGTATCCAAGAGACACGGAACATTGGAATAGAGGTAGATTAAGATTAAATTCACATAGACGGTATTTTTGAGACAACTTTCGGAATATCTTCAACTTAAATGATACTTTTGCATGCTTGTATTAAACTGTTGCTTGATCATCTTATTGCATGTTCTTGTTTGATTGTTGCCTTAGGATTATCATGTTAGTAAAATACAAACGACATTAATCTTCGTGAAATAATATGACGGCCCCTATTCGACTGTTCTTTGATATAGTACTAGAAACGCTTACGGCGGAGTACAAATGTATGGAAGTTAAGGACGACCGAAGGTAGTCATGTTATGAATCGAATAACAAACGTATTACTTAGGTTTCTATTGGTAGCATAAACCATCCCTGTTTTCTTGCATACCTGAGTAATGTTGATAATTCATATGAATAAGTGATGACATATTATCGGGCCGCCTAGACCAGTTGGCCCAACCTATTCCGGTGAGGATAACCATCATTCATAAGATTGTTTATTCAACAAACTATGCCATAATTTGGACATCCTTGACGACCGAGATTGGGGGATAGGACTCGAGGTTAACTGTCGGATAATATGGGTATATATTTGAGAGAACTTTCGGTATATGCTTCAAATATATTCTGCAACCCACGTGACATTCTATTTGCCTGATTGTGGACACCTCCGCGTTAGCCCGATGGAAGGATTGTAGTAATAGCTCACATTAACTTACGAATTTGTCTCCATTAGAACTCTCCATATTTAACAACTCCTAAATCACTTCATAGTAGACAATCGCTTTAATTGCTAAATGCCCGAAGTAACCTCCATCTTTAGTTTAGTTTAGTTTAATTTAGGATAGAAAAGAAAAACCAAAACCAACCCTTTTATTTCCAGCTAAATACATAAAAGTTTCTGAATCCCCTAGTTTCAATTTTCCACGCTTTGAAGAACGATCCTAGGTCATACTTGTCCCTTGCTAGCCCCTTTGATTAGCATAATAGTAACCCTAGGCCCCAGTCTTATAAATTTAAAACCCACTGCTGTGCCACATCACCATTAGAAATTCCAACGACCGGCGCGTGTCGTAACAACGACCAAGTGTTCAACTCGCTATCCCAGATCTGCGAATTGAATCTGGAACTCAACTCGCAAGAAGAACTGCCGCTGCGAGTTGAATTTAAAATCGATTAATCTGTAAACTTCAACATGATCGATCGATGTATTTACGTTTATTATGGTTCGTTTAACATTAACCCTAAGGATTCTTGTTCTATTCGTCCTTTAATCTATGTAAATCGTTTAATGTTGAAACCAAAACCTAAGATTATAAAAACTTTAATTTCGAGTTAATTACATGGTGAAAACCGTTGATTTTTACATCAAAATGATCGCGATATAAAGATGTATAAAATCTACGGATCAAAAACTCGTTCCTCGTAACGGTAAAATCAAACTCAAGCGAAATCAATGTTTCGCTTCGGTTCGCACTCAGTGGATTCGCACAAGTGAAGTGAACTCGCAAGTACAAGTGAACTCGGTGGGGGTTTGACTCGTTTGACTGATCCTTTTATACCTTTACTCGATTCGCAATATTTAAACTCGATCCGCAAGATTTGACTTAGTCAAACTCGCAAGAGTGAATTAAAATACGAATTTAATATTAAGTATAAATCACAACCCAAGATTTAAACAAGTCTAAAATAATATATTTTTCACTTGTATTTTGTGACGATTGTTCAACATTTATGAGACAATTCAGTATAATTTAATTCCAAAGGGTAATATTTATTAAAATAAAGTAAAATAAAAATAAACAACTTTATATATAACAAAGCTAAAAATGAAATACGAAACATATAAACTAACAGTGGTATCAAGTACCATTTTATTAATCACTTGGAAAAATAAAGTACATAAATAAACTGAAGAAAAATTTATCTGCTTAGGGATCATATTAGAAAGAACAAGCTAGTTAAATTTATTAAAAAGTCTAAGTAGATTGTTAGTATACATACCTCATGAAATTCAAATAAATTACAATAAAATTACAACTAATTTTATCATTTATCCATTTATATTTATAAAATTATATCTTAGGTACCTTTATCCACATAGCATAATTAATAAAAACTTATTATTCACTTAAAGTGAATATTTTCTTATAGATAGTTCAAGATGATTACCATTATTATGATCCACATAAACAAATTATACTCACATATCTAAGCAACACCATTATTGTTAGTATGAATATTACCAAGTGTTTTCTAAGATATGACATACTGAAGAATTCAAGCAACACATTTTACACTGGTTTTTCGATATAAGGTAGAGGTTTATCAAACATACACTTGAATTTCAAATTTAGACAAATATCAAACATACTTTGAAGATGCTATGTTATATAGGTCTGTACTTAGTACAACAGAGGATCCCTTTTAGCATGATCCAAAATACATTTGAGAATATTAATTTATTTAAAGGCTTCAGGTCTGTACTCAGTACAACAAAGTCACTAGTAATTAAGTTAATACCCATATTGCTACTATTTGTCATTTTATAGCTTTACAATTACAGTGCATGCGAATGCTATCAGTCAACAATTAAGACACATGTCATACATCATATAATAGAAACACTAGATAACAATCAAGTATATTAAGACTTCTTAAATGCTTAGAGATATTTATATAATTTGCCTACCGGTACATCATGTAATAAGGCTATCTAGACATTTAAAACATGCAAATTATAACTTGTGGATATAGGTGTATAATCAAATAAATATAAATACATACCTGATAGAACCGCTGTAGTTCTAATGTAGCTTTAATTGAACCTACCAACACATCATACTTAGGACTTAAGCTTATTATTGTGAAGCTTATTCTCCTAATGTACTATCATCTCCCATAGTTTTTGCAGATAAAAACTTAAACATTTTCTAAAAGAACTACTTTTGTTCTTTTATTGGAGGCGATTCCCCTTAGGTAACAAGCAAATGAATGTCATACGCCCCTTTTTTAAATAAGTAAATGAAAAACTACTAACTATTACAAAGTTACCCTTGGAAGACTAATCACTCTGGATTTCTCATTCCATTTAGTTGAACCAACGTCTCAAATCTTGCTCTGTCGAACGCCTTCGTGTATAAGTCTGCTAAGTTATCCAATGATGGAACCTTAACTAACTTTATCTAATTCTTCTCAGCACAGCCTCTAATAAAATGATGTCGAATATCAATGTGCTTAGTTTTACTGTGCTTCACCGGATTATTGGTGATCGACATTGTTGACTCATTATCAATCATCATAGGAGTATTGGTTATGTTTAATCCATAATCCCGCAGTTGCTGTTGTATCCAAAGCACTTGAGAGCAACAGCTGCCAGCTGCAACATACTCAGCTTCACATGTAGAAATGGCTACCGAGCTTTGCTTCTTGCACTGCCAAGATACTAATCTACCTCCTAAGAATTGACATCCTCCGGTCGTAGATTTCCTATTCTGATTGCAGCCTCCATAATCCGAATCAGTATAAGTGATGAACGCCAAAATGTGCTATTTTATAGTGCTAATTACCCCCTAGTTTGATTACTTTCTTATGCATTTTATTTGAATTCGATACTCATTTCGTTTATATTTGTATTTAGAAATTATTTGGAGCTTGAAGTGGAAAAGAAGTAGAAAACATGCGAGAATTAAAGAAATGTTAGTACATGTTTAGTGTTTAGTGTCTGTCAGTTGGTCTAGCTCGTAGTTTGTAATTAGAATTAGCATTCCTGACTCCTGCGACGTAGCGTGCAACGTCGCAGGTGCGACGTCAGGTTTTGGGCCTGCGACGTAGCCAACGTCGCATGGGCTTGGGCCTGCGACGTAGCGTGCGACGTCGCAGGTGCCAGATTTTGTATAAATTCGTTTTATGTTTTCTGTTTTAGGGTTAGACGAAACCCTAAACGCAATTAGTCGAAATCTCTGTAATCTGACCGATTATAATACAATATAATACGTTTCGTTTGATATTCATTGCGTATTGATTGTTCGTGTGTTTAGTATATAACTTAATCGTTGATTCCGCAAACGATTGAGTGACTCGGTTCGTACTAGATCCTAAGTAAGGGACAAACAACTGGTATCAGAGCAGAAAGTGCTCGTTTTGGCGATTCGGATCGAGTTTGGGATTTAAAAGGACGTGATATTATTGTGTTTTTGTGTTTATCACGTTCGTTTTGTGTTTTTACAGGTTTTCGATCAGTATTACTGGGATTATTGAAGGTTTCCGTCGTTCAACATTTGTGGTTTTCGTTTAGGGTTAAAAAATTCGTTTTTAGGGTTTGTGGCCGCTGCTCAGCGTGTTTCGCGACGTACCATTGCGACGTAAGCTGCGACGTCGTGTGCGACGTAGTGATTTGGACTTTAATTAGTCTGTGCGACGTCGTGTTGCGACGTAGTGTAATTCTGCGACGTACTCTGCGACGTCATCTGCGACGTACCTCTCTACGTCGCATAGTGTGATTCTGCGACGTCCACTGCGACGTCATCTGCGACGTACCTCTCAACGTCGCATATTTCTGATTCTTAATTGAATCCTTTGCTTTTGCGACGTACCTATCAACGTCGCATAATCTTGGTGCGACGTACTCACCTACGTCGCTAAGATCAGAAGTTTGTTTTTCGATTAAGTAATTACAATGGCAGCTGATAAAGAGGATATTAGAGGTCTAAGAGAAATGATTAAACAAAGTAATGACATAGGTTCAAGTAATAAACCTCCATTATTTACTGCGGACATGGATTATGTATACTGGAGAGACCGAGTTGAACAATACATTGATTTTCATTGTCCAGAATTATGGGGACCATTACGCGAACGTTATGTACCTCCATTAGCTGAAGGAGAATACCGTAATATTCGTCCTGCTAAGACCTATAAAGCGATGTCTCCCGAGGAGAAGAAAGATTTTGATACTGAAAGAAAATCTTTCTCAATGATTAAAATGTGTCTAACCAAGGACGTTCTTTGGCTTTTCAGAACTCATGAAACAGCCTTTGATCTGTGGAAGGCAATTGAAACTCGTTGTGGAGGAAATTATAAGTACAAGGAAGCCAAGCTCGAACTGATTAAGAAACAGTACGATATCTTTGACATCCTTCCAAATGAAAACACGACTTCGTTATTCACTAGGTACTCACGGTTAGTTGGTGAGTTGTTTGAAGGGGGTTATACTTTTCCTTCAATTGAAGTAAATAAGAAGCTACTGGATGTGTTGCCAAGTTCTTGGGATGTTAAAGTTCAATTTTTAAAGGAAAATGAAGAACTTGCAAACATGTCTTTGGATACGCTGATAGGGGATCTTCAAGCTCACGCGATGGAGATTAAGAAGAAAGAAACTAGGTCTGGTGCTGCTGTTCAGAATCCTAGTGTGTATGGTGTTCAGATCAACTCTGGAAAGACTTATGGATCTGGAGTCGCCTTCGTGATAAATACAAATGCTCCATCAACTTCTTCTTCTGCTTCCGATGGGATTCATTCTGTTTTCATGACTGGACCTTCTTCAAATCAACAACAGGTTCAGGTCTCACCTGCTATTCAGGAACAAGCTGCAATTTATACAGCTTTCTTAAGCTCATACAAGGATTTGGTTACTCAATCGAATCTTACTTTGGAGCTGACTAAGGAAGACTATGCTCAGCTTGATGAAGATGATCTGGAGCAAATGGATTTAACTTGGAATGTGGCGATGATCACCAGAAGAATTCAAAAGTTCTTGCAGAGGACAGGGCGTAAAAGTTTGGAAGGTGATGGAAAGACTGGCTTCGGATTTGACAAGAGTAAGGTCCGATGTTACAATTGTCAAAATTTGGGTCACTTCGCCAGAGAGTGCGAGAAACCCAAAATGCCAGCATCGGGATTCACAACACCATCTACTCCTCCAAAGGCCAAAGAAATGGAAGTTTCTAAGAAAGGGATTGCTGATAATGCCCTGATTGCCTTTGAGCCTACAAGTCAAGATTGGACGCCTGTCTCCCAGCATTACCAACAGTGTCTGATGGCTCACATTGTGAATGAGGTACATGATGAACCGTTAAATTGTATTTCATGTATTAAGTTAACTGAATCTCTAAAGGCATTTCAAAATGAAACCGTAGAGTTGAGGAAAAAGAATGAAAAACTAACCGAGTCAAATAATTTCTTAAAAGCTAATGAGAAACTTTATGAAAAACATCTTGAGGCTCATCGGTTAGATACTCAAAAATATAAATCTAAGGTTTTTAGTCAAGAATATGCCATTAAAAGCTATCTTGTTGAAATTGAGTTACTAAATAAAGAACTTACAGATTTAAAAGCTGAGTATGAGAATTATAAGAATAAAATCTTAGGTTCAAATTCCTCAACGGTTGTTTTTAATGAAATTCTTAGCAAGCATGGTACTAAAGGGAAGAAGAATGAGGGATTGGGATACAACTCAGTCCCTCCTCCTACTACTCACTGTCCCCTGCCTGTTAAGGAAGGCTTTGAAGAGATTCCAGTTGATTGGTCCAAGCTTTATGGCTTAAAAGCTAAAGATGCTAAAGAGACCAAACATAACAAACCGGCAAAGGAGAAAACCAAGCGGCCAGAGTACCCCTTGCCAACGTTTGTTAAGTCTGTGCATGAATCTTCTGTTAGTGTTAAGGAGAGTGTTGAGTTAAAGAATGAATCTCCTGTTATTATTGAGGAGATTGTTGAGATTGAGGACATTACGGATCAGGAGTATCCTGAGGTTAAGAAGGTTGTGGTTAAACCTGAAAAAGTGATTTCAAAGATTGAACCTGAAATTAAGGTTCAACCAAATAAGGGAAAACCCAAGGTTTTTAATTCGAAACAACAAACTTTACAGTCACCTGTAAAGATTTTGCAAAATAAAATAGTAAATGAAAGAGTTTCGTATGATAAACCTTCAACTTCAACCTCTCAACCAAAACAAACACTTTCTAAAACATGTACGCATTGTTCATGTTCTAGAAATGTTTCTCCACCTCCTGTGGTAATTCCTCAGCCTCAACCGTTTGTTGAGACTCGTTCTTGTTTCTACTGCAAGAAACAAGGACATTTAATCCGTGAATGTCCAAAGCTGTCAAATCAGCGATATGGGAGAGAGATGCCTAGGACATCTGTTTATAGAAATTCTTTTTCAAAATCTCCACCTAGGCGTTACTCTACCTCTCCCAAGTCTGTTTTGAAACCAAGTAATGTTGAGCAAAAACCTTTGCCAATTCAAAAGCCCAACATTATTTCGATTACCAATTCCGAATCTTCAAAAGTTTGGAAACGTAAAGAGTCTGATGTTGACTCTTCAGTCGTCAACAATAACACATCAGATAAAAATTCTAATTTGTTTAAAGATAAAATCCTATCTGACGTGATTATTGTTGATGACCACGGTCGACCTAAGTCTGTAAAGGCTTGGGTCACCGTTTCTCACTAATCTCCTTCATTTGTGTGTTGCAGCAGTCAGAACGTGTTAAAGATAGTGAATGGTATTTGGATAGTGGCTGCTCGCGACATATGACAGGCGATGTATCTCTTCTTGTGGATATTAAACCATACGCAGGAGGATATGTTGCTTTTGCTGGAGATACTGGGGGAACTATTTCTGGAAGAGGAACGTTAACTAACGGCAATGTTAGTTTTGAAAATGTGAACTACGTGGAACAGCTTACGCACAACTTGCTAAGTGTTTCACAGGTCTGTGATAAGGATTATACAACTGCGTTCACAAAGACAGAGTGTGTGATATTGAAGCCTGGGTATGTCATTCCGGAAGAATGGGTGTTACTGAGAGCACCAAGAAAGAATGACACATACATTCTGAATATGAGAACTGTTGAGACCTCGAACGAGTATACGTGTCTCTTGTCTAAGGCTTCTGAAAAGGAATCACTGCTTTGGCACAGACGAATGGGACATATTCATTTCCGAAAAATGAATTTCTTGACTAAAAATGACCTAGTGCTAGGAGTTCCGAAACAGTCATTTGCTCTAAAAGATGACTGTATCTCCTGCCAAAAAGGAAAGCTACGAAAGAAGTCCCATAAGTCTAAGCAGGTGAATTCCATAAATGCTCCATTGGAACTACTGCATATGGATCTTTTTGGTCCAGTCTCTACAAAGAGCATTGGTGGTCGGTCTTACTGCTTGGTAGTTACTGATGACTACTCAAGGTTTTCGTGGGTTTATTTTTTGACCACAAAGGGGGAAACTCCTGAGATTCTGGTGTATTTGTTGGACAAGTTGGCAAATCTGTGCAACTTGAAGGTGAAAAGGATACGAAGCGACAATGGAACTGAATTCAAGAACTCAACTCTCGAATTGTTTTGTGCTACAAGAGGTATTGAGCATCAATTTAGTGCTCCGAGGACTCCACAACAGAATGGAGTTGCAGAAAGAAAGAACAGGACAATCATCGAGACAGCTCGGACTATGTTAGCTGACTCCAAGTTACCAATCATCTTCTGGGCTGAGGCAGTTAATACTGCCTGTTATGTTCTCAACAGAGTACTCACGGTTAAGAAAAAGAACAAGACGTGTTATGAACTTTTCAATAACCGTAAGCCAAATCTGCAGTTCCTAGAACCATTTGGGTGTCCATGTCTGATCATGATAACAAAAGATAAGGTCTCTAAGTTTGGTGATAAAGCTGTTGAAGGGATTTTTCTTGGATATTCAGTCAACTCTCCGAACAAAAGAGTCTTTAACAAATCAACGAATCAGATTGAGGAGCATTTTGAAGTGAAATGTTTAAGGTATACGGAACCTCCTCAAGGAACGGGTCCGGATTGGTTTTTCAACTATGGAAACCTCTTCAACTCTTTCAATATTCCGGAAGAAGATGAAACGGAAGAATTGGTTTCCATACTTCATGAGCTTGATCTTACTCAAGATACACCTGTTAATAATAAACCATCCAACCCAAATCCCAATGCAACACCCGCACCTCCACCGACTAATCCTACACCTCCACAAACTACACCTACACCTTCACCACCACCCACACAACCACCCACACAACCACCCACACAACCACAAACAACTACCAAATCACCACCATCAACACCATCTCCTACTCCATCATCTTCGGCTGCTCCTTCTAAAACAGTTTATACCTACACAAAGGAGCTTCCATATGATCCAAATATGCCTCCTTTAGAGGAACCTCAAGAAGAAGATGAAATGGAGGAAACAATGGCCTACTCTCACTTATTTTCTCATGAAGATGAAGTAGAAGAAGAGTTAGCCTCTCCTGAGTCTGCTGCTACTCCTGAAACTGAGGGAGATTTGAACAATCTGGGTGTGGATCTTGTGCCAGGTGCCATACCAGAAACTCGTATACATAAGGATCACCCCATTGATAATATCATTGGCGATCCTCATGCATCTGTTCAAACACGATAGCAAGCAAAGTAGACTTCAGCTCAGCAGCTTTTGGGACTTATTGCTCATATCGATTCATGTCATTTGTCTCAAATTGAACCTAAAAAGGTTGAACAAGCCTTAAAAGATCCATCTTGGGTCGAGGCTATGCAGGAGGAACTACAACAAATAAACAAGATGAATGTTTGGGAAATTGTTCCTCTACCCAAGGGTGCTCACTTGACGGGTACTCGTTGGGTTTTCCGTAACAAAATGGATGATCGTGGGGCTGTTATTCGAAATAAAGCCCGTCTAGTAGTTCAAGGATATAGTCAATTAGAAGGTATTGACTATGATGAAGTTTTCGCTCCTGTTGCTCGTTTGAAATCTATTCGGATTTTTCTAGCCTATGCTTCATTTAAAGGATTCCGCGTGTATCAACTTGACGTAAAGTGTGCTTTTCTATACGAAGATGTCGACGCAGTGATTTATGTGTGTCAACCTCCCGGTTTTGAAGACCCAAAGCATCCTAATCATGTTTGCAAACTGAAGAAAGCTTTGTATGGTCTTCATCAATCTCCTCGACTTTGGTATGAGCGACTTGCCAAGTACTTGCTGAAGAATGGTTTTGACAGAGGACAGATTGATAGCACACTTTTCATCAAACGGGAAGGAGCAGATTTGTTACTTGTGCAGGTCTATGTGGACGACATAATCTTTGGATCAACTAATGATCAGTTGTGCAAGGATTTTGAAAGATTGATGAAATCTGAGTTTGAAATGAGTGCTATGGGGGAACTCACGTTCTTTCTGGGACTACAGGTTGAGCAATCTGACAATGGAATTTATATCCACCAGTCAAAATATGTCACTGACATGTTAAAGCGATATGAATTGTTCAACTGTAAACACTACGGCACTCCAATTGAAGCAAGACACAATCTTGGACCTAATGAGGACGATGAAGATTGCAAGGAGAAAGACTATCGCTCAATGATAGGCTCTCTCATGTACCTGACTGCCTCAAGACCAGATATAGTGTTTGCTGTTTCTCTCTGCTCACGATTTCAAGCAAATCCGAAGGTGTCTCATATGAAGGCAGTAAAACGCATTTTTGGATATCTCGCTTTTAGGCCATCTCTGGGTCTATGGAATTCAAACGAGAAAAACTTCGAGTTAACTGCCTATTCGGATTCGGATCTTGGTGGCTGCAAGATAGATATGAAGTCAACTACTGGAGGATGTCAGTTCCTTGGATCGCGCTTAGTTTCTTGGCAGTGCAAAAAGCAGACTGCGGTTGCTATTTCAACAGCTGAAGCCGAGTATGTTGCTGCTGCAAGTTGCTGTTCTCAAGTTCTCTGGATTCAGCATCAGCTGCGTGATTACGGGTTCAATCTCTCTATGACTCCTATTTACATTGATAATACAGCTGCTATATCTATAACACACAATCCCGTACAGCACTCTAAGACCAAACATATTGAACTTAGGTTCCACTTCATACGGGATTGCTTTGAGAAACACCTTATAGATGTCGTACATATAGATACCCTTAAGCAGTGTGCGGACATTTTCACAAAAGCCTTTTTGCGATCACGTTTTATAGAACTGGTCAATCTGATAGGTTTAAGGTTCTTTCAGTCAAAGAAATGATTTGTGACTTGGATTTTTAAGTTTTTAAATTCAATAAAATAAAAAATAAAAATAAAAATAAAAAAATAAAAAATCGCAACAGCCACTCTTTATACTCTTTAGTATTAAAGAAAACGCAAGGTTGCTACATTTTTAAAATAGACATTGAAGTTGTGTCTGTAAACAACTTGGGATATGATAGTACATCGGGTGACATGCACAAAATGGAATTTTAAGGTTTATCTTGGATGTGTCAGTAGGTTTATCTGACACACTTAAAATAGTTTTTATCTAAATTATCTTCATCATACGATGTATTGGTAGGCATGGTACACACCGGTTTGTGAGTGAGTAAGAAGTAATAATAAAACTTGTCTATTACTTTGAGAAAAATGTTATATGATGTATGACATAAGTCTTAATTGATAAATGGAAGTACTATCATACACTGTCATAATTATGTAAATGTAAAATGGGCATATAGTGATAATATGATTATTCGCCTAACTAATGGTGACTATTGTTGTACTCACGTACAGACCTGAATCCATTAGTTATGCAAATAGTCTCAAACTTGTTATGTTCATACTAAGGGACCCTCTGTTGTACTTTGTACAGATCTGGGGCCACTAGTATCTTCATAGTCGGTTTGATGTATGCCTAAATATAAATATCAAGTGTATGTTACGAGAAAACCGAGATAAACTTGGTCTTGTAATCTCTACCTTGTGTGAATATGCAGTGTTTGTTTTACTGAAGTTTATCAGTATATCATATAAAAGGTCTCTCAAAATTAATATTCATACTAACAATAAAAGGTTAACTCACAGACACGGATGTAACGTGTTTAGGTGGACAAACAATACCAATAATTGTCTTGAAATAATTTTTATAAAAGGTGTTTTAAATGTGCCACGTAAATTTAAAGTAGACAAATATACTGATGATCGAAATAACACTTACTATTCCTAATAAATGCATGTTATTCCGATATGATCCCTAATCAGACAACTCAACTCCGTCACCAAAAATAGAGTGTTAGTATTTTTATTTTGTTCATTTTTTACTTTTTGTAAAATTAAAGAAAATGCCAAAAAGATTTTTTGTTTTATGCTTTATTTTTATTCTGAGTTATTTTTCCAAAGTCACGAGTTATTTGGAAATTATTTGCTAAAATAACGAGTAAACGGTTTGAAAAATTCAAAATTGGATCAAAAATTATATGCGACGTCACACTCTACGTCGCCTGCGACGTCCCAGTCTACGTCACATGTAGGGTTAGACTATATATAGTCTCAACTGCGACGTAACATGTCACACTATTCACTATTCACGTGCGACGTACCCTGCGACGTAGCATTGGCGATTTGCGACGTAGCAATTTTCGAGCAATTTTCGTGATTTGTAGCCGTTTTCATTCCGATTCACTTACGTAGTTTTGATCTACTCGTTATTCCGCACACTTAGGTACCGATTTTACCATTTTTAACCGTGTATATTATGTTTAATGGCTATGTATGTATTACGGGTTAAAAGGGTTTCGGGTTTCGGATAAATTAGATGGTCTATCGTGTAATTTACTGGTTATAAATCATGTTTTCGTGATCACCATCGTTAGCCGCACCTTGTAGTGCGTTTGATTTTGAAAACCCCTAAATTCGTGGGTTAGGGTTTCTGGGTTGGGGACGCCTGTTCGTCAGTGCGACGTACGCTGCGATGTCGTGGCCTACGTCGCTTTAATTATTTGTTATTAATTTCCTACGTCGCCCTTCCCTACGTCGCTTTTACTGCGACGTCCGATGCGACGTACCACTCTACGTCGCTATTTTAAATAATGTGATTAAATTCACAATAAATTGCAAAATGCGACGTCCCTCTTGACGTCGCTCGAATTTTCTGCGACGTCAAGCCTTACGTCGCTTTTCAATTTATTTTGATTTTAGGCGACGTACAGTTCTACGTCGCTCTGTGTTAATGCGACGTACGTGGCTACGTCGCTAGTTCCAGGAAGTTTGAAAAGGTTTTTCTTAAAAATGTAACATTTTTGCTAACCTTTTTCGAGTTGCAATCTGTTTCTGTTTTTGCAGATATGGCTTTGATTTTTGAAGCTCGTCACAATACGGCTGCTTACCTTACTGACACTTCTGATAAAGCTGCACCGTATCGTCAGATGATAGCGTTTTTGAGACGTTCAAGGGTATTCCACGCCATTTCCGATAACACTATGGCGTTTGGAAATCTGATCAACCCTTTTTGGAGAAATGCGACTGTCGTTACTGATAACGACGTTAGACGATTGGTCTCTACCGTTCTGGGTACGGAGATCACTATTACAGAACAGAGTATTCGGGAACTTTTACAGCTGAATGATCAACCGGATATGCCTATCGGTTTTGATCATATTTTTGTTTCTGGAGCTATGCAACGGATAGGATATCCCGGGATTCCCTCTGATCAGTATAGAAAAGCGAATCTCACACGCGTCTGGAGATATTTGATGCATGTGATCATTGTTTGCTTGGGGAATCGGAAAGGTGGAACGGATGGGATGAGCAGAAGTCTGGCTTCTGCTATGTTAGCATTGGTATACAACAAGCCGTTCAACTTCTCGGGATTTATCTTCAAGGCTATGGTTGATAATGCGAATGCCGGGGATCAGAAATGGATTTTATATCCGAGATTTGTACAGCTGCACATCAATCGTCATCATCCGGAGCTTCAGGCACAGGGTGATATCGATCAGCCGCTCAAGATTTCCCCGATGATGAGTCGGATTTTCACTATTTGTGCAGGGTATGAGAAAGGGGTCGAGGCACCAAGGGATGTTCCCTTATTCGGTGCTATTGTGGATGAAAATTATGTACCACCTCCAGATCCTCAGTATATGGATGTTCCAGCACCACAGCAACCACTCATGAACGTTCCTGTTCAAGCTGCGGGGGAGCATGTGGAGGCTATTTTGGAGAACATTGAGCAGTTCGGGCATGTTGACTCGGACAATCCTGCATCTCATGAAACGGTCGAGAGTTCTGATTCTGAAGAACCGGCCAATGTAGGTCCTTAGGATGGAGGTCCGACGCCTGAGCACTCGGATGGTACTGTTCCGCATCCCTCTGAGATGGAACGTATCAGGCTTTCCGATTCATTCAGATATCTGCGAATTCAGCGTCGGATCCGGGCAGGTCGTAAGTATGTACCTCCAAGGGATAAGGGAAAACGTACACGTGACGGTGATGATCCTGCTGATGAGACTTATCGACCGAGTAGTCGTGTTCGTCGCTCTTCGTCAACACGAGCTCCAGTCAATCCACAGCAGCAGGATGCTTTTGAGATTCAACCGACTCCAGCTTTCATGCAAAAGATAATGGAAGATATACAGCAGATGAAGCAAAAGCTGGAAGCTCAAGACGAGAAGATTGCTGAACAAGCTGCATTGATCGAGGTTCAGTCTAAAGAGCTTGAGGATACGAAGCTTAGGGTTAATGTTTTGGAAGGCAGGTTACTTGCCTCGGGGGAGTATGGGTCTGGGATACCCACTTTAGAGTCAAGTGAACCTGCGTCTGTAAATCCCAACCCTGTAATTGAAAATGTTAATGAAAATATTTCTAGTTTGGATTATTTTTGTGTTGATGATATTCCAGGGCAACCGAGACCGCTGGCTGTTGACTATTCATTTGCGGACTTGTCGTTTATTCAGAGGATGGCCAGTGGAGTTGGCTCTGAGGAAGAAACAGAGAATGTTTTTGAGATGAACGAGGATGTCTCGATTGAAGAGGAACAGTTGAATGCAGATGAAACGTATGATGATGCACAATCTGGGGAAGCTTATGATGATGCACCAATTATAAAATCTGATTCAAGTGAAGATGAGAGTCCTGATAAAGCTCAACATGGAGAATCAAGTTCTGCTGCAACTCCAGCTCCAGAGACACAGGCACCGGACTCAGCAGCGAAGAAATTAACTGCTGAAGAAAAAAGAGAGAGAAACAAGAAATGGTGGCCTAAGGGACGAAATCCAGTTCCTATTTCAGTTAAATGTCAAGTGTACCGGGTTAGTCGAAATTATACCGGTGTTATTAAAAGCTGGAAGTGTCAGAGGAATCTGTTTATGATAAAGAGAGAAGATGGAGTTCAGTATTTCAGAATGTGTTTTGATAGATTAAGTACGTTGCCAAAAGGAGAGATTAATCGATTAGCTCAGCTTAAATTGATTAATCCTTTCGAGAATGATTATGCTGAGTTCATTCAGAGAAATCTACGTCGGGAAGTATTATCGAAGACATATTCGAAATTGAAACCGACGTTGGGAACTCGGTATACGTGGAAAAAGAAGATTGATCCAGTCACCAGGAAGCCTTTGGTTAAAGTTCACTATTCGCCTGCTAACTGTTTGACTGAGATACCTCTGGAATCAGTTCCTTATTATTTTCTGAGAAGACTTGTAAAATGGGAACTTGATCCACAGACTGGCGAAGCGGTTATTACTTTCGTTCCAGATTCTGAACCGTGGCCAGAAGTTGGAGGTATATGGAATCTGAGGCAAGCAACGTTTAGACTGTATGATCCGATGAGTTTGATTAATTTTCATGAAAAAGATTTAAGAAAACTCTATGATAATCGGATTCGTGTTGGTCAGAAGAATGAATTCAACAGACGTTTAGCACAGCAGTTTTACAATGTTGTTACTGTTTGCGTAGCTAATGGAATTCATGCCGACGGCCAATTTCCTGCGGGCTGGGTTTAATGAAGATTTTTGAAGACCAAGCTGAAGACACGGGGGAGTTTGTTAGTACATGTTTAGTGTCTGTCAGTTGGTCTAGCTCGTAGTTTGTAATTAGAAATTAGCATTCCTGACTCCTGCGACGTAGCGTGCAACGTCGCAGGTGCGACGTCAGGTTTTGGGCCTGCGACGTAGCCAACGTCGCATGGGCTTGGGCCTGCGACGTAGCGTGCGACGTCGCATGTGCCAGATTTTGTATAAATTCGTTTTATGTTTTCTGTTTTAGGGTTAGACGAAACCCTAAACGCAATTAGTCGAAATCTCTGTAATCTGACCGATTATAATACAATATAATACGTTTCGTTTGATATTCATTGCGTATTGATTGTTCGTGTGTTTAGTATATAATTTAATCGTTGATTCCGCAAACGATTGAGTGACTCGGTTCGTACTAGATCCTAAGTAAGGGACAAACAAGAAAAGAAGTTAAAATGAGGAAGATTGAAGAATGGAGGTCGAATGTGAAAAAAGTTGGAAAAACTAATCCATACGGCGTATAGATGTTGTGAGCCGGGCCGGGAGATTACGCGGGTTAGACCCATGGGTTTTTGTAACACCCCCAAATTTACTGTTCGCGGAAGCATACATTGGGGTGCTACTAATCAATACACAAAGCACATAAGATACATAATGAACGACCACTACATGCGTCGTTTTACAAATACATTGATTAACGTAAGAGTCTACATATGGTTTACAAAAGATGAGTTCGCATAGCTACTTGAGAGATTCTAGTACATATCTAATTTAAGCAAAATATAGAAATGCAGGGAAATCTCTTGATGTTTATATGATTTCATGCGACTCGAGCTACAGTATCCTGATGGGTAGTCCAACTTACTGCTGAGTACCTGAGATAACATGCTAAAAGGTCAGCTATAAAGCTGGTGAGCTCACAGGTTTGATATGATAACATATGATTTGTGAACCGCAAGATTTAATGATTCGATTTACAAAGCATGTAAATAATTGATTGATGAGTATCACATGAATATTTGTAATTAAACAAATAAGTAAAGATTGATACAACTAACATGAGCACATAGTCTGAGCGTAACTGAGGGGTCAGGATCACAATCAAGTGCCTGATCGAGGGTGCCTCTATGCGTATGCCTAATCAACATACGTTTGAACAAATGATAATGCGTCCGTTTGACAGGTTAGTGCTTGCTAACTCGGACGGGGATTGTCAATCCCATATGGTACCATATAGCTATATAGTACCATACACCAACATTCACGCTATAGCCATATTAACAGAACTATGCTTCAGAGGACTTTAAAAGGATTTTGAAAACAACTCATGCCAATATGTAGAAATGTTTTCAAAAACGGTTTCCATAAAATAGTTTGAGCATGTATCCCACCCCAAAACAGTTTAAAACAAGTAAAAACATTAAAAGAGGGGCTATGAGATCTCACCTGAGTCTGATGAATTGTTAGCCAACAATTATAATGATTCACAATGATTTGATGTCGTTACAACGACTGAACCTGCAGGGCGTCTTAGACGCGCAAGGTTTTGATAATGATTAGATATTGAACCTGTCAGGCGTATTAAACACGCAAGGTTTAGATTGATTAGATGACTCTACGGACCATCTATGCTAGTTGTTCCCTCAACTAGTTATGCCCAAATACTTTGGTTGTCGATTAGGTTTGAGTTTTGAAAATGTATACGGGTCGTTGGTGACGGCTTGTAATAATAATTTCAAACTATTATTATTTTGCATGATTTGTTGTACTTAGAAAAGTATATGTGTTTAGAGTAATAGTCGTATCGTATAAGTTTAGTTGTTAATCAAGTTCAGTATATCCGTTACACTTTATTTCATAATTTATAAAATTTGGTACGAGTCTGAAAACAGTAATATGCCATTTTCAGGCCCTAAACGACCCCGGATGGCCTAAAACCGACTAGGCTAAGGTACTTAGCTTTGATCATTTGGCTGTTTTCGAATAACCGTGCGAATTTGAGCTCAATCCGTTTTAATAAATTTTTCATCGAGAAGCTACCCTGTTTTAACTTGTGAAATCGTCGACGTTTTCGAAAATTTACATGTTCTGTTTTAGCTAGAATTCGCAGGGCTAGTTTATTGATCCGTTGGATCATGAAATATATATGAAATTTACATGTTCTGTTTTAGCTAGAATTCGCAGGGCTATCATCAAACTCAATCCTAGCTCTCTTACTCTTCGGAGGTCTCATAGAAACTCCCGGAATCAGCTGACCATCTTTCCAGCGGATATCACCATTCAGATCTTTTTCCAATATCCAAACTTTTATCATGTAGTTCATATCATATGGCTGCGACTCCTTGCCCTCCATCTCTGTCAATCTGCTAATCACATCACTAGTCAAAAGCCCCATCTTTCTAACTAGCTTTGTAATGATAGCTCCCATGTAAACAGTCTCAGACTTAGAATAAGCAGATTCAGTGAGAAGACGATCAGCAACCAAGTAGGCAACATTCACATGTTCATTTTCAATGATACTCTTGATGATCAACAAGTCTTTCTGGCCAACAGCTCCTTTTGTCTTCCTTTTACCTCGAATACAACAAGCAAGAAGATTATGAAGCACATTGTGATATCTATCCTGAAAAACTCGAGCTTTGACATTTGAATGAAACCGTCCTGATCCGTACTGAGACCAAATAGCCGTGTGATCTCTCTGTTTTGGACTGCACTCTGAGTTGAGGAAGAACTTGGTGGTCACTTGATATTCACTATAAAGCTCTAAATGAACCGCAAAAGTGGCTAAGGACATGCTATAACTTTTTCCCTGAAAGTTAAACTTGATCATCGAAGCATCGTCTAATTTAGATACCGATTTATCAAACTTGAAGGTAACCATGAATTCTGCCACAAGTTCTTGATAAACTTTCTCTTTTAAGTCAAACAAACTAGTCCATGCCCGAAGATGTCGTTTTCCCACTTTAAATTCAATCAACTCCCTAAATCCTGTCGCTAACCCAATCTTAGCCAAATCCTCCCATACTACGTATCTGTTAACTCCTAACTCATGAGATAGCCATTTCCTATAAAGCTTCCTTTTCTCATCGTCTTTAATTGAGTCTTTAATGTATGAAGGAAGTGAAGTCTTGGCCATCTGAAATAAGAGAAAAACAAACATCATAGTAGGTTATATTAAATCAATTACAAGTACACGGATTATATTAAACCCTAGAATTTTTGGAAAAAATTCGAAATGAGGGCTATAAAAAGTGGATAATCCATAAACCTGTAATGACCAAAAAATAATCAAAATCTCACTTTTCAACCATCTAAACAAACTTTGATTCATGTAAGAAGCTATCACGAACTATTTGCAACAAATTCCCAAGTGGACTTTATCAAATTAAAGTAACTCGAGAAATTGAGACTAGTTCCAATTTTCAACCACATAAGCATCAAGAACCTAGAATTTTACAACATGTAATATGCAAGTTTGTTCTAGGCCATCTAATTACCTTAAAGTGGCGAAAGCAACTTACTTACACAAACTAGCAAACTAACATGGCATTTTAAAGTGAACGTTTTATGATCATGCCGAGCAAGTAAGCAATCAAAATTTCAAGTTGACGTATTTGGCCATTTTGCAATTTGACATTTGCTCTTTAAAGTAGGTATGGCAATTTTGGTGCAAACCTCTCTTTGGTTATAAAAGATGGTCATTTAAAGTCGCGATGCATTTGAGCCAAAAGTCACCATATTTACTTCTAAGTTCAAAGTCAAGCCACAAATCAAATTGTTTTAAATTGAAATGGTCACTTGAATGTCGGAACAAATCGTAACTTATAAGCTTCACTAACTTTGTTTTACCAAAGTAGCGCCACTTGAAAAATCTTGATCCATTCGTTAATTCATTTTAAATGCTTTCAAGAATCAAAGTAAGCTTATAACATTCAATTAAGCTCAAGCATCATTTTTAAGTAAAGATTTTGTTTCAAAATGTGATACTTAACAAAAAATCGTCTTTTAAGCTTACTTGAATTCTCAAAGTGCAACCATAATCATGTTTGATTAAGAACAAAGCAAATGCACAAGTTACTTATACTATTCTAAGCATATAACAATCACTAGTAACTTCACATAAGCAATTTAATCATCACTTAACCAAATATGAACAATTAGGGCAAAATAACTAACTTTAAAAACTCAAACTCATAATTCTCCATCTAATTTATGAAATGAAAGCTCCTACATCATCTAATATCACTAATAAGCAAGAATCAATGCTCAAATTCGCAACTTTAGCTAGCAATAATCACCAAGTAATTTGAAACCCTAGGTTTTTAAAGTTAGAGAATTTTGATAATTAGAGCTTGAAAATTACCTTAATGGAGATGCAAATGGTGTAGAAGTTACATAATCATGTAGTGGATGAAGATTTTAAGCTTGATTTGGTTGAAAATGGTGAAAAAATGGAGATGGTGGAGGGTTGGGGTGAGGCCGGCGCAAGGAAGGAGAAGAGAGGGGGAGAGAATTTTGAATTTTTGATTTTTTTTGTTATTATCTTAAACCTAAAATATTTAAATACCCCTCCTTTCTTCTTTTATTTTAATTACTTATGTCTTAAATAATTTTGGATAAACAATTTTAAAAAAACTTAAGCTATTTAATTTTAGCAAAAATTTTAAAATTCTGCGCAATACAGTGAGCGGACAAAAAGTTGTTTAAAATGCGAAAGATTAATGCTAAAAATAAAGCGAACTTATTTTTGGTCTAAAAAATATTTGAGTTTTTTGAAATCTTAACAATTTAAAAATTTAAAGTTTTTAAATTTTAGAAACTGCGCAGATTTTGCGAAAACCAAAGTTTTTTAGAAGCTTTTGTATTTTAAGGAAACTAACTAATTTAAAACTTTATTAAATTGGGTTGCCTCCCAATAAGCGCTTGGTTTAAAGTCTTTAGTCCGACTTTCCAAAACAGTTTTAATTAATCAAGATCAAATGCTTAAAAGCATTCGGTGCTCTTGGATGCAGTCGAATATGGCGAGGAATGAATTTAATCATAAGGGTTTTAATGACAGAGTCGACTAGATCTGCAGGATTTAGAAAAAATATTTCGAATTCACTGAGAAACTTATGTTCCTTTTTGCCTAAGTCTAGAAGATTGCCAATAAACTTATAAAATTCTTTCCTAACTCTCTTCGGACTTGAAATTCCTACTCGTGTTCCTTTGTCTATATGATTAAGGTCGTGGAGAAGTTTATCTAGAGTATTCTGAAATTTCCGTTCTTCCTCTGAATCAGGATCTCCGGTTGTAGTGTGAATTGCTTCGGTGACATCCATCATCAACGATCTTTGAGACAAAGTGAAAGGATATTTAGACTGATCGAAAAGTAAAGTGAGTTCAACGTGAATATTCTTTCTTTTAGCGAAGAAAGTGGCTTCTCTCTTATCGTCAGCAGCTCCAGGAAATATCTCTAACAACGTTTTGATCATATAGGTGGCAGGGTCAACGAAGAAAGGAATTTTTCCAGAAATGTTTAGAGGGATTGCGGGATCTTTTGAGATCCAGAACTCAAGCTCATATATCATAGCCGCAACATAACGATCAATCAGGGTTTTGTGACTCCGAGTGATAATTAGTGCTAGCGAATAGGTCCATTAGTAGGTCTATTATGGATATAAGCTTTCGTTCTTCCACCCTATATCATGTGAAGATACCATCTTCCTTTTGGTTTGGAAGACAGTAGAGAGTACTGATCTGATTATCAATCCTACTGATGACTACTCTCTGTTCGACTGAGAAAGGAAAGTATGATGTTTTGAGATGTCTGACAAATGCCTTACAAACAGTTAACCTCCTGTCAGGATCAAGAGAGTACCCAACATAGCGGACTTCTTCATTAGTCTGGTCAAGTATATCTCTATCAATGACACGGTATATGGTGTACGCAGGCTCTGGTACGAGGTTTATAAAAATTGGTGATTTTGGAGGATATTCGTAAGCGTCTTCATTCCTTATGGGGATGCGTTCTTCAGCGGGTGGAAAACGGAAGGTTTGAAGATTCTCAGAAGTTCCAGCAAAATCAGGGAGTTGCGAGAAATTTTCTAAGGGAAATGAGATCTCAGGTTCAGGTATGACCTAATAGCTTGGAATGCTAGAAACAGAAGTTGAAGTCTTCTGCTGAGATTCATTGGGTCCTAAGTCAAGATCTAAGAATTGCCCTATGGTTCTAGAATCGTCATCTGGACTAACGGAGATTTCTTCGGATGTAGTTGAAGATGAAGAGTAGAATTCGGATTCAAACTCTTGTTCTAGGCAGTCGAAGAACTCAGCGTCGTCCGTGGCCGTCATTTCTTCGGTCGTCTTGTGGGCTATTGGAGAAACGGGGCTTGAAGGCGGCGAATCGTAGAAAGATATTTTTGAATTTTTCATTTTATATTACTAAATTATTCTAAGGCAGGTAAGTAACTTTCGGATAAGTCCAAGTGAACCTAAACGAAAAGGATCTCCTAACAGCTAGTTTATCTAAGGCGGCTTCAGAATCGTAACGCTCTACGATCCCCGGCAGCGGCGCCAAAAACTTGACGTCACCCGATAAGTCAGGTTCGTTTTAGCTCACGTGAGTGAACCGTCCTCGTCGTCAAAGGACTTGTCCGGACAAATCAGGCGGGCGTCGTGGGTAAGTTTTAAAATTTATAATATGCGGGGCTCAACTTATAGGTACTACCTACTACACTGGGTGAGTAAGCAGCAAGTATAACTCGAGGTCGTTCTTTAATCGGAGCGAATTGAAACGAAGCTTAGGCCAAAGATAAGGTTTACTAATAGGATGGGTTGTGTAGATAGGTAGATTTTGTTTGGTTGGTTTTCTAGTAATTTAATTTAACTAAATGCAGAAAAGTAAAATAGAGATGAGAATCGGTAATTAGCTAGATAGATAGAGAATGCGGCTGTTGAAGTTTCAATAATCAGTTGTTGGGATGACGTTCATTATAAAGGTGATTAGGGACTTGATTAATTAACAGACAGATGCGCTACAGGTGTAAACGCAAGGACCCTACTTGTTTCGGTCAGACCTACATAAGTATGTCACTGAGTACCTACGTTATCGTGATTCTGATCAGAACAGACTATCCGACCCCCCACACATGTCTTTGTAGAGACAGCGACCCTTGAAGGGTGCAGGAATAAGGTGACAGGCTGCCCATTGGGTTATTCCGACCTTTCTTAACACCTAACTACAACTGCTATTTATTTAACCATGTACTAATTATAAACCTATTATTTCAAACTATCAGTTTTGTAGAGTCTAGGGGTTTTAAGAATCTTGAACCACTGTTGGGCTTGACTTTCATCTCTAGACTCATGCCTTAGGTTTTATAAGCTTAATTACTTCTGTCATGATCTAGAACTCTCCTTTGCGATCAGTCATTCGTCCCTAGACATACTTAACGGTGTACAGTGCACTTTTCCACAGCGGTTGCTAACCCTGAGTACTATTACGGTGTACAGTACTGTTACCATTTTCCACAATGCCGTATAATCGGAGATCAGTCTACCGTGTACTCCAACAGTCCCACGGTTCAACCAATTCTAGATACTATTACAGTGTACACTGCTTACGGCATTTCCACGGCTTTATAACCAGAATTGATCGGCTTTATAACCAGAATTGATCTCACCGTGGATAACTATTTTTCCACAGGTTAACCAATTCTAACTATAGACACGGTGTACTTTAGTTACTGTATTTCCACAGTGTGTTCGTAACCAGAGGTAGGCCTACGGTGTACTTGGCATTTCCACAGCTTTATGATGTCTAGACCATATTCTAGGGTTTCTAGGTAGTCCACAGTGATGGTACCAACGGCTTTTCTCAGGCTTCCACGGTTGTACTCCACCAGTGGTGTTTCCATCGCTATACCCAATACTTTAGCCGAATTACAGTAACAGACACGGCTTCGTACGATAACACAGATAACAAACTACCGTATCTAGAGGTGATCAGTTTCTAAACCTAAGTAGCAGTCACGCGAAGGACTGGAAAGGGTGATCCATAACTAAGTCTAGATGCATGATAAGTTTGAACATAATAAAGTTTAATAATTCCCAATCACATATTTAAATAAAGATTAATTTAACATCATCCCTACATCTAATTATCTACGTTTCAACAACCGCAATAGTACACTACTCAGTAATCATGGCAATACACATAGCACACATCATACAAATAAGCAGAAATAATTCAGACATAATATAAGTATGAGAGGATAGATATCACCAGAAATTCGAGCAGAGTAATATTGAGAAATGCGTAGTTTTGCACCAAGAATGCTTTTACACCGTGATTACAACGCCTTGCTTTTCTCTTCTCTACCTCTAACTAACTAACTATCGACTTCTCTCTAGAGAGAGAAAAATCTAGAGAGAGAAACCAAAACTACAAGCTAAAAAATAAAAACCGAAAAATAAAATAAAAGAGAAGTGTGAAAGTGAGAAGAGAATTGGATGAATGATGAATGAAGTGTTTGAAATGAGGAGGTGAAAGTTGGTATTTATAGATTTGTCTCAACCGTATTCCTCAACCGTATTTCCACCTCCAAAATCTCAGCCGTATTTCCCTCCCGTATCAAGATTGCACCTTGGATGACCAAAACACACGATACGGTTGAATTTGGCCGTATACGGGAGAGATTGGCCGTATCGGGGGAGGGACAAGGCCGGATACGGGGGAGATTGCCCGTATACGGCTGGGAAGTGACCGTATACGGTCAAGATAGGCCGTATACGGCTTGGTCTTGGCCGTATACGGCTGGGCTAGGCCGTATCCGGCTTGTCTCTCCCGTATCGTGATCCTTCGGTTGCTTGTGATCTTCGTTCGGGCGTATCTTCTTCATCGTGCGTCCGTTTTCAACGTTCTTTATATCCACGCGATCGTCTTTTCCTAACGAACATAATGACATAAATTAGAGGTCATAATTCTTAGTTTTGCTCAAAAAGTGTTGAAACGCGTGAACTAAAGATTCGTTGACCGTTTATGCTCTTTTTTTCACGTTTTTCGTATCATTTTCAATGGTTTTATAAATATCGCTTCCGTTTTGACTTAGTTAACAAAATATCATAATATTTGACATTATTGGTGTGGTTTTGCTAACTTTGAGTCTAAAATGCTGGAAATAACATAAGTAAAAACATGACTTTTTACGTGTTATCAATCAGCTACAGGCTCTGGAACAGCAGCAGCAACAACATCTTGCCAACCATTGTTCGGTGGCGTCACATACAACGGATCGATAAGAAAACCAAAGAGCTCACGTTCTTCTGGCTTCACAAACCCTTCACGTCATATGGTCTGCTGAAACATGGTTTGTTATAAACCAGTGATAGTACCGCCGACATAAGAGCAGGGCTCAACTCATCGAAACCACCCTTCTTCGGTCCAAAAACTGTAACAATCACATGCCACAGAAATCTCCATTGGCCGATAACAAGAGGCTTCAAAAACTGACAACCTCTTCGCTCACCAGTATAACCCATACGACCTAACGCACCCTCAATAAATTCCATCGGGTACTCGGTCGGTCCATCCTCTTGTTCTACAGTACCCAGCTGTAGAATCTCACGTAGTTGACCAGCAGAAAATGTAATCGGCTGCTGATTCACCGTGGCTCTAATCACCGGAGGATTGACTACCTCATCGTACTGAATATCCGTCCAAAAATCGTTCAGTATCGATAAAGAAATAGGTGGAGACGCAGTAATTGCATATCTGATGCATGACCGTGCAAAAAATGATAGCACTTGAGCTACTTTCCTAGCTCCACGTGCTGAAAGATCTAAGTCAACAAGTATGTTGTGACCTTTCTCAAATTGTCGTGTCATATCTGTGAAAACACAAATGACAAAAACAATTAAGACACGTTAGTGTGAACTATAATGTATTATGAATCAATATTCATCAAACATCAAAGACTTAAATTATATATAACTTGTTACATAGTTGTCGCAAGTCGTATATATTTCAAAATTTAACTTATTACTATGTAGTCTTAAGTTAATAATATATATCTATAACTTCTAATAATCGAATCTAAAGTTATATATATAAGATATATGTTATTACGTAATTAACGTCAAAACATATATTAACTTTTGAAATCTAAAATTATAATTATATAACTTATCACATCAAAAGTTTACGTTGCAAATGACATTTTATTTTTACAAGTTTATTTCAGCTCGTAAAAACCAAACTGAACTCGCAACTCAATTCGCAAACTAGTCAACTCGCTAACCAAGTCAATTCGTAGCTCGACTCGCAAGTCGATCCGTAATCAACTTAGTCCGCAAGTCAACAGGTCAACGACTGATATCGCGTAAAAAGTCACGTTTTTACTAACGATATCTCTCTCATTCTGGAACGATTCTTGGCATTTGAACTCAAATAATGCACAAATCTGTGATATTATGCCAAAGAGGTCAAAACAAGGTTGCACGATGAAAATCAAGTAAAACGGACGAAAAACGAAGATTCCACGCATATTTGAAGATTCAAGGCATCAAAACGAGATTTCAAGACAAAAGTGCCCATCACCAAAATCTGTCTCATCCAAGATGTTCATTTTCAAATTACGAATCCAACAGAAGAAGAATCAACAAAAACGGACGAAGAATGAAGATTCTACGCACGCCGGAAGATCCAAATGATTCGTACGACACATCTAAAGTTCAGAGACATATTTTTGGGATTTATTTTCATCAAAATCTTTGTTTTTGAATTACGAATCCAACGCAAAAAGAATCAACGCAAACGGACGCATAACGAAGAAGATACGCGAGAATCGAGCAACGCAGCGAAAGACGACGAACCGGGGTGGGGGTAGGCCAGCCGCCGCCGGCCACCTACCAGCCGCCACCGGCCACCTGTAGGCTGCTGCCGGCCACCACCCTCCCGCCTCGTTTCCGCTTTTTGGTCCTTGCTCGTACCTGGTGCACCACCTTTACATGCTTTTTGGTACCCGGTGCACCACCTTTTCCACATTTTGCTAATGTGTGCCTCAAATTGCTAAGATGCACCAAGACTCACCTATAAATAGGAGGCATGAGGTTCATTTGAAGACACACCTTGGAGAAAAACACCAACACACTCCATATTTCTTTTATCTTTTCTTTCTTGTAAAATTAGTGGTTCTTCCTTTTGGTTAGTTTAATTAATTAGAATAGCTAATTAATTAGCAAAGAAAGATTTGTATGGAGGTACTCCGGGATGCATTTTAGCTTTGAGTTATTTGTACACCTTTCCAGGTTTTGATCTATCTTCCATATTTAAATATGCCTGTTCTTTCTTTAATAACTTTAAGTATGCATGCTAGAACTGCCATGATTAACTAAATAACTCAATTGTCTGCTATGATAGTCATCTAGGAAGTTTTGAATATGTGAATATGTTGTATGTTGTGAAACTGCGGATGGCTTGTTTTATAAATAGATGTAGGAATTAAATCTTTATCGTTTATCTGCCCAACTCATGTTGTGACTAAAACCTTATCCGAAAATGAACGTAGCTAACTCATAGGGTATAGGTCACTTAGTTATACTATGTTAGATTGAATCATTGAGCTCGGCATGGCCGGTGTTCTCTAGACCAAAATAGTATCCAAGAGACACGGAACATGGGAATAGAGGTAGATTAAGATTAAATTCACATAGACGGTATTTTTGAGACAACTTTCGGAATATCTTCAACTTAAATGATACTTTTGCATGCTTGTATTAAACTGTTGCTTGATCATCTTATTGCATGTTCTTGTTTGATTGTTGCCTTAGGATTATCATGTTAGTAAAATACAAACGACATTAATCTTCGTGAAATAATATGACGGCCCCTATTCGACTGTTCTTTGATATAGTACTAGAAACGCTTACGGCGGAGTACAAATGTATGGAAGTTAAGGACGACCGAAGGTAGTCATGTTATGAATCGAATAACAAACGTATTACTTAGGTTTCTATTGGTAGCATAAACCATCCCTGTTTTCTTGCATACCTGAGTAATGTTGATAATTCATATGAATAAGTGATGACATATTATCGGGCCGCCTAGACCAGTTGGCCCAACCTATTCCGGTGAGGATAACCATCGTTCATAAGATTGTTTATTCAACAAACTATGCCATAATTTGGACATCCCTGACGACCGAGATTGGGGGATAGGACTCGAGGTTAACTGTCGGATAATATGGGTATATATTTGAGAGAACTTTCGGTATATGCTTCAAATATATTCTGCAACCCACGTGACATTCTATTTGCCTAATTGTGGACACCTCCGCGTTAGCCCGATGGAAGGATTGTAGTAATAGCTCACATTAACTTACGAATTTGTCTCCATTAGAACTCTCCATATTTAACAACTCCTAAATCACTTCATAGTAGACAATCGCTTTAATTGCTAAATGCCCGAAGTAACCTCCATCTTTAGTTTAGTTTAGTTTAATTTAGGATAGAAAAGAAAAACCAAAACCAACCCTTTTATTTCCAGCTAAATACATAAAAGTTTCTGAATCCCCTAGTTTCAATTTTCCACGCTTTGAAGAACGATCCTAGGTCATACTTGTCCCTTGCTAGCCCCTTTGATTAGCATAATAGTAACCCTAGGCCCCAGTCTTATAAATTTAAAACCCACTGCTGTGCCACGTCACCATTAGAAATTCCAACGACCGGCGCGTGTCGTAACAACGACCAAGTGTTCAACTCGCTATCCCAGATCTGCGAATTGAATCTGGAACTCAACTCGCAAGAAGAACTGCCGCTGCGAGTTGAATTTAAAATCGATTAATCTGTAAACTTCAACATGATCGATCGATGTATTTACGTTTATTATGGTTCGTTTAACATTAACCCTAAGGATTCTTGTTCTATTCGTCCTTTAATCTATGTAAATCGTTTAATGTTGAAACCAAAACCTAAGATTATAAAAACTTTAATTTCGAGTTAATTACATGGTGAAAACCGTTGATTTTTACATCAAAATGATCGCGATATAAAGATGTATAAAATCTACGGATCAAAAACTCGTTCCTCGTAACGGTAAAATCAAACTCAAACGAAATCAATGTTTCGCTTCGGTTCGCACTCAGTGGATTCGCACAAGTGAAGTGAACTCGCAAGTACAAGTGAACTCGGTGGGGGTTTGACTCGTTTGACTGATCCTTTTATACCTTTACTCGATTCGCAATATTTAAACTCGATCCGCAAGATTTGACTTAGTCAAACTCGCAAGAGTGAATTAAAATACGAATTTAATATTAAGTATAAATCACAACCCAAGATTTAAACAAGTCTAAAATAATATATTTTTCACTTGTATTTTGTGACGATTGTTCAACATTTATGAGACAATTCAGTATAATTTAATTCCAAAGGGTAATATTTATTAAAATAAAGTAAAATAAAAATAAACAACTTTATATATAACAAAGCTAAAAATGAAATACGAAACATATAAACTAACAGTGGTATCAAGTACCATTTTATTAATCACTTGGAAAAATAAAGTACATAAATAAACTGAAGAAAAATTTATCTGCTTAGGAATCATATTAGAAAGAACAAGCTAGTTAAATTTATTAAAAAGTCTAAGTAGATTGTTAGTATACATACCTCATGAAATTCAAATAAATTACAATAAAATTACAACTAATTTTATCATTTATCCATTTATATTTATAAAATTATATCTTAGGTACCTTTATCCACATAGCATAATTAATAAAAACTTATTATTCACTTAAAGTGAATATTTTCTTATAGATAGTTCAAGATGATTACCATTATTATGATCCACATAAACAAATTATACTCACATATCTAAGCAACACCATTATTGTTAGTATGAATATTACCAAGTGTTTTCTAAGATATGACATACTGAAGAATTCAAGCAACACATTTTACACTGGTTTTTCGATATAAGGTAGAGGTTTATCAAACATACACTTGAATTTCAAATTTAGACAAATATCAAACATACTTTGAAGATGCTATGTTATATAGGTCTGTACTTAGTACAACAGAGGATCCCTTTTAGCATGATCCAAAATACATTTGAGAATATTAATTTATTTAAAGGCTTCAGGTCTGTACTCAGTACAACAAAGTCACTAGTAATTAAGTTAATACCCATATTGCTACTATTTGTCATTTTATAGCTTTACAATTACAGTGCATGCGAATGCTATCAGTCAACAATTAAGACACATGTCATACATCATATAATAGAAACACTAGATAACAATCAAGTATATTAAGACTTCTTAAATGCTTAGAGATATTTATATAATTTGCCTACCGGTACATCATGTAATGAGGCTATCTAGACATTTAAAACATGCAAATTATAACTTGTGGATATAGGTGTATAATCAAATAAATATAAATACATACCTGATAGAACCGCTGTAGTTCTAATGTAGCTTTAATTGAACCTACCAACACATCATACTTAGGACTTAAGCTTATTATTGTGAAGCTTATTCTCCTAATGTACTATCATCTCCCATAGTTTTTGCAGATAAAAACTTAAACATTTTCTAAAAGAACTACTTTTGTTCTTTTATTGGAGGCGATTCCCCTTAGGTAACAAGCAAATGAATGTCATACGCCCCTTTTTTAAATAAGTAAATGAAAAACTACTAACTTGTTAGTACATGTTTAGTGTCTGTCAGTTGGTCTAGCTCGTAGTTTGTAATTAGAAATAGTGTTTCTGACTCCTGCGACGTAGCGCACAACGTCGCAGGTGCGACGTCAGGTTTTGGGCCTGCGACGTAGCAGACGTCGCATGGGCTTGGGCCTGCGACGTAGCGTGCTACGTCGCAGGTGCCAGTTTTTGTATAAAAACGATTTGTGTTTTCTGTTTTAGGGTTGACGAAACCCTAAACGCAATTTGTCGAAATTCTCTGTAATCTGATCGACTATAAGCAATAATATTACGTTCGTTTGATATTGATTGCGTATTGATTGTTCGTGTGATTATTCGTGATCTAATTGTTATTTCTGCTAGCAATTAGAGTGACTCGGTTCGTTCTAGATCCAAAGTAAGGGACAAACAACTGGTATCAGAGCAGTGAGGCTCGTTTTTGGCGATTCGGATCGAGTTTGGGTTTTAAAAGGACGTGATATTCGTGAGTTTTCGTGTTTATTACGTTTGTTTTGTGTTTTTACAGGTTTTCGATCAGTATTATTGGGATTCTTGAAGGTTTCAGTCGTTCGACATTCGTGGTTTTGGTTTTAGGGTTAAAAATTCGTTTTTAGGGTTTTTGGCCGCTGCTCAGCGCGTTTTGCGACGTAGCATAGCGACGTAAGCTGCGACGTCGCGTGCGACGTAGTGTTTTTGAACTTTAATTAGTTCGTGCGACGTACCGTTGCGACGTACCTCTCTTCGTCGCTATTTTGACTTTAATTAGTCTTCTGCGATGCTGCGTTGCGACGTAGCCTGATTCTGCGACGTACCTTTCAACGTCGCACTTTCTGATTCTTAATTGAATCCTTTGCTTTTTGCGACGTACCCATCTACGTCGCATATTCTTTTTGCGACGTACCCATCTACGTCGCATATTGTAACACCCCCGAAATTCACTGTTTTGCGGAAGCATAGTTTGGGGTGTTACTAATCAAATATCATAGCACAAAGATAAAGTAAACGACCTTTATATGCAACGTTTGTAAATTAGTTACATTCCATAGATATATTGTTTGAAAACTTAGTGTTTTCGTATACAAAAATGTAGTTTCCCTAGAGTCCGCGCGTGTAGCGGGAGATTCTATTACATAATCAAAATATACAAAAGATAATGCTAAGAATCTCCGTTAATGCAGTTGTGTTGAAATCATGCGACTCTAGCTAAAATCCTGGAGTAATCCTACTCCATCCGGGCACCTGAGAAAACATGCTAAAAAGTGTCAACCAAAAGGTTGGTGAATCTCACAGGTTTGTAAGTAATATCGGCTTTGAACACGAGATTTCATTAGTAGTGCCCGTAGGCGTAAAATCAGCCATTGCAATCCAGCAATCGTAAATAAATAAGTTTATACCGTTGCCATGAGGCTCATAATCGAAGCTTAACCCGTAAATAATATGTTTGCTCCCGTGACATGCTCGTAAGTGAGCAAGCATCAGTAACGAATAAGTAGTCACCCGTTTATACGTGTAAATCAGTACGTGACAGCGCTACTGCCCCGGGTGGGGAGGGTCATTTCCCTAATGGATCCATTAACTAGTGTTCGCGCTTAAGTCCATAACTAACGATATATGATGGAGAGACTTCTGTAAGTAGTAAATAACTCATGCAATTTCGTTTGGTATAGTAAGCAGTTTAGTACTTGTGTTCAAGAAAAATCAGTAGCATGTATCTCCCCCAATAAGTAAAACAGTAAAAGTGGGGCCGTAAGACTCACCTGAGTCCTTGCAAGTACGTTTATATCAATAAACGAGTAAGTAATCTCAACCGTAGGTTCTCCGAACCCGTAACCTTCAAATGCCTAAACATATGAATTTAAGTAAGTAGATGTCTCGCAAGACCATCTAGGCTAGTTGTGTACACAACTCATTATGTCCAAGTGTTTGTTTAGTAATCCGTTGTAGTTTGAAAACAAATATGGCCCGTTGGTGACGGTTTGTAATAATGATTCAAAGTGTTATCATTTATAACGCAATTTAGTGTAATTGTAATAGAAAGTATGTTCTATGACGTTTGTTAAGTCGTATGACATAAGTATTTGAAGTTGTGTAAGTTCGACACTTAGTAAAATCTGACTTTTCAAGGTTCTGGTTTGTGCGACGTAGCATGCGACGTAGCATGCGACGTAGGGTGCGACGAAGGCATGTACGTCGCATGATGCGACCTTCGCAAATCAATGCGACGTAGGGGCTGGCGTCGCTAAGCGCGACGTCGCAACTTAATGCGACGTAGTGACGGACGTCGCACAATGCGACGTCACGAAGGGTTGTGCGACGTAGGCCGCGACGTCGCTAAGTACGACGTTGGCCACATAATGCGACGTTTTGAGCTACGTCGCAGATAGCCCAGCGTCTCTGCGACGTAGCGGTCTGATCGGAAATTGGTGGCCGGAAAATCGGTCGAAAAGCTTCCGTTAGGTCCAAATCTTTTACCCAACCCATTTTTGGACATTTTAAGCATATATAAACCATAAAAACGTAAAAATGAGTAAAAACGGAGAGTTTCGGGTTTTGTCGGAAACTTACAAAATGTCGGATCGAAAATCCGAAAAGATGGAAAGGTAGATCGGGATGCCGTGGTTCTTTTATTCCAAAGGAGTGGTATGATCCGGTGTCGTTTCGTGTTGTTATTTTTCGATTTATGGTGATGGTGGTGGTTTTTAAATTAGAGAGAAAAAGAGAGAAAGAAAGAGAAAGAAATGAGAAAATGAAAAGAAAAAGAAAAGGAGGTGGGAGGTTAAGCCTCCCATTTTCAGTCCGCGCCTCCGCGCTCCGTGCGGTGTTCGTTTTCTCCGTCGTTTAAACTTTAAATCAAGTAGTTATATTTTTAAAAGGTGACGGGAATATTTTAATAAAATACCTTGAAATTAATTATAAAAACGTTCGTCGAAGTATTAAAATTCTTAACTCGCGTTTAATACGTATTCGTTAAATTATTTAAAATGTCGTCGCGATATTATAAATAATGTTTGTTCGCTGTGTATTTTATATAATAAAATACGTTCTCATTATTTAGGTAAGTTTCTGTCACCAACGTCCAAGTAACTGTGTCGGACTCCGTCCGGTTAATTCGTACGATTAATCCAAATCGCGTAAGTACACACACATATATATAAATCACCTTTTATATATATACAAATAGAGACTGTAATTAGTCCTATTACATACTAATTACAACTAGTTACAAACAATTAGGCATAATTAATTATCCTAATTATGCGGGTGTTACATTCTCCCCTTGTTAAAGAAATTTCGTCCCGAAATTAGCCTGAATGCACGGACGGTGCGTTATCTGGGAAGAGATGTGGATATTTCTGTCGCATTTGGTCTTCCCGTTCCCAGGTGAACTCAGGGCCGCGCCTAGAATTCCACCTGACTTTTACGATGGGAATACGACTCTGTTTCAATTGCTTGACCTCTCGGTCCATGATTTCCATAGGTTTCTCGACAAAATGAAGTTTATCATCGATTTGAATTTCGTCGAGCGGTATAATCAGCGTCTCGTCAGACAGACATTTCTTCAAGTTAGAAATGTGGAATGTGTTGTGTACGCTGCTAAGTTCAGCAGGAAGTTGCAGACGGTATGCCACTGGGCCAATCCTTTCAAGGATCACGAATGGTCCGATGTATCTAGGGTTTAGTTTGCCTCGCTTTCCGAATCGAATGACACCCTTCCACGGTGCCACTTTGAGAAGTACTTTGTCCCCTACCTGGAACTCAAGGTGTTTGCGTCTCACGTCAGCATAACTTTTCTGACGATCACGTGCGGCTTTCAGCCGGTTTTGAATACCGATGATTTTCTCAGTAGTTTCATGAATGATTTATGGACCCGTGAGTTGGGATTCTCCTAACTCAGTCCAACAGACAGGTGATCGGCACTTACGTCCGTAAAGTGCCTCGAAGGGTGCAGCCTTTATGCTGGTATGGTAACTGTTGTTATACGAAAACTCACACAACGGTAAGTGATTTTCCCAAGAAGTACCGAAGTCGACTACGCAGGCTCGTAGCATATCCTCCAGTGTTTGAATAGTTCGCTCGCTTTGGCCATCGGTTTGCGGGTGATAAGCAGTACTCATATCCAGACGAGTACCAAGAGATTTCTGTAGCGATTGCCAAAAGTTAGAAGTACAACGGCTGTCCCTATCCGAGATGATCGAGATAGGTACACCGTGTCGCGAGATGATTTCTTTGACATAGATGCGAGTCAGACGCTCCATCTTGTCGGTTTCCTTGATGGCCAGAAAATGAGCAGATTTCGTGAGACGGTCCACGATCACCCAAATGGTATCGCAACCACTCGAAGTTTTTGGTAGCTTGGTAATGAAGTCCATGGAAATCTGTTCCCATTTCCATTGAGGAATTTCAGGTTGTTGGAGCAACCCAGAGGGTCTTTGGTGTTCGGTCTTTACTTTGGAACAGGTTAGGCACTTACTGACGTACAAGGCGATGTCAGCTTTCATGTTAGGCCACCAATACAACCCCTTGACGTCATGATACATCTTGTCAGATCCAGGATGTATAGAGTATCGAGATTTGTGAGCTTCAGCCATCACCAAATCTCGCAAGTTTCTGAATTTGGGTAACCACACCCGGTTAGAGAAGTATCGAGTTCCATCGGGTTTGATTTCGAATTGTTTATCCAAGCCTCGCAAGGCTTCATTTTTCAAGTTTTCATCGTTGAGTGCTTCAAGTTGAGCGGTAAGGATTTGAGCAGGAAGCTCGTTATGAATTGTCATAGAAAGTGCTCGGACTCGAAGGGGTTTCACTCGTTCTTTTCGGCTTAAGGCATCGGCAACTACGTTAGCCTTGCCCGGATGGTATTTGATCTCGCAGTCGTAGTCACTAAGTAACTCAACCCAGCGACGTTGTCTCATGTTTAGATCTTTCTGATCGGATATGTGTTGGAGACTTTTGTGATCGGTAAAGATAGTGCTTTTCGTACCGTAGAGATAATGTCTCCAGATTTTCAATGCGAAGACCACAGCACCTAACTCGAGGTCGTGGGTCGTATAGTTTTTCTCGTGAATTTTTAGTTGTCGTGAGGCATAGGCAATGACTTTTTCTCGTTGCATCAACACACAACCAAGTCCTTGGTGTGAGGCATCGCAGTAAACTACGAAGTCGTCGGTGCCCTCGGGTAAGGACAAGATTGGTGCACTGCAAAGTTTGTTTTTCAATAGCTGGAAGGCTGACTCTTGTTTATCAGTCCAATCGAACTTCTTATCTTTCTGAGTCAGTGTGGTTAGGGGAACAGCTATTCTTGAAAAGTTTTCGATGAATCGGCGGTAGTAACCAGCAAGACCTAAGAATTGTCTCACTTCGGTTGGAGTGGTCGGTGACTCCCAGCCCTTGATTGCTTCAATCTTGGCGGGATCAACATGAATTCCTTGGCTGTCAATCACGTGCCCGAGGAATTGAACGGTTCGAATCCAGAACTCACACTTAGAGAATTTGGCATATAACTCTTCGTGTTTCAGAAGTCCAAGAATGGTTTTCAGATGTTGAGCATGTTCCTGCTCGTTGCGCGAGTAAATCAGTATATCGTCGATGAACACAATGACGAATTTGTCAAGATATGGTTTGCACACCCGATTCATAAGGTCCATGAATACGGCTGGTGCGTTGGTCAACCCGAATGGCATCACTTGGAATTCGTAATGCCCATAACGAGTTCGGAAAGCTGTCTTTGGGATATCATTGTCACGGACTCGGAGTTGATGATAACCCGACCGTAGATCAATCTTTGAGTAAACACTCGATCCCTGGAGTTGGTCGAACAGGTCATCGATTCTAGGAAGTGGGTACCGATTCTTTATGGTTAGCTTATTCAGCTCTCGGTAGTCGATACACATGCGGAAAGATCCATCTTTCTTTTTCACGAATAAGACCGGAGCTCCCCAAGGTGAGGAACTTGGTCGAATGAATCCTCTGTCCAGGAGTTCCTGTAGTTGGTTAGACAACTCCTGCATTTCGGATGGTGCTAAACGGTAAGGGGCTCGTGCCACGGGTGCAGCTCCGGGCACAAGTTCGATTTGGAATTCAACTTGTCTAGGTGGCGGAAGTCCGGGCAAGTCTTCAGGAAAGACTTCCGGGAAATCCCGCACGATCGGAACATCCTCAAGTCGCTTCTCCTCCGACTTCTTTTCCGTTACGTGTGCGAGGATGGCTTGATACCCTTTTCGTAGATATTTTCTCGTTTTCAGACAGGATACAATATTCAGATTCCATCTACCGGTCTCCCCTTGTAGGACTAAGGTTCCACCGGAGACAAGAGGTATGCGAACGAGTTTGTCATGGCAGATGATTTCAGCTCGGTGCCTGGATAACCAATCCATACCGACAATAATATCGAAGCTGCCGATCTCGACAGGGATTAAATCAATGGAAAACGTTTCGTTCGTGAGGTTAAGTGTACAGTTGTGTATGATGCTATCAGTCTCAATCAGTTTGCCGTTAGCTAATTCTACAATGTATTTAGCATCTAAGGCAGTGGGAGTAATATCAAGTAAAGGGCTAAATTTCTCAGATATGAAGCTTCTATCGGCACCGGTATCAAATAACACAGAAGCAGTAAGGTCGTTGAGAAGGAACGTACCCGTCACGACGTTCGGGTCTTGTCTGGCTTCCCCAGCCTTGATAACGAATGATCTGCCGCGAGCAGGGTTGTTGTTATTTTTCAGCTTTGGGCAATCTTTCTTGAAATGCCCTGTATTTCCGCACCCGAAGCAGGCCTTTGGTGCATTAGTGTTGGGGGTAGATATGTTGATTCGGCAATCCTTGGCTAGATGCCCGAACCGTTTGCAGTTGGAGCAAGGGCAAGAACCGTCATGATGGCGGCTGCATTTGGAACAGTAGGGCTTGTTCCCGCTGTACCCTTTCTTTTCCGAAGTCCCCGATGAATAAGCCTTAATGTACTCAGGCTTTTTGTTGGAGGTTTGGTTGGATGAGTTGGGGTTACCTTCCCACTTGCGTTTGTTGTTTGCAGATGGGGTTGAAGTTGTGCCACGGCGGACAGAATTTGCCGTTAGTTCATGGGCCATACGGATGGCGCTCTGAATAGTACCCGGTTTGGAAGAAGTTACCAGGTCTTGGAGTCTCTCAGGAAGACCATCAACAAATTTCTCGATCCTCTTGTACTCAGGATCGACCATGGTTGGGCACAGAAGTGCCAGTTGGTGGAAACGGTTGGTGTATCCGGTGATGTCATCACCCTGCATCTTGTGATTCCAGAATTCCACTTCTAGTTGTTTCAATTCATCCCTGGGGCAATACTCACCCCTCAACATCTTCTTCAACTCCTCCCACGGGAGTTGGTAAGCAGTAGCAACACTCACAGTCTGGGCATAAGTGTTCCACCAGGTGAGTGCGGTGTCAGTAAAAGTACTAACGGAGAACTTAACCTTATCTCCCTCCGCACAGTTGCAGATAAGAAATACGGACTCAACTTTCTCGATCCAGCGTACTAGACCGATAGCTCCCTCAGTACCTGCAAAGTTTAGAGGTTTGCAGTTCTGAAAGTCTTTGTATGAACAGGGTTTAGCAGTAGTGGTTTCAGCGGCATCGCTGTTCCTCGAGGAATTTGGTGGAGTATTCCGAGCCAAGGCTTCAGTAACAGCCTGGGTTATAAGGGAGGTAATCTGGGCGTCGGTGTATGGTCGTGTCTTTGGCGGCATGATTCTTCAATAAAAGAAATGAAGATACATGAGATTTTGTATGGGCTGGTAATTGTCACAGATGTACATGTATAAAAGCAGTAATACATAACATCAACATGGAAAATGACAATTAATGTGAGTTGAGATAACAAAGGATATCTGATAGATAAAGTGAGTTCAAAAGTTACATCCTACAGAGATATTACAAAGGTGCCGGGAATGGTTACATCCGACTAGTTTATAGAGTAGTGCTAGATAGTCCCTAGGTTACGAGATAGATTACAAGACGAAAACTACGCTAATCTTAATGTAGATTAATTTGTTCCATTAGCGTGACACGGCGGTCCACAGTTTCTGCTAGTCGGTTGGTTCGTTCTTAGTTAGGGTTCCTGGCCTTCGGATTCGTCTTCCGACTCCAGGTTCAGGTCGTGTGGGTGGTAGCGTGCTTCAAGCATGTCCCTGTATCTTTGAGTCGTGGAGCGGTACCTAGTCTCCTCCGTTGACTTCCTGCCCAAACGTTTGATCCATGTTTTGGTCCTACGGGTTAGGTTGGTGGCCACTTTCTTCCAGTAACGGATCTTATCTTTGATTCGTGTAGGGACAGATCGGTTTGAGATTCTCAATCTTTGTTCATAGTCCATGCACTTACGCTTAAGTGCCCAATTTCGGCCGTCTAGTCCCACGGCCTGATCTCGCACTCTTTCATATTCTTCTATGTCGATGCCAGTCATTCCGAAATTATGATTTTCGTTTCCCTCCAGCATGATTTCTTCTTCTGGTACGATGTCCTCATCGAGATACGTGTACTGGATTTGTTCCCCGTGGACTTGGTCACTATCAGACATGTAGTCGTCCATTTGGGAAATTCGTGGCTTTGAGTTCTATAGAAATGACAGAGAGAGGATTTTAGTCCTTGGAAGTACGTTGCTTCCGGGTGTTAGATGTGATTTTCATAAAATCATTAGAGTGCGCCACAAGGTGGTGTGACGGAAATCAAGTCTGTTATGGTCGGTGCAGACCGCTGAGAGAAATTCGTAAGTGTCACCAGAGAAACGTCGGCTATCTCTATAGCGAGTGTGTTTACGTGCGAGGCCTATTCACATATATTCAATATATAATAGCCTAGCGTATGTCTAGCACATAACAAGTAAGAGTCTCGGTTCCCTCGTGGTCAGAGTCAACTAATGCATCCCCGTTTAACATAACCATTTCAGACCTCACATCATCTTTCCTTAATTGTACATAGTTGATCAGGCTATGTTAAATTAAAGTCGTATGATGTGATTCCTGAACCAATTATGCCTAATAAGGAAATACTGCCTAATGGTCATAGTCTAGGCCCACTAAATGCAACCTAGTTCACTATAACCTTAGGCTCTGATACCAATCTGTAACACCCCCGAAATTCACTGTTTTGCGGAAGCATAGTTTGGGGTGTTACTAATCAAATATCATAGCACAAAGATAAAGTAAACGACCTTTATATGCAACGTTTGTAAATTAGTTACATTCCATAGATATATTGTTTGAAAACTTAGTGTTTTCGTATACAAAAATGTAGTTTCCCTAGAGTCCGCGCGTGTAGCGGGAGATTCTATTACATAATCAAAATATACAAAAGATAATGCTAAGAATCTCCGTTAATGCAGTTGTGTTGAAATCATGCGACTCTAGCTAAAATCCTGGAGTAATCCTACTCCATCCGGGCACCTGAGAAAACATGCTAAAAAGTGTCAACCAAAAGGTTGGTGAATCTCACAGGTTTGTAAGTAATATCGGCTTTGAACACGAGATTTCATTAGTAGTGCCCGTAGGCGTAAAATCAGCCATTGCAATCCAGCAATCGTAAATAAATAAGTTTATACCGTTGCCATGAGGCTCATAATCGAAGCTTAACCCGTAAATAATATGTTTGCTCCCGTGACATGCTCGTAAGTGAGCAAGCATCAGTAACGAATAAGTAGTCACCCGTTTATACGTGTAAATCAGTACGTGGCAGCGCTACTGCCCCGGGTGGGGAGGGTCATTTCCCTAATGGATCCATTAACTAGTGTTCGCGCTTAAGTCCATAACTAACGATATATGATGGAGAGACTTCTGTAAGTAGTAAATAACTCATGCAATTTCGTTTGGTATAGTAAGCAGTTTAGTACTTGTGTTCAAGAAAAATCAGTAGCATGTATCTCCCCCAATAAGTAAAACAGTAAAAGTGGGGCCGTAAGACTCACCTGAGTCCTTGCAAGTACGTTTATATCAATAAACGAGTAAGTAATCTCAACCGTAGGTTCTCCGAACCCGTAACCTTCAAATGCCTAAACATATGAATTTAAGTAAGTAGATGTCTCGCAAGACCATCTAGGCTAGTTGTGTACACAACTCATTATGTCCAAGTGTTTGTTTAGTAATCCGTTGTAGTTTGAAAACAAATATGGCCCGTTGGTGACGGTTTGTAATAATGATTCAAAGTGTTATCATTTATAACGCAATTTAGTGTAATTGTAATAGAAAGTATGTTCTATGACGTTTGTTAAGTCGTATGACATAAGTATTTGAAGTTGTGTAAGTTCGACACTTAGTAAAATCTGACTTTTCAAGGTTCTGGTTTGTGCGACGTAGCATGCGACGTAGCATGCGACGTAGGGTGCGACGAAGGCATGTACGTCGCATGATGCGACCTTCGCAAATCAATGCGACGTAGGGGCTGGCGTCGCTAAGCGTGACGTCGCAACTTAATGCGACGTAGTGACGGACGTCGCACAATGCGACGTCACGAAGGGTTGTGCGACGTAGGCCGCGACGTCGCTAAGTACGACGTTGGCCACATAATGCGACGTTTTGAGCTACGTCGCAGATAGCCGAGCGTCTCTGCGACGTAGCGGTCTGATCGGAAATTGGTGGCCGGAAAATCGGTCGAAAAGCTTCCGTTAGGTCCAAATCTTTTACCCAACCCATTTTTGGACATTTTAAGCATATATAAACCATAAAAACGTAAAAATGAGTAAAAACGGAGAGTTTCGGGTTTTGTCGGAAACTTACAAAATGTCGGATCGAAAATCCGAAAAGATGGAAAGGTAGATCGGGATGCCGTGGTTCTTTTATTCCAAAGGAGTGGTATGATCCGGTGTCGTTTCGTGTTGTTATTTTTCGATTTATGGTGATGGTGGTGGTTTTTAAATTAGAGAGAAAAAGAGAGAAAGAAAGAGAAAGAAATGAGAAAATGAAAAGAAAAAGAAAAGGAGGTGGGAGGTTAAGCCTCCCATTTTCAGTCCGCGCCTCCGCGCTCCGTGCGGTGTTCGTTTTCTCCGTCGTTTAAACTTTAAATCAAGTAGTTATATTTTTAAAAGGTGACGGGAATATTTTAATAAAATACCTTGAAATTAATTATAAAAACGTTCGTCGAAGTATTAAAATTCTTAACTCGCGTTTAATACGTATTCGTTAAATTATTTAAAATGTCGTCGCGATATTATAAATAATGTTTGTTCGCTGTGTATTTTATATAATAAAATACGTTCTCATTATTTAGGTAAGTTTCTGTCACCAACGTCCAAGTAACTGTGTCGGACTCCGTCCGGTTAATTCGTACGATTAATCCAAATCGCGTAAGTACACACACATATATATAAATCACCTTTTATATATATACAAATAGAGACTGTAATTAGTCCTATTACATACTAATTACAACTAGTTACAAACAATTAGGCATAATTAATTATCCTAATTATGCGGGTGTTACACATATTCTTTGTGCGACGTACCCCTCTACGTCGCTAAGATCAGAAGTTTGATTTTTTCGTTTAAGTAATTAAAATGGCAGCTGATAAAGAGGATATTAGAGGACTTCGGGAGATGATTAAACAAAGCAATGACATAGGTTCAAGTAATAAACCTCCACTTTTTACTGCGGACATGGATTACGTGTACTGGAGAGACCGAGTTGAGCAATATATTGATTTCCATTGTCCAGAATTATGGGGACCATTACGTGAGCGTTATGTAGCTCCATTAGCTGAAGGAGAATACCGGGGTATTCGTCCTGCTAAGCCCTATAAAGCCATGTCTCCCGAGGAAAAGAAAGATTTTGATACTGAAAGAAAATCTTTTTCAATGATTAAAATGTGTTTAACAAAGGATGTGCTATGGCTTTTCAGAACTCATGAAACAGCCTTTGATTTGTGGAAGGCTATTGAAACTCGTTGTGGAGGGAATGATAAGTACAAGGAAGCAAAGCTCGAACTGATTAAGAAACAGTACGATATCTTTGACATCCTTCCTGATGAAGACACGACTTCTTTATTTACTAGGTACTCACGGTTAGTTGGTGAGTTGTTTGAAGGGGGTTATACTTTTCCTTCAATTGAAGTAAATAAGAAGCTGCTGGATGTGTTGCCGAGTTCTTGGGATATTAAAGTTCGATTTTTAAAGGAAAATGAAGAACTTGCAAACATGTCTTTGGATGCGTTGATAGGGGATCTTCAAGCTCATGCGATGGAGATTAAGAAGAAAGAAACTAGGTCTGGTTCTGCTGTTCAGAATCCTAGTGTGTATGGTGTTAAGATTAACTCTGGAAAGACTTATGGATCAGGAGTTGCCTTTGTAACAAATACAAATGCTTCATCGACTTCTTCGTCTTCTGATGGGATTCATTCTATTTTCATGACTGGACCTTCTTCAAATCAACAACAGGTTCAAGTCTCACCTGCTATTCAGGAGCAAGCTGCTATCTACACAGCTTTCTTAAGCTCTTACAAGGATTTGGTTACTCAACCAAATCTAACTTTGGAGTTGACTAAGGAGGACTATGCTCAGCTTGATGAAGACGATCTGGAGCAAATGGATTTAACTTGGAATGTGGCAATGATCACCCGCAGAATTCAAAAGTTCTTGCAGAGGACAGGGCGTAAAAGCTTGGAGGGTGATGGAAAGACTGGCTTCGGATTTGACAAAAGTAAGGTCCGTTGTTACAATTGTCAAAATTTGGGTCACTTCGCCAGGGAGTGCGAGAAACCCAAAATGCCAGCTTCGGGATTCACAACACCTTCTACTCCTCCAAAGGCCAAAGAACCGGAAGTTACTAAGAAAGGGATTGCTGATAATGCCCTGATTGCTTTTGAGCCTACAAGTCAAGATTGGACGCCTGTCTCCCAGCATTACCAACAGTGTCTGATGGCTCACATTGTGAATGAGGTACATGATGAACCGTTAAATTGTATTTCATGCATTAAGTTAACTGAATCTCTAAAGGCATATCAGACGGAGACCGCTAAGTTGAGGAAAAAGAATGAAAAACTAACCGACTCAAATAATTTTTTAAAAGCTAATGAGAAACTTTATGAAAAACATCTTGAGGCTCATCGGTTAGATACTCAAAAATATAAGTCTAAAGTTTTCAGTCAAGAAGATGCTATTAAAAGCTATCTGATTGAAATTGAACTTTTGAATAAAGAACTTACAGATTTAAAAGCTGAGTATGAAAATTATAAGAGTAAAATCTTAGGTTCTAATTCCTCAACGGTTGTCTTTAATGAAATTCTTAGCAAGCACGGTACTAAAGGGAAGAAGAATGAGGGATTGGGATACAACTCAGTTCCTCCTCCTACTACTCACTGTCCCCTGCCTGTTAAGGAAGGCTTTGAAGAGATTCCAGTTGACTGGTCCAAGCTTTATGGTTTAAAAGCTATAGATGCTAAAGAGACCAAACATAACAAACCGGCAAAGGAGAAAACCAAGCGGCCAGAGTACCCCTTGCCAAAGTTTGTTAAGTCTGTGCATGAATCTCCTGTTAGTGTTACGGAGAATGTTGAGGTAAAAAATGAATCTCCTGTTAGTGTTAAGGAGAGTGTTAAAGTAAAGAATGATTCTCCTGTCAGTTTTGAGGAGATTGTTGAGATTGAGGACATTACGGATCAGGAGTATCCGGAGGTTAAGAAGGTTGCATTTAAACCTGAAAAAGTGATTTCAAAGGTTGAACCTGAAATTAAGGTTCAACCAAATAAGGGAAAAGCTAAGGTTTTAAACTCGAAACAACAAACTTTACAGTCACCTGTAAAGATTTTGCAAAGAAAATTAGTAAATGAAAATGTTTCGTATGATAAACCATCAACTTCAACCTCTCAACCAAGACAAACATTTTCTAAGACGTGTACTCAATGTTCATGTTCTAGAAATGTTTCTCCACCTCCTGTGGTAATTCCTCAGCCTCAACCGTTTGTTGAGACTCGTTCTTGTTTCTACTGCAAGAAACAAGGACATTTAATCCGTGAATGTCCAAAGCTGTCAAATCAGCGATATGGGAGAGAGATGCCTAGGACATCTGTTTATAAAAACTCTTTTTCTAAATCTCCACCTAGGCGTTACTCTACCTCTCCCAAGCCTTTTTCGAAACCAAGTAATGTTGAGCAAAAACCTTTGCCAATTCAAAAGCCCAACATTACTTCTATTACCATTTCCGAATCTTCAAAAGTTTGGAAACGTAAAGAGTCTGATGTTGACTCTTCAGTTGTCAACAATAACACATCAGATAAAAATTCTAATTTGTTTAAAGATAAAATCCTATCTGACGTGATTATTGTTGATGACCACGGTCGACCTAAGTATGTAAAGGCTTGGGTCACCGTTTCTCACTAATCTCCTTCATTTGTGTGTTGCAGCAGTCAGAACGCGTTAAAGATAGTGAATGGTATTTGGACAGTGGCTGCTCGCGACATATGACAGGCGATGTATCCTTGCTTGTGGATATTAAACCACATGCAGGAGGTTATGTTGCCTTTGCTGGAGATTCTGGGGGAACTATTTCTGGAAGAGGAACGTTAACTAACGGCAACGTTAGTTTCGAAAATGTGAACTACGTGGAACAGCTTACGCACAACTTGCTAAGTGTTTCACAGGTCTGTGATAAGGATTATACAACTGCGTTCACAAAGACAGAGTGTGTGATATTGAAGCCTGGTTATGTCATTCCGGAAGAATGGGTGTTACTGAGAGCACCAAGAAAGGATGACACATACATTTTGAATATGAGAACTATTGAGACATCGAACGAATATACGTGTCTCTTGTCTAAGGCTTCTGAAAAGGATTCACTGCTTTGGCACAGACGAATGGGACACATTCATTTCCGAAAAATGAATTTCTTGACTAAAAATGACCTAGTGCTAGGAGTTCCAAAACAGTCATTTGCTCTAAAGGATGACTGTATCTCCTGCCAAAAAGGAAAGTTACGTAAGAAGTCCCATAAGTCTAAGCAGGTGAATTCCATAAATGCTCCATTGGAACTACTGCATATGGATCTTTTCGGTCCAGTTTCTACAAAGAGCATTGGTGGTCGGTCTTACTGCTTGGTAGTTACTGATGACTACTCAAGGTTTTCGTGGGTTTACTTTTTGACCACGAAAGGGGAAACTCCTGAGATTCTGGTGTATTTGTTGGACAAGTTGGCAAATCTGTGCAACTTGAAGGTGAAAAGGATAAGAAGCGACAATGGAACTGAATTCAAGAACTCAACTCTCGAATTGTTTTGTGCTACAAGAGGTATTGAGCATCAATTTAGTGCTCCGAGGACTCCACAACAGAATGGAGTTGCAGAAAGGAAGAACAGGACAATAATCGAGACAGCTCGGACTATGTTAGCTGACTCCAAGTTACCAATCATATTCTGGGCTGAGGCAGTTAATACTGCCTGTTATGTTCTCAACAGAGTACTCACGGTTAAGAAAAGGAACAAAACGTGTTATGAACTTTTTAATAACCGTAAGCCAAATCTACAGTTCCTAGAACCATTTGGGTGTCCATGTCTGATCATGATAACGAAAGATAAGGTTTCTAAGTTTGGTGATAAAGCTGTTGAAGGGATTTTTCTTGGATATGCAGTCAACTCTCCGAACAAAAGAGTCTTTAACAAATCAACGAATCAGATCGAGGAGCATTTTGAAGTGAAATGTTTAAGGTATACGGAACCTCCTCAAGGAACGGGTCCGGATTGGTTTTTCAACTATGGAAACCTCTTCAATTCTTTCAATATTCCGGAAGAAGATGAAACGGAAGAATTGGTTTCTATACTTCATGAGCTTGATCTTAATCAAGATACACCTGTTACTAATAAACCATCCGACCCATCTCCCAATGCAACACCCGCACCTCCACCAACTAATCCTACACCTCCACAACCTACACCTACACCCACACAACCACCCACACAACCACCCATACAACCACAAACAACTACCAAATCACCACCATCAACACCATCTCCTACTCCATCATCTTCGGCTGCTCCTTTTAAAACAGTTTATACCTACACAAAGGAGCTTCCATATGATCCGAATATGCCTCCTTTAGAGGAACCTCAAGAAGAAGATGAAATGGAGGAAACAATGGCCTACTCTCACTTATTTTCTACTGAAGATGAAGAACAAGAAGAAGAGATAGCCATTCCTGAGTCTGCTGCTACTCCCGAAACTGAGGGAGATTTGAACAATCTGGGTGTGAATCTTGTGCCAGGTGCCATACCAGAAACTCGTATACATAAGGATCACCCCATTGATAATATCATTGGTGATCCTCATGCATCTGTTCAAACACGACAGCAAGCAAAGCAGACTTCAGCTCAGCAACTTTTGGGACTTATTGCACATATCGATTCATGTCATTTGTCTCAAATTGAACCTAAAAAGGTTGATCAAGCCTTAAAGGATCCATCTTGGGTCGAGGCTATGCAGGAGGAACTACAGCAAATAAACAAGATGAATGTGTGGGAAATTGTTCCTCTACCCAAGGGTGCTCACTTGACGGGTACTCGTTGGGTTTTCCGTAACAAAATGGATGATCGTGGGGCTGTTATTCGAAACAAAGCCCGTCTGGTAGTTCAAGGATATAGTCAATTAGAGGGTATTGACTATGATGAAGTTTTCGCTCCTGTTGCTCGTTTGGAATCAATTCGGATTTTTCTAGCTTATGCTTCTTTTAAAGGATTCCGCGTGTATCAACTTGATGTGAAGTGTGCCTTTCTTTATGGAGATGTCGACGCAGTGATTTATGTGTGTCAACCTCCAAGTTTTGAAGACCCAAAGCATCCTAATCATGTTTGCAAACTGAAGAAAGCTTTGTATGGTCTTCATCAATCTCCTCGACTTTGGTATGAGCGACTTGCCAAGTATTTGCTGAAGAATGGTTTTGACAGAGGACAGATTGATAGCACACTTTTCATCAAAAGGGAAGGAGCGGATTTGTTACTTGTACAGGTCTATGTGGACGACATTATTTTTGGATCAACTAATGATCAATTGTGCAAAGATTTTGAAGGACTGATGAAATCTGAGTTTGAAATGAGTGCTATGGGGGAACTCACGTTCTTTCTGGGGCTACAGGTTGAGCAATCTGACAATGGCATTTATATCCACCAGTCAAAATATGTCACTGACATGTTAAAGCGATATGAATTGCTCAACTGTAAACACTACGGCACTCCAATTGAAGCAAGACATAATCTTGGACCTAATGAGGACGATGAAGATTGCAAGGAGAAAGACTATCGCTCAATGATAGGCTCTCTCATGTACCTGACTGCCTCAAGACCAGATATAGTGTTTGCCGTTTCTCTCTGCTCACGATTTCAAGCAAATCCGAAGGTGTCTCATATGAAGGCAGTAAAACGCATTTTTGGATATCTCGCTTTTAGGCCATCTCTGGGTCTATGGTATTCAAACGAGCAAAACTTCGAGTTAACTGCCTATTCGGATTCGGATCTTGGTGGCTGCAAGATAGATATGAAGTCAACTACTGGAGGATGTCAGTTCCTTGGATCGCGCTTAGTTTCTTGGCAGTGCAAAAAGCAGACTGCGGTTGCTATTTCCACAGCTGAAGCCGAGTATGTTGCTGCTGCAAGTTGCTGTTCTCAAGTTCTCTGGATTCAGCATCAGCTGCGTGATTACGGGTTCAATCTCTCTATGACTCCTATTTATATAGATAATACAGCTGCTATATCTATAACTCACAATCCCGTACAGCACTCTAAGACCAAACATATTGAACTTAGGTTCCACTTTATACGAGATTGCTTTGAGAAACACCTTATAGATGTCGTACATATAGAGACCCTTAAGCAGTGTGCGGACCTTTTCACAAAAGCCTTTTTGCGATCACGTTTTATTGAACTGGTCAATCTGATAGGTTTAAGGTTCTTTCAGTCAAAGAAATGATTTGTGACTTGGATTTTTAAGTTTTTAAATTCAATTTAAAAAAAAAAAAAAAAAAAAAAAAAAAAAAAAAAACATCGCAACAGCCACTCTTTATGCTCTTTAGTATTAAAGAAAACGCAAGGTTGCTACATTTTTAAAATAGACGTTGAAGTTGTGTCTGTAAACAACTTGGGATATGATAGTACATCGGGTGACATGCACAAAATGGAATTTTAAGATTTATCTTGGATGTGTCAGTAGGTTTATCTGACACACTTAAAACAGTTTTTATCTAAATTATATTCATCATACGATGTATTGGTAGGCATGCTACACACCGGTTTGTGAGTGAGTAAGAAGTAATAATAAAACTTGTCTATTACTTTGTGTAAAATGTTATATGATGTATGACATAAGTCTTAATTGATAAATGAAAGTACTATCATACACTGTCATAATTATGTAAATGTAAAATGGGCATATAGTAATAATATGATTATTCGCCTAACTAATGGTGACTATTGTTGTACTCACGTACAGATCTGAATCCATTAGTTATGCAAATAGTCTCAAACTTGTTATGTTCATACTAAGGGACCCTCTGTTGTACTAAGTACAGATCTGGGGCCACTAGTATCTTCATAATCAGTTTGATGTATGCCTACATATAAATATCAAGTGTATATTACGAGAAAACCGAGATAAACTTGGTCTTGTAATCTCTACCTTGTGTGAATATGCAGTGTCTGTTTTACTAAAGTTTATCAGTATATCATATAATAGGTTTCACAAAATTAATATTCATTCTAACAATAAAGGTTAGCTCACAAATACGGAAGTAACATGTTTAGGTGGACAAACAATACCAATAATTGTCTTGAAATAATTTTTATAAAAGGTGTTTTAAATGTGCCACGTAAATTTAAAGTGGACAAATATACTGATGATCGAAATAACACTTACTATTCCTAATAAATGCATGTTATTCCGATATGATCCCTAATCAGACAACGCAACTCAGTCACCAAAAATAGAGTGTTAGTAATTTTTATTTTTTGTTAAATTTAAGAAAATACCAAAAAGAATTTTTAGTTTTATGTTTTATTTTTATTCTAATTTATTTTTCCCGAGTCACGAGTTATTTGATTTTATTTGCTAAAATAACGAGTAAACGGTTTAAAAATTCAAATTTGGATCACAACTGTTTTATGCGACGTCCGGCTCTACGTCGCCTGCGACGTCCGGCTCTACGTCGCCTGCGACGTCCCAGCCTACGTCGCACATAGGGTTAGACTTTAAATAGTATCCACTGCGACGTAACTCGTCACACTATTCACTATTCACGTGCGACGTAGCCTGCGACGTACGAGAGGCGATTTGCGACGTAGCATTTTTACGAGCATATTTGTGATTTGTTGCTGTTTTCTTTCCGATCTATTCACGTAGTTTTGATCTACTCGTTATTCCGCACACTTAGGTACCGATTTTACCCATTTTCACCGTGTATATTGTGTTTAATTGCTATGTATATATTACGGGTTAAAGGGGTTTCGGTTTTGGGATAAATTTGATGGTATATCGTGTAAATCACTGGTTATAAATTATGTTTTCGTGATCACCATCGTTAGCCGCACCTTGTAGTGCGATTGATTTTGAAAACCCCTAAATTCGAGGGTTAGGGTTTCTGGGTTGTGGATGAATGTTCGTCAGTGCGACGTACGATGCGACGTAGTGGCCTACGTCGCTTTTATTATTTATTGTTCATTTCCTACGTCGCCCTTCCCTACGTCGTTTTTTCTGCGACGTCCGATGCGACGTACCACGCTACGTCGCTCTTTTTATTAAAGTGATTAAATTCACAATAAATTGCAAAATGCGACGTCCCCCTTGACGTCGCTCGAATTTTATGCGACGTCAGGCCTTACGTCGCTTTTCAATTTATTTTGAATTTTAGCGACGTACAGTTCTACGTCGCTCTGTGTTCATGCGACGTACGTGGCTACGTCGCTAGTTCCAGGGAATTTGAAAGGTTTTGTTTAAAAAAAAATATATAACATTTTTCTAACCTTTTTCGAGTTGCAATCTGTTTCTGTTTGTGCAGATATGGCTTTAATTTTTGAAGCTCGTCACAATACGGCTGCTTTCCTTACTGACACTTCTGACAAAGCTGCTCCGTATCGTCAGATGATCGCGTTTTTGAGACGCTCAAGGGTATTTCACGCCATTTCTGATAACACTATGGCGTTTGGGAATCTGATCAATCCTTTTTGGAGAAACGCAACTGTCGTTACTGAAAACGACGTTACACGATTGGTCTCTACTGTTCTTGGTACGGAGATTACTATTACAGAACAAAGCATTCGGGAACTTTTACAGCTGAATGATCAACCGGATATGCCTGTCGGTTTTGATCATATTTTTGTTACCGGAGCTATGCAACGGTTAGGATATCCCGGGATTCCCTCTGATCAATATCGAAAAGCGAATCTCACACGCGTCTGGAGATATTTGATGCACGTGATCATTGTGTGCTTGGGGAATAGGAAAGGTGGAACGGATGGGATGAGCCGAAGTCTGGCTTCTGCTATGCTAGCATTGGTATATAACAAGCCGTTCAATTTCTCGGGATTTATCTTCAGGGCTATGGTTGATAATGCGAATGCTGGGGATCAGAAATGGATTTTATATCCAAGATTTGTACAGTTGCACATCAATCGTCATCATCCGGAGCTTCAGGCACAGGGTGATATTGATCATCCGCTAAAGATTTCGCCGATGATGAGTCGGATTTTTACTATCTGTGCAGGGTTTGAGAAAGGGGTCGAGGCACCAAGGGATGTTCCTTTATTCGGTGCTATTATTGATGAAAATTATGTTCCGCCCCAGATCCTCAGTATATGGATGTTCCAGCACCTCAGCAACCGCAGCAACCGTTTGTGAACATTCCAGTTCAAGCTGTGGGGGAGAACATTCCTGCTCAAGCTGCGGGGGAGAACGTGGATGCTCTTTTGGAGAACATTGAGCAGTTCGGGCATGTGGATTCGGACAATCCAGCATCGCATGATACGGTTGAGAATTCCGATTCTGAAGATACTGTGAATGTAGGACCTCAGGATGGGGGTCCGACGCCTGAGCATTCTGATGGTACTGTTCCGCATCCCTCTGAGATGGAACGTATCAGGCTTTCCGATTCATTCCGATATCTGAGGATTAAGCGTCGAATCAGACAAGGACGCAAGTATGTACCTCCAAGGGATACTGGAAAACGTACACGCGACGGTGATGATCCTGCTGATGAGACTTATCGACCGCCTCGTCGTGTTCGTCGCTCTTTGTCAACACGAGCTCCAGTCAATCCACAGCAACAGGATGTTTTTGAGATTCAACCGACTCCAGCTTTCATGCAAAAGATCATGGAAGATATGCAGCAGATGAAGCAAAAGCTGGAGGCTCAGGATGAGAAGATTGCTGAACAAGCTGCTTTGATCGAGGTTCAATCTAAAGAGCTTGAGGAAACGAAGAATAGGGTTAACGTTTTGGAAGGCAGGTTACTTGCCTCGGGGGAGTATGGGTCTGGGATACCCACTTTAGAGTCAAGTGAACCTGAGTCTGTAAATCCCAACCCTGTAATTGAAAATATTAATGAAAACATTTCTCTTTTGGATTATTTCTCTGTTGATGATATTCCCGGGCAACCAAGACCGCTGGCAGTTGATTACTCATTCGCTGACTTATCATTTATTCAAAGAATGGCCAGTGGAGTTGGCCCTGAGGAGGAAACAGAGAATGTGTTTGAGATGAACGAGGATGTCTCGATTGAAGAGGAACAGTTGAATGCAGATGAAACATATGATGATGCACAATCTGGGGAAACTTATGATGATGCACCAATTATTGAATCTGATTCAAGTGAAGACGAGAGTCCTGATAAAGCTCAACATGGAGAATCAAGTTCTGCTGCAACTCCAGCTTCAGAGACACAGGCACCGGACTCAGCGGCAAAGAAATTAACTGCTGAAGAAAAGAGAGAGAGAAACAAGAAATGGTGGCCTAAGGGACGAAATCCAGTTCCTATTCCAGTGAAATGTCAAGTGTACCGGGTTAGTCGGAATTATACCGGTGTTATTAAAAGCTGGAAGTGTCAGAGGAATTTGTTTATGATCAAGAGAGAAGATGGAGTTCAGTATTTTAGAATGCGCTTTGATAGATTGAGCACGTTGCCAAAAGGAGAGATTAATCGATTAGCTCAGCTTAAATTGATTAATCCTTTCGAGAATGATTATGCTGAGTTCATTCAGAGAAGTCTACGTCGGGAAGTATTATTGAAGACTTATTCGAAATTGAAGCCGACGTTGGGAACTCGGTATACGTGGAAGAAAAGGATTGATCCAGTCACCAGGAAGCCTTTGGTTAAAGTTCCTTATTCGCCGGCTAAATGTTTGACTGAGATACCTCTGGAATCAGTTCCTTATTATTTTCTGAGAAGACTTGTGAAATGGGAACTTGATCCACAGACTGGCGAAGCGGTTATTACTTTCGTTCCAGATTCTGAACCGTGGCCAGAAGTTGGAGGTATATGGAATCTGAGGCAAGCAACGTTTAGGCTGTATGATCCGATGAGTTTGATTAATTTTCATGAAAAAGATTTAAGAAAACTCTATGATAATCGGATTCGGGTTGGTCAGAAGAATGAATTCAACAGACGTTTAGCACAACAGTTTTACAATGTTGTTACTGTTTGCGTAGCTAATGGAATTCATACCGACGGCCAGTTTCCTGCGGGCTGGGTTTAAAGAAGATTTTTGAAGACCAAGCTGAAGACACGGGGGAGTTTGTTAGTACATGTTTAGTGTCTGTCAGTTGGTCTAGCTCGTAGTTTGTAATTAGAAATAGTGTTTCTGACTCCTGCGACGTAGCGCACAACGTCGCAGGTGCGACGTCAGGTTTTGGGCCTGCGACGTAGCAGACGTCGCATGGGCTTGGGCCTGCGACGTAGCGTGCTACGTCGCAGGTGCCAGTTTTTGTATAAAAACGATTTGTGTTTTCTGTTTTAGGGTTGACGAAACCCTAAACGCAATTTGTCGAAATTCTCTGTAATCTGATCGACTATAAGCAATAATATTACGTTCGTTTGATATTGATTGCGTATTGATTGTTCGTGTGATTATTCGTGATCTAATTGTTATTTCCGCTAGCAATTAGAGTGACTCGGTTCGTTCTAGATCCAAAGTAAGGGACAAACATAACTATTACAAAGTTACCCTTGGAAGACTAATCACTCTGGATTTCTCATTCCATTTAGTTGAACCAACGTCTCAAATCTTGCTCTGTCGAACGCCTTCGTGTATAAGTCTGCTAAGTTATCCAATGATGGAACCTTAACTAACTTTATCTAATTCTTCTCAGCACAGCCTCTAATAAAATGATGTCGAATATCAATGTGCTTAGTTTTACTGTGCTTCACCGGATTATTGGTGATCGACATTGTTGACTCATTATCAATCATCATAGGAGTATTGGTTATGTTTAATCCATAATCCCGCAGTTGCTGTTGTATCCAAAGCACTTGAGAGCAACAGCTGCCAGCTGCAACATACTCAGCTTCACATGTAGAAATGGCTACCGAGCTTTGCTTCTTGCACTGCCAAGATACTAATCTACCTCCTAAGAATTGACATCCTCCGGTCGTAGATTTCCTATTCTGATTGCAGCCTCCATAATCCGAATCAGTATAAGTGATGAACGCCAAAATGTGCTATTTTATAGTGCTAATTACCCCCTAGTTTGATTACTTTCTTATGCATTTTATTTGAATTCGATACTCATTTCGTTTATATTTGTATTTAGAAATTATTTGGAGCTTGAAGTGGAAAAGAAGTAGAAAACATGCGAGAATTAAAGAAATGTTAGTACATGTTTAGTGTTTAGTGTCTGTCAGTTGGTCTAGCTCGTAGTTTGTAATTAGAATTAGCATTCCTGACTCCTGCGACGTAGCGTGCAACGTCGCAGGTGCGACGTCAGGTTTTGGGCCTGCGACGTAGCCAACGTCGCATGGGCTTGGGCCTGCGACGTAGCGTGCGACGTCGCAGGTGCCAGATTTTGTATAAATTCGTTTTATGTTTTCTGTTTTAGGGTTAGACGAAACCCTAAACGCAATTAGTCGAAATCTCTGTAATCTGACCGATTATAATACAATATAATACGTTTCGTTTGATATTCATTGCGTATTGATTGTTCGTGTGTTTAGTATATAACTTAATCGTTGATTCCGCAAACGATTGAGTGACTCGGTTCGTACTAGATCCTAAGTAAGGGACAAACAACTGGTATCAGAGCAGAAAGTGCTCGTTTTGGCGATTCGGATCGAGTTTGGGATTTAAAAGGACGTGATATTATTGTGTTTTTGTGTTTATCACGTTTGTTTTGTGTTTTTACAGGTTTTCGATCAGTATTACTGGGATTATTGAAGGTTTCCGTCGTTCAACATTTGTGGTTTTCGTTTAGGGTTAAAAAATTCGTTTTTAGGGTTTGTGGCCGCTGCTCAGCGTGTTTCGCGACGTACCATTGCGACGTAAGCTGCGACGTCGCGTGCGACGTAGTGATTTAGACTTTAATTAGTCTGTGCGACGTCGTGTTGCGACGTAGTGTAATTCTGCGACGTACTCTGCGACGTCATCTGCGACGTACCTCTCTACGTCGCATAGTGTGATTCTGCGACGTCCACTGCGACGTCATCTGCGACGTACCTCTCAACGTCGCATATTTCTGATTCTTAATTGAATCCTTTGCTTTTGCGACGTACCTATCAACGTCGCATAATCTTGGTGCGACGTACTCACCTACGTCGCTAAGATCAGAAGTTTGTTTTTCGATTAAGTAATTACAATGGCAGCTGATAAAGAGGATATTAGAGGTCTAAGAGAAATGATTAAACAAAGTAATGACATAGGTTCAAGTAATAAACCTCCATTATTTACTGCGGACATGGATTATGTATACTGGAGAGACCGAGTTGAACAATACATTGATTTTCATTGTCCAGAATTATGGGGACCATTACGCGAACGTTATGTACCTCCATTAGCTGAAGGAGAATACCGTAATATTCGTCCTGCTAAGACCTATAAAGCGATGTCTCCCGAGGAGAAGAAAGATTTTGATACTGAAAGAAAATCTTTCTCAATGATTAAAATGTGTCTAACCAAGGATGTTCTTTGGCTTTTCAGAACTCATGAAACAGCCTTTGATCTGTGGAAGGCAATTGAAACTCGTTGTGGAGGAAATTATAAGTACAAGGAAGCCAAGCTCGAACTGATTAAGAAACAATACGATATCTTTGACATCCTTCCAAATGAAAACACGACTTCGTTATTCACTAGGTACTCACGGTTAGTTGGTGAGTTGTTTGAAGGGGGTTATACTTTTCCTTCAATTGAAGTAAATAAGAAGCTACTGGATGTGTTGCCAAGTTCTTGGGATGTTAAAGTTCAATTTTTAAAGGAAAATGAAGAACTTGCAAACATGTCTTTGGATACGCTGATAGGGGATCTTCAAGCTCACGCGATGGAGATTAAGAAGAAAGAAACTAGGTCTGGTGCTGCTGTTCAGAATCCTAGTGTGTATGGTGTTCAGATCAACTCTGGAAAGACTTATGGATCTGGAGTCGCCTTCGTGACAAATACAAATGCTCCATCAACTTCTTCTTCTGCTTCCGATGGGATTCATTCTGTTTTCATGACTGGACCTTCTTCAAATCAACAACAGGTTCAGGTCTCACCTGCTATTCAGGAACAAGCTGCAATTTATACAGCTTTCTTAAGCTCATACAAGGATTTGGTTACTCAATCGAATCTTACTTTGGAGCTGACTAAGGAAGACTATGCTCAGCTTGATGAAGATGATCTGGAGCAAATGGATTTAACTTGGAATGTGGCGATGATCACCAGAAGAATTCAAAAGTTCTTGCAGAGGACAGGGCGTAAAAGTTTGGAAGGTGATGGAAAGACTGGCTTCGGATTTGACAAGAGTAAGGTCCGATGTTACAATTGTCAAAATTTGGGTCACTTCGCCAGAGAGTGCGAGAAACCCAAAATGCCAGCATCGGGATTCACAACACCATCTACTCCTCCAAAGGCCAAAGAAATGGAAGTTTCTAAGAAAGGGATTGCTGATAATGCCCTGATTGCCTTTGAGCCTACAAGTCAAGATTGGACGCCTGTCTCCCAGCATTACCAACAGTGTCTGATGGCTCACATTGTGAATGAGGTACATGATGAACCGTTAAATTGTATTTCATGTATTAAGTTAACTGAATCTTTAAAGGCATTTCAAAATGAAACCGTAGAGTTGAGGAAAAAGAATGAAAAACTAACCGAGTCAAATAATTTCTTAAAAGCTAATGAGAAACTTTATGAAAAACATCTTGAGGCTCATCGGTTAGATACTCAGAAATATAAATCTAAGGTTTTTAGTCAAGAAGATGCCATTAAAAGCTATCTTGTTGAAATTGAGTTACTAAATAAAGAACTTACAGATTTAAAAGCTGAGTATGAGAATTATAAGAATAAAATCTTAGGTTCAAATTCCTCAACGGTTGTTTTTAATGAAATTCTTAGCAAGCATGGTACTAAAGGGAAGAAGAATGAGGGATTGGGATACAACTCAGTCCCTCCTCCTACTACTCACTGTCCCCTGCCTGTTAAGGAAGGCTTTGAAGAGATTCCAGTTGATTGGTCCAAGCTTTATGGCTTAAAAGCTAAAGATGCTAAAGAGACCAAACATAACAAACCGGCAAAGGAGAAAACCAAGCGGCCAGAGTACCCCTTGCCAACGTTTGTTAAGTCTGTGCATGAATCTTCTGTTAGTGTTAAGGAGAGTGTTGAGTTAAAGAATGAATCTCCTGTTATTATTGAGGAGATTGTTGAGATTGAGGACATTACGGATCAGGAGTATCCTGAGGTTAAGAAGGTTGTGGTTAAACCTGAAAAAGTGATTTCAAAGATTGAACCTGAAATTAAGGTTCAACCAAATAAGGGAAAAGCCAAGGTTTTTAATTCGAAACAACAAACTTTACAGTCACCTGTAAAGATTTTGCAAAATAAAATAGTAAATGAAAGAGTTTCGTATGATAAACCTTCAACTTCAACCTCTCAACCAAAACAAACACTTTCTAAAACATGTACGCATTGTTCATGTTCTAGAAATGTTTCTCCACCTCCTGTGGTAATTCCTCAGCCTCAACCGTTTGTTGAGACTCGTTCTTGTTTCTACTGCAAGAAACAAGGACATTTAATCCGTGAATGTCCAAAGCTGTCAAATCAGCGATATGGGAGAGAGATGCCTAGGACATCTGTTTATAGAAATTCTTTTTCAAAATCTCCACCTAGGCGTTACTCTACCTCTCCCAAGCCTGTTTTGAAACCAATTAATGTTGAGCAAAAACCTTTGCCAATTCAAAAGCCCAACATTATTTCGATTACCAATTCCGAATCTTCAAAAGTTTGGAAACGAAAAGAGTCTGATGTTGACTCTTCAGTCGTCAACAATAACACATCAGATAAAAATTCTAATTTGTTTAAAGATAAAATCCTATCTGACGTGATTATTGTTGATGACCACGGTCGACCTAAGTCTGTAAAGGCTTGGGTCACCGTTTCTCACTAATCTCCTTCATTTGTGTGTTGCAGCAGTCAGAACGTGTTAAAGATAGTGAATGGTATTTGGATAGTGGCTGCTCGCGACATATGACAGGCGATGTATCTCTTCTTGTGGATATTAAACCATACACAGGAGGATATGTTGCTTTTGCTGGAGATACTGGGGGAACCATTTCTGGAAGAGGAACGTTAACTAACGGCAATGTTAGTTTTGAAAATGTGAACTACGTGGAACAGCTTACGCACAACTTGCTAAGTGTTTCACAGGTCTGTGATAAGGATTATACAACTGCGTTCACAAAGACAGAGTGTGTGATATTGAAGCCTGGGTATGTCATTCCGGAAGAATGGGTGTTACTGAGAGCACCAAGAAAGAATGACACATACATTCTGAATATGAGAACTGTTGAGACCTCGAACGAGTATACGTGTCTCTTGTCTAAGGCTTCTGAAAAGGAATCACTGCTTTGGCACAGACGAATGGGACATATTCATTTCCGAAAAATGAATTTCTTGACTAAAAATGACCTAGTGCTAGGAGTTCCGAAACAGTCATTTGCTCTAAAAGATGACTGTATCTCCTGCCAAAAAGGAAAGCTACGAAAGAAGTCCCATAAGTCTAAGCAGGTGAATTCCATAAATGCTCCATTGGAACTACTGCATATGGATCTTTTTGGTCCAGTCTCTACAAAGAGCATTGGTGGTCGGTCTTACTTCTTGGTAGTTACTGATGACTACTCAAGGTTTTCGTGGGTTTATTTTTTGACCACAAAGGGGGAAACTCCTGAGATTCTGGTGTATTTGTTGGACAAGTTGGCAAATCTGTGCAACTTGAAGGTGAAAAGGATACGAAGCGACAATGGAACTGAATTCAAGAACTCAACTCTCGAATTGTTTTGTGCTACAAGAGGTATTGAGCATCAATTTAGTGCTCCGAGGACTCCACAACAGAATGGAGTTGCAGAAAGAAAGAACAGGACAATCATCGAGACAGCTCGGACTATGTTAGCTGACTCCAAGTTACCAATCATCTTCTGGGCTGAGGCAGTTAATACTGCCTGTTATGTTCTCAACAGAGTACTCACGGTTAAGAAAAAGAACAAGACGTGTTATGAACTTTTCAATAACCGTAAGCCAAATCTGCAGTTCCTAGAACCATTTGGGTGTCCATGTCTGATCATGATAACAAAAGATAAGGTCTCTAAGTTTGGTGATAAAGCTGTTGAAGGGATTTTTCTTGGATATTCAGTCAACTCTCCGAACAAAAGAGTCTTTAACAAATCAACGAATCAGATTGAGGAGCATTTTGAAGTGAAATGTTTAAGGTATACGGAACCTCCTCAAGGAACGGGTCCGGATTGGTTTTTCAACTATGGAAACCTCTTCAACTCTTTCAATATTCCGGAAGAAGATGAAACGGAAGAATTGGTTTCCATACTTCATGAGCTTGATCTTACTCAAGATACACCTGTTAATAATAAACCATCCAACCCAAATCCCAATGCAACACCCGCACCTCCACCGACTAATCCTACACCTCCACAAACTACACCTACACCTTCACCACCACCCACACAACCACCCACACAACCACCCACACAACCACAAACAACTACCAAATCACCACCATCAACACCATCTCCTACTCCATCATCTTCGGCTGCTCCTTCTAAAACAGTTTATACCTACACAAAGGAGCTTCCATATGATCCAAATATGCCTCCTTTAGAGGAACCTCAAGAAGAAGATGAAATGGAGGAAACAATGGCCTACTCTCACTTATTTTCTCATGAAGATGAAGTAGAAGAAGAGTTAGCCTCTCCTGAGTCTGCTGCTACTCCTGAAACTGAGGGAGATTTGAACAATCTGGGTGTGGATCTTGTGCCAGGTGCCATACCAGAAACTCGTATACATAAGGATCACCCCATTGATAATATCATTGGTGATCCTCATGCATCTGTTCAAACACGACAGCAAGCAAAGTAGACTTCAGCTCAGCAGCTTTTGGGACTTATTGCTCATATCGATTCATGTCATTTGTCTCAAATTGAACCTAAAAAGGTTGAACAAGCCTTAAAAGATCCATCTTGGGTCGAGGCTATGCAGGAGGAACTACAACAAATAAACAAGATGAATGTTTGGGAAATTGTTCCTCTACCCAAGGGTGCTCACTTGACGGGTACTCGTTGGGTTTTCCGTAACAAAATGGATGATCGTGGGGCTGTTATTCGAAATAAAGCCCGTCTAGTAGTTCAAGGATATAGTCAATTAGAAGGTATTGACTATGATGAAGTTTTCGCTCCTGTTGCTCGTTTGAAATCTATTCGGATTTTTCTAGCCTATGCTTCATTTAAAGGATTCCGCGTGTATCAACTTGACGTAAAGTGTGCTTTTCTATACGAAGATGTCGACGCAGTGATTTATGTGTGTCAACCTCCCGGTTTTGAAGACCCAAAGCATCCTAATCATGTTTGCAAACTGAAGAAAGCTTTGTATGGTCTTCATCAATCTCCTCGACTTTGGTATGAGCGACTTGCCAAGTACTTGCTGAAGAATGGTTTTGACAGAGGACAGATTGATAGCACACTTTTCATCAAACGGGAAGGAGCAGATTTGTTACTTGTGCAGGTCTATGTGGACGACATAATCTTTGGATCAACTAATGATCAGTTGTGCAAGGATTTTGAAAGATTGATGAAATCTGAGTTTGAAATGAGTGCTATGGGGGAACTCACGTTCTTTCTGGGACTACAGGTTGAGCAATCTGACAATGGAATTTATATCCACCAGTCAAAATATGTCACTGACATGTTAAAGCGATATGAATTGTTCAACTGTAAACACTACGGCACTCCAATTGAAGCAAGACACAATCTTGGACCTAATGAGGACGATGAAGATTGCAAGGAGAAAGACTATCGCTCAATGATAGGCTCTCTCATGTACCTGACTGCCTCAAGACCAGATATAGTGTTTGCTGTTTCTCTCTGCTCACGATTTCAAGCAAATCCGAAGGTGTCTCATATGAAGGCAGTAAAACGCATTTTTGGATATCTCGCTTTTAGGCCATCTCTGGGTCTATGGAATTCAAACGAGAAAAACTTCGAGTTAACTGCCTATTCGGATTCGGATCTTGGTGGCTGCAAGATAGATATGAAGTCAACTACTGGAGGATGTCAGTTCCTTGGATCGCGCTTAGTTTCTTGGCAGTGCAAAAAGCAGACTGCGGTTGCTATTTCAACAGCTGAAGCCGAGTATGTTGCTGCTGCAAGTTGCTGTTCTCAAGTTCTCTGGATTCAGCATCAGCTGCGTGATTACGGGTTCAATCTCTCTATGACTCCTATTTACATTGATAATACAGCTGCTATATCTATAACACACAATCCCGTACAGCACTCTAAGACCAAACATATTGAACTTAGGTTCCACTTCATACGGGATTGCTTTGAGAAACACCTTATAGATGTCGTACATATAGATACCCTTAAGCAGTGTGCGGACATTTTCACAAAAGCCTTTTTGCGATCACGTTTTATAGAACTGGTCAATCTGATAGGTTTAAGGTTCTTTCAGTCAAAGAAATGATTTGTGACTTGGATTTTTAAGTTTTTAAATTCAATAAAATAAAAAATAAAAATAAAAATAAAAAAATAAAAAATCGCAACAGCCACTCTTTATACTCTTTAGTATTAAAGAAAATGCAAGGTTGCTACATTTTTAAAATAGACATTGAAGTTGTGTCTGTAAACAACTTGGGATATGATAGTACATCGGGTGACATGCACAAAATGGAATTTTAAGGTTTATCTTGGATGTGTCAGTAGGTTTATCTGACACACTTAAAATAGTTTTTATCTAAATTATCTTCATCATACGATGTATTGGTAGGCATGGTACACACCGGTTTGTGAGTGAGTAAGAAGTAATAATAAAACTTGTCTATTACTTTGAGAAAAATGTTATATGATGTATGACATAAGTCTTAATTGATAAATGGAAGTACTATCATACACTGTCATAATTATGTAAATGTAAAATGGGCATATAGTGATAATATGATTATTCGCCTAACTAATGGTGACTATTGTTGTACTCACGTACAGACCTGAATCCATTAGTTATGCAAATAGTCTCAAACTTGTTATGTTCATACTAAGGGACCCTCTGTTGTACTTTGTACAGATCTGGGGCCACTAGTATCTTCATAGTCGGTTTGATGTATGCCTAAATATAAATATCAAGTGTATGTTACGAGAAAACCGAGATAAACTTGGTCTTGTAATCTCTACCTTGTGTGAATATGCAGTGTTTGTTTTACTGAAGTTTATCAGTATATCATATAAAAGGTCTCTCAAAATTAATATTCATACTAACAATAAAAGGTTAACTCACAGACACGGATGTAACGTGTTTAGGTGGACAAACAATACCAATAATTGTCTTGAAATAATTTTTATAAAAGGTGTTTTAAATGTGCCACGTAAATTTAAAGTGGACAAATATACTGATGATCGAAATAACACTTACTATTCCTAATAAATGCATGTTATTCCGATATGATCCCTAATCAGACAACTCAACTCCGTCACCAAAAATAGAGTGTTAGTATTTTTATTTTGTTCATTTTTTACTTTTTGTAAAATTAAAGAAAATGCCAAAAAGATTTTTTGTTTTATGCTTTATTTTTATTCTGAGTTATTTTTCCAAAGTCACGAGTTATTTGGAAATTATTTGCTAAAATAACGAGTAAACGGTTTGAAAAATTCAAAATTGGATCAAAAATTATATGCGACGTCACACTCTACGTCGCCTGCGACGTCCCAGTCTACGTCACATGTAGGGTTAGACTATATATAGTCTCAACTGCGACGTAACATGTCACACTATTCACTATTCACGTGCGACGTACCCTGCGACGTAGCATTGGCGATTTGCGACGTAGCAATTTTCGAGTAATTTTCGTGATTTGTAGCCGTTTTCATTCCGATTCACTTACGTAGTTTTGATCTACTCGTTATTCCGCACACTTAGGTACCGATTTTACCATTTTTAACCGTGTATATTATGTTTAATGGCTATGTATGTATTACGGGTTAAAAGGGTTTCGGGTTTCGGATAAATTAGATGGTCTATCGTGTAATTTACTGGTTATAAATCATGTTTTCGTGATCACCATCGTTAGCCGCACCTTGTAGTGCGTTTGATTTTGAAAACCCCTAAATTCGTGGGTTAGGGTTTCTGGGTTGGGGACGCCTGTTCGTCAGTGCGACGTACGCTGCGACGTCGTGGCCTACGTCGCTTCAATTATTTGTTATTAATTTCCTACGTCGCCCTTCCCTACGTCGCTTTTACTGCGACGTCCGATGCGACGTACCACTCTACGTCGCTATTTTAAATAATGTGATTAAATTCACAATAAATTGCAAAATGCGACGTCCCTCTTGACGTCGCTCGAATTTTCTACGACGTCAAGCCTTACGTCGCTTTTCAATTTATTTTGATTTTAGGCGACGTACAGTTCTACGTCGCTCTGTGTTAATGCGACGTACGTGGCTACGTCGCTAGTTCCAGGAAGTTTGAAAAGGTTTTTCTTAAAAATGTAACATTTTTGCTAACCTTTTTCGAGTTGCAATCTGTTTCTGTTTTTGCAGATAAGGCTTTGATTTTTGAAGCTCGTCACAATACGGCTGCTTACCTTACTGACACTTCTGATAAAGCTGCACCGTATCGTCAGATGATAGCGTTTTTGAGACGTTCAAGGGTATTCCACGCCATTTCCGATAACACTATGGCGTTTGGAAATCTGATCAACCCTTTTTGGAGAAATGCGACTGTCGTTACTGATAACGACGTTAGACGATTGGTCTCTACCGTTCTGGGTACGGAGATCACTATTACAGAACAGAGTATTCGGGAACTTTTACAGCTGAATGATCAACCGGATATGCCTATCGGTTTTGATCATATTTTTGTTTCTGGAGCTATGCAACGGATAGGATATCCCGGGATTCCCTCTGATCAGTATAGAAAAGCGAATCTCACACGCGTCTGGAGATATTTGATGCATGTGATCATTGTTTGCTTGGGGAATCGGAAAGGTGGAACGGATGGGATGAGCAGAAGTCTGGCTTCTGCTATGTTAGCATTGGTATACAACAAGCCGTTCAACTTCTCGGGATTTATCTTCAAGGCTATGGTTGATAATGCGAATGCCGGGGATCAGAAATGGATTTTATATCCGAGATTTGTACAGCTGCACATCAATCGTCATCATCCGGAGCTTCAGGCACAGGGTGATATCGATCAGCCGCTCAAGATTTCCCCGATGATGAGTCGGATTTTCACTATTTGTGCAGGGTATGAGAAAGGGGTCGAGGCACCAAGGGATGTTCCCTTATTCGGTGCTATTGTGGATGAAAATTATGTACCACCTCCAGATCCTCAGTATATGGATGTTCCAGCACCACAGCAACCACTCATGAACGTTCCTGTTCAAGCTGCGGGGGAGCATGTGGAGGCTATTTTGGAGAACATTGAGCAGTTCGGGCATGTTGACTCGGACAATCCTGCATCTCATGAAACGGTCGAGAGTTCTGATTCTGAAGAACCGGCCAATGTAGGTCCTCAGGATGGAGGTCCGACGCCTGAGCACTCGGATGGTACTGTTCCGCATCCCTCTGAGATGGAACGTATCAGGCTTTCCGATTCATTCAGATATCTGCGAAGCGTCGGATCCGGGCAGGTCGTAAGTATGTACCTCCAAGGGATAAGAGAAAACGTACACGTGACGGTGATGATCCTGCTGATGAGACTTATCGACCGAGTCGTCGTGTTCGTCGCTCTTCGTCAACACGAGCTCCAGTCAATCCACAGCAGCAGGATGCTTTTGAGATTCAACCGACTCCAGCTTTCATGCAAAAGATAATGGAAGATATGCAGCAGATGAAGCAAAAGCTGGAAGCTCAAGACGAGAAGATTGCTGAACAAGCTGCATTGATCGAGGTTCAGTCTAAAGAGCTTGAGGATACGAAGCTTAGGGTTAATGTTTTGGAAGGCAGGTTACTTGCCTCGGGGGAGTATGGGTCTGGGATACCCACTTTAGAGTCAAGTGAACCTGCGTCTGTAAATCCCAACCCTGTAATTGAAAATGTTAATGAAAATATTTCTAGTTTGGATTATTTTTGTGTTGATGATATTCCAGGGCAACCGAGACCGCTGGCTGTTGACTATTCATTTGCGGACTTGTCGTTTATTCAGAGGATGGCCAGTGGAGTTGGCTCTGAGGAAGAAACAGAGAATGTTTTTGAGATGAACGAGGATGTCTCGATTGAAGAGGAACAGTTGAATGCAGATGAAACGTATGATGATGCACAATCTGGGGAAGCTTATGATGATGCACCAATTATAAAATCTGATTCAAGTGAAGACGAGAGTTCTGATAAAGCTCAACATGGAGAATCAAGTTCTGCTGCAACTCCAGCTCCAGAGACACAGGCACCGGACTCAGCAGCGAAGAAATTAACTGCTGAAGAAAAAAGAGAGAGAAACAAGAAATGGTGGCCTAAGGGACGAAATCCAGTTCCTATTCCAGTTAAATGTCAAGTGTACCGGGTTAGTCGAAATTATACCGGTGTTATTAAAAGCTGGAAGTGTCAGAGGAATCTGTTTATGATAAAGAGAGAAGATGGAGTTCAGTATTTCAGAATGTGTTTTGATAGATTAAGTACGTTGCCAAAAGGAGAGATTAATCGATTAGCTCTGCTTAAATTGATTAATCCTTTCGAGAATGATTATGCTGAGTTCATTCAGAGAAATCTACGTCGGGAAGTATTATCGAAGACATATTCGAAATTGAAACCGACGTTGGGAACTCGGTATACGTGGAAAAAGAAGATTGATCCAGTCACCAGGAAGCCTTTGGTTAAAGTTCACTATTCGCCTGCTAACTGTTTGACTGAGATACCTCTGGAATCAGTTCCTTATTATTTTCTGAGAAGACTTGTAAAATGGGAACTTGATCCACAGACTGGCGAAGCGGTTATTACTTTCGTTCCAGATTCTGAACCGTGGCCAGAAGTTGGAGGTATATGGAATCTGAGGCAAGCAACGTTTAGACTGTATGATCCGATGAGTTTGATTAATTTTCATGAAAAAGATTTAAGAAAACTCTATGATAATCGGATTCGTGTTGGTCAGAAGAATGAATTCAACAGACGTTTAGCACAGCAGTTTTACAATGTTGTTACTGTTTGCGTAGCTAATGGAATTCATGCCGACGGCCAATTTCCTGCGGGCTGGGTTTAATGAAGATTTTTGAAGACCAAGCTGAAGACACGGGGGAGTTTGTTAGTACATGTTTAGTGTCTGTCAGTTGGTCTAGCTCGTAGTTTGTAATTAGAATTAGCATTCCTGACTCCTGCGACGTAGCGTGCAACGTCGCAGGTGCGACGTCAGGTTTTGGGCCTGCGACGTAGCCAACGTCGCATGGGCTTGGGCCTGCGACGTAGCGTGCGACGTCGCATGTGCCAGATTTTGTATAAATTCGTTTTATGTTTTCTGTTTTAGGGTTAGACGAAACCCTAAACGCAATTAGTCGAAATCTCTGTAATCTGACCGATTATAATACAATATAATACGTTTCGTTTGATATTCATTGCGTATTGATTGTTCGTGTGTTTAGTATATAATTTAATCGTTGATTCCGCAAACGATTGAGTGACTCGGTTCGTACTAGATCCTAAGTAAGGGACAAACAATAAAAGAAGTTAAAATGAGGAAGATTGAAGAATGGAGGTCGAATGTGAAAAAAGTTGGAAAAACTAATCCATACGGCGTATAGATGTTGTGAGCCGGGCCGGGAGATTACGCGGGTTAGACCCATGGGTTTTTGTAACACCCCCAAATTTACTGTTCGCGGAAGCATACATTAGGGTGCTACTAATCAATACACAAAGCACATAAGATACATAATGAACGACCACTACATGCGTCGTTTTACAAATACATTGATTAACGTAAGAGTCTACATATGGTTTACAAAAGATGAGTTCGCATAGCTACTTGAGAGATTCTAGTACATATCTAATTTAAGCAAAATATAGAAATGCAGGGAAATCTCTTGATGTTTATATGATTTCATGCGACTCGAGCTACAGTATCCTGATGGGTAGTCCAACTTACTGCTGAGTACCTGAGATAACATGCTAAAAGGTCAGCTATAAAGCTGGTGAGCTCACAGGTTTGATATGATAACATATGATTTGTGAACCGCAAGATTTAATGATTCGATTTACAAAGCATGTAAATAATTGATTGATGAGTATCACATGAATATTTGTAATTAAACAAATAAGTAAAGATTGATACAACTAACATGAGCACATAGTCTGAGCTTAACTGAGGGGTCAGGATCACAATCAAGTGCCTGATCGAGGGTGCCTCTATGCGTATGCCTAATAAACATACGTTTGAACAAATGATAATGCGTCCGTTTGACAGGTTAGTGCTTGCTAACTCGGACGGGGATTGTCAATCCCATATGGTACCATATAGCTATATAGTACCATACACCAACATTCACGCTATAGCCATATTAACAGAACTATGCTTCAGAGGACTTTAAAAGGATTTTGAAAACAACTCATGCCAATATGTAGAAATGTTTTCAAAAACGGTTTCCATAAAATAGTTTGAGCATGTATCCCACCCCAAAACAGTTTAAAACAAGTAAAAACATTAAAAGAGGGGCTATGAGATCTCACCTGAGTCTGATGAATTGTTAGCCAACAATTATAATGATTCACAATGATTTGATGTCGTTACAACGACTGAACCTGCAGGGCGTCTTAGACGCGCAAGGTTTTGATAATGATTAGATATTGAACCTGTCAGGCGTATTAAACGCGCAAGGTTTAGATTGATTAGATGACTCTACGGACCATCTATGCTAGTTGTTCCCTCAACTAGTTATGCCCAAATACTTTGGTTGTCGATTAGGTTTGAGTTTTGAAAATGTATACGGGTCGTTGGTGACGGCTTGTAATAATAATTTCAAACTATTATTATTTTGCATGATTTGTTGTACTTAGAAAAGTATATGTGTTTAGAGTAATAGTCGTATCGTATAAGTTTAGTTGTTAATCAAGTTCAGTATATCCGTTACACTTTATTTCATAATTTATAAAATTTGGTACGAGTCTGAAAACAGTAATATGCCATTTTCGGGCCCTAAACGACCCCGGATGGCCTAAAACCGACTAGGCTAAGGTACTTAGCTTTGATCATTTGGCTGTTTTCGAATAACCGTGCGAATTTGAGCTCAATCCGTTTTAATAAATTTTTCATCGAGAAGCTACCCTGTTTTAACTTGTGAAATCGTCGACGTTTTCGAAAATTTACATGTTCTGTTTTAGCTAGAATTCGCAGGGCTAGTTTATTGATCCGTTGGATCATGAAATATATATGAAATTTACATGTTCTGTTTTAGCTAGAATTCGCAGGGCTATCATCAAACTCAATCCTAGCTCTCTTACTCTTCGGAGGTCTCATAGAAACTCCCGGAATCAGCTGACCATCTTTCCAGCGGATATCACCATTCAGATCTTTTTCCAATATCCAAACTTTTATCATGTAGTTCATATCATATGGCTGCGACTCCTTGCCCTCCATCTCTGTCAATCTGCTAATCACATCACTAGTCAAAAGCCCCATCTTTCTAACTAGCTTTGTAATGATAGCTCCCATGTAAACAGTCTCAGACTTAGAATAAGCAGATTCAGTGAGAAGACGATCAGCAACCAAGTAGGCAACATTCACATGTTCATTTTCAATGATACTCTTGATGATCAACAAGTCTTTCTGGCCAACAGCTCCTTTTGTCTTCCTTTTACCTCGAATACAACAAGCAAGAAGATTATGAAGCACATTGTGATATCTATCCTGAAAAACTCGAGCTTTGACATTTGAATGAAACCGTCCTGATCCGTACTGAGACCAAATAGCCGTGTGATCTCTCTGTTTTGGACTGCACTCTGAGTTGAGGAAGAACTTGGTGGTCACTTGATATTCACTATAAAGCTCTAACTTGGTGGTCACTTGTGAAATCGTCGACGTTTTCGAAAATTTACATGTTCTGTTTTAGCTAGAATTCACAGGGCTAGTTTATTGATCCGTTGGATCATGAAATATATAGGGGGAATCCGCCGGATTCCCTTGAATCCGCCGGATTGGTGACATTTGGTGGGAATACGCCGTATTCGTCTGAATACGACCGTATTCATTAAAAATAGAGGGAATACGCCGGATTCCCATGAATCCGACCGTATTCATGGCAAACAACGGGAATACGCCGTATTCCATTGAATACGCCGTGTTCATGTTTTCTGGGCGGGAATACGCCGGATTCCCGTGAATCCGACCGTATTCCGAGGTCTGGTTCGAGTCTGTCGTTCCAAAAATCACCCAAACCAAATCTAATCCGCAAATTAACCAACAATCATCTATTCTAACGTTACTATATGATAATACAAGGTATTTAAATACGAAATTACAAAGTTTGGGTTAACGATTCCTTACGTATTTAAAATGGTGAGGAGATGACGATGATGATGAAAAACGAAGAAGATGATCACGATGATGATGATGATTCCAGCAACGATGATGATATTGATCTTGTGTTGTTGTTGTGATTGTTAATTTGTTGTTGTTGTTGTTAGATGAAAATGGAACGAGAGGGAGTAGAGAACAGAGAGATAGATAGAAATGAATTGAAATGGATCGGCCATCTCCAATTATTGGAGGTGGTTGATCCGAGCTTCGATCCTTTTCGTGGTATTTTGACCCGTGTTTCGGTACCCGATCGAAAAGTAGTAAAATGTTTTAAAACGATAATTTTCTAAAAATGATATCGTACGCATTTTCATTTGAAGTATTTTATAAAAATACATTTAACGAGATATAAAATATATCTTTGTTTTGTGTTTGAGAGACGGATAGAATTCAATTGGTTTCGTCGCGTTTGAGTAAAATGGTATAAAACGAAATATGTTTTATTTTATCTGATGTAAATAATAATTATTAATTTCAATAATAATTCATTATTTATATATAGTTTTGTCGTGGACGTTTGATTTGTACGATACGAGATACTTGATATATTATCAAAATAATATATAATAGTTATGAGGGTATTAAATAATAATTCCATATTATTTAAATACTTGATTTTCACCAACGCCGTATAATTGAATCGGAATTCGGCCGATTTAAAATGAACGATTAAATCTAATCGAGTACTGATATATATATATTCATCAATATATATTTTTGATACATACAATTAGTCTAATACATAGCACTAACTACATGTATTACATAATGATTAGGAACTAATTTCTAGTCCTAATTCGACGGGTGTCACAGTTTTTCAATCCATACGGCGTATGGAATTCCATACGGCGTGTGGATTGCCTCGACAGAAACCCTAAAAAGCTCATTTTGCTTTCATTTGTAGAGGATCACTCCCATTTTTCTTCACAGCCGAATTTCCTTTTAAAAAACCCTATTTCTAGAGATCTTTGGAAGGATTGAAGCAAAAAGAATCAAAGGTTTTCGTTCAATCAATTGTTAATTCGGTTTCTCGGTTTGATTTTGTTTCTATCTTTCATTTGATTATGATTATGATGTTATTGAATCTGATTTTCTGTAAAAGTATGATTGGCTAAATCTTTTATGTATTTGCTTAGATGATAATACTTTAATGATGGATTGATTATTGAAATTGCGAATCGTATTGGATTTTATTCAAGTTTATGTGTTTATTCGTTGATTCTTGGTTATTAAGTGAATATTACTAATTACTTAACGTGGTTTTATGATTAATTGAGATTGAGTTCCTTTTGATTATAAGATTATTGATGATTGTTGGTTTCAATTGATCGTTATCACCGAATAGATTGAGTTTGACGGGTTAGGGATAATAATTGGTAATAATTAATTAAGAACAAGATAACTAGAAATAGTTATAAACTTTGTTGATTCAAGTTATAAGAATAAATCACATAAACGGTGTTGAATTAATATAAAACACAATTAGGTGGACAACGTTAAATTGAACTGTTAACGGGTTAAAAACAACTTCATGTCTTTCTTAATTGTGTTAATTCAGTTTATCTTGTAAGGAGGGTTGATACATTTGTTATAGCACAATAAAATCCATACGTGAGCATTCTAAATAAAGTGATTTCCAGACTTTAGGGAAAGTAATCTAAGCAAATACATTTCTTTTATCATTTGAATTAAATCTTTTATTTTAGTATTTCTTTGTTTTCTAATTAAGTTTTAATTGGTAAAAATCATTTATTATAATTGTTTGTCAATTGTTCGATCGGAACTAAAACGTCCCCATTATTTTTACTGCTTTCATTAATTGTAGTAATTTCCAATTTGTTAAGATTGACATCCGTTCCCTGTGTTCGACTCGAACTTACTGAGCTATATTCTGACCAGGTATTCTTGCCTGTGTTGTGTGTAGTAAGTTAAGTGATTCCCATTTTAAAATTAAAGCACCGTTTACACGACATCAAGTTTTTGGCGCCGCTGCCGGGGAACGGTTTGTTTCAATTAAATGAATTGGAAGTTGTCTTTTGTTTATTACTTTTAGTTAGTTTATTATTTGTTTGGTATTTTATTTAGTTAATTTCCTTTTCACTTTAGTTTATAATTAGGTAGTTAGGTAGCCTGTTCTGCTGACTTGTCAAGTACGTTATAGGAGTTTATGACCCGATCAACTGTTCCAGACCCAACCGACCCTTTTGAAGAACCCGAACGCATATTTCATCAAAGAAAACGCGCTTCTTCCGCACCACCAAACTCACCGTTAATCAACGCCTTTCTTAGCGACAATTTCGGGGTTTTTACCAATAACCTTTTTACCCCACGAACCAGAAACTACCGTTCGTATCTAGAAAGCGATTTCGGAGAGAGCCTACGATTCCTTTTTAACGATCAACCAGATAACATAATGGCAGAAGATATCGCCAACATAACTCTTGAGGAGTATTCGAGTCGGATGCGTAATGACCGTGGCACTGGAGTAGTAAGGCTAGCAATTACGCAAGATGTGGAGTTTGAAATCAAAGGACAGTTCCTCAAGGAACTTAGGGAGAATCCGATCCGTGGAGAAGAAAGGGAAGATGCTAACGATCATGTGGAGAGAATCGTGGAGATAGCCGATATGTTCAACGTTCCGAACATCACACGCGATCAAGTCATGCTCAGAGTTTTCCCTATCACACTCAGGGGAGCTGCTAAAAGATGGATTCAAAACGAGCCAGCTGGGTCCATCACCACATGGGAAGACCTTCGAAGTTTCTTAAGATGTATTTTCCTCCTTCCAAAACTTCAAAGATGATTGACGAGATCAGAAATTTCAAGCAAGAAATGGATGAGTCACTACACCAAGCTTGGGAGAGATATAAGGACCTGATGCATAAGTGCCCGTAGCACGACCTGAACGATCAGCAAATCGTGAGTATCTTCTATAAAGGAGTGGATCGTGCTACGAGACAGCAACTCGATGCCCAAGGGCCTATTCCCAAGAAGATTCCTCGTGATGCTTTAACTGCCATTCGTGACCAAGCGAAACACTCTCAGTTATGGGATGATGGTACCTCTAGACGGAAGAGGTCTGTGAATGATGAAGATGGGTTTGCAGCCATCACCGCTAAGCTGGACAACATGGGCAGAGATATTAAAAAGGTTACTGAGACTGTCCATGCTATCCAAGTGGGATGCGACAACTGTGGAGGAAGCCATTTAGTGAAGGATTGCCCCGAGATAAAAATGGGAGAAGCAAGTGACGAAGTTAAATATGGGGAAGCTCAAGCACCATACCGCCAGGGCGGTGGAAATTTCTTCAGAAGACCATACCAAGATGGAGGGCGTCAGTTTCGCCAAACTCAACCTGGTTTTTACACCAAGGATCAACAAGCTGCACCATCAACAGATAAACAAACCAACTTAAAGGAAATGATGGGAAAGTTTCTTGTCACAAATGAGAAATTCATTACCAGTTCTGGACAAAGGATGGATGCCACTGATGCGACATTGAGAAACCAAGGGGCTGCAATCAAGCAGATTGAAGGGAATATTTCTAACATCGCTAAAGTTCTTCAAGAGAGATTTCCTGGAACTCTTCCTGGATACACGGAAACTAACCCACGTGATCAAGCTAAGGCTATGATCACCAGAAGTGGACGAATTCATGAGGATTTAGGTGTCAAGAAGAAAACTGTTTCCCAACCCTTACCTGAGAAAGAAAAGGAGGTAGAAGTTGTTGAAAGTCCTAAGGTGGACACGGAGGCTGACCAAATTGCAAGAGATAAGCAATATGCTAAGGATCATGCACCGCCGCCACATTATCCTGCAGCTTTGAGAAGAGGAAAGGACGATGCTCAATACCAACAGTTTCTAGAGAATCTGAAGCAACTTCACATTAACATCCCATTCGTGGAGGCGATTGCCCAAATGCCCAAGTATGCAAAGTATTTGAAGGAACTTTTAACCAACAAGAGTAAGCTGATGGAGGCAACCACAGTAACAATGAACGAGAGATGCTTAGCAGTTATGCAAAATAAACTTCCACCGAAGATGAAGGACCCTGGGAGTATTACTCTTCCTTGTCTAATTGGAAGTTTAGACCTTACTCATGCATTGGCTGATTTGGGGGCAAGCATATCAATAATGCCTTATACAATGTATGCTAGACTCAAGTTAGGAGAACCGAAGCCAATTAGAATGTGCATTGAGTTAGCGGATCGTTCAGTCCAGTACCCTAAGGTTATGATCGAGAATGTGTTAGTTAAGGTTGATAGGTTCGTTTTCCCTTGCGATTTCGTGATTCTGGACATGGTAGAAGATTCTAAGGTACCTATCATCTTTGGAAGACCTTTTCTAGCCACTGCGAGGGCATTGATTGATGTTCATGATAGAAAGATCACCTTAAGGGTAGGAGATGATTAAGTAGTATTTGATGTCAACAAGTCAATGCAATACCCTGCTGCAGTTGATGATACTTGCTACTTTGTGAGTGCTAGAGAAATGACTGATGATGAGGAATTCCTTCAAAGTCTCATGGAAGATGAAGACCTTGATCCCATGATTCTTGAAGGATGGACGGGAAGCATAGAAGCAATCCGAGATATTGAAGAATTCGATAAGTTGCTTGAAGAGCTAGAATTTGCAAGTGATGAGGAGATAGAGAGTGATGAAAATCAGCCGACTAAGAGCGAAGAGTCGATTGAGGTTGATGGTATTTTAGTCAAGAAAGAGACTCGCATCACCATGCATGGGATTCCTTGTCCTAGAGAGGAGGTGTTGACAGTTAAATCTTCCTTCGAAGAACCACCAAATTTAGAACTAAAGGATCTACCGACCCATTTGGAATATGCCTACTTGCAAGGAGAGTCGGACCTACCGGTTATCATTTCATCTCATTTATCTGCAACCGAGAAAGAAAGCCTGCTGAAAGTTCTGAAGGAACATAAGAATGCTATAGCATGGACGATTGGTGATATCAAAGGAATCAGCCCATCATATTGCACGCACAAGATCCTCATGGAATCTGATTTCAAACCAGTTGTGCAACCATTGAGACGGTTGAATCCTAAGGTTACAGATGTAGTGAGGAAGGAAATCATAAAGTTGCTGGACTCTGGATTGATATACCCGATTTCTGATAGTCCGTGGGTTAGTCCCATTCATGTTGTGCCAAAGAAAGGAGGTATGACAGTGGTTGTTAATGAGAAGAACGAGTTAATCCCCATGAGAACTGTCACTGGATGGAGAGTCTGTATCGATTATAGGAAGTTGAACGATGCGACACGCAAAGACCATTTTCCTTTGCCTTTTATTGATCAGATACTCGAACGTCTAGCTGGAAAAGAATACTATTGCTTTTTAGATGATTTTTCAGGATACTTTCAGATTCCAATAGATGCAAATGATCAAGACAAGACCACATTCACATGTCCATTCGAAACTTTTGCATATCGAAGGATGCCTTTTGGTTTATGTAATTGATGCGCCCCGAACGGTCGGTCCAGGAATCGCTTCCTGTCGTTGCGGGCCTCACGCTCGAGGTGCACCGGTGGTAGTTTTAAATTTATAATTGTCGGGACCTAAACCTTCCGAACAACGTACTGATACTAGGTACGAATACCTGATACTAGTAAGTGGCAAGGATGATCCAGGGTCGTTCCTCACGACGGTAGAATTGAAACAGAGCTCACTCGGATAACTTAGTAATTAAGCTGGGTTTTGGATAGTTGGATAGGTTTTGTATTTGGTTTTCTAATTTAAACTACTAGAACATAAAATAAAAGGGAAGCTAGCATGATGTAACACTTAAGGATGACGGAGACGTGGTTCACCATGATTTGGGATAGTGCATTACCTGGATGATGTTCATTATGGGACACATTTAGGTAGCAAACAAGTAAACTATAGGTGTAAACACTAGGACCCTACTTCTTTAGATAGATTCTAAATTAGTATGTCACTGAGTACCTAGGCTATCGTGATTCTGATCAGAACAGGCTGCTCAACCCCCCACACTGCCTGGTTATGACAAGTGACCCATTAAGGGTGCATGAATAAGGTAACAGACTGCCCTCAGGTTATTCTGACCTTTCTTAACACCTAAGTCTAAATGTTATTATCTAATCGTGTACTGATTATTAACTTTGTATTCTAAACTATCAGTTTTGTAGAGTCTAGGGGTTTTAAGAATCCTGAACCACTGCTGGGCTTGACTTTCATCTCTAGACTCATTCCTTACGTTTGATTAGTTCAATTACTTCTGTCATGATCTAGACTCTCCTTTGCAATCAATCATTCAGCCCTAGGAACACCAGCGGTGTACAATGCATAATCATTCCACAGCGTACCACACTAGGCACCGTTCATGATGTACTACACTAAAACAGTTCCACAGACCCTCGTAACAAGGGATATGTTGTAGCTTTTATCCCTAGGTACAGGTACGGTGTACTATCTTGAAATGTTTCCATAGCTTTAGTTCCAGGGGTAGACAGACGGTGTACTGTAACATTTCCACGACTATATTGGTTCCTAGACCATATTCTAGGGTCTCTAGGTAATCCACAGTGTTGGCACAGACGGCTTTTTCCGGAGCTTCCACGTTGTACTCCACCAGTGGTGTTTCCAAAGCTATACCCAGTACTTCAGCTGAATTATAGTGACAGACACGGCTTCGTACAAACATACAGATAACATATCTACCGTAACTTAGGCCTACAGCTAAGGTGATAGTCACGTGAAGGACTGGAAAGGGTGATCCGTAACTAAGTCTAGATGCATGATAAGTTTAGATAGATACAAGGTTTAACAATTCCATTAATCATACCAAATTACAACTATCTAAATCATGGCAAACAATCAAGTAACTACTCACAAAGCATGGCAATAAATATTTCCAACATTAATAAATCACAAACATCAAACAAGAACATTATGACGAATTAATATAAGAAAGGATAGATATTACCGGTAAACAAATGCGAGCAGAATAACACTTGTATTTCGCCGAATAATATCCAAGTATTACAAACGCTAGCTTCTACGAATTACACTACATAACTACCCTAACAGCTACGGATTCTCCCCCTAATCTTTCCACTAGTTTCTAGAGAGAGAAACTAGAGAGAGAACCTAGAGAGAGAACCTAGAGAGAGAAACTAAAATGAAAACTTAAATAAAATCTAGAGAGAGAGTAGTGAGAGAGTGAAGTGTGAATTGATTTGAAGGATGATTTAAAATGGGAGGTGAAGCCTTATATTTATAGCAAACGCACAGCCGTATCTGTAGACCGTATCCAAATCTTCAAACGCACAACCGTATTGCAAAGGCGAATAAAAATCATATTTTTATCACCCAAACGCACGATACGGCTGAGCTAGGGTGAATACGGCTGAACTGGGTTGTATACGGTTGAGCATAGGGTGAATACGACTGAGCTGGGCCGTATACAGCTGAGCACAGGCCGTATACGGTCTGTGTCCAGCCGTATACGGTCTGGTTCAGCCGTATACGGTCTGTGTCCAGCTGTATTCGGTTCTTCGGTTCTTTGTTTCTTCGTTCGGGCGTAACTTCTTCATCCGATGTCCGTTTTGAGCGTTCTTTATATCCACACGATCGTAATTTCCTAACGAAGAAAATGACATAAGTTAGAGGTCAAAATTCCAAGTATAGCTCAAATTGTGCTAAAATGAGTGAACGGAAGATTCAATGATCGTTTGTGCTCTGTTTTACTCATTTTTAGGTTGTTTTTGTTGATTCTTGAAACATTGTCTATATTTTAGCCCTTATGATGAAATGTGATGTTTAAGTTCATTTTTGAGTGTTTTCATTAATAATTGGGCTAAAATTGTGAGATAATGGCACACAAAAACATGACTTTTTGCGTGTCATCAGTAATGCACCCGCAACATTTCAGCGGTGCATGATGGCAATTTTTCATGATATGGTGGAAGACAGCATGGAAATATTCATGGATGACTTTTCTGTTTTCGGAGATTCTTTTGATAAGTGTTTGGCAAATCTCAAGAAGATGTTGCAGAGGTGTGAGAGTTCAAATCTCGTCTTAAATTGGGAAAAGTGCCATTTCATGGTACGTGAAGGAGTTGTTTTAGGGCATAAAAAATCAAGTGCTAGTATTGAAGTTGATCAAGCCAAGATTGAGGCCATAGGAAAGCTACCTCATCCTACGAATGTTAAAGGAATACGAAGTTTCTTAGGACATGCTGGGTTTTATAGGAGATTCATCAAGGATTTTTCAAAGATAGCACGTCCGATGAATAAGTTGTTGGAGAAAGATGCTAAGTTTGAATTTTCAAGGGAATGCCAAGATGCGTTCAATCTTTTAAAGGAAAAGTTGGTATCTGCACCGATTATGATAAGTCCAAATTGGGATCTCCCATTTGAGTTGATGTGTGATGCCAGTGACTACGCTGTAGGAGCAGTTTTAGGCCAGAGGGTTGATAAGAAGTTTCAACCTATTTATTACGCAAGCAAGACTTTGACGAGTGCACAGGAGAATTACACTACAACTGAAAAGGAATTGCTTGCTGTTGTTTTTGCGTTTGACAAATTTCATTCTTACTTGGTTTTGTCAAAGACTGTAGTGTTTACCGACCATTCAGCCTTACGATATTTGTTTAGCAAACAAGATGCAAAGCCAAGGTTGTTGCGGTGGATTTTGTTGTTACAAGAGTTTGATATAGAGATTAGAGACAAGAAGGGAGCTGAAAATCTGGTAGCCGATCATTTATCTCAATTAGAAAACCCTGAGCTGGATAAGTTAGACGAAACGGAGATTCAGGATAAATTTCCTGATGAAAGTTTGTTGAAGGCAATTCTGAATGAATTTCCGTGGTTCGCCGATATTGCAAACTTCCTAGTTACAAACACTCTTCCGTCGGGATTGGATTTCAACCAAAGAAAGAGATTTTTCTCATCTTTGTGATATTACTTCTGGGAAGACCCGTACTTGTTCAGACAGTGTGCTGATGGAATTGTTCGAAGGTGTGTAGCTGGAGAGGAATGCGACATAATTTTAGAGCATTGTCATGATGGTCCGTCTGGAGGACATCATGGTCCTAATTACACTGCAAGAAAAGTGTTTGAGGCAGGTTTTTATTGGCCAACCATTTATAAGGATGCATTTAAGTATGTGAAGGAGTGTGATGCATGCCAGCGTACTGGGAGAATCTCTAAGAAGGATGAAATGTTGCAGAGTCCAATAATGGTAAGTGAGATTTTTGATGTCTGGGGAATAGACTTTGTGGGCCCGTTTCCGCCTAGCAATGGAAATAAATACATCATTGTGGTTGTGGATTATGTTTCTAAGTGGGCTGAAGCAAAAGCATTACCCACGAATGATGCTAGAGTTGTGGTGAAGTTTCTTAAGCAACTATTTTTGCGTTTTGGAACACCGAAAGCTTTAGTTAGTGATCGAGGGAGCATTTCACAAATGCTCAATTGGAAAAAGTGCTGCGAAAGTACGGAGTTAACCACAAGTTTTCAACTGCTTATCATCCACAGACAAGTGGTCAAGTGGAAGTGACCAATAGAGGGTTGAAGCGTATTTTAGAACGTTCAGTTGAAGGAAACCCCAAAAATTGGTCATACAAGTTAGATGATGCGTTATGGGCGGCACGAACAGCTTTTAAGTCAACAATTGGAACGACACCTTATCGTCTTGTTTATGGGAAGGCTTGTCATTTGCCTTTTGAATTGGAACATAAGGCATATTGGGCTATTAAGCAGTGCAATCTGGATGAGCAATTAGCTGGAAAAGAAAGAATGGCACAGCTAACTGAGTTGGAGGAATTCAGAATGAATGCTTATGATAATTCGAGACTATTCAAGGAACGAACGAAGAAATGGCATGATGCTTGTCTTAAATCGAATCGTACGTTTGAGAAGGGTGACAAAGTTCTATTGTATAGTTCTCGGTTACATTTATTTCCTGGTAAGTTGAAGACACGCTGGACAGGACCTTTTGTAGTTGAGAAAGTTTATCCATTTGGTGCTGTTGATTTACAAGGACATTCTGGAAAAACTTTCAAGGTTAATGGAAGTAGGTTAAAGAAGTACTATGGTGATGTAAGGGATTCCAAGCGTGATTTGGAGATGGATTTGAATTAAGTTATGAAGTAAGAGGTCGAGCTTACCGACGTGATAAACAAAAGTGCTTTCGGGAGACAACCCGTTATTTTGTTATTTTGTTTTATTGTTTTTGTTTGCAGGTTTGAACTTTGTGGGTGTGTTCCCTGGAAACCCTCACGAGACTACAACTCGTCCACTCAGGATACTGAGAGGTTTAAAGGCTTGTTGCATATGCTAAATGCAATCGTGTTGCCTACGAAAGTGTGCTGTTGTATTTTATTTCTGAACGAATGCCTTCAAGGATCTTTCTTCCAAATCAGAGGAGTTTCTGTTCACTTCTTTTACATTCCCTTTATTTTTTGTTTTCTTTTGCAATGAGGACATTGCATACTTTTAAGTGGGAGATGGGGAAAAGAAGTATGTTTGTCCTTAAGATATGAATGGTAAATATTGGTAAATTTTAAAGCTAAAGAGCATTCTACGTGTTAGTCATTTTTCAGCCAAATTTGTCGTTTAAAATTGTATTCTATGTAAAGTTTAGCAAATCTTGTAACATATTTTGGGAATGCAAAGAATGAAATGATTTTAATTTTTAAATATTAGATAGTTCATTTTGAGATGTATCGATAGGCAATCTATATGGAAGTTATTGAGCTAGTAAGAAATTTAATGAATAAAGTAGGAGTTATCCTTTGAGAATCAGTTAGCAAGATATGATGTAATCTTAATTCTCATATGATAGCATGTTATAATCCATAATTCTGGGATCCTAATTGTCATCATTTGGGAATATACTGGGTGTTGACTCCTCTGTTGTACGAAAGTACAGACCTGGTTTCCGTCAGTATATTTGATAAAAAAGAAAGAAAAAGAGTACAAAGGACTCATGTATTGAAAAACCAAAGCCAAGTTATGTCACTCTGTTGTACTGAGGTACAGACCTGTCACTAATGTCTTGGTTTGAAAAATGATTGATTTATTTGGATGTTCATTATTTGGAGAATTGTGACACGTTATTTATATGGGAGTATTTTGCTATTGAAAATCAAGGGTAAGGCCTGCTAGAATAATAATAAGTTGAGCTCAATTTCTGAGTTTTAGATTGTTTAAGTGGACAACAATATAGGTAATCTAAATGAATTATCTTTTATGCATAATAATAATATATTAGAATTGTTTCCCATTGAGAGTTTCTTGATTATTAAGTTTTAAGTTAGAATCGATTTTAAGATAAAATTTTGGTTTGCCGAATGCTGTGTAGTATGTAAGTCCTTTTGCACTTTTGTTCGCCGTTCATATTTAAAGTTTTGAATTTTTGAATCAATAGTCTACTTGAGGACAAGTAAGATTCAAGTGGGGGATGTTTGATGAACGCCAAAATGTGCTATTTTATAGTGCTAATTACCCCCTAGTTTGATTAGTTTCTTATGCATTTTATTTGAATTCGATACTCATTTTGTTTATATTTGTATTTAGAAATTATCTGGAGCTTGAAGTGGAAAAGAAGTAGAAAACGTGCGAAAATTGAAGAAAAGAAGTTAAAATGAGGAAGATTGAAGAATGGAGGTCGAATGTGAAAAAAGTTGGAAAAACTAATCCATACGGCGTATGGATGTTGTGAGCCGGGCCGCCAGATTACGCGGGTTAGACCCATGGGTTTTTCAATCCATACGACGTATGGAATTCCGTACGACGTGTGGATTGCCTCGACAGAAACCCTAAAAAACTCATTTTGCTTTCATTTGTAGAGGATCACTCCCATTTTTCTTCACAGCCGAATTTCCTTTTAAAAAACCCTATTTCTAGAGATCTTTGGAAGGATTGAAGCAAAAAGAATCAAAGGTTTTCGTTCAATCAATTGTTAATTCGGTTTCTCGGTTTGATTTTGTTTCTATCTTTCATTTGATTATGATTATTGATATGTTATTGAATCTGATTTTCTGTAAAAGTATGATTGGCTAAATCTTTTATGTATTTGCTTAGATGATAATACTTTAATGATGGATTGATTATTGAAATTGCGAATCGTATTGGATTTTATTCAAGTTTATGTGTTTATTCGTTGATTCTTGGTTATTAAGTGAATATTACTAATTACTTAACGTGGTTTTATGATTAATTGAGATTGAGTTCCTTTTGATTATAAGATTATTGATGATTGTTGGTTTCAATTGATCGTTATCACCGAATAGATTGAGTTTGACGGGTTAGGGATAATAATTGGTAATAATTAATTAAGAACAAGATAACTAGAAATAGTTATAAACTTTGTTGATTCAAGTTATAAGAATAAATCACATAAACGGTGCTGAATTAATATAAAACACAATTAGGTGGGCAACGTTAAATTGAACTGTTAACGGGTTGAAAACAACTTCATGTCTTTCTTAATTGTGTTAATTCAATTTATCTTGTAAGGAAGGTTGATACATTTGTTATAGCACAATAAAATCCATACGTGAGCATTCTAAATAAAGTGATTTCCAGACTTTAAGGAAAGTAATCTAAGCAAATGCATTTCTTTTATCATTTGAATTAAATCTTTTATTTTAATATTTCTTTGTTTTCTAATTAAGTTTTAATTAGTAAAAATCATTTATTATAATTGTTTGTCAATTGTTCGATCGGAACTAAAACGTCCCCATTATTTTTACTGCTTTCATTAATTGTAGTAATTTCCAATTTGTTAAGATTGACATCCGTTCCCTGTGTTCGACTCGGACTTACTGAGCTATACTATATTCTGACCAGGTATTCTTGCATGTGTTGTGTGTAGTAAGTTAAGTGATTCCCATTTTTAAATTAAAGCACCGTTTACACGACATCAATAAGCTACGAGATCTAAGTCTCCATCAGACGGATACCAAAGTCCTAGCTTCGATTTCCCTTTGAGGTAACGAAAGATTCGTTTAACAGCTTGCATATGTTACTCTTTTGGATTAGCCTGATATCTTGAGCATATACATACAGCAAACATAATGTCAGGCCTAGAGGCAGTTAGATACATTAGTGATCCGATCATGGCTCTATAAAGAGTTGGATCCACATCGCTATCACTCGATATATCTGGTCCAAGGCTATGATTGACTGGAATTGGAGTATTGTAGATCTTACTTTCATCCATCTTAAAGCGTTCTAATAGCTCATGTTTATATTTAGATTGATGAATAAAGAATCTATCCTTCTTTTGATCAACTTGCAATCCTAAGAAGAAATTCAATTCTCCCATTGCAGACATTTCAAACCTTTTTCTCATGACTTTCTCAAATTCTTGACACATCTTTTCATCAGAAGATCCAAAGATAATGTCATCAACATACCCTTGCACAATTAGAAAGTCTTTCTTCTTCCATTTTACAAATAGTGTACTATCAATTCATACTCTTGTTAATCCATTATCAAGTAGATATGTTGATAGTGTCGCATACCACATCCTTGGTGCTTGATGTAATCCATATAGAGCCTTATTCAATCGATATACTCTATCTGGATACTCAGGATCAGCAAACCCTGGAGGTTGAGCGACATACACCAGTTCTTCTACTCTGCCATACAAAAAGGCACTCTTAACATCCAACTGATAAACCTTTATCTCTTTGAATGATGCAAATGCTAAGAATATCCTAATTGCTTCAAGGCTAGCCACTGGTGCAAACACTTCGTTGTAATCAATACCTTCTTCTTGGTTAAAACCTTGTACCACTAAACGAGCTTTATTGCGAGTAATGATCCCACGATCATCTCTTTTGCACTTAAATACCCATCTAGTGCCTATTGGATATTCTCCCTTAGGTAGGTCAACCAACTCCCGAACTTGTAGTTTTTCAAACTGAGACAGTTCTTCTTGCATAGCCTCTACCCACGAATTCTCCTTAAGAGCCATTTGAATATTTTTGGGCTCAACTTGTGAGATAAAGCTTGCATAAAGACATTCATTAGTAACTCCTGTCTCTTTCATTTCAGAGTATAAGCTTGGGTTCTCTAAGTTTTCAGACGTACTAGCTTTTGATTGAGTCCTTGTTTGAACCGGAGTATTAATGTCACCGATGATATTTCCAATCGGATGATTCTTACTCGTTCTTGTTGTAGCAACAGGTTCAACTGGAATTTCATCTCCTAAGTTAGTACCGATTTCCTCATAAATACTATGTTGTTCAGTAGTGTCTTCCAAATCTGGTACACCCTCTTTAGATAGCTGTAAGTTATCAATACCCATCGATATTCTTAGCTCTTTCAAAGGAGTAACTTTTGCATCAGCTCTTCCTCATTGGGAGGTGTATCTACTTTGGGTTTTTGAGATCCACTAGTAGATGGTTGATTTGGATCAACACTTGTCTTGATTCCATAAGATTGAGCATTCGATGTTGGAGTGTGGCCAATATCCTCATCCCCAAACAATAAATGTTCAGGAATCTCTGAATCACTGACAAAGTCACTCAAAGGAACTTTAAAAGATGCAAAAAGATCAGAATAATCAAATTTCCAATCTAAGCCCTTATGCACATCTGGTGTGTAGCTTGTAACTTCAATGTTATACACTACCTCCAAACGTCCTGTGACTTTATTAAAGACCCTCTTGTTTGGTGAATTAGGCATATAACCTAAAAAAATCCTTCGTCGGCCTTCTCACCAAATTTAGCTTGATGTCCAGTCTTTAATATGGTGCATGAAACTCCAAAGGGTTCAAACCCTTTTAAGTTAGGTTTCTTATTGTTCAAAAGCTCATAACAAGTCTTGTTCTGCTTTTTGACCATAAGAACTCTATTTAGAACATAACATGCTGTATTCACTGCTTCTGCCCAAAAGATAACCAGAAGCTTTGAATCAGCAAGCATTGTTCTAGCAGCTTCAATCAACGTTCTATTCTTCCTTTCAGCTACACCATTTTATTGAGGTTCATAAGGTGCACTGAATTGATGAATAATCCCTTTGCTTAAGCAATAGATATTCAACGTTGAATTTTTGAATTCTTTTCCATTGTCACTACAAATACGCTTCACTCTCGTTCTATAAACATTCTCTACTAGATCAAAGAACTCAATTAGAATTCCTGGAGTTTCATCCTTAGATCCCAAAAAGAACACCCACGAGAATCTAGAATAATCGTCTATGACAACCAAACAGTACCATTTGCCACCTATACTTCTTTTGCTTATAGGGCCGAAGAGGTCCATGTGTAGCAACTCAAATGGTAAGGAGATTGAGTTTTCAGTCTTAGATCTGTGTGGTTTCTTGTGCTGCTTTCCTTTCATGCAAGGAACACACTTATCTTCAGACTCGAAATGTTTTTGTGGTACACCAAAAACTAACCCATTCCTGGTTATGTAATTCATTTTTCTCCAATTCAGGTGTGCCATTCTCCTATGCCATAATAATGCATCTGTTTCTGAAGCCTTGGATAACAAACATGTAGACACCATTAAAGAGTTAGAAACACCCATGTTTATAGCATATATGTCCTTCTTCCTTGGTGCCCTCATCAATATCCAATCATCAGGTATTTTAACTCCCGGCTTCAGGACTAAGGCTTCCTTTTCATTGAAATGAACTGGATGACCTTTATCGCACACTTGGGAAACACTTACTAGGCTGTGAATTAGTTCTTCAACATAGTTCACATCCTCTAAAGTTAATGTTCCATTTGAAACATTTCCTTTCCCAGTAATTACTCCTCCTTTGTCTCAAGCAAAGTTAACTCTTTGCTTCAGACTCTCTTTGAAATCCTTCAGTAGACTTCTATCTCCTGTCATGTGCCTTGAGCATCCACTGTCTACATACCACCAACTGTCCTTGTTCACAGTCTGCTCCTGCACATAACACAAAACCCAATCAGTTGTCAAGAGGGACCCAAGCCATTACGGTCTTGGTTTGTCCCTTATCATCAACAAACATAAGCTCTTTAAAATAACCATCCTTCCCATCAGGAGCTTTGGTTACTTTCGAAGATACTTGAGTTTGTGGACGATCAGCCTTAAGAGGTGAATTTGAGGAGAACCTCCTAGGCACTGAATTATGAGCTCTATTATAATAATTATAATTAAACTCATGTGCTCGTGAAGTAGAACCACTCTCATAATGACTGTGATTTCTACTTTGAGCTCTAAACCTTGACGGTGTCATATCCCTAGGCTTATTGGAAGAATTATCACTTAGAGTATATGGCCGTTTAGGTTTAGGTGGGGAGACACTATGGTTACCATCTCTTTTAAGAATGTTAACAGGTTTGTTACCTAACTTAGGCTTGGTATCTAACCTATCTGCAGTCAAACTAGAGTCGGGCGGTGTCTTTTCATCAATCACAAGCTTATGTGATGCTTCAGGTTTCTTGTTTGGACAACAAGAAGCTGCATGTCCCTTTTGATGACACTTGAAACATAACATCTGCTTTCGTGTAAGTCCCAAGTTCTAGGATCGATAACTTTTGCTTTCTCATTCGGAGTCTTAGGCACTAAAGGTTCAGATGTTTGTTCCATATTAATCTTATCATTAGTCTTAGTATCATTAATCACTCCACCTGATACAAACTGTATTTTGGTGAGAGGTGAAATCTTACTATTATCTAATGATAGATTCTTAACAACATTTGTAACGCCCCAAATTTTTGTAAGTTTAAATTATATTATATGCATCTAGTTATTTAATTATATGTATATAATATTATGTTATGTGAAATAATGGTTATGTGTTAGAATTAGTTAGTGAAACTAACTATGTAAAGAAATTGAGTTAGAGGGTAGAAACTGTCAAATCTGCAAAGTTGGAGGGTTAAATGAGAAATATGTAAATAAAATGCAGATTTTAGTAGCTTCTATCCCTTTCTATTTTCAGAAACTAAGAAAACACGTACAGAACATTTCTAGAGAGAGAGAGAGAGGCGATTTTAGAGAGAGAAGCAAGAAGAGAGGTGAAATCAAGTTAGGGTTTTGATTAATTGAAGTTTCTAAGCTTTGATTCAGTTTTCTAAGGTAAGAATTCATCTCTCTAATTGTTTAAATTGATGTTAGGGTTTAAGTTACATAAACCCTAAGTTGGGGATTTTAATGGGTAAGTGGGTAATTAGATGTAACTAAGTTCCATACATGTTTATGAGTTAGAAAGAATGATTTAATTGTGTTAGTTATGTTGATAACCTTATAATCATGTGTTTAGTGGGTAATTGAATTATTATGAGTATGTTTGATCACTAGTTAGTGATGTCTATGATGTATGGAAGTGTTGATGATAAGAATTAGTTTCAATTACCCAAATACATGTGATTATGTAGTTATGAGTATGGAACTTATGTTAGATAATTGGAGGTTATGGGATTTAACTTATAATCTACATGTGAGAAGTAAGAAAGAGTAGTTAAGTGTGTAATTGATAAGTGTTTATGTGATTATGTGAATAGGTGATCAAGTGTGAAAGAGTTCAAGTTATTGTTTGTGCAAGTAAAAAGGTAAGTATTTGGACATGTGGAACCAAGGAGTGATTTATCATTCGCTTGGTGGTATCTAAGTAATGACTTTGTCATTAGCTTAGTTTGATGTCAATTCTTCGGAATTCGGCATGTTAGATGTTATGGATCCTTAACTTGTTGCAGATTTTGATTGTTAGAGTCCATTTACTTACTAAGCATTTATGCTTATGTGTTATGTTTAACATGTTTCAGGAAGTTCCAGTAAGGTAAAGGAGGAATCGGGAAAGAAAGTTATGGAAAGCTAGTGGTGGAGCTCATTGCTTGGTTGGTAATGAGTTTTATCCCTTTTGATCATGCTTACGATACAATAACACCCCCGTTTGTAAAGTTTAAGATTTTAATCAATGTTTATAAAAGTTAGTAAGTCTCACTTGTGAAAGATATATGGTTTTGATGAAGCTAATGTTTTGGTTAAAGTTAGATTAGTGAGACTTGAAATGTTAGAGCTTATGTATATATATGAATGAAAAGTGGTTGTTTTGACTTTGTAAAGTCAACTGAGTAAGAATGTATGCTATTGGTTAGTCAAAGATTTAAATGGGTCAATTTGGTGCCCAAATGGGTCATCAAGTGCTTATGTGTCAAAATGGGTCAAGGTTGTTGAAAGTCAATTGTTTTGGTTCTCACAAGTTCTAAAGTTAAGTTGAAATGTGTAGTCAAAAGATGGAAGTCAAATTTGATGTATTAAAGAATTTGACATGTTAACATTTTGGTGAAAAATGGTCGAAAACTAGTTTACGTGTCAAAATGGGTTAAAACGAGAATTTTGAAAAAGTGAAAGTTAAGTTATGTTCATTTGACCATTTGAAAGATGTATGCAAAATTTTACGATCCCAGGTGTTGTGGTTTAAGAGTTATGCTTTGTCAAAGTTCGTGTTTTGGTATGAAAATGTGCAGACTCTGGATTCTGCTGCTGGAACAGGGAATCCGGCGGATTCATGGGAATCCGGCGGATTCATGGGAATCCGGCGGATTGCCATGAATCCGGGCGGATTCCGGGGCGTATTCAGAAACGGATTTCTTAGTTTCAGTTCTGGTCAAAAGTTGGGTCTGAAATGTTAGGGAATCCGGCGGATTCCCGTGAATCCGGCCGGATTCAGCTTGTGTCCAGCAACTTTCATTTTTGAATGTTGATTATAATTAAGTAATGTAATAGCCAGTGTTTTGGGACCACTATAAGTAAGTACAAGTAATTAGAAGTGTTATGTTTTAAAAAAAAAAAAAAAAATTTGTTCACGTTTCGGGGCGTTTCAAGTTGGTATCAGAGCACGGTTTAAGGGATTCGGGTATTCACCATTAGTGGGTACTTGATCTTAGACCATTTTAATTATTGTATTGAGCATGATTTAGAGTTGTTATGTGTACGAGATTATGTGTGCTAATGATTTTGAATTAAAGTGTGTCGTGTGGACTTTGGATATGTTATATTCTAATACGGTAATTAGTGCGCCTGGCCAACACAGTGATTATCATATTACCATATGGGTATCCATGGAAATCACGAAACATTAGAGGATAAGTTATTAGCTATTGTTAGTGTTATATGTTAGAAGTATAGATAAAGTAGACTTGTAAATGTTAAGTAAGTTGAGTTAAATTTTACCATGTCTACTTTCAGTAAAGATGGATGAGCGAGAAATAGATCTTACTCTTGGATTTAACCCGGGTAATAGAGCCCAAGATGATGAAGCAGGAAGCAGAAATGAAAGACCAAGGTCTCCTATTCCTGACACCGAATTGTCTTGGGAAGATATAAAATCCCTTGTGTCTAAAGAGATTAGTCAAGCTCAAGAAGCATCTCTTCCTTTCTTGGTGACTACGATTACAGATACGGTAAGAAAGATTGTAAGTGAAGAAATGCATAAAGGGAGAGGAGAAGTAGTTATACCTAGACCAGGGGAAATCCCACAAGTTAATATTCAGGACGAGCAGAAAAAGATCAGTTATAGAGATTTCTCAGCTTGTAACCCACCAGAGTATGATGGTGATCTGGATCCAATTAAATGTTATCGTTGGATTTCAGAGGTAGAAGGGGCATTCGCTACTGTGGATTGTCCCAACAAATTTAAAGTAAGGTATGCAGCTAACCTTTTAAAGAATCGTGCTAAGTGGTGGTGGAATGTACAGTGTAGAACTAAGGGTGATGAAGTTATTAGCAAATTGACGTAGGAAGAGTTTAAAGTGATGTTTGAAAGCACGTATTCTCAAGATGCAGATTTGAATAGAATTCGTCAAGAGTTTTTAGCTATGGAGCAGACAAACGAATCAGTGAATGAGTTGGTGGGAAATTTTCTGGATAGAGCTCGTTTTTGTCCAGAGTACATGGATAACCCAATGATGCTTATGAATCATTTTCATAAGGTCTTGAGAAAGGAAATCAGAAAGTATGTACTTCCAAAGAGATGTCAGACACTTGAAGAGATGATAGACGAGGCGCGATTCCAGGAATTGGAATTAAAGAAAGACGAACAAGTGGCAGCTGCTAAAAGAAAAAGTGAGCAAAGTTCCGGTTCATCAAAGAAGTTTAGACCGAGTGGGAGTACAAAGAAGGATGATAGACCGGTGCCAGCTGAATGTAAGAAGTGTCATCGAAAACACTTTGGAGAATGCAAGTTTGGCACCAACGCATGTTATCAATGTGGACAAGAAGGTCATTTTGGCCGAGATTGTCCAAACCCAATTCGTGTATGTTATAATTGTTATGAACCGGGGCACATAAAATCAGAATGTCCGAAACTTGGGAACCGGCCTACTTCTTCAGCACCTCGAAGAACTTCAGAAAAGAAAGCTGTAGAAGTTCCAAAATCTAAAGGCCGTTCCTTTCAGATCACTGCTGAGGAAGCTCAGCGAGCCCCCGATGTCCTGACAGGTACCTTTCTTGTAAATTTAATGCCTGCACATGTATTATTCGATTCGGGAGCTTCGCGATCTTTTGTGTCAGAAAAGTTTAGTCAGAAATTCTCTGTTCCCCTTAGTGAGTTAGACACTCCACTGGATGTTGAGGTTGCAGATGATAGAATAGTTTATGTTGCTAATGTATTCTGTGGGTGTCAATTACAGATTAGTAATGAATCTTTTATTATTAATCTCATTCCAATGCCAATGGGTGAGTTTGATGTAGTAGTGGGTATGGATTGGCTAGGTAGGTATAATGCTATAATTCAGTGTGAGAAAAAGATTATTCGTATCAATACTCCAAGTGGGGGAGTGATTGATATTTATGGGGAAAAGAAAAAGCCTTCCTTATCCCTATGTACCTTCGCTCGTGCCAAACGTCATTTGTCACGTGGTTGTCAAGCCTTTTTGGCCCACGTGATAGATCTTCAGAAAAGTGTTCCAAAACTCGAGGAGATTCCTGTTGTAAAGGAGTTTCCCGATGTTTTTCCTGACGAGCTACCGGGTATTCCACCCGATAGGCAAGTCGAATTTCGTATAGATCTTATCCCTGGAGCTACTCCTATTGCTAAAACTCCGTATAGACTTGCCCCTTCAGAAATGCAAGAATTGATGAAACAGTTACAAGAATTGTTAGATAAGGGGTTTATTCGTCCAAGTAGTTCACCATGGGGTGCTCCAATTTTGTTTGTTAAGAAAAAGGATGGAACAATGCGCATGTGTATAGATTATCGGGAATTGAATAAGGTCACCATCAAGAATAGGTATCCTTTACCTAGGATTGATGATCTGTTTGACCAATTGCAAGGTGCCAGCTATTTTTCTAAGATTGACTTACGTTCTGGATATCACCAACTCAAGGTTCGAGAAGAGGATGTGTCTAAAACAGCTTTTAGAACTAGATACGGTCATTATGAGTTTGTGGTGATGCCATTTGGTCTAACTAATGCACCAGCCGCTTTTATGGATCTTATGAATCGGGTATGTCGTCCAATGCTCGATAGATCTGTAATTGTATTTATTGACGATATTCTTGTTTATTCTAAGTCTGCTGGTGAACATGAACTTCATTTAAGGCAAGTTTTGCAAATGTTACGTAATGAAAAGCTTTATGCCAAGTTCTCGAAATGTGAATTTTGGCTTCGTGAAGTTCATTTTCTGGGTCATGTTGTGAACAGTCAAGGAATTAAGGTTGATCCTACCAAAGTCGAGGCGGTGATGAAATGGGAACCCCCAACCAATCCGACTGAGGTAAGGAGTTTTCTGGGTTTAGCCGGGTATTATAGACGGTTTATCCAGGATTTCTCCAAAATTGCTACTCCACTCACTAAGCTTACTCGTAAGAATATCAAGTATGAATGGAAAGATGAGCATGAACAGGCCTTCAGAACCCTTAAGTTAAAGTTAAGTCAAGCACCTATCTTAGTACTTCCCGATTGTACTGAAGATATGGTTGTATATTGTGATGCTTCTTATAATGGATTAGGTTGTGTATTGATGCAACGTGGAAGAGTAATAGCTTATGCCTCGAGACAGTTGAAAGAACATGAGAAAGGGTATCCAGCACATGATTTAGAACTTGCAGCAGTTGTCTTTGCCCTTAAGATATGGAGGCATTATTTGTATGGAGTAAAGTGCACTATTTATACTGATCATAAAAGTCTTAAGTATTTCTTTGATCAGAAAGATCTTAATATGAGACAAAGACGTTGGTTAGATTTGGTGAAGGATTATGATTGTGAAATCCTTTATCATCCTGGAAAAGCGAATGTAGTTGCAGATGCTCTCAGTAGAAAGGCAATGCATCATGCCTTGATTGTTAGATCTCTTCGAATTACAGTCTCTCCAAATTTGTTCGATCAGATTAAAGAGGTGCAGCAGAAAGCTTGGCAGAAAGGTGATTGGAAAGTAGAACGTATTAAAGGCCAGATTCAGAATATTGTTGAAGATTCCCGAGGACTAAAGACTAGATATGGCAGAATTTGGATTCCAAAGTCAGCAGAGTTAAAGAAATTATTGCTTGATGAGGCGCATAGATCTAGATATTCTATTCATCCTGGTGCCACTAAGATGTATCATGATTTAAAAGCAGATTATTGGTGGCCAGGTATGAAAAGAGAGATTGTTAAATATGTCGAACAATGTCTAACTTGTTTACAGGTGAAAGCAGAACATCAAAAGCCAATGGGAATGATGCAACCCTTGGATATTCCTGTCTGGAAGTGGGAGCATGTTACTATGGATCTAATCACCAAATTGCCAAAGACCCGACGTCAGCATGATACAATTTGGGTGATTGTGGATCGGTTGACGAAAAGTGCGATATTTCTGCCAATTAAAGAGACGTATACTTCAGAAGCTCTTGCAGATTTATATGTTCAAGAAGTGGTGGCACGTCATGGAGTACCTCTTTCTATTGTTTCTGACCGGGATAGCAGATTTACTTCCAGGTTCTGGAACAAGTTTCAAGAAGATTTGGGTACTCGTGTTAATTTGAGCACAGCTTTTCATCCGCAGACTGATGGTCAGAGTGAAAGAACTATTCAGACATTAGAAGACATGTTAAGAGCTTGTGCTATTGATTTCGGTGGTAATTGGGATGAACATTTACCTTTGGCAGAGTTTTCATATAATAATAGTTACCACACGAGTATAGGTATGCCACCATATGAAATGCTTTATGGAAGGAAATGTCGAACTCCAATTTGTTGGGGTGAAATTGGTCAGCGAGAATTGGGTAATACTGATATTGTGCAGAGAACAGCTGAAAAGATTGATCAAGTCAGAGAAAGGTTGAAAATGGCACAAGACCGTCAAAAGTCTTATGCCGATGTTAGGAGACGCCCAATTGAATTTCAAGTTGGAGATAGAGTGATGTTAAAAGTATCTCCATGGAAAGGCATCATACGTTTCAGAAAACGAGGAAAGCTAAGTCCTCGGTTTATCGGTCCATTCAAAATTCTAGAAAGAGTAGGAAATGTAGCTTATAGACTTGAGCTACCGGAAGAGCTAGCAGGAATCCACAGCACTTTCCACGTGTCATACTTAAGAAAGTGTTTAGTGGATGAAGCGTCGTATGTACCGTTAGAAGAGATAGAGATCAATGACCAATTGAACTATGTAGAACAACCGATAATGATTCTAGAAGAGAAAGTAAAGAGATTGAGAAATAAAGAGATTAAGTTGTTCAAAGTTCAATGGAAGCATAGAAAAGGGTCGGAATTCACATGGGAGCCGGAGTATGAAGTTGTTAAGTATTATCCGGCTTTGTATCAGGAATGGATTGTGAGGACACAATCCTGAATAAGTGGGGGAGAGTTGTAACGCCCCAAATTTTTGTAAGTTTAAATTATATTATATGCATCTAGTTATTTAATTATATGTATATAATATTATGTTATGTGAAATAATGGTTATGTGTTAGAATTAGTTAGTGAAACTAACTATGTAAAGAAATTGAGTTAGAGGGTAGAAACTGTCAAATCTGCAAAGTTGGAGGGTTAAATGAGAAATATGTAAATAAAATGCAGATTTTAGTAGCTTCTATCCCTTTCTATTTTCAGAAACTAAGAAAACACGTACAGAACATTTCTAGAGAGAGAGAGAGAGGCGATTTTAGAGAGAGAAGCAAGAAGAGAGGTGAAATCAAGTTAGGGTTTTGATTAATTGAAGTTTCTAAGCTTTGATTCAGTTTTCTAAGGTAAGAATTCATCTCTCTAATTGTTTAAATTGATGTTAGGGTTTAAGTTACATAAACCCTAAGTTGGGGATTTTAATGGGTAAGTGGGTAATTAGATGTAACTAAGTTCCATACATGTTTATGAGTTAGAAAGAATGATTTAATTGTGTTAGTTATGTTGATAACCTTATAATCATGTGTTTAGTGGGTAATTGAATTATTATGAGTATGTTTGATCACTAGTTAGTGATGTCTATGATGTATGGAAGTGTTGATGATAAGAATTAGTTTCAATTACCCAAATACATGTGATTATGTAGTTATGAGTATGGAACTTATGTTAGATAATTGGAGGTTATGGGATTTAACTTATAATCTACATGTGAGAAGTAAGAAAGAGTAGTTAAGTGTGTAATTGATAAGTGTTTATGTGATTATGTGAATAGGTGATCAAGTGTGAAAGAGTTCAAGTTATTGTTTGTGCAAGTAAAAAGGTAAGTATTTGGACATGTGGAACCAAGGAGTGATTTATCATTCGCTTGGTGGTATCTAAGTAATGACTTTGTCATTAGCTTAGTTTGATGTCAATTCTTCGGAATTCGGCATGTTAGATGTTATGGATCCTTAACTTGTTGCAGATTTTGATTGTTAGAGTCCATTTACTTACTAAGCATTTATGCTTATGTGTTATGTTTAACATGTTTCAGGAAGTTCCAGTAAGGTAAAGGAGGAATCGGGAAAGAAAGTTATGAAAAGCTAGTGGTGGAGCTCATTGCTTGGTTGGTAATGAGTTTTATCCCTTTTGATCATGCTTACGATACAATAACACCCCCGTTTGTAAAGTTTAAGATTTTAATCAATGTTTATAAAAGTTAGTAAGTCTCACTTGTGAAAGATATATGGTTTTGATGAAGCTAATGTTTTGGTTAAAGTTAGATTAGTGAGACTTGAAATGTTAGAGCTTATGTATATATATGAATGAAAAGTGGTTGTTTTGACTTTGTAAAGTCAACTGAGTAAGAATGTATGCTATTGGTTAGTCAAAGATTTAAATGGGTCAATTTGGTGCCCAAATGGGTCATCAAGTGCTTATGTGTCAAAATGGGTCAAGGTTGTTGAAAGTCAATTGTTTTGGTTCTCACAAGTTCTAAAGTTAAGTTGAAATGTGTAGTCAAAAGATGGAAGTCAAATTTGATGTATTAAAGAATTTGACATGTTAACATTTTGGTGAAAAATGGTCGAAAACTAGTTTACGTGTCAAAATGGGTTAAAACGAGAATTTTGAAAAAGTGAAAGTTAAGTTATGTTCATTTGACCATTTGAAAGATGTATGCAAAATTTTACGATCCCAGGTGTTGTGGTTTAAGAGTTATGCTTTGTCAAAGTTCGTGTTTTGGTATGAAAATGTGCAGACTCTGGATTCTGCTGCTGGAACAGGGAATCCGGCGGATTCATGGGAATCTGGCGGATTGCCATGAATCAGGGCGGATTCCGGGGCGTATTCAGAAACGGATTTCTTAGTTTCAGTTCTGGTCAAAAGTTGGGTCTGAAATGTTAGGGAATCCGGCGGATTCCCGTGAATCCGGCCGGATTCAGCTTGTGTCCAGCAACTTTCATTTTTGAATGTTGATTATAATTAAGTAATGTAATAGCCAGTGTTTTGGGACCACTATAAGTAAGTACAAGTAATTAGAAGTGTTATGTTTTAAAAATAAAAAATAAAAATTTGTTCACGTTTCGGGGTGTTTCAACATTCTTCTGTGCCTCAGGATTATCCGACTTATTAGCTACTGTAACCTCAGGATTAGCATCACTCATTTCAGAATCTTCAGGAATAGGAGTGTAATTGGCATTAAAAGGATGGGGTACATCATTGTATCCTATCCCAGTCTTTTCCTTCACACTACGTTGAGAATCTAGCATTCTATCCATTTCTGAAGTTCTATAAGTTTCAATCTTACGATCTTGCTCAACTAACTTCAGCTTAAGATTCACTATTTCCTAATCCTTACTAGCAATTGTTTCATTTAAGTCTTTAATGTTTATGCAGAGTCTATCTATGATAACTGATTTTTCATTTATGGTGTCTCTAAGTGTTGTTCTATAAGAAGCATCAGACTTAATCTTATCTTTTAAGGCCTGTTTATCATCACTTAATCTACGCACATCCATAAGAGCTTGGTCAAGTTCAGATCTAACAGTCTTATAAGATTCTCTATCCACATTCAATTGGGATAACACATTGCTATTTGAAACAGTTAAAACACTAATCTGAGATTGTAAATCAGTAACTAAATAATAGATATCAGCAAGAGTAAGAATATCAAGACATACCCTTTTCTTATCTGTTTGTACATCAGCCATATGTACCACGAAATCATCAGGACTCATTTCAGAAGTTGAATCCATATATAGCACATCTTCATCACTTGCTTTCACTTCAGACTCAGGCACCTTCACTTGATGTTCTACATCAGTAGGCATGTAGGACATTGAGGCAGCAGTTCTCTCTTGATCTTCAATCTTAGCCATCAAAGCTTCTTCAGACTGAGCTTTCCAATCATACGATCCATCCAACTGCTTTACCACCAAGGCTTTGGAAGCGAGAGTACTTCCCGAACCTTGTTTTCCACTTCCAGCTTCTAACTTAGGTCTTTAGCATTCACGAGCAAAATGTCCAATACCTTGACAGTTAAAGCACTTGATCTTGGTTTTATCAAACCCTGATCGGTTCCCAACTACCTTTCTACCAGTTCTCTTGAGGAAACTCTTCACTTTTCTGGATATCATTGCTAATTGGTCTTGAAGTTCCAATTCCTTAACATAATCAGGATCAATATGATCATAATCCTCATGAAACAGAATAGGATCATTGATTTTTCCCTCAATGTAGTTTTCATAAGAAGCAACAAAGGAAGCAAGAACAGATAGTTGTTCAGCAGATTTCACACTCATAGGCATCTTCTGATGCTCTTGAGGTGACTTCTCAATATTCTTTCCTTTTGCTTCACTACTAGATGAGGAAAGAAAGCACAGATCCTCAGATATCATTTCACCATTTTCACCAGTATCACCAACTAACAAAGCAGTGGTCGAACTGGAGGACGCAGTCGAAAGAGTTGTTTTACCATGATATAACCCAGGGTTCTGAACCTGATCAGAATCGGTATCTCTTGACTTTCTGGTGAAATCATAACCCTTGAGCTTGTCAATAACCTACTCTAAGGTTATGATAGCATATCTTGTTTCATTATCCTTGAGCATAACCCCATGCATTTCCCACTTAGAAGGCAAACCTTCAATAAACTTGTCGGTTTTCTCCACTTCTTCTACAGTAATCTCATGGTTCTCTAGCTCACTCAGTAAATGGTATAAACGAGTAACGTACGCATCAAGATCTTCTCCCTTAAAAGCTTTAAACACATTAAACTGCTTCTTGAGAAGATTCTTCTTGCCAGCTTTTACTTGTGGACTACCTACACCTCTTTTCTCAAGAGCTTCCCAAAGCTCTTTAGCAGTATGAAAAGATTTCAGCTGATGATTGATCTTTTAGGAAGACACATTTGAATGCAAGAATGAGCTTTATTTTCAGATTTAAAGTCCTCCTTCTGTTGATCACTCATGTTCTGATAGGTAAGGACCACAGTAGCATTTTGAACAGTTTGAGTAGGTGCAGTATAACCATTCTTGATACACATCCAGATTGAGAGATCATGGAATCTACAGTAAGATTCAAATCTATCTCTCCAACTGTAATAGTCTTCAAGCTTTAACAATTTAGGTGGAACATTAGATTTTCCAACCTCGTGTTCCATCTCAATCATTTTACTTAAGTCAGACATCTTGAAAAAGTTCAGACTGTTCTCGCGAATTCAGATTAAACTCGACTCGCAACTCAGCTCAACTCGCAATCTCAGCTCGACTCGCAAACTTCAGTTCGCCAATCTCAGTTCGGATCGCAACAGATGTCAATTTGCAAGTGATCTTGGTTCGCAGGAGATCTCGGTTCGCAGATTTGTTCGACTCGCAAAACGCAGTTCGGTTCGCAAGTTCAACTCGGTTCGCAGACTGTTCTGAAACCCTAATCTCAACTCGTGAAACGGTTGAAAAACCCGAAAACGAAAATTTTAGGTATTTTTACGATTGAAACTGGAAATTTCGACCGTAAACAAACCCTAAATCGTCCAGAGAGTGATTTTAATCGTTAACACTACACCAAAAATGGGCTTTGGTCACACATGCTCGAAATCCAAATCGTCACACATTAGAATATTTATGTGACTGAAGATACAAAAATAGAATTCACGTCATTAGTTGGTCACACAGGCACTCCAATCATGTGACCATTCTGAAATGTATTTGCCACACCATCGAACATTTATGTGGCTAAAGGGAACTGCTGTTTTTTTTATGATTATTTAGTCACATATGAATTTGGATCGCGTGACAAATGAAGAATAAGTTCAAAGCATTAGTCACGTTATACACATAAAATGTGACAAAACTGCGCCACACACTTGAACAGTGTGACCAAATGCCACTATAAGGTCACATGAAGTTATTGTTTATGTGACTAAATCATGAAGTCGAGTTTGTCACACATAATTTCAGTGTAGCCAAAAAAAGGTACATATGGTCTCTATATGGTCACACACTTGAACACTGTGACCAAATGCCTCACACACTTGAACACTGTGACCAAATGCCACTATATGGTCACATGAAGTTATTGTTTATGTGACTAAATCATGAAGTCGAGTTTGTCACACATAATTTCAGTGTAACCAAAAACAGGTACATATGGTCACTATATGGTCACACACTTGAACACTGTGACCAAATGCCACTATATGGTCACATGAAGTAATTGTTTATGTGACTAAGTCATGAAGTCGAGTTTGTCACACATAGTTTCAGTGTAGCCAAAAACAGGTACATATGGTCACTATATGGTCACACACTTGAACACTGTGACCAAATGCCACTATATGGTCACACACTTGAACACTGTGACCAAATGCCACTATATGGTCACATGAAGTAATTGTTTATGTGACTAAGTAATGAAGTCGAGTTTGTCACACATAATTTAAGAGTATCCAAAAACAAGTACATGTGGTCACTATATGGTCACACACTTGAACACTGTGACCAAATGCCACTATATGGTCACATGAAGTAATTGTTTATGTGACTAAATCATAATGTCGAGTTTGTCACACATAATTTCAGTGTAGCCAAAGACAGGTACATATGGTCACACACTTGAACACTGTGACCAAATGCCACTATATGGTCACATGAAGTAATTATTTATGTGACTAAATCATGAAGTCGAGTTTGTCACACATAATTTCAGTGTAGCCAAATACAGGTACATATGGTCACTATATGGTCACACACTCGAACACTGTGACCAAATGCCACTAAATGGTCACACACTTAAACACTGTGACCAAATGCCACTATATGGTCACATGAAGTAATTGTTTATGTGACTAAACCATGTAGTCGAGTTTGTCACACATGATTGCAATGTAACCAAAATCAAGTACATATGGTCACATAACTTATTATGTGTGTCTAAAGTTTATTGTGTGTTAGAATGCCAAAAGCTAATCCGTATAGTCACATTAAATTGTATCACGATCATGTGGCTATATGACCTACTATTAGGTCTGGAGACACACACAAGCGTCCTAAGAAGTGTCAAATAGAATGAAACAACACATTAGATTTGAAAGTGTCCTAATAGATCAATTAATAGGGCATTTTTTTCCATCTGAATCGCACTTTCTAGTCATTGTTACTGAGACGGTTATATTCAAGTTGAATAAGATATATAACATATCACAAATTTGAAATGATATATTACCTAAATCTATCATTATTTGTTCACAATGTATGATTCCAAACTTTATTAATAAGTACAACAAATAAAATTGTAATACTCCGTATGATTCAAACAAAGAATTCATTTCATAACAAAAATGTTTAACATAGCTAAACAAGTAATAACAGCTTCCAAAATATGTTCTTCGAGCACGAAACTTAAAACATATGGTCTTGGGTCATCATGCATCATCCTCGGGCATCACCTATATTAACAATATTGATATACCGAAATGAATATGCAAGGGCTCGTGATATTTGCATTAGAGCGTCTTCAATTGTTGACTCATTATAGCCTGACGCCCCATCCTAATCCAGCCATGCCAAATAGCCTAGCCCAATCCGGCCCAACCAGACAAGAAAAGCCAAACAGCCCAACACAATCGAACTCGCCCATTTTGCCACCTATAACAAAGCATACAGATAATCAAACTTGATGATACACCACCAATACTTTTAGCTGCAAATGCCGTTGCCATCTGTAAATTAGTAACCATTTCGAGTGGAGTTTCAATTTATAATGTTTTCTTTATAAAAATACAAACAATGAAAAGAAAGGAACAAAGAAAACAGGTAATCTGCATAAGGGAGTCTAAACTCCAGAATACAATGGCATAATAATCATTTTTGATATATCTTAACAAAATTGGTGTCTTATAAGAAACTATGTTACAACTAATAAACATTAACAGCAACAATGTTCTTACTAATCACTTAAAATATTTATGTGAAAGAATGTATGAAACGCATTTATATTTAAGACCAAAATAAGTAGAGCGACAAGGGTATTTATATGTGTCAAGCTACATTTAAACATGGATAAGCATATAGAGAAAAAGATAAATACTACATGTTTCATAAAGCAAACTGTTTCAACTTTTAGCCATTTCGATAAGAAACCTTGTTGACCCATTTTTTGATAGTGCTAGCTCAACATGAACCCATCTTTACCTGTTGTTAACACGTGTTTTTTAATCAATACAAAGCTAAAATTAGGTCACATGAACTTATTAAAGGTGACATTACAGCTCAAGACAAATATGATAAGCTGACTTAACCCCCCATAGGATACTAGCAATATATATGTTATTGACATAAATGAAGCAGTTATATCTATCATGACCTATCTTGCAATATATGAGTTTCAACTCAATGTTTCTTAACTTTTTAGCAATACAATATGATGATTTTACCAAAAATTTTATAACTGATCTTACAAAGGCTGCGTATAATTCACAGCTCTTGTGTCTTTTACGTATTTATTACATAATCATGCTAGATGTCATTCTTGCATATTTTTTTTCCACAAAAGATCCTAACAGTACTACCACTTTCTTTTCACTCCACCTGAAGTATTTTTCAAGCTTATGTTTCAAGCATGACCAATTCAGAGTGATCAAAACACAATAAACTACTGCATATCTAAGATCTTATACACATGCAACAACTCAAAAAAATAAGGCAAAAAAGGTTACACAATGTATAAAAAGAAAAAAATAAGAAGAGGAAAAAACCTTTCCTTCAATGCAAAAATGTTAAGCAGAATCTTGGAATTGCCAATTGGTGTCACACTGTCGCCACAGACAATTACGATTTTGTTAAGTGCCAAAATTTAGACGTGCACATGTAGAGTTGAAAACCATACACACTACTACAGATGAATCTTGAGCAAACCTCAATGCACTTGTAGATCATCTCAGCTATGGCCTACAAAAATCCAGCAAGTAAAGTGGATACTATGTGATCAGGTATATACCATTTCAATCACATTCCAAGTGTGAGGGCATCAATGTGTGGGCACATTACCATTACTATAACTTATGAATAATGTTACTAAGGTTCAAAATACAAATTAACCTTAGTGTTAAATGTATACAAATGTTTGTATGAACAACACAACAACTTAAGCCACAAATCAAAATACGGTAACAGGTCACAAAATCAAACACTTTGATTCAACAACAATAACATTAACCAATTCCAAAAAAAAAAAAAAAACAGGGGAACACTTTGAGTCAAGTGTGTGCAAAAAAAAGACCAAACAAAATTAACTTTATGAGTCAAGTGTGTACAAAAATTAACCCAGGATTGCATATAAAAATGTAAACCCTAGAAGAAGGAAAAGTAATAAAAAATGCTACCATTTTCTGGAGGTGGTGATGACGAATTGCAGTTGGTGGCGGTCGTGTGGTGGCGGTGGAACCGTAGTGGTAGTCGTTCCTCAATGGATCAGATAAAGAGAGGTGGTAGTTGGCGGGCTGTAATGGAAGTCGTGCTGAGATGATTGTGGTCACTGAAATCGCACGACCACGGAGGCTGATGGCCAGTTGCAGGTTGAGTCTTTGAGGCCTTGAGGGTGTGCTATTTGATTTGGCTCTTGATCGAGATAACCGCAGAAGATAATGGCCGAGAGAGAGAGGGGGAGAGAAAGATAGATAGATAGATAGATAGATAGAGAGAGAGAGAGAGAGAGAGAGAGAGAGAGAGAGAGGGGGTGGTTTGATTGAGAAGGAGATAGTTGATAATTTGAGATGAAAATTTGAAGATGAAAACCTAATTTGATTTTTTGGGAAATTTGGGGCGGGAGATTTAGAGAAGGGTGGTTAGATTGAGAAGGAGGTGCAAAAACACGAAAACAGCACAGGCTAACATTGAACCCAAACCCATAATTAGGGGTGTTCAAAAAATTCCGAAACCGAAAAACCGAGCTGAAAACCGGTAGAATTAAATCGAATTTCTGTGAACTGAACCGACTTTTTTTTGTTTTTCGGTTTCAGTTTACCGAACCGATTTTTTTTGGTTTTTCGGTTTTGGTTCATGATTTTGGGATGGACGTTATAAACAGTTAACCAAAAACGTTATATCTAGTTTAAATATATGTATATATATTAATTGTACATATTATATTTATATATAGATATTTACACTATTAATTTGATAAAATCATTTTTGTTTCTTTTTCACTCATTTTAATGTAATTTACTTGTTCAATTTTAGCCTAATATGGTAATTATTTCTACTTAGTTTCTAATTATATTGAAACGATTTACGTACGTATAACATAAATATACAATTATAAATAGTAAAATGGTTATCGTTTGATATTTATATTATCAAGGTATTTTAAATATAGTGAACATTGAAAAATAAATATCTATATGTATGTTATTAATTACTTTTTAAGTAAGTATTTGATATATAGAACATTCATCATTTTGGAATATAGAACATTATCATAAGTTTAATAAGGGAATATTTGATATATGACAGTACTTCCAATATCACATATGTCAATATTAAATTTAGGATAAAATTAATTCATCATTTTGAAATATATGACATTATCATAAGTTTAATAATGGAATATATGACATATGACGTTACCAATATCACATATGCATCACATATGCCACTATTAAACTCAAGATAAAATTAATTTATTATTTTGGAATATATGACATCATCATAAGTTTGATAATCGAATATATGATATATGACACTACCAATATCACATATGTCACTATTAAATTTAAGATAAAATTAATTCATCATTTTGAAATATAGGACATTATCATAAGTTTAAGAAGGGAATATATGATATATGACAGTACTTCCAATATCACATATGCCAATATTAAACTTAGGATAAAATTAATTCATCATTTTGGAATATATGACGTCATCATAAGTTTAATAATCAAATATATGATATATGACATTACCAATATCACATATGACACTATTAAACTTAGGATAAAATTAATTCATCATTTTGGAATATATGACGTCATCATAAGTTTAATAATCGAATATATGATATATGACATTACCAATATCACATATGACACTATTAAACTTAAGATAAAATTAATTCATCATTTTGGAATATTGAACATTATCATAAGTTTAATAAGGGAAGCCAATATTAAACTTAGGATAAAATTAATTCATCATTTTGGAATATATGACGTCATCATAAGTTTGATAATCGAATATATGATATATGACATTACTAATATCACATATGACACTATTAAACTTAAGATAAAATTAATTCATCATTTTGGAATATTGAACATTATCATAAGTTTAATAAGGGAATATTTGATATATGACAATACTTCCAATATCACATATGTCAATATTAAACTTAGGATAAAATTAATTCATCATTTTGGAATATATGACATCATCATAAGTTTGATAATGGAATATATGATATATATATATGACGTTACCAATATCACATATGCCACTATTAAACTCAAGATAAAATTAATTCATCATTTTGGAATATATGACATTATCATAAGTTTAATAATGGAATATATGATATATGACGTTATCAATAACACATATGCCACTATTAAACTTAGGATAAAATTAATTCATCATTTTAGAATATATGACATTATCATAAGTTTAATAATGGAATATATGATATATGACAGTATTTCCAATATCACATATGCCACTATTAAACTTAGGATAAAATTAATTCATCATTTTGAAATATATGACATTATCCTAAGTTTAATAATGGAATATATGATATATGACATTACCAATATCATATATGTCAGTATTAACTTTATGATAATTAATTCATTATTTTGTAATCCTTAAAATTTATATTAGTAAGTGAAATTTAAAAATTGGTTATAGAGTGAATTTGCAATATACTATATATACTTCATATTTATCGAATCGTACATTATATACCTTATGAAAAAAGTATTATTTTTTATAACTGATTTTCATCAATCTAATTGTGCTACGTAAAGCCCTTTTAGAAAAAAAATACGAATGAGCAGTTTTAACGAAAGTTTATTGAAGTATGTTTGGCGGGATATTATTTCTCAAAATATTTCAAAGTTGCCCCGCTTCTTTATCAATCCTTCTTTCAATTTCCCCCAAAATCAATTTTTATCTGGCCCAATATAATTCCAAAACAATTCAAACCCTCTCACATATTTCTTGTAACTTTCCCCAAAATCAATTTTTTTCTTCTTAACCCTAACCATTTCCGCAATTACCTCCAGACCGTTCACAGCCCCACACCCTCCATTCAACCTTCACAAGCAAGAGATTCGACACCACACAGAAAGTTCACATAGGTTACCGACGATAATAGGCACGATGACGATCACATAGGTTACCAACGATTTCGGACACACCGGATGACTGGGTGGATGAGTCATGGGTCGTGGATTGTGTTTGTGGTGTTAATTTTGTGTACTAATTTTGGGTTCATTCAAGGATTCTAAAGTTTAATGCAGTACATGTTAGTTCTTGATCTTTAGGGTTTTACTCGTATTTTGTTTCTTGATTAATTCGATTATGTTATGTTTATTGATTAAAATCACAATTTGAGTAATGGGTTTTTGTTTCTTTAATTGAAGTTTTATATCTTGTTCGTGTATGATTAATGGGTTGATTTTATTTTTAGATTGATAGTGATAATTTTTAAAGGATTCTGATATTGATTCTTTTGGGGTTTTTAATTGAATGTAGATACTGTAATGGCTGGAACAAAAGAAAACTTTTCAGATGTAATTCGTTCTACAAAAACACAAGGTAAATAAAGATTTATCATAAGCACTTCATTTTATATTATGTTATTTTTATATGATGTAAACTGTATATGATGTGTTTGATAAAATGTGTGAGTGAACCCAAAAAAGATGGCTATTATAGTTGATCAATTCGCTAAGTGGCTTGATATGGTTTCCTCGTCCAATGCCTGACTTGACGCCATGCTAATGCTACAAAAACTCACAATCCAAACCACCACTACTACCAACACCAAAATCGACATCACCGAGACCAAAACCGAGGCTGTCACCGAAACTGCCCTTTCCCCTTCGCCGTCACTTCCTACAGTTACCAACCTGGCTCACAATACGCTGAAAATTCAATCAGAGACTGTCATTGAGGTCGCCATCCAAAACACCACCACCACCGCACACTTCATCGTTAACACAAACTCACGGGCTTTGCTTCCCAGCCCACCAAAACAACCCATTGCATTGCTCTTACAACGCGTTTCGACCATTGAGATGATCGCTAATCATCACCAGGGGCTTTGTTTTTGTTGATCGGTGACATTTTACTCCGGTCATCAAAACTACCCACCCAAGTTTGTAGTTCTTCAAACTGAACATGAGCCACTCTAGGATCTGTATAAACCACGCTACAGTAATATGAGCCTTGCGGACAAGGCTCATCTTCAGGCGCGGAGTTACGAAGTATTGATACGTGAAAGGGTGATCACTCTCTTTGGTAACCGTATGCCATGCTTAGAGGAAGACCAAGTCATATTTAGTTATTTGCATGCATGTAGTGTAGTCCATGATTTTCTAAGTTTTATTATTGTTCCTAAGGTCTAGTAGTTAGTGGTAATATCACGTTTACATTTCCTGTATGTCATGTTTCGAAAATGTAGCAAGTACTTGCAATTATTTCCTTATAAATATTGTATACTCCATATTTGAGAAGGGTATGAAACGAAAATTGAAGTTAGTAAAATTAGTCTAGTTTCGTTATATTGTTCTTGGGAGATTGACCATCTCGAATCGGTCTTTATCATTAACTCTAATTGAATTTGAAATTTTGATGTTTTTTAGGAGGAGAGTTAAAGGCTGTAAATGTGAAATCGGGTGTTCCAATCGGTAATAACAGAAGGGTGCTAACTGAGATAAACAAGAACATCATCAGAGCTACACCAGCACATCCTTATGCTGCTAATACTACTAATGGGTAAAATAAATTCATCTCTTCTTTTGTGTCTTTATGTGTGGTATTATGTTTTGTTATCGATGCTCTTTAGTACGTTTAGTACCCATGTTGATGTTTTGTCATTTTTGTTTTTGTTTTCTAGAAAAAAACCAGTCCCTGTTAATAAGAAACCACTTGTTCCGGCTTGTCATCATAAGAAAAGACAGGTAGTTGATAGTCTCCCTCAAAATTGTATTGATGATAGTTTCTTTAGTTGTTGTATAATTATTATCTCTAAATGGTGTTTCATATTTTTTACAGAACTACCTGATAACTACTACGGTAACTTATACAAGTTAGATTTGAGCATTAACTTGTATAAGATACAACCACTTGAATTTTTTTCAAAAATAGTATCTTTTTGCCAACAATTTTCATAACTAATTTTTTTTCGAAATGGTTTTCATAACTAGTAGAAGCGGGTTTTCGAACCCCGCTTCTCCGTTTGCATTAAGTGAAAATCGGGCTTCCAAAACACGGCTTTGAATATGTCAGGCATGGAGAGAGGAACCGGGGTTTGAAACCCCGATTTGGACATCTTTGTTTGAAGAATCGGGGTTAGAAAGTAGGGTTTCACAGTGTGGTCAGACAAGAGAGAGAAACGGGTTTAATAACCCCGACTCTCTTTAAAAAAACATATATATCAAAACATTGATAAAACATAAAAACATGGACGGTATACACAGACATATCACTTTCATATATACAAAAACATATCACTTTCATAATTTATTGATTATTTTAATTCCCACTCCGGATTTAGGAAGTGATATATACGTGTGCAGTAATTTAATATATTTTATGTTTAGTATTTAATTAACGCAATGTTTTGTTTTTCTTTGATAACTTTTTATATACAATGTATAAAATAATTTCGAATATATATTCATGATCAGCGTAATTTTATCTACGTTTCGATATAAATTTTATGGTCATATGTTAAGTATTTAACAAAATCATTTTTTAGTCTCGAAATCAACCTTTTTTATATCAGAATGTATATAAAAATAAACTGGTAATAGTTATATATTTAAATTTATGTAGTATTACATATAAAGTCAAATAGTCAAATTATTAATCCACCTTTATATAACATACATAACTCTATTTATTATTCCACCTTTATATGTAACATATGAGACTAAAAAATGCTTTCGTTAAATTTATAACATATGAAGATAAAATTTATGTCGAAATGTAGATAAAATTACACTGACCATAGATATATATTCAAATTTATTAATTATATTGTGTATAAAAAGTTAACAAAGAAATACAAAACACTACCTTAATTAAATACAAAACATATAATATACTCCTTCCGTCCCAATTTTATTGTCACCCGACAAAAATCACACAGTTTAATAAAATACAATCATTACCTTTTACTTTTTGATCAAATTACACATTTACCCTCTTCTACCTTTTTAAACAACAATCAAGTACTCCGTAAAAAAGATGAAATGTTAATTGTTAAATAAACAAAAAGACAAAATTACACGGTTCGTCCCTGTGGTTTACCCAAAATTACACGGGTCGTCCTTGCAAGTTTTTTTTGGCACTGGTCATCCCTGTGGTTGTGTGATGTTGCACGGGTAGTCTCTATCGCTAACGACCGTTAATTAAGTCCGTTAAATCATGTCATGTGCAGAGCAAGTGAGGGTATAATAGTCATTTTAGTATTATAAAGGACTACGATTGTAATTTCGAAAACACAGGGACCATCCTTGTAATTTTTTAATTCCTCATTTTTTTTAACTTTTTTTTCAAAATCTTTTTTTTTTTTTTTATTTCAAATTTTTTTTAAAATCTTTTTTTCAAAAAAAAATTCAATTTTTTTTTAAATCTTTTTTTTTAAAAAAAATTTTCAAATTTTTTTTAAAATCTTTTTTTCAAAAAAAAAAAATTCAAATTTTTTTAAAATTAAAAAAAAAAAATTTAATTTTTTTTTCAAAAACTTTTTTATTGAATTTTTTTTAAAAAAAAATTTTAGAAAAAAAATTTCAAAAAAAAAGAAATTGTCTTTACATTTTGACCCATCCACTTTATTTTCTTCCTCTCCTATCTTTTTCTTCCCCCAACCTCACCTACCTTCACCCCAAGACACGGAAATAGTGAAAAAAAATTCAAAAAAAAAAAATTCATAAATTTTTTTTTTAAAAAAAATTTGGAAAAAAGTTTTTGAAAAAATAAATTTTGGAAAACAATTTAAAAAATTTTTTTTTTGAAAAAAAGTTAAAAAAATGAGGAATTAAAAAATTACAAGGATGGTCCCTGTGTTTTCGAAATTACAATCGTAGTCCTTTATAATACTAAAATGACTATTATACCCTCACTTGCTCTGCACATGACATGATTTAACGGACTTAATTAACGGTCGTTAGCGATAGGGACTACCCGTGCCAAAAAAAACTTGCAAGGACGACCCGTGTAATTTTGGGTAAACCACAGGGACGAACCGTGTAATTTAGTCAAACAAAAATGGTACTCTGCACTGCTAGTTACGGAAAATCTCATATCATATATGTACGGAGTATCTTTCATTGCTACAGCAAATATTTTGGAGGTAAATCTTTCCCACACAAATTACTTCTCTAAAAGTTTCTCTAATGTTGATTGAAAAATTTCTTCCCACCAAATTTACTACTCTAAAATTTTAATCTATTTAAATTTGATTTTCCCACCAATACTTCTCTAAAATTTCCCACTAAAATTTCCCAAAAAAACGACATACGGAATACTCAAAAACTTAAAAACGTTGAAAAGTCCATATGAGACTTTTGTAGTTTTGCTCACACCTTCCATTTCATACAAATCATGGATCATTTCTCAAACTCCAACACAAATAAAAATTGGTAAAGCTGATGGTAAGTTGAATGGGTTTTGCTATTACATTGAACATGTTAGTAATGTTCCCAGCAAGAAAAATTGGTAATTTGGTCGATGTAATTTTGTTCATATGTTTTTGAACGTACATGCATGCATGTAATGTTAATGCAGGTATGTAAAGCTGATGGTAATGGACCAATTATGTTTAATTATTGTTTTTCTTCAATATGTTAATTTGCCTTATACGGAGTATCTTAGAGTAAATATTAGGGGTAGAATGGGAAAATTAGAAACCTAGTTTTATCCAATTATGGAAGTAGACAATTAATTTGGTACAGCCTAAAAAGGAAATGTGGACAATAGATTCGGGACGGAGGGAGTATTTATGGTAGTGACTTTGTGACTGTGTGTATACAATTTATTGGTTTGTGACTTTGTGTTATAGTTTAATATATTATATGTTTTGTATTTAATTAAGGTAGTGTTTTGTATTTCTTTGATAACTTTTTATACACAATATAATTAATAAGTTTAAATATATATCCATGACCAGTTTATTTTTATATACATTCTGATATAAAAAAAAAGTTGATTTCAAGATTAAAAAATGATTTTGTTAAATACATAACATATGACCATAAAATTTATATCGAAACGTAGATAAAATTACGCTGATCATGAATATATATTCGAAATTATTTTATACATTGTATATAAAAAGTTATCAAAGAAAAACGAAACATTGCGTTAATTAAATACTAAACATAAAATATATTAAATTACTGCACACGTATATATCACTTCCTAAATCCGGTGTGGAATTAAAATAATCAATAAATTATGAAAGTGATATGTTTTTTTATGTTTTATAATTGTTTAAATCAATCGTCAATAATACCCTAAAGAGAGTCGGGGTTATTAAACCTGTTTCTCTCTCTTGTCTGACACACTGTGAAACCCTACTTCCTAACCCCGATTCTTCAAAGTCTGAAATCGGGGTTTCAAACCCCGGTTCCTCTCTCCATGCCTGACATATTCAAAGCCGTGTTTTGAAAGCCCGATTTTCACTTAATGCAAATGGAGAAGCGGGGTTCGAAAACCCGCTTCTACTAGTTATGAAAACCATTTCGAAAAAAAATTAGTTCTGAAAATTGTTGGCAAAAGGTACTATTTTTGAAAAAAATTCCAACCACTTCATGCAAGTTCTTATTTTTGTTGGGTTCTGTTTTTCTTTTGAAAGTTTCTTTTGTCACTTTCTAAGGGTCTCAACTTTCAAAGAAAGAAAATATCAACTCCGAACATTTGCTGGAAACTATTGAGGCATATGTCAAAGTCCACCAATCAGCCTGCTTTCATAAGGTAAAACGATTCATGTGTTTCTATTATCTCTTCAGTATTACCTTCTTTCACTTCGTTCATTTTAGTTACTTAATGTTGACAAGTAGATCTAGTGTGTTAGAAAGTTGACTACTATTTACATGCTCATCCATTTTCAACAACTCAAATTCTTTGCTCGTGACTTAAATTTCTAGTTGTATAGAAATGGGACTACAAATTACCTCATGTAACTAAAACTATATAACTGTAGGTATATTGGCAGACCAATCAGTAAGTTATCTTCCAAGTTTTCAAGATGATGTCATATTGCTCAAAAGGAAGTATCAGTGAAGAAGACTAAAGAGGCTAATCAAGTTTCTGGTGTGTCTTGAACTAGTTGTGGATTCATTGACGCTTTTGACGTGGACTTATCATCCAATGGTGCAAGAAAAGCCATTAGTGAGGTTAGTGAATTAGCTTATTCGATTGTGCATTGATGTCGCCTTCGATTTAGCTTATTGCTAATTCTAAACTCTACAAAAAGGCCTTTCCTACTTGTATGCTATGTCTCAAGGTTGTTCGTTCCATAATGATTGTCATTTGTCTCTTGGTACAATACTTTTTTGCAGGTAGAGAATACTCATTGTGCTAGCCAACTACATTGCCTAAAGAAAGAATCAAATTTGTGAAGCTGGACTTTCAAGTTATTATGTATTAGTTATAATGTTTACGAACGCTTTCATTTTCGTAGGAGTGTGTTTCTTCAATATGTTAATTTGCCTTATACGGAGTATCTTAGAGTAAATATTAGGGGTAGAATGGGAAAATTAGAAACCTAGTTTTATCCAATTATGGAAGTAGACAATTAATTTGGTACATCCTAAAAAGGAAATGTGGACAATAGATTCGGGACGGAGGGAGTATTTATGGTAGTGACTTTGTGACTGTGTGTATACAATTTATTGGTTTGTGACTTTGTGTTATAGTTTAATATATTATATGTTTTGTATTTAATTAAGGTAGTGTTTTGTATTTCTTTGATAACTTTTTATACACAATATAATTAATAAGTTTAAATATATATCCATGACCAGTTTATTTTTATATACATTCTGATATAAAAAAAAGTTGATTTCAAGATTAAAAAATGATTTTGTTAAATACATAACATATGACCATAAAATTTATATCGAAACGTAGATAAAATTACGCTGATCATGAATATATATTCGAAATTATTTTATACATTGTATATAAAAAGTTATCAAAGAAAAACGAAACATTGCGTTAATTAAATACTAAACATAAAATATATTAAATTACTGCACACGTATATATCACTTCCTAAATCCGGTGTGGAATTAAAATAATCAATAAATTATGAAAGTGATATGTTTTTTTATGTTTTATAATTGTTTAAATCAATCGTCAATAATACCCTAAAGAGAGTCGGGGTTATTAAACCCGTTTCTCTCTCTTGTCTGACACACTGTGAAACCCTACTTCCTAACCCCGATTCTTCAAAGTCTGAAATCGGGGTTTCAAACCCCGGTTCCTCTCTCCATGCCTGACATATTCAAAGCCGTGTTTTGAAAGCCCGATTTTCACTTAATGCAAATGGAGAAGCGGGGTTCGAAAACCCGCTTCTACTAGTTATGAAAACCATTTCGAAAAAAAATTAGTTCTGAAAATTGTTGGCAAAAGGTACTATTTTTGAAAAAAATTCCAACCACTTCATGCAAGTTCTTATTTTTGTTGGGTTCTGTTTTTCTTTTGAAAGTTTCTTTTGTCACTTTCTAAGGGTCTCAACTTTCAAAGAAAGAAAATATCAACTCCGAACATTTGCTGGAAACTATTGAGGCATATGTCAAAGTCCACCAATCAGCCTGCTTTCATAAGGTAAAACGATTCATGTGTTTCTATTATCTCTTCAGTATTACCTTCTTTCACTTCGTTCATTTTAGTTACTTAATGTTGACAAGTAGATCTAGTGTGTTAGAAAGTTGACTACTATTTACATGCTCATCCATTTTCAACAACTCAAATTCTTTGCTCGTGACTTAAATTTCTAGTTGTATAGAAATGGGACTACAAATTACCTCATGTAACTAAAACTATATAACTGTAGGTATATTGGCAGACCAATCAGTAAGTTATCTTCCAAGTTTTCAAGATGATGTCATATTGCTCAAAAGGAAGTATCAGTGAAGAAGACTAAAGAGGCTAATCAAGTTTCTGGTGTGTCTTGAACTAGTTGTGGATTCATTGACGCTTTTGACGTGGACTTATCATCCAATGGTGCAAGAAAAGCCATTAGTGAGGTTAGTGAATTAGCTTATTCGATTGTGCATTGATGTCGCCTTCGATTTAGCTTATTGCTAATTCTAAACTCTACAAAAAGGCCTTTCCTACTTGTATGCTATGTCTCAAGGTTGTTCGTTCCATAATGATTGTCATTTGTCTCTTGGTACAATACTTTTTTGCAGGTAGAGAATACTCATTGTGCTAGCCAACTACATTGCCTAAAGAAAGAATCAAATTTGTGAAGCTGGACTTTCAAGTTATTATGTATTAGTTATAATGTTTACGAACGCTTTCATTTTCGTAGGAGTGTGTTTCTTCAATATGTTAATTTGCCTTATACGGAGTATCTTAGAGTAAATATTAGGGGTAGAATGGGAAAATTAGAAACCTAGTTTTATCCAATTATGGAAGTAGACAATTAATTTGGTACAGCTTAAAAAGGAAATGTGGACAATAGATTCGGGACGGAGGGAGTATTTATGGTAGTGACTTTGTGACTGTGTGTATACAATTTATTGGTTTGTGACTTTGTGTTATAGTTTAATATATTATATGTTTTGTATTTAATTAAGGTAGTGTTTTGTATTTCTTTGATAACTTTTTATACACAATATAATTAATAAGTTTAAATATATATCCATGACCAGTTTATTTTTATATACATTCTGATATAAAAAAAAGTTGATTTCAAGATTAAAAAATGATTTTGTTAAATACATAACATATGACCATAAAATTTATATCGAAACGTAGATAAAATTACGCTGATCATGAATATATATTCGAAATTATTTTATACATTGTATATAAAAAGTTATCTAAGAAAAACGAAACATTGCGTTAATTAAATAATAAACATAAAATATATTAAATTACTGCACACGTATATATCACTTCCTAAATCCGGTGTGGAATTAAAATAATCAATAAATTATGAAAGTGATATGTTTTTTTATGTTTTATAATTGTTTAAATCAATCGTCAATAATACCCTAAAGAGAGTCGGGGTTATTAAACCCGTTTCTCTCTCTTGTCTGACACACTGTGAAACCCTACTTCCTAACCCCGATTCTTCAAAGTCTGAAATCGGGGTTTCAAACCCCGGTTCCTCTCTCCATGCCTGACATATTCAAAGCCGTGTTTTGAAAGCCCGATTTTCACTTAATGCAAATGGAGAAGCGGGGTTCGAAAACCCGCTTCTACTAGTTATGAAAACCATTTCGAAAAAAAATTAGTTCTGAAAATTGTTGGCAAAAGGTACTATTTTTGAAAAAAATTCCAACCACTTCATGCAAGTTCTTATTTTTGTTGGGTTCTGTTTTTCTTTTGAAAGTTTCTTTTGTCACTTTCTAAGGGTCTCAACTTTCAAAGAAAGAAAATATCAACTCCGAACATTTGCTGGAAACTATTGAGGCATATGTCAAAGTCCACCAATCAGCCTGCTTTCATAAGGTAAAACGATTCATGTGTTTCTATTATCTCTTCAGTATTACCTTCTTTCACTTCGTTCATTTTAGTTACTTAATGTTGACAAGTAGATCTAGTGTGTTAGAAAGTTGACTACTATTTACATGCTCATCCATTTTCAACAACTCAAATTCTTTGCTCGTGACTTAAATTTCTAGTTGTATAGAAATGGGACTACAAATTACCTCATGTAACTAAAACTATATAACTGTAGGTATATTGGCAGACCAATCAGTAAGTTATCTTCCAAGTTTTCAAGATGATGTCATATTGCTCAAAAGGAAGTATCAGTGAAGAAGACTAAAGAGGCTAATCAAGTTTCTGGTGTGTCTTGAACTAGTTGTGGATTCATTGACGCTTTTGACGTGGACTTATCATCCAATGGTGCAAGAAAAGCCATTAGTGAGGTTAGTGAATTAGCTTATTCGATTGTGCATTGATGTCGCCTTCGATTTAGCTTATTGCTAATTCTAAACTCTACAAAAAGGCCTTTCCTACTTGTATGCTATGTCTCAAGGTTGTTCGTTCCATAATGATTGTCATTTGTCTCTTGGTACAATACTTTTTTGCAGGTAGAGAATACTCATTGTGCTAGCCAACTACATTGCCTAAAGAAAGAATCAAATTTGTGAAGCTGGACTTTCAAGTTATTATGTATTAGTTATAATGTTTACGAACGCTTTCATTTTCGTAGGAGTGTGTTTCTTCAATATGTTAATTTGCCTTATACGGAGTATCTTAGAGTAAATATTAGGGGTAGAATGGGAAAATTAGAAACCTAGTTTTATCCAATTATGGAAGTAGACAATTAATTTGGTACAGCCTAAAAAGGAAATGTGGACAATAGATTCGGGACGGAGGGAGTATTTATGGTAGTGACTTTGTGACTGTGTGTATACAATTTATTGGTTTGTGACTTTGTGTTATAGTTTAATATATTATATGTTTTGTATTTAATTAAGGTAGTGTTTTGTATTTCTTTGATAACTTTTTATACACAATATAATTAATAAGTTTAAATATATATCCATGACCAGTTTATTTTTATATACATTCTGATATAAAAAAAAGTTGATTTCAAGATTAAAAAATGATTTTGTTAAATACATAACATATGACCATAAAATTTATATCGAAACGTAGATAAAATTACGCTGATCATGAATATATATTCGAAATTATTTTATACATTGTATATAAAAAGTTATCAAAGAAAAACGAAACATTGCGTTAATTAAATAATAAACATAAAATATATTAAATTACTGCACACGTATATATCACTTCCTAAATCCGGTGTGGAATTAAAATAATCAATAAATTATGAAAGTGATATGTTTTTTTATGTTTTATAATTGTTTAAATCAATCGTCAATAATACCCTAAAGAGAGTCGGGGTTATTAAACCCGTTTCTCTCTCTTGTCTGACACACTGTGAAACCCTACTTCCTAACCCCGATTCTTCAAAGTCTGAAATCGGGGTTTCAAACCCCGGTTCCTCTCTCCATGCCTGACATATTCAAAGCCGTGTTTTGAAAGCCCGATTTTCACTTAATGCAAATGGAGAAGCGGGGTTCGAAAACCCGCTTCTACTAGTTATGAAAACCATTTCGAAAAAAAATTAGTTCTGAAAATTGTTGGCAAAAGGTACTATTTTTGAAAAAAATTCCAACCACTTCATGCAAGTTCTTATTTTTGTTGGGTTCTGTTTTTCTTTTGAAAGTTTCTTTTGTCACTTTCTAAGGGTCTCAACTTTCAAAGAAAGAAAATATCAACTCCGAACATTTGCTGGAAACTATTGAGGCATATGTCAAAGTCCACCAATCAGCCTGCTTTCATAAGGTAAAACGATTCATGTGTTTCTATTATCTCTTCAGTATTACCTTCTTTCACTTCGTTCATTTTAGTTACTTAATGTTGACAAGTAGATCTAGTGTGTTAGAAAGTTGACTACTATTTACATGCTCATCCATTTTCAACAACTCAAATTCTTTGCTCGTGACTTAAATTTCTAGTTGTATAGAAATGGGACTACAAATTACCTCATGTAACTAAAACTATATAACTGTAGGTATATTGGCAGACCAATCAGTAAGTTATCTTCCAAGTTTTCAAGATGATGTCATATTGCTCAAAAGGAAGTATCAGTGAAGAAGACTAAAGAGGCTAATCAAGTTTCTGGTGTGTCTTGAACTAGTTGTGGATTCATTGACGCTTTTGACGTGGACTTATCATCCAATGGTGCAAGAAAAGCCATTAGTGAGGTTAGTGAATTAGCTTATTCGATTGTGCATTGATGTCGCCTTCGATTTAGCTTATTGCTAATTCTAAACTCTACAAAAAGGCCTTTCCTACTTGTATGCTATGTCTCAAGGTTGTTCGTTCCATAATGATTGTCATTTGTCTCTTGGTACAATACTTTTTTGCAGGTAGAGAATACTCATTGTGCTAGCCAACTACATTGCCTAAAGAAAAAATCAAATTTGTGAAGCTGGACTTTCAAGTTATTATGTATTAGTTATAATGTTTACGAACGCTTTCATTTTCGTAGGAGTGTGTTTCTTCAATATGTTAATTTGCCTTATACGGAGTATCTTAGAGTAAATATTAGGGGTAGAATGGGAAAATTAGAAACCTAGTTTTATCCAATTATGGAAGTAGACAATTAATTTGGTACAGCCTAAAAAGGAAATGTGGACAATAGATTCGGGACGGAGGGAGTATTTATGGTAGTGACTTTGTGACTGTGTGTATACAATTTATTGGTTTGTGACTTTGTGTTATAGTTTAATATATTATATGTTTTGTATTTAATTAAGGTAGTGTTTTGTATTTCTTTGATAACTTTTTATACACAATATAATTAATAAGTTTAAATATATATCCATGACCAGTTTATTTTTATATACATTCTGATATAAAAAAAAGTTGATTTCAAGATTAAAAAATGATTTTGTTAAATACATAACATATGACCATAAAATTTATATCGAAACGTAGATAAAATTACGCTGATCATGAATATATATTCGAAATTATTTTATACATTGTATATAAAAAGTTATCAAAGAAAAACGAAACATTGCGTTAATTAAATAATAAACATAAAATATATTAAATTACTGCACACGTATATATCACTTCCTAAATCCGGTGTGGAATTAAAATAATCAATAAATTATGAAAGTGATATGTTTTTTTATGTTTTATAATTGTTTAAATCAATCGTCAATAATACCCTAAAGAGAGTCGGGGTTATTAAACCCGTTTCTCTCTCTTGTCTGACACACTGTGAAACCCTACTTCCTAACCCCGATTCTTCAAAGTCTGAAATCGGGGTTTCAAACCCCGGTTCCTCTCTCCATGCCTGACATATTCAAAGCCGTGTTTTGAAAGCCCGATTTTCACTTAATGCAAATGGAGAAGCGGGGTTCGAAAACCCGCTTCTACTAGTTATGAAAACCATTTCGAAAAAAAATTAGTTCTGAAAATTGTTGGCAAAAGGTACTATTTTTGAAAAAAATTCCAACCACTTCATGCAAGTTCTTATTTTTGTTGGGTTCTGTTTTTCTTTTGAAAGTTTCTTTTGTCACTTTCTAAGGGTCTCAACTTTCAAAGAAAGAAAATATCAACTCCGAACATTTGCTGGAAACTATTGAGGCATATGTCAAAGTCCACCAATCAGCCTGCTTTCATAAGGTAAAACGATTCATGTGTTTCTATTATCTCTTCAGTATTACCTTCTTTCACTTCGTTCATTTTAGTTACTTAATGTTGACAAGTAGATCTAGTGTGTTAGAAAGTTGACTACTATTTACATGCTCATCCATTTTCAACAACTCAAATTCTTTGCTCGTGACTTAAATTTCTAGTTGTATAGAAATGGGACTACAAATTACCTCATGTAACTAAAACTATATAACTGTAGGTATATTGGCAGACCAATCAGTAAGTTATCTTCCAAGTTTTCAAGATGATGTCATATTGCTCAAAAGGAAGTATCAGTGAAGAAGACTAAAGAGGCTAATCAAGTTTCTGGTGTGTCTTGAACTAGTTGTGGATTCATTGACGCTTTTGACGTGGACTTATCATCCAATGGTGCAAGAAAAGCCATTAGTGAGGTTAGTGAATTAGCTTATTCGATTGTGCATTGATGTCGCCTTCGATTTAGCTTATTGCTAATTCTAAACTCTACAAAAAGGCCTTTCCTACTTGTATGCTATGTCTCAAGGTTGTTCGTTCCATAATGATTGTCATTTGTCTCTTGGTACAATACTTTTTTGCAGGTAGAGAATACTCATTGTGCTAGCCAACTACATTGCCTAAAGAAAGAATCAAATTTGTGAAGCTGGACTTTCAAGTTATTATGTATTAGTTATAATGTTTACGAACGCTTTCATTTTCGTAGGAGTGTCATCAGATTTGTTAAGGGTTAATGTACAAATTCGTTACTGTACTTTGCCAAAATGTTCATATTGGTTACTGTACTTTTAAAATATGCAATTGGATTACTGTACTTTCAAAAACTGTCACCACGCCTATTTTTGCTTAATTTTGGTTAAAAGTTTAGTGACCCAATTGCACATTGTTATGTACATTTTTACAAGTACAGTAACTTAATTGAACTATGGCGAAAATTTGGTAACCTAATTGAACACTTTTACAAAGTACAGTAATCCAATTGCATAATTTAAAATTACAGTAACCCAAATGAACATTTTGGCAAAGTACAGTAACGAATTTGTACATTAACCCGATTTGTTAATGCATGTATCAATTTTCAAATTGAATTTGTTGTGTGTATTTTCTTTTGTTTGGTTATATAATTCATATTGTGACACAAATTATTTATTTTTTAAATGTGGCTAAAAGATTCACTTACATAATATGGTTACACTATTAACACTTTTGGTCACTGTTTGCTTAATTCGTTGTGTGATTAAATGTTACAAAACGTCACACAAACATAAAATTCAAGTGGTCATTGGATGAATAATAGTTACACAAAATACACGTTTACTTGACTTTAAAGAGCATATGGTCACACAAATTAACACCTATGGCCACTTCTGGTTAAATTTTATGTGACCAAATTCCAAAAGAAAACACTCGTTGTGTGACTAAATGTTACAAAAAGCCACACAAACATAAAAATAAAGTGGCCATTGGATGAACAATAGTCACACAAAACATAAAAATAAAGTGGCCATTGGATAGACAATAGTCACACAAAATACAAGTTTACTTGACATTACAGAGCATATGGTCACACAAATTAACACATATGGCCACTTTTGGCTTAATTTTATGTGACCAAATCCCAAAAGAAAACACTCGTTGTGTGACTAAATGTTACAAAACGCCACACAAACATAAAAATAAAGTGGCCATTGGATGGACAATAGTCACACAAAATACAAGTTTACTTGACATTACAGAGCATATGGTCACACAAATTAACACATACGGCCACTTTTGGCTTAATTTTATGTGACCAAATCCCAAAAGAAAACACTCGTTGTGTGACTAAATGATACAAAACGTCACACAAACATAAAAATAAAGTGGCCATTGGATGGACAATAGTCACACAAAAAACAAGTTTACTTGACATTACAAAGCATATGGTCACACTTATTATCACCTATGGCCACTTTTGACTTAATTTTATGTGACCAAATCCAAGAATAAATCACTCGTTGTGTGACTAAATGATACAAAACGTCACACACATATAAAAATAAAGTGGCCATTGGATGGACAATAGTCACACAAAATACAAGTTTACTTGACATTACAGAGCATATGGTCACATAAAATACAAGTTTACCTGACTTTAAAGAGCATATGGTCACACTTGTTAACACTTTTGGTCACTTTTAGCTTAAATTTATGTAACCAAATCCCAAAAATAAAACTCTCGTTGTGTGACTAAATGTTACAAATAGCCACACAAACATACAATTCAAGTGACCATTGGATGGACAATAGTCACACAAAATACACTTTCACCTGATTTTAAAGAGCATATGGTCACACATTTTATGGTTTTGGTTACTCTTTTTAAATGGATACGGCCACTAACATCTTATGTGACCGTATGGACCCCTTTGGTCACGTATGGACCCCTTTGGTCACGGGACCTTTAGTCACACACACGCTGAAAAAATAAGTGTGACCATATGGTTTTCGTCACACTTTTCTGGTGTGACCAAAGCCAAAATTTGTACTAGTGTAATATGTACTAATGTACGTAAAAACGATCCGAAATCAAACACGATAATCACAAAAACTCCGAACTTACTCGTATTTAGCCCGAAAGCTCTAATACCAATTGTAAGTCCCTAGTTCTAGGATCGATAACTTCGTTATCTATAGTATTAAGGAGCGGAATTCCTCAATACGGTGTTATATTACTTATAACGAATAAGTTCGCGTTCGCGTTTACTAATACTTAGCTTTAAACGATAAACCGTCAAAGCTTAGCCGTTAGGATTGTTTTCTCTGGATATTAAATTCGCAGGTTTTGGAATCGGAATGCAAAAGTTCAGTTCGCAAAAGGTTATAAATTTTCTAAACGAAAATTCAATATATACTCGACTCAACTCGCAACCCGTGGGCCTTACGAGTTGACTCGACTCGCCTCGCAGCCCAAGCCCATAATGAACTCGGCTCGCTACGACAATCACTTCTTGCGAGTTCAGATCTCATCTCGCCTCGCAACTACCTTGCGACCTGAGATCTCGACTCGCAGTAAACGTATATGTTAAATACAAAATACGTCTAACATTTAATAACAAATATTCATTTACAAATCTAAACCAATGTATCAACGTGATAACAATTACACCAGTAATATCGCAAGCTAGATCTGTTGTCACAAACTATGTCTCAACAACGAACCCTAACTGAAATTCGAAAATCCAGAAAGAAAAGACCACCGCTAAACGGGCAAAAATCCAAGGGTTCAGACAAACAAACACACCACGGTTCGGCAGAAAATGGAGAAAAATGATGGATTATGATTGTGGTTTATGGATTTATTGTGTTTTTAACTTTTTATATTTTTGTACGAATGAAGGCAAATGTGAAATTTTGGTAGTAATGTTTGGAGGTAAATGGGGAATATATATATGAAGTGAAAATAATGGCAGGGTACTTGAATTTTTGAAAAGACCACGATTTCACTAGAATATATGTGGTCTATAAGATAAAAATACCACGGTTTTATTAAAGGGACCCATGTTCCGTTCACTTTGCACTTTTGAATATTTTTTGTTGTTCACTTGAAAACAGATGTATTAATATTTAATAATTAATTTAATTACATGCGGAGTAGATGATAGATAATCCTTTTTTTGAAACTTGTTACGTCAATAGTTCTTTACACTAACGATGGTTAAGTCTCCGTTCAAACGGACTATGTAGTTTTTTATTATTCTTTTAAATTTTTTGAGTAGATATAAATATAAAATCTAATGTATATAGATACGGTGATAGGGAGTACATTATTAGGACAAACAACATTTTCGTCTTTCACATTTCACTTAGCAAATTCATCATCAAATAGTTTTCAATCATCACCATCAGTTTCTGATGATCCGTAGATACCACCAGGAGTATTATTATCACTATATCCAGAACCATTTTCATCATCTTTCGACCAAACATCATCTTAATTTGGAGTCGTAAGATCCAATGTCACTACCATATAATAATCTAACAATAAACTTAGTTATATAATTAAATTTTAATTGTTAAAAATTAAAGAATAAATCAGACTAGCTAGTAAATCGAATTAAAATTTAAAATGTAACTAAGCATACCATCATTAATTTCATTATCATCATCATGAATTCATGATCATCATCAAAAATTATTACACCTGGCGTGTCTTGTAGTATTAAATTAGATATTACTCCAAATCTTCATAATTACTTTTGATTTTTGAACTATCCACAGCCATAAAAATATAAAATGATAAAATAACCACAGAAGACTAACCATTGTAGGTCTCTTCAATTTCTGCTATATCTGTGACCACGGTTCCCCATAAACTAACCGTGGTCATAAAGTAATTATTATTATTATTATTATTAATGTTAACATATATTTGTTAGTTAAAAAGCTATTACTAACAGAGTCTACAATTATATAATTCTAATTGTAAATTTTGAAATATTTTATTTCTCATGATACAAATGACATTAATTAGTACGAAGTAGTTTATTTATATAAAATAAAATTATACGTTGAACAACCCGTGTAATACATGAGTGTATAGTACATGCTAGTTTACTGCTATAGTTACCACTCTTCCCCATAAAACAAACCGTGGTCAATAAGTAACCGTGGTCATATATTGGCGCCATTTTTTTGCTGTCTATTCAATTTACTGCTTCATTAGTGACCACGGTTCATCATAAACTAACCGTGGTCATTATGTAACCGTGCTCAACTGGTCATATATATAGGCGCCTATTTACAATTTAATAAAACCGTCTGTTGAGTTTCACTCTTTCAATTCCTTACTACACAAAATCTCGAATTTTCATTACAAAACAAAAGTCTCAATGGCGTCCTCATCCGATAATACCAAAAACAACAAGAGAGCATCAAGCCCACCAACATCACCACAACCATCATCCAAGTCCCATAAAAAAAATCCCTTCGAATTCTACGGAGTTTCCCAACATGTTTGGGACAAGTGTAATGAAGAACGATTAGGGCCGGAGAAGTTAATGTTAGAATGCCATGAAAAAATGGTTCGGACACTGCAAGAAAGTGTCAAGCGCGATGAAGAATCTATACGTTTTTATTTTGAACGTATAGATAAAAACAACCAAAAAATCGCGGACCATCAAGAAAAGATCACCGATCTTATCAAGACCATCTTCAGTCCAGACCCATAAATCTTTTATGTTCATCAATCATGTATATATTAATGTTTATATTAATTTTATCATATTGTTACTGCTCTTATTAATTATTATTATTATTATTATTATTATTATTATTATTATTATTATTATTATTATTATTATTATTATTATTATTATTATTATTATTATTATTATTATTATTATTATAAATGTTTTTAATTTATTATGATAACTTACTAATTAAAGTATTAAACTCCGCATGACCGATCGTCGTCTATTCAATTTACTGCTAATGGTGACCGCAGTTCCCCATAACCTAACCGTGGTCATATATAGTTAATTAATGGGGGTTTTAAGGGACGTGTTTTAATCTAAATCCTTGTAAATCATTTTCAATATGCACTCAAGTCAAGCCTAACTATTTGTGTATATTGGATACGAGCATGTTAATTTTTACTTCTTATCAATGAAAGAACCCATGAATAATATGTAATATAAATGTTTATGTAATTTGTAGATCAACTATTCTTAGAATAATAAATAAAAAGAGTATATGAAATGAGAATTTCAAGTGAATTTGGGTGAAAAATTAACATTAAAATTAATATACACATTGATAGTAGATGTGAAAACAGTTTGTTCTTTTCCGTAACATTAGTTACTAATTAAATTACGATTATTTAACTCAGTAATGTTCATTGGAAATCATTTCTAGCCCTTGAACATTTTGTTGCAGGAATGTTAACGTTGATTATATTACTGATTAGTAAATAATGTATAATCTATCTATTCTATCTTATCTTATATATATTAAAAGAAAAATCTTGGAAGAATAATGACCATTAGATGAAGATCAATAATTAAGATCTAACAATTTGGTTCGGTTTTCGGGTTTCTCGGTTTATTCGGTTCGGGTTCCTTGGGTTTGAAATTTTTATGAGCAAATCCGAAAACCGAACTGGAAACCTAATTCGAATTCGCTTTGGTTTCCGTTAAAACCGAAAAACCGAAAATTTCAAAAAAAATTTTAAGTTAATCGGTTTCGACTCGTAATTTACCGTGTGTTAGGGTTTTACTATAATTGAAAATGAAAGACGTGAAGTTAATTTAAAGTTTAAACGTAAATATACTCGTTTATAATTTCTTAATATCACACATATGCTACATATATTAATAATTTACTATATTATTAATTTGAATTCGGTTTTGAATTCGATTTTCGGTTAAGCCGATCGAATTAAGAAATTCAAAACCGAAAACCGAATTCAAAAACCAAAACCGAGCCCCTGCCCTACCGAAAACCGAATTTGAATTCGGTTCGGGATTTTTCCGTTTTAAATTCGGTTCGGTTTTCGGATTAAACGGTTTCAAACCAAATATTGAACACCCCTAGAAAGAGTACGTATATGAAACTAGAATTTCAAGTGAATTTGGGGGGGAAAATTAACATTAAAATTAAAATACACACAGATATAGTAGATGTGAAAACAGTAAGTTCTTTAACAAAAACCCTAGCCTTTTTCAATATATATAGGCTTAAAACACTTTATATAATGATTATAATCTATACTTAACTAGTTAATTCACGTATGGAAACAATATTAGCTGGTGTAATTAAATTCTCGTTGAAAATTTCATGTGGACATGTGATTTATCGGCGTTGTTTCTTTTTGCAAGTGGGGCAAACACATACCATTATTGAAATATATATGGTACTGGGTCAGGGGTACATGTACCGTACCCGTCCTCCAAATTACCGGCCCTTTTTAATTTTTTCATCATTAATTGGATAATTAAGTGTACGTACCGCCAATGCAAACCCCCATACCGCACATGTACACGGGTGATAGACATGGCCGGTCCGAATCCACACCCATATCAACGTATATATGCGGGTGGTCGGCAGATGATTTGACCGACAGGTTAGGGGTTCAAATTAAGGGGTTTATTTAATTAAGGTTTAATTTAGTGCAAGTTTAATATTATATATATACAAATAAAATTATGATATAATTGAAAATGATGATGAAATAATTAATTGATTATATATATATATATATATAGGGTTAGGTTCAAATGAGACACAACTAAAAGTTGAGAACCTTGAGAACCACTAGATTACATGCTTGTTCACATGTGATTAACTTCATTCACATGTGAACATTGATTTAGGTTAGATTGGTAAAGAAAAAAATTCGAAAATCACGTCTTAAAACACTTTTTACATGATTTGTTCACATTATCATCAAATGTGAACATATATTTGTTTTTTGTGTTTTTCGCTATAATTTAGGATTTTTTTAATTTTTTTTCTTTACAAATCTAACCTAAATCAATGTTCACATGTGAATGAAGTTAAAGCACATGTGAACAAGCATGTAATGTAGTGGTTCTCAAGGTTCTCAACTTTTAGTTGGTTCTCATATGAACCTCCACCTATATATTACTTAACTATACGTCATCATTTAATTTATATATATTTAGTGTTATGGTTATGGTACGTAGTTCAGGGTTTAGGCCAGGTTTTGTCCACAATATATACTAGTACATGCAACCTCGATCAAATGCCTAAGCTAGACTCCGCACGTGTGACCTATATATAGGCTAGGTGTTCGAATTAAGGGGTTTATTTAAGGTTAAGTTTAATTTAGTGCAAGATTAATACACTTCATATATACAAATAAAATTATGATATAATTGAAAATGATGACAAAATAATTAATTAATTATATATATATATATATATATATATATATATATATATATATATATATATATATATATATATTACTTAACTATCATGTCATCATTTAATTTATATATATTTTAGTTAGGGTAGTTCAGGGTTTAGGCCAGGTTGCGTCCACATGCAATATATATATACTAGCTGCAACCTCGATCAAATGCATAAGTCTTTCTTAATTTGATTGTGTCATGTAATCCTTTCATATTATTACCATAATGCATCTTGATCATTGATCAATACCTTCTAACCGGCCTCTCCGACTCTTTACACGTGAAAAATTAAAGCAACGTAGAATTGTCCGGCCATGGATACAATTGAAGTGTAGATAAACATCAATTAAAGTACTATAGATAATAAATCCAGATATATAATAAGAAGATTCGAAGTATGATGACGCAAGTACTCGATCAGACACTGATAAGTTAATATATAACACAATAAACATCAATTCATTAGCAAAAAGCCAATGCATTTGATCGAGGTTGCAATTAACTAGTACGTATGATAAAATCCTACGTGTCACGAGTAGAAGCTATAAAATTTATATTATTATATATTAATTCAATTTTGAAAATTGAAAGTTTTAGTAGGATTATTATATTGTTTCGTTATATATTAAACTTTATAATTTCTACTATTGTATGAGTAGAACTTTGAAAACTTCTGGTGTATGTATTGAACTTGTAAATATGGTCAATTGTATGTAAAATTTTCTTTTTGGGTATGGCTCACACCTAGCACGATTACTTTCCGTTTGGGAGGTAATCCACACAGTTACAGTTTAGCTGGGTTTGGAGCACTGTTGGGTTTATATGAGGATGACCAGGTCACTGATGAGGATTTTCTTGATTACTTCCGTACTGCTCTTACTACTGCTCCGGATACATTTGACTTTAGAGCAGCTTGGAGTAGGTTTTCGGATACTGAGTGGCATTCTGGTAGTTCCTTGGAGAGTCAGATTACAGATCCTTTTCATCATCTTCTTCACAGGATTTTTGTGCATTCTGTTGCTGCACGTGGATCAGGGATTGAGAAGATGAATTATACTGATTTGTGGATTTTATCTGTTATGACTAGTACAGAGGGTACTTTAAATGTTCCTTATATGGTTGCATCATTTCTAAGTATAGCTGCGGGTGATAAGTCTAGGAGTCCCATTTGTGGTGGACAGTATATGATGTGCTAAAATCAGGTTATAAATTATGATACGGAAAATACTGACTTTTAAACTAAAACACAACTAGGCAAGTGTACCTAATCGCACAATAGTATAGTAAAGGTAATTTCTGGGTTAAGTTCGTCTCCTCAGGGAACAGTGTATTGATTATTCTAAGTAATTAATTTATCTAATAATTAAACTAACAAAACAAGTAAAGATTGGGATTTTTGTATCTTTTAATGACAGACAGTCAAAAGAGTTTATGAAAATAGTAATTAACTAAGAAAAACAAGTAAAAGATAGTTGTACTCAAATAGAGAAAAGATACTTGTTTAGACCTTTTGACATCTAGTTTATTGGATATTTTAGATTAAGAACTGGATCAGATTTAGTCCACCTAGAAAACACAATTCGGATTACAAGTTGTCACTTAACAATCACCTAGTCAAGATTATACAATCCAAGTGTCCTTGAAATTTAAAACCTCTTAACTATGAATTATGTAATCAATGAAATCACAAATTAACTTATGGTTATACTTTCATAAAAACCATTAACCATACAAGATATCTCTAAATTATGGTCCACCAATATTATAAATCAATCAACCAATTCAAGTCTTCTAATCACGTCTAATCAGAATTCACAATCAATTGCTCAATTGACAAAGTAACAATATCATGCAAAAGCTATCACTAATTGCAAAGCAATAAAGTCACTACTTGAATTAATCAACCAATAAATAACATCAATCGTTCTTTCGTTACCGAGAAATCAAAGTATATAAATCCAATCACGAAAATATATCCAAACTAAATGCAAATCAGTCTAAACAAGTATTAAAAACTTAGCCCATAATCATGGGTTCAATCAAACAAACAATCAAAGACATAGAAATGTTCATAATCGAATGAAAATTAAGCAAACCAATTGTTTTTGATAGATTGTAATGATGTAGGATGAATCTCCACGTTTAGAACGGTTGAAAGTGGTCAATTCGGACTCTAGGTATCCCTAAAAGTCGTCCTCTGGCTTCTCAATTCGGCTGGTATGAAGATTAGGCTAAGAAAGTGATGAAAATTCGTATTTAACCCTAGAAGCTGCTGGACGACCTGAAATCGCGTCGCGATCTAAGAGATAGAGGCTCTATTAACATCAAATCGCATAGCGATCTTGCACGGTTGCGTCGCGATCCTTCCCTAACTCCAAATGATCTGAATTTTTGACATGTTGTAGCCCTATGTGTTAGCTAAATTTGAGCTTTTGAATCAACTCATTTGGAGTTCGTATGAAGAAGTTATGGCCAAAATACCAACGCATAGCCGAAAACTCAGCTTTTACACTTTTCTTCCACTTTCAGCTCATCTTCCGTTCTTTTTCCTATTCAAGCTTTATATACACCTATTTTGTAAATATGAAACAAATGAGTACCTACAATTACATAAATACAATAAAAGTATATAAAATTTAGGGAATATTAATATATAAATATAGTACTTATTTGATGCTATCAGTATAATACTAGGATAGCTAAGAGATTGGGGATTAGACTTGCTGGGCTTCACAAGGAGCCGGATATGGGTTATCTTGATAGGGGTTTAGTACAGAGGATTATTGGTGGAGCTCAGGCAACAGGACAGCAGCCACAGAGACGAGCAGCTGGGCCCAGAGCTACATTGCAGTCGGTACAGGATCAGATGCAGGAGATGAATAGTAGATTGGTATATGAGATGGGGAGAATGAGTTTTGATATGGGATGGCAGAGAGAGTATTCACAGCGTTGGGCAGATTCACAGCCAGAGCCTCCTCCAGGTTTTCAGATGCCATCATACTATCCTCTTCCGCCGTATGGTACTGATTGGTTTACTCAGACACCCCCACCTTATGATCCTTCAGCCGAGTATAGTTTGGAGTATTGGCAGCAGTATCACCAGCAGCAGCAGCATGATGATGATCAGTAGAGTTATCGACCTAGTTTTTATTATGAACTTTATTATTTATGTTTGACATTTTTATTTGTGTGATGTTTTGTAATAACTAACTTAAACTCTGGATAAGTCTATGTTTACTTATGTACAACACTACTTTATCTAGTTTATTATTAATATGTTATGTTTTAGGATTGCATGCTTGGAGTCACCAATTAGGAAAAAGCTGGCAGTCAGTTCAACTTAATTTTTGGAAATTTAATAAGTTTATCTTATTAATTATGAACTTTGTGGGTATGTTCCCTGGAAACCCTCACGAGACTATAACTCGTCCACTCGGGATACCGAGGGGTTTAAAGGCTTACTGCATATGCTAAATGCAATCGTGATTAACTACGAAAGTGTGGATGTTGTATATTATTTTTCAAGAGATAAAGGAATCAACCACACAGATTTTTCTCAGCCGATGATGAAATTTATAATCAGGGGAGTTTTTCTGTTCTATTTTTCTTTCCCTTACTCACTTTTGTTTATCATTTTTATACAATGAGGGCATTGTATAATTTAAGTGTGGGGATAGGGTTCGTAAGAAAAAGAATTTCTTTAATTAAACATTTAAGTTTCTATTGTTCTAAAATTTTGAAAATTTTAAATTTTTAAGTGAATAACTAAGTATTTATTAATTAGAATACTTTTGTTAAAAGTTTTGTTTTGTATTTTAAAGTTTAGACTTTAATGTGGATTAACTGTTTTGTATAAATAACGTAAGCTACTTAATAAGGAGTGATATATAGTTATATGAAATGATGTACTGATAGGCAATCTATATAAAGAATTCTGAATTTTAAGAAATTAATAAAATAACTTGTTTATTATTTTATGATACATAATATGATGTATGACACAAAAGTCTTAAATTTTAAATTTATTATACGATACTTTTATATCTTTTTACTTATGTGAAAACATTTGGGGGTATATATTGATGGTTTTCTCTGTTATACGAAAGTATAGACCTGGTCTCTATTAATATATACTTAAAAATTAAGCAAACGCAAGTCAAAAGTACTTGAAAAGTCTTAAAAAAAATAAAAGATACCTAATGAGGTCGCCAAAATGGTTTGACCAAGTCTGGTTTTGCTTAAACCTGAATCAAGTTATGTCGCTCTGTTGCATGAAAATGCAGACCTGTCACCAATGTCTTGATTCTAAAAAATGTATTTCATATATTTAATGGGAATATAAAAGTAAATTGTATAATTAAATTTAAAGGTATATCATATATGGAAATCATAAGTAATATACATACTAATAATAAAGATGTATTCAGAAATATGAGTATAGATTGTTTAAAGTGGACAAATATATTAGTAATCATTCATGAGCTATATATTACACAAATAATAATAATTTTATTTATACATTTTAGTTATCCATGTTAATTAAATTGTTTAAATTTTTAATTTATGAAACAGATTTTTAGTATTGGTATTCTGATTCTTAAATATTAGTTTGATGCTTATTTTTAAATTTTATTCAGTATTCTACTTGAGGACAAGCAGAACTTAAGTGTGGGGATATTTGATAAGCATCAAATAGGTAGTATATTTTATAGTAATCTATCCCTATATTTATATACTCCCTCCGTCCCAAATCTATATTCCACCTTTCCATTTGGGGATGTCCCAAATTTATAGTCCACTTGTACTTTCCAACCAATCAAAACATTTGAATGTGGTGAGAGAATAAATCTTATTGGTTACAGAGTACAACCAGTACACTTTTCTTAAACTGCGTGTTTTTTGTCTGTGGACAATAAAATTGGGACGGAGGGAGTACATTTTAGTGCATTTATATGATTTTAAATACTTATTTTGTTAATATTTGCATAAATGTATATTAATTGAAGATTGAAGAAAAAGGAACGGAAACGAGCCTAAAACTGAAGAAAATGAAGTATTTGAATAAAATGAGCTAAAACTGAAAGTAAAGACTTCAAAGAAAAATGGGCTTAGTAGAAGATTAAATATAGAAGAATCAAGCCTAAAAGGAGGTTAAACACGAAGCAAAAGAAGATTGGGCTTGAATTCAATAATTAACGAGATTACGCGAAAAGGAACAGAATTGAAAAGTATATAATCGCGTCGCGATTATGTGGATTTCGCGTCGCGATCCTTCAATAAACGCGTCGCGATTCTGTACCATTCACGTTGTGATTCTGCATTTTACGATAAGTCGGCTACGGATTATTCCAGAAGGCTTGGAGCGTACAAAAAGTAACTCCAACCGGCGGTTGGGAGGTCGGCCAGCAAAAATATAAATAGGGGCTTCGGCCAGACTTAGGGATATACGATTCTTAGAATAAAAAGTCGAAAGTTATGGTTTTAAGACGACTTTAGGTGCGATTTTGAAGGCCAAGGAGCTAGGGTTTGAAGATTTTTAACCCTAGGGAAAGCTGGTTTGCTAATTGGTTCGGTTTCTTTATCCTTGTAACTTTATTAATCTTTTGGGTTATTTTGGATATTGTTTATTTGAATTAATTGCTTATTAGGTTTTCATTATGAATATTTAAATGTATGTTTATTAGATTTATTATATGAATTATATGTTTATGTTGGAACTATATTATTGAATGTTTATTATACAAGAATTGTCTGTGTTATATTAATATTGATAAAAGTTAATTGATTTATATAGATAGCTTTACTAATCTTGTGAGTTTTATAAATTAATTAATGATTGTCAATTATTAATGTTAAGTAACATTGTAATTCAACCTAATCTTGGAATTGTATTAATAAACTGCTGATAGATCTTAATAAATAGTAATACTTTACTTAATCTTTGGGAGTGTTGCTATATGAAAATTATCTTAATCTTTGTGATTTTCTACATTAGTAATTCACCAATAATAATAGCCAACAAAGCAAATAGACATAAGTTGATATAATACGTTTAATAAATAATTGTTTAAATAGTTATAATCTTCTATCCAATTGAGTATTCTTAAGTTGTTTCTTAAAACTTATCTATTAGAATCTGTATCAAAAATATAGATATAAATATGTTCGTTCGGAACTAAAACGTCCCCCCTATCTTGTATATTATTATATCTTGTATATTATTTGTATATTATTTGTATAATAGTGTAATTAGGAATAAATAATTAGTTAGAAATTAAATCACGTTCCCTGTGTTCGAACTTGGACTTACTTAAACAGCTATATTATACGAACAGGTTAATACTTGCCTGAATTGTGTGATAGTATTATTTAGTATTTCCTTATTTAAAACTTGTAATTATAATTGCATATACTTTCCGCACATGAAGTTTTTGGCGCCGCTGCCGGGGAGCGGTTGTATTTTAATTAAACTAATTATTTTCCCTGTATAATTTTGATTTCTAATACTTTGCAAAATCAATACGAAATATCGGCTCACCCATTGAGAATACTGACAAAAACAAAGGTATAAGGAGAGTAAAGCCCTACCTCATTGATTTATCATATAAGAGGTAAGGTGCTTCTCGAAAGAGATATGTTTTTAATAAGCTTCGCGCTGACCTGTTTCTCCTCTTTTGTGTATTATCAATGGAGCTACCGAGATCTATTGATGAACTTTGTATTGGAAATCTGATAAATTAATTTTAACCTTAATTGTTGTATAACAATTAACTTGCATTACTAAACCATTTCTAAGGTTGGGTTGGGTATTCTTTTTTAATCATTTAATTTTGAATGTGTTTTATTATTAGATTATTGTGATTAGTCTACACCAACCTGATTCTAACACATCCGGATATATAAATTTTTATTTAGTTTTTATTATCTTTTCTTTTCTACTCTTTTTCTTTTTCTCTTAGTTTTAACAGGTATTTACCATGGATTACATTCAAGAGGATTTTCAAAATTCGATCAATGAGACTATTTACCAAATGACGATTGAGAATCAAGAGATTGATGAATATATCTCGACCATCAATTGTATTAGCTACACAATTTCTGGAACAAGTACTAGAATGGAAGAAACTATAACTAATGGCCATAGTGAAGGGAATTTCATTCAAGAACTTGAAGAGATGGATAATCACATCAATAAGTATACTCAATTTTCTGAATCCTTATTTTCTAACAAAATTTTTAGTGAATCTAAACAGGAAGAAGATTTGGAGGTGGATTGGTCGTTATCACCTAAATTTGATCACTATGATCCTGACGAGGAGATACTTGAATTGGGAAACCGGAATGGGGTAATGACAGAAGAGGAAATGATGACGATTATTGATGAATTTTTATCATTACACCCAGATGAGGAACAATTAATGGAAGATGATCAAGGGATTGGAAAAGAGAACAAAAACAAAATTTGCGGTAATCAGATATCAAACAACATTCGGATTGAAACAATGTCAACAGTTGAGATTCGAACGGTGGTTGAGTTGACACAAACAACGGTTGAAATATCTATAAACACATATTCATTGTTTTACAACTATGAAGATCCTTTTTGGCGACTAAATCGAAAGGAGAAATTCTCGCAATTTTTGGACAATCATGGAGCATCTCAAAATGGATATTTACCTGCCTTGCATGATAAGTATTTCTATCTCTTTATTATACTAAATTTACAATTAATAAATAGTTATCGATATTATCATCCATGCTTTACGTTAAGTGTGGGGAAAGTCACCGGATTTTCAAGTAAGTAACGTTGGAGTCAAGCTAGTGACTCGAACAAAAACAAGCGCTTCTCGGGAGGCAACTCGTGCTTGTATATTATGTATAATCATTAGGTAAATTTAGATTTAGGTTTTGTACGTTTTAGTATTATTAGTAGTATTAAGTATTATTAGTATTAGTAGTAATTTACATTTGTTGGTTCACCTAATGTTCATTTAAAAAGTATCATTATTTATTGTTATTATTATTACTATAATTATTTTTGTTAATTGTTTATATGATTAAAAAAAAAAATCGGGTCAAACCTACTGGTCAAACGGGTCAACATTCGGGTCAAACAACAAATCGCGTCGCGATTTGTTGTAAAACACGACGCGATTATACTAAAAACGCGATGCGATTGTGCTCTGCACAGATAAAACGCATTTTGCCCTCTTTCTTCTTCATTTTCACTCCTCTATTCTCATTTTTCTCTCTAAAAACCGAAACCCTAATTCTATAATCGCGAAATCCGGCCAAACTAACATGAGAAGGGTATGAATTCTTAAACCTTAACCTTTAATTCATTTATTTTCATATGATTATCATACATATATGTGTTTAGTCCAAAAATTAGGGGTATTAAACCCTAGGTGCGAATTAACCATTTTCTTATGAATCTTATGCTTATTTATGATTATATTGCTTGCATTGTCAATATATAACATTATGCTTTTGTTAATTTAGTGATTACATGATTGATTTTAACTTTGAGAAATTAGGGTTCATATGAGAAATTGGGGATTTGATAGACTTTTGATGATTGATGCTTATAATAGGTTGCTTAGTCCTACATTGATATGATGATTAGCAACTACTTTTATTAGGATTATGTGATTTTGGTGTTTAATTAGTATTAATTATTCTATGAAAAAAAAAATTAGATTTCTAATTCTTTCTAATATAGATTTGTTATATATGCTAATATAGTGTTATTAAGAATGCATGATGATTGTTTAAAATTTGCCCTTTAACTAAATATCCATTTTCAATAATTTGAATAATATTCTAATGTGTCTATACAAAATAGTTCAAGAAAGTGAGTAGAAACAATGAAGAAAGAATTGATCCTACTTAAAATCATAGTGACAAAAATCATATATATCAGTTTAAAGTCTTCGTGATAGATTTTATGCTTATTTGAAGACTTTCCAGAAATTAGACGTGAGTAGTTTGATACTCCTTTTGGATTATCTTATAAATAAGGTTTATATATATAAATAGACGTTAATTTATATGAAAAATGTTATTTGTAGCCTTTAGGGCTAGGTATAAGGTTCTAACTTCCATGAAAAACTGTCCAACTTCCTTTAACCGCTACAAAACCGCCAACCGCATATAGTTTAATAGCCAACTTAATTATATTGGTAACCGTACACTACCAACCACCCATAAACTTTTAGTTGTTATCCCTATTCCTTGGGGTTATGCTTAGCAAAATCCAATTTATATTTTGGATTAACATGTTTAAGTGTTTAACAATACATCATGGAGAAATTAACGTTATCTAGTTTATCTAAGTAATATACGTACATAAAATACATCATACTCTGTGTATACGTACGAGATCGAGTTTGAATTCGTTGACTTGAATACATATGTATAGAGAAATTGGATATGATCTTTAAATCCAAACTTGTGACTTATGCAATGAATCATAGTAATCTTATCCATAGTTGTTAAACTCTTACGATTCACGAGTCGACTCTTACTAGTCGGCTCAGAAATTCAAAAAACGAGGCGACTCGGACTCCGACTCGTAAATGGCTTTGACTCTTACGAGTTATTTATTTACTCTTCCGAGTCGTGGGTGACTCTTACGAGTCGTGGGCGACTCTTACGAGTCAGAAACCGGACACACGTTTAATGTAATCTAATAAAAAATATAAAATGACAAAATATGATAGGAAATGACTAATAATCCATTATAAATTAAACATTTGTGTTATTTAATGACTTTCATCATGTTTTACTTCAATTAAGGATAGAAATCTAAACAATAATATATATATATATAGATATAAATATATGTATTTATTGTAAAATTATGACTCTTACGAGTCGAGTCGAGTCACGAGTTAAAAATCAATACTCCGAATCACGAGTCGAGTCACGAGTTAACAACTATGGGCAAATTAACTAAAATAGAAATGAACTATTTATGTATTTTAGATTTTAGAAATCAACTATAAAAATCATGAATAACATAAAGTGGCTATCATTTTCATCATATTTTTAGCAATATGTTAAATCGAAATTCGGAAAAATGATGATGTGTCAGGTAACATATTGCTAGAATTATGATAAAATTGATAGTTGGTTTCTATTATTAATAAGTTTGATATATAGTTCATTTCTACAATCTAAAATTTGCCAAAAGTTCGCTTCTGTTCAATATAACTTGCCCTTATTTAAAAGCTAGCTAGGGTGTAAAAAGGTTACTAGATGGTGGATGAGAAAAAGAGAAAGAAAATGATCTTGAATCGAGAATCGGCTAAAAAAGGTCAAGAATGAAGAATGAATATCACATGAAAGATCTCAATAATCAAATGTCTTATTATTTCCTGAAAAAGCGAGACGAAATGGTTATGATGATCGAAGGAATGAGGAAATGTTACACTTCGATTGAAACGAAAAATACAACTTTAAGATCACAGAAACAAGAGTTGGAGAAAGGATTATAGTATGCATATAATGTTTGTGGTTGGTCATTAATGAGTAGTGTTGTTCAAGAACCATAATTAGGGTCAGAGACTAGAGGTGTTCATTCGATTAATGATGAGTGATGTTTAAACCCAACTTAATAGAGAAAACCGATTGGTTATCGGTTTTGAAAAATTGAACACTGTCCAAACAAAATAAAAAACCAAACCAAACGGTTGTTCGGTTTTTACTATTCGATTTATGCTTTCATACATGAATAAATACATTCGAACAAATTCAAAGAATTTGAATATTTAAACAAAACTAATTGACATACGTATGTTGTTGAAAACCAGATGACATAAAGTTCTTAATATATTTGTTCCTACATTGGCCGAAACTCGATGCCATATACAATAAGGCCAGCCATTGTTCCTTCGTAACTTATAAGTTTTAGATTTGTACGAATATAATCATTTTTAAGTTCAACTTTTGAGTTGAATTTCCATAAACTAACCTCCATCCATCCATCATCTCTTTGTCTTGGGACTTGTTTGATATCCTGTAAATTCCATGGAGTTGGGAATCTAAAATAAATAGTTTCAACCTTTTTGTTGTTACGGTGGAGTAGATTCCGTACTTTCACTGGACAATGCAACCCATGACATTTTTTTGAAAGCTTGAATATTAGGTAGCAATTATTATCTGAATCTGGCGACAACATTTGACTCTTAATCTTGACTATGATACGGAATACTTGTTGTGACAGAAACTCGATCACTACCGGAAATCTGCACGTTCAATATTATTTCATTAAATGCTTCTTAGCCACACTCAAGATGTAACATTGTAAGACTTTTGTAACACTCCGCAAATTTGGACACGATTATTAATATTAATCACTTGCATTATTAGGCTAATTCCCTACTTGAGTGAATTTACAACGCATTTTAGAGGTAAGTCTAGCAAAGCCCAACTAGTTAATACGCGTAGTATTACCTATTTGTAATTAGATGTAATTACATACGAAACGAATTCAGCAAACGCGACAAAAATATACGGCGGTTGGTGAACGAAATTATTTAATAAAACAAAGTTATTAAATAACGTCATTTACAATTTAATATTATGTCGATAATATTTACATAACATTTTATAACATAAAACGTCAACTCGTATAACTAAAATAAAACAAGGATTTAAAAACCTTATAATTAAATTTTATAAACTCATAAAAAGATCTTAATTAAAAATATAATGAAAAATGTAACTTAAAAATATATTAGTTAAAATAATGTAACATTTAACGATCGGGTAAACAAACACGGGACGAAAACGCATGAGATGAAAAATGGAACAAAACCACCTCCCATCTCCATCTTTTCCTTTCATTTTCATTTCACCCACACCAAAAACACCTACAAACTCTCTCCACCCAAATTCTATCAAATTTTCGGATTCGCATATCAATCAACAAAAGTTACATTTTCGGAATCCTCTCGAGCTAAGGAACAACATTAACAAAAGCCGTATCATCATCTTCTTCCTCATTTGGTCCCGATTCGCAATTGTAAGAAATTTCTAAAAACTTAGATTTACTCGTTTTTATGTGTTATATGGGTGTAATATTGAACCTACAACTTTGTTTTAACTATATAATGGAAGAAATCAAGGTTTTATGGCCGGAAAACATGTTAAAATCGGGTTTTGGCCGGAAAAATCACGGCAGTCACTGCTACTGTCTGGGTGTTCATCTTTGCGACACAACGTCTGTGTCGCATATAGTGTCGCATAAACCATCCATGCGACACAACCCTTGTGTCGCATGTTGTGTCGTACCATTGTGTCGTAGAATCTCTGCGACACAACCCTAGTGTCGCTATTGAATTAGCATCGATCGCCTATGCGACACAACCCTTGTGTCGCATAGCCCTTGTGTCGCACCCTTATGCGACACAACCATTGTGTCGCATAACCACATTAGTGTCGCATACTGTGTCGCAGAAAACAGAAATTTTGCAAACTCTTTTTACACCAAGTGTCGAACTTAACCGATAACGAATATTTACATACGATACAATGTACAAACAGTATAAACAATACAGACACGCTATTTTATTGAAATTAAGATTTCAAACTACCACCAACGAGTCGTATACATTTTCACAAATACGAAATACAAACGTAAATGTTTAACGAACACTAGCATGGATGATTAGCTTAGACATCCACAATTACTTATTAAATCTCATACGTTTAGGACGTTAGGAAATTCTGGACTGTACTTGGGCTTAGGTTTGCTAGCACTCGCACAACTACTTGACTCAACAGGTGAGTTCACAGCCCCTACTTTACTGTTTTAATTACTTTTGGGGTGGAAAACATAGTCAATCATTTCTATACAAACATGATTGTATACTACTTTACTCAAACAAGTGGAGTACATTGAACTGATATACTGAAACGCAAACTGATGATTTTGAAATAACATCTTCATACTATAAACACTGTAAACGCATAAACATGTTTTGGAAACGTTGGAAAACAACCAACACGCTTTACGAAACTGATTGGGTAACAAATGGGTCCTACTGACATGGACCAGATCCTACTGACATGGATCAAGGGACACTGACACTCCCTACTATTGAAAAGTCCCTACTGACATGGGCACTGGATCCCACTGACACGGATCCACTATTACTATTAAACTGCTAAAAAGTCCCTACTGACATGGGCACTGCATCCTACTGACATGGATCACTGAATGACTATTAGGATACAGACATTCCTACAATGACGATTAGGATACAGACATTCCTACAATGACTATTAGGATACAGATATTCCTACGATATCTATTAGGATACAGACATTCCTACAATGACTATTAGGATACAGACATTCCTACGATATCTATTAGGATACAGACATTCCTACAACGACTATTAGGATACAGACATTCCTACGGAACTATTAGGATACTGCTTTCCTACAATGCATTTTCATACAAAACAATTGGGCAACATCCCACACTGACAGATTTGGGTGACATCCCACTATGATTGTACTTAAACAAACGACATAAATGAAACTATTTGACCTCCGAGTCAATAAACTTACTCGAACTTGGTTCAACTACTACAAATATAAAACCTGTGAATTCACTCAACCTCGTTGTTGACTTTTACTATGTTTTTCAGGGAATTAGCTGCGCATGTAAGAATCGCCAACACATGGAGAATTAGGCGACCCGTGAAGCTTTAGGATGCCAACATTTTTGGAAAAACACATGGATTTCTCTAGTATAACTGAAATGTTTTAGTCATATTTCAGAAATCTTCTTTTGTAAACTTACTACTTTTAACTTATACGATTTGATGAATCGCAAACTTTGTAATTAACACTTTTGGCATCTTAATATATATATTGTTCTGTTGTAATCATAAGCTCTGATACGTATGCATGCTTTGTTGTTGTGACACCCCAATACTTAAACTAAATGCTTCCGCTCAACGAATTTGGGGGTGTTACAGATTGGTATCAGAGCCATTGGTTTATAGCGAACTAGGAAACTTTAGGTGACTTAGAAACCTAGAGACCTAGACTATAGCCTTGGCTAGAACGTACATGCATACATACATTTGCGTACATCTAAACTATCGTTACGATACCTCGATACGCGTGAACTGTTCACCACATTCGACTCGTTCATTGTACTCTGATCTCAAATGAACCTGATCGTATTAAACGGTTGATGAAAAGAAGTATGTATTCAGCATCATATAATGACGCCTGGCCAACGTGATTATATAATACTAAGTACATATGGGTGTTTCATAGTCGTAAGATACGTGATGGGGATTCGACAATTTTTCTTGATACTCGAAAACTTGAAATATGTGAAACTTTACTCCTCACATATTTTTCATTGGCATTGACTTCTGCATCTTTTCATCGCAGAACGTCAGCATGCCTCCTAAACAAAGAAAGACTCAAAACAGTCGCCGAAATACTCCACCTCCGCCTCCGGAAACAAACGAGCAAATAATCGAACGCCGCGTGGCTGAAGCCATCGCTCAATACGAGGCCAACCGCAATCGTGAAAACCTGACCAACAATAGCGGAGCCACTCCAGTTAACAGCGAAACCCCAAACAATACCCAGCAGGGGTGCTCCTACAAAACCTTCCAGTCTTGTAAACCTAGCACCTTCACCGGGACCGAAGGGACCATTGGCCTGGTCCACTGGATTGAAAAGATGGAATCAGTCATCGACATCAGCGACTGCGCCACCGACAAAATCGTGAAATACGCCACCTGCACTTTAGCCGACAAAGCGCTAACCTGGTAGAACGCTCAAGTCCAGATTATGGGACACCCAGCTGCTATCTCCATGACCTGGGTAACTCTGAAACAGATGCTGATGGAGGAATTTTGCCCTCCCAACGAGATGCAGAAACTTGAAACCGAATTCTGGAACATACAAATGATCGGCGCTGACATTTCCGGTTATACAACTAGATTCCAGGAGCTTGCACGTCTTGTGCCCCACATGGTAACCCCCGAGAGCAAACGCATTGAGCGTTACAACAGGGGTTTGGCCCCACAGATCCGAGGCATGGTTATGTCCTCCAAACCAGCTACCTTTAGGAGCGCAGTAGACCTGGCTCAAAGCTTAACTGATGACGCCATTCTGATTGGCACTTTGAAAACTACCCCGGTGAAAACAGAACCTACCCGTACTGATGCGGGCGACAACAAACGCAAATGGAATAACGAGGGTAACGACCGCCAGGGTCAACAAAACAGAAACCAGGGAAACACCCGAGCCTTCGCTGCGATCACCAACACTGAACAGAAACCCTACCTTGGTAACAGGCCCAAGTGTGGGAAATGCGGAAAACATCATGAAGGAGATTGTTTCTTCTGCGATAACTGCAAACGATATGGGCACAGAACTCAAGCATGTCGAACCCACCCTGCAAACAATGAACAGCAAACTGAGGGGTGCTTTAGGTGTGGTGATCCTGGACACCACCGAAACCAATGCCAACTACCGAACAACCACCAGAACAACCCTGGGAACAACAATCAGAACAACAATAACCGCGTCGCTAACAAAGGCTACGCCCCTAGCCGCGCATACATCCTCCGTGCACCAGAAACGGTTGCGGATCTCAACTAGCACGGTACGTCTTAACGACTATTGCTACGATTTAACATACGTTTTATTCGAATGTCGATTCGAACACAACACTCGATAAACTCTGACCACGAAACGAAACACACAACATATTGAACTATGCCGCGAGCATACTTAAACTGATTGAACTTTTATGGCAACAATTTAACGCCATACAAACTATTACTATTGTTAACAACATGACTTATCGGAGAACATACGCCGCGGGCGATCCGACTTGATTTAAATCTCGGGACGAGATTTCTCTAACGAGGGGAGAATGTAACACTCCGCAAATTTGGACACGATTATTAATATTAATCACTTGCATTATTAGGCTAATTCCCTACTTGAGTGAATTTACAACGCATTTTAGAGGTAAGTCTAGCAAAGCCCAACTAGTTAATACGCGTAGTATTACCTATTTGTAATTAGATGTAATTACATACGAAACGAATTCAGCAAACGCGACAAAAATATACGGCGGTTGGTGAACGAAATTATTTAATAAAACAAAGTTATTAAATAACGTCATTTACAATTTAATATTATGTCGATAATATTTACATAACATTTTATAACATAAAACGTCAACTTGTATAACTAAAATAAAACAAGGATTTAAAAACCTTATAATTAAATTTTATAAACTCATAAAAAGATCTTAATTAAAAATATAATGAAAAATGTAACTTAAAAATATATTAGTTAAAATAATGTAACATTTAACGATCGGGTAAACAAACACGGGACGAAAACGCAGGAGATGAAAAATGGAACAAAACCACCTCCCATCTCCATCTTTTCCTTTCATTTTCATTTCACCCACACCAAAAACACCTACAAACTCTCTCCACCCAAATTCTATCAAATTTTCGGATTCGCAAATCAATCAACAAAAGTTACATTTTCGGAATCCTCTCGAGCTAAGGAACAACATTAACAAAAGCCGTATCATCATCTTCTTCCTCATTTGGTCCCGATTCGCAATTGTAAGAAATTTCTAAAAACTTAGATTGACTCGTTTTTATGTGTTATATGGGTGTAATATTGAACCTACAACTTTGTTTTAACTATATAATGGAAGAAATCAAGGTTTTATGGCCGGAAAACATGTTAAAATCGGGTTTTGGCCGGAAAAATCACGGCAGTCGCTGCTACTGTCTGGGTGTTCATCTTTGCGACACAACGTCTGTGTCGCATATAGTGTGGCATAAACCATCCATGCGACACAACCCTTGTGTCGCATGTTGTGTCGTACCATTGTGTCGTAGAATCTCTGCGACACAACCCTAGTGTCGCTATTGAATTAGCATCGATCGCCTATGCGACACAACCCTTGTGTCGCATAGCCCTTGTGTCGCACCCTTATGCGACACAACCATTGTGTCGCATAACCACATTAGTGTCGCATACCGTGTCGCAGAAAACAGAAATTTTGCAAACTCTTTTTACACCAAGTGTCGAACTTAACCGATAACGAATATTTACATACGATACAATGTACAAACAGTATAAACAATACAGACATGCTATTTTATTGAAATTAAGATTTCAAACTACCACCAACGAGTCGTATACATTTTCACAAATACGAAATACAAACGTAAATGTTTAACGAACACTAGCATGGATGATTAGCTTAGACATCCACAATTACTTATTAAATCTCATACGTTTAGGACGTTAGGAAATTCTGGACTGTACTTGGGCTTAGGTTTGCTAGCACTCGCACAACTACTTGACTCAACAGGTGAGTTCACAGCCCCTACTTTACTGTTTTAATTACTTTTGGGGTGGAAAACATAGTCAATCATTTCTATACAAACATGATTGTATACTACTTTACTCAAACAAGTGGAGTACATTGAACTGATATACTGAAACGCAAACTGATGATTTTGAAATAACATCTTCATACTATAAACACTGTAAACGCATAAACATGTTTTGGAAACGTTGGAAAACAACCAACACGCTTTACGAAACTGATTGGGTAACAAATGGGTCCTACTGACATGGACCAGATCCTACTGACATGGATCAAGGGACACTGACACTCCCTACTATTGAAAAGTCCCTACTGACATGGGCACTGGATCCCACTGACACGGATCCACTATTACTATTAAACTGCTAAAAAGTCCCTACTGACATGGGCACTGCATCCTACTGACATGGATCACTGAATGACTATTAGGATACAGACATTCCTACAATGACGATTAGGATACAGACATTCCTACAATGACTATTAGGATACAGATATTCCTACGATATCTATTAGGATACAGACATTCCTACAATGACTATTAGGATACAGACATTCCTACGATATCTATTAGGATACAGACATTCCTACAACGACTATTAGGATACAGACATTCCTACGGAACTATTAGGATACTGCTTTCCTACAATGCATTTTCATACAAAACAATTGGGCAACATCCCACACTGACAGATTTGGGTGACATCCCACTATGATTGTACTTAAACAAACGACATAAATGAAACTATTTGACCTCCGAGTCAATAAACTTACTCGAACTTGGTTCAACTACTACAAATATAAAACCTGTGAATTCACTCAACCTTGTTGTTGACTTTTACTATGTTTTTCAGGGAATTAGCTGCGCATGTAAGAATCGCCAACACATGGAGAATTAGGCGACCCGTGAAGCTTTAGGATGCCAACATTTTTGGAAAAACACATGGATTTCTCTAGTATAACTGAAATGTTTTAGTCATATTTCAGAAATCTACTTTTGTAAACTTACTACTTTTAACTTATACGATTTGATGAATCGCAAACTTTGTAATTAACACTTTTGGCATCTTAATATATATATTGTTCTGTTGTAATCATAAGCTCTGATACGTATGCATGCTTTGTTGTTGTGACACCCCAATACTTAAACTAAATGCTTCCGCTCAACGAATTTGGGGGTGTTACAACTTTTGCCATCCAGCTTATTATGGGTAAATTACAACTATATATGTAGGTAAACATAATTAAGCATGCAGTAAATACTTTAAATGTATATAAATGAGAAATATGCAAATTAAGAAAAGTACAGGAGTTAGAACATTGATCAATAAAAACTGAAGTTTGTTCAAAAAGCAAACCTGGACTGTTCTGACGTCTTCCATCTCAGAAACTTCATCTCGTCAAAAGATCTAATCATAACAGCTTCCACTGCAGAAACCATAAAAAGTTTCTTTCCATCCACTTCACTTGGATGGGAAAACTCGTCATTAAAAAGTTTGAAAGCCTCTTGAATCTTATCTTCAGTTGTCAAATGTACCAACAGGTCCATTTTTGAGTTTAATTTCAAGGCTTGTTCGGTTTCCCTTAATTTCTCCATTTCTTCGAGTTTCACCTGTATATATATAAAGATCATAAGACATGTTAAAAACTTGTGTTGTAGAACCGTGAAATTTTGCGACATCTCTACCTACGTTGGATATAAGCTGAAATAATATAGTATGAGAATTTTAGAACTTGCATTGTTGATGGCACGAAACTCAATTCCTTCAATGTAAACGACACCGCTTCCGCAATAGTATTTCGAAAAAACTCTCTAGTAAAACCTCAAACTCAGTTTCTTCGTTACGATTGAAGAATCGAAACAATTCAATCTGCATCCACGTATCATCTCTCTGTTCTGTGAAGTATGCATGCATTGTTTCATTCCGCATTGTATACTTTAGGTTCACATACATGAGTCTACTCGGAACTTTTTTCTGATCACCAAATTTGAAGATCAGATGAACCCCATAATTGATATTTGGTGATAGAAATTGAGTTTTAATCTTGATTTGGATCATTAAATTTGAAACATCTGACATCATCGATACTTTGTGAAACCTGCACGTGTTAATTGAAGATATTAATTAATTAGTCTAGATGAATTGACTCCTAGACAAGCATTCTTTTTAATTTGTGGATTTAGCAGTTCCGTATACACACGAGATTTGTACACGTGCACCTTTAAAATTTTGAACAAAGGGTACAGAAATGTTCCTGAAGATGGTATATAAAAATGTGGAGAAATTTGTTCAAAATTTGCACACACAAAAGTTTAATTTCTAAATTAGCCAGATGTCAAAGTCTAAAATCTACACATCTTATTGAAAAATGTTCCAAAGTTCGTTAGTTATTATAGTTTATATATTAATTTTGGTAGATATGTACTACTAATTTTAATTTCTACATGTTAATGAGAGACAGAGCTCATATGACCTTGATTTCGGAATGAGCTTCCACCTACGCAATGTTGGGTTTTTGTAGCAAAACGTTCTTGCTGATATCAGTTCCTTGCTTCTTTTATTTTTATCAAACGAAATTAACTGTCACGCAAAACAAAACAAATCAAAACCAATATTCATTGTGTGATAACACACACCACACACACAAATATATAGTCCTTCTCTCCCGGTCAATAGGAGAGAACTATGACAACTTCATATTTTCCTCCTTCGGATTTGCCCGGACCGCCAATCTAAAAGTCACCTTAAATCTCCAAATCAAAATTACTTTAATACGACAAAGAAATTAATCAAACAAATTATACCATTTAATTCATATTTTTGTTCTTTTTAATATGGTGTTTGTCAAACATTATATTTTCTTTAAAATTTAATTGGATGCAAAACCATGTATTGTTTAGTATCTGTTAATTTAGAAGCGTAGTTAGGTGCATAAACGTTGTTATGTGTAAAATGTCGTTAGATGTAAAATGTTACTACGTCTGTCCCATTTTTATTATCATATTTTGACTTTTGAAATCTTTGTTTTTCAACTTTGAAAAAAGAAATAAAAAAGAAAAAGAAATAAAAATTGGAGATGCAAAACGAATGCACTCGTCCTCTTTTTCTAATAATAATTTAATGAAATTGAAAATGAGATGTATTGATCAATACTCACGCCAAAAAGGTGGTTATTTTGTAATGACACACACGAAAAATCCAAAAGTGAATGATTGAAGTTAATTAAGATATACTAAAGAGATAACGAGATCTACGAACGAGCTAAATTACCACTTTGCCTACTCGAAGGAGGATTCCTTCAGAGAACAATATGTTATAGAGATCCTTTTTCTTTAGGTTGGAGTTTATCTTGGCGTTTTTTGACATTTGAATTAATCGTTGGTAATCCGTTGGCAGTTTGGCCTCCTATATTTCATTGACCTCGTAATAGTCCTCCTGTATAA